>JAGIQG010000007.1:113335382-113935382 GCA_024679065.1 Sphyrna mokarran | reverse complement strand
CGTTGCTCTATTGGATCTCATAAGTAGGTTACATTTCACACAATAATTGTGGACATAACGGATGTTTAATGTTGTGGATGAAATGCCAATAATGCTTTTTTTTGGATGGCATCAAATTTTTTGTGATAGTATAACATACCTGCCAAAGGATGTAGAAAATATTTCATTAAACTCCTGTCTTGTACCTCGTAGGTGGTGTTAAGCATTTGGTGAGCCAGAAGATGAGACTCTTGCTAGAGAATGCAGTATTTCATTATCTGAAGAATTGCAATGGACCTGGCATTGTGAAATCACTCACAAGCACCCCAGTTTTTGATTTTATGATGAGGGAAAATCACTAGTGAAGCAGCTGAAGATGGTCGGGCTAAGGATACCACCCTGTGTAACTACAGTATGTCCTCGATTTGAGATGAACTATACATCCACAACCTTTCTTGATTCTGGAATGATTCCAACCAGTGGAATGAGTTCTCCCTGATTCTCTTTGGGCTGTATTTTACAGGGCATGCTACAAGCCCTCTGACCTTCGGGTTAGCATTCTCCAAGTTGGCCTACACGACATACGACGGTGCAGAGTCGCCGAGCAGAGACTGATAGCCAAGTTTCACACACATAAGGACGGTCTCAAACGGGATTTTGGGTTCGTGTTGCACTATCTGTAACCCCCATGACTTGTCTGGGTTTGCAAAACCTCACTTGCTGTACTGTCTGGAGACAATACACATCTCTTTAACCTGTTCTTAATGTTCTTTCCACTCACATTTAAGACTTGAATAGCAGGTTAGATGTAAATTCTAATCAGTAATTTGTAAACTGTTTGTGCTGTTATATGCTATGTCTGAGGCCAGAACTCTCCATTCACCTGATGAAGGGATAAACCCCAAAAGCTTGTGAGTTTATTATCAAATAAATTGTTTGGACTTAGGTTTTGTCAGACTTCTTACTGTGACTTCTTACTGTGTTTACTCCAGTCCAACGCTGGCATCTCCACATCATGTTACCAACAGCATGGAGCACATAAAATGTGCCATGTGGTTAGCCCATTGCTTCCTACTCATCCTGGTCAGGTAATGCAATAATCAGACAGGCACTAAAATTAGCAGCTCATCCCATTTTTAAAATAAGAACTAATAGGTAATTGAGGTTGCTAATATTACACTGCACGTGCAATAAAATGTTTGGTGTGGTTGGTATTAGTTAGGCCATTTTTTAAACCCAGACTAGTTAAAAGGCAGAAAGGAACGGGAGGGTTTGTCCTTTGGAGGATGCTCTGTATATATCAGGACATCCTTATTTATGAAGGAATTTCAATGGTATTCTAAGTCAAACATTTTGTTCACACCAAAGGCAGTTACACACACCTCCAGATTTTAGCTCTTGTATCTAAGTTTGGACAAATAACTTAATGAGATTTGTAGCCAAATAGTTCTGCCAGGAGCCAAAAAAAAGGCATCGGTGAGCAGGTTATTGGAGAAAATTGTTGCTTGATACAAGTATTGATGATAGCTTCTATCACATTGTTAATGTTTGGGAGAAGGCTGGTGTGATGAGTACGTGGGATTTAATGGGATTGGGAGTTACAGATTGTTCTATGGCCTGATAGTTACTGATATGATCGGCACAACTTGTGGGCTGAAGGGCTTGTTTGTACTGTAGTATTCTATGTTCTACAACGGTAATTGATTGATTGGATTTATATTGCCTTTTCTGGAAGTGTTACATCTACTTAACTTTGCACATTTCCAGGTAGATGCTTTATACATTGCATTGCAGTATCTGGCACATCTGCAGTAACAGAATAGATATTGCATCATTTGGCTCCAAATCACTAAAATCTGTCTGAAATGGGTAACGTGTTTAATGTCTCCCTCATAATTGACTTGGCTGAGGGAGATCAGTTAAACTGGAAAATGTTGTTGGGAAGGTTCAGTGGTAGGGAAGATGTACAGCCAGTCCTGCTACTGTATCCCTCTTTAGCTCTAGTGTTCCAGAGTAGAAAGTTGGTGTTTAGCACAGAGGCTTTGACTTAGTTGTGCAATTTCTTGAAGGAAAACCTCCCAGGCACTTTTTAACTTTAGTAGCTGTTAAAATGAGCACAAATGTCAATGTTTATGTATGCATCCATCAGACTGGCAGTGATTGGCCACTTCGCTGTCCACAGATGTATGAAAGAGATGACAGATGCATTATTAGTTGGACCTTCAACATATTCCAAAACCTAAAGTGCTGAAAACCCTCAATAGAAGATACAGCATCTATCAAAATAAAAGCAGACAGATTAATGCTTTGTGTATGGATTGCCATCAGAACTGGAAAGTATTAAAAATGAACAGCACTAAAAAAGGAGAAGAACAAAAGGAGAATAGGGAGAAAACTGTACAGACAGGGGAGAAGATTTGCATGTTTGTCTTCCTCCCTATTCACTTTGTCCTGCTCCTCTTTAAATGTTTGGCTGTTACACCTTTAGTTTTAGTGAAGGGGTTACAGCTGAAACATTAGGAGGAATTTTAATCCCCAAGGACAGGTTTACTGGGGACAAGTGAGAAGAGACTCCAATCCACATCAGGTTTGACTGAGTGTAAGTTAATTGTGGGCAACCAACTTGTGATTTGGAGGTCAAATGGTCACTAAAATCTTTTAAGAAGGCTGTGTGCCTCTGTTTAACAACATTTTAATTTTTATCATATGCTGGCTATCCTTAATTAACTCAAACCTCTACAGCATCTATTGAATTGTTTCTAAGTATATATTCAAGGTAGTTTCCTCAAGGTTCCTGGAAAACTGGGATGTCTCTCTTATTCTCAGGTAATCTTAGATGTCTCAAATGTTCAGTCCAGCGGGTGGCTTCTGGCTAACAAGGGATATCTGTTGAAGGCATGGCTCATGACTTATGTCCAGAACCCAATTACTGTATAATCAACACCATTGTTCAATCAGTGGAACTATCAAGCATGATTCTATTCGAAACAAAGTACACATTATCTATTTCTTGTTCACGCTGGGGAAGTCCTTCAGCGCACAATTAACTTACCCTCAGTCAAACCTGACGTGGATTGGAATCTGTTCGCATTTGCTGCCAATAAACCTGTCCTTGGGGATTATTAAATTTCTTATGTATCAGTCATGTTCTGTGCCTTGCACAACAAATGAGGAGATGAACTGAAGATTGGTGACAGGCAAAAGTAACTCACCAGCCTCGGATGCAGAGGAGCAGCATCTGGCACAGCAAGTCCATGTTGAGGCACCTCAAACATCAACAAATAAATCTCCACGTCAGACCAAAATCCCCCAGAATTCCAAATCCCCTATCCAAATCACAGGCAATCTCTACATTCTGTTTCATATAAGGTATTCAGCACGCTTGGTTTCTTTAGTCAGAACACTGAATACAGGAGTTGGGACATCTTGTTGAAGTTGTACCAGGCTTTAATAAGGCCATACTTGGAATACTATGTTCAATTCTGGTCACTCTATTATGGAAAGAATATTATTAAACTAGAAAGAGTGAAGAAAAGATTGACTAGGATGCTACCCAGACTTGATGGTTTGAATTATAAGGAGAGACTGGATAGACTGGGGTATTTTTCCTCTGGAGCATAGAAGACCTTATAGAGGTCTGTAAAATAATCAGGGGCATAGATCAACTAGATAGTTAATATCTTTTCTCAAAAGTAGCGGAGTCTAAAATTTGAGGACATAGTTTAAGTGAGAGGGGAGAGATACAAAAGGCCCATGGGGGCAGTATTTTCATACAGAAGGGTGGTGGGTGTCGGAACAAACTGCCAGAGGTAGTAGTAGAGGCAGGTACAATTTTGTCTTTTAAAAAGCATTTAGTTAGTTACATGGGTAAGATGGGTAGAGAGAAATATAGGCCAAATGCAGGCAATTGGGATTAGGTTAGAATAATCATAGAACATTACAGTGCAGAAAGAGACCCTTTGGCCCGTTGAGTCTGCACTGAACACAATCCCACCCAGGCCCTATCCCATATTCCTACGTATTATGCCCACTAATCCCTTTAACCTACATACCCCTAGACACTGAGGGGCAATTTCTTAGCATAGGCAATCAACCTAACCCGCACATCTTTGGATTGTGGGAGGAAACCGGAGTACCTGGAAGAAACCCACGCAGACACGAGGAGAATGTGCAAACTCCACACACACAGTAACTGAGGCAGGAATCGAACCCAGGACCCTGGAGCTGTGAAGCAGCAGTGCTAACCACTGTGCTACTGTGCTGCCCCGGTAGGAGATTTTTGGAGATTAAAAAAATGAGTGGCATAGACAAGTGGGCCGAAGGACCTGTTTCCATGCTGTAAACCTCTGACTCAATATCCAAATCCCACACAATATCCCAAATTTCTTGGGGGAGATGATGGCAAGGTGGTATTGTCACTAATCCGGAAACTCGGAGTAATGCTCTTGGGACCTGGGTTCAAATCCCACCATGGCAGATGATGAAATTTGAATTCAATAAAAATCTGGAATTAAAAGTCTAATGGTGACCATGAAATCATTGTTGTAAAAACCAATGTGGTTCACTAAACATTCTTCAGAACAGGAAATTTGCCATCCTCACCTGGTTTTACAGGAAATCTACAGCAATGTGGTTGACTCTTAAATGACCTAGCAAGCCACTCAGTTCAAGGCAATTAACATTCCCATCTCATGAATGAACAAAAAAATCCAAATCCTTACAATATGTGAATGCTCTCTCTCTCTCTCTGTCCCCTGTGATGACAAATTCCCTGAATATCCAAAGCCTTCGGAATATTCATACCCTATGCAATTTTCAATTCCCTGTGACTCCAAATCTCCCTCCAATATTCAAACCCACTGTGATTACAAAAGATGTGTGGTTTAGGGTGATTGGCCATGCTAAATTGACTATTAGTGTTAGCTAGGGTAAATGCATGGGGTTGTGGAAATAGGGCCTAATTCTATGATTGTTGTTGGCGCAGGTTTGATGGGTCGAATAGCCTCCGTATGCATTTTAAAGATTCTATGTCTAAGTGTCCAAGTGATTTCCACATTTCTTCTGCAATGTTCATCCTCGCACCTTCATCTGTGATGGCAGAGACCATTTCCAAACTGCTTCCATTTCCATCAATCTTCTAAACCTCATGTTTATGTTTCTGCATCCATTTATAACTAACTCAAGAGAATATTCTTAGACACAGATCTATACAGTGCAGAAGGATGCCATTTGGCCTAAGGAGTCTGCATCAAACACAATTCCACCCCAACCCTATCTGTAACCCCACATATTTCACCTTGCTGATTTCCCTGACACTAAGGGACAATTTTAGCGTGGCCAATTATCCTAACCCACATATCTTTGGAGTGTGGGAGGAATCCCATGCAGACATGGGGAGAATGTGCAAACTCCACATAAACAGTGTCTCAAGGTTGGAATTGAACCCAGGTCCCTGGCACTGTGAGGCAGCAGTGCTAACCACTGTGCCGCCATGTTATCCCGAGGAGTGGTTCATTCAGCCTTTTATTCATTCAAATACTGCTGGAATCACAGTGTGTGATAAAATTAAATAGTTGTGATGGTTATTAGGATGGCAGCCATTGGGCAGGAGTGTTGTTGAACAAAGAGGCTTAAGAGTGCAGGTATATAGTTCCTTGAAAGTGGCATCACAGGTAGACAGGGTGATAAAGAAGGCATTTGGCTTACTTGTCTTCATTATTGAGAGGATTGAATACAGGAGTTGGAACATTATGTTACAACTGTACAAAGCATTGGTAGTATTGCATAGAAATGGTAGTATAACAAACATTTGGAGTACTGCATATAATTTAGATTGCACTGATATAGGGAGGATGTCACATCGGAAATGGGTGCAAAAAAGATATACAAGTATGTTACTGGGACTGGAAAGTTTGAGTTACAAGGAGAGGCTGGATAGGCTGAGTCTTCTTTCCCTGGAGCATAGGAGAATGAATCGTGACCCCATTGAAGTTTATGCAATAATTAGGGGGCATAGATAAGGTGGGCAGCCAAGGTCTTTTACCCAAGATAGAGTCCAAAACTAGAGGGCGTAGATTAAAGGTGAGAGGGGTAAAGATTTAAAAGAGACATGAGAGACCTGCAACTTTTCCACACGTGGCCTTGCGTATATGGAATGAGCTGCCAGCGGACATGGTGGAGTGGGTACAGTTACAACATTTAAAAGATATTTGGACAGGTACGTAGATAAGAAAGAGGGGTATGGACCAAATACAAGCAAATGAGACACTTTCAGTTTATGAGAACTTATTGGCATGGATAAGTTGGGACAGAGGGTGTGTTTCTGTGCTGTTATATCTCAGTGATAGGAATAACATTATGCCTGAGGTTAAGCACTAGTCAGTGTTAATGGAGTGCAGCCACTTTTTGTTGATACAGAATTGAGAATCTTGACCAATGGACCATAGATTTGGCAGCAAATGTGAAAAACCGATACCTGGCTTCTCACTTGTAAATTTTCCCCCACACCCTTCCCTCCTCTGAGTAAATAATGAGAATATTGAGAAGCTTTCTGCTTACTCTGTGGATGCTATGTGACTTACTGAATGTTTGCAGCATTTTCACGTTTTGTTTGTATCCCTTCATCTGTAGATTGTTTTTATTATTTTCATCTTCATCACATTCAGAGCTGACAGCAGCAGCTGTGTGCAAAGACTATACAGTCTGAGTAACCTGCTAGCTTTCTAAGAATATAACAGGCTTTTGGATCTGACCATGTGGCTATTTGGGCAGCTATCCATTATGCTATAGCCTATGTCAATCAAAAAGGATTTTACACTCTCAATCTGCAGCGGCTTTGTGACCACCAGCATTGAATCAGCAGGTGAATACCTCGCTGTCCAGAAGCACCCAGGCTGCTTTTATTTTACACTAATCAACTATGTCCTCCTTATTCACTAGGTCAGAAAGAATAGAAACATGGTTCCTGGAAGATCCACACTACCTACTGCATCTATCGCAAATGACTTATTGCACCAACATGTTCTCAACAAAAAAGACAACAAGACACATTCTAAATTGTACAAATCTTTCAGATATTTTCATAGGTCAAGAGGCGTATTGTAGGTAAGCCAGATAGTCACATAGAAAGGTTCTTTATCATTTCATGAATGATGCACGTTTTATTGTGCCAGAGGAAGTCTCACTGATATAGGCCTATTATTCTGTTATAGAGCAGTAAATGTGCTGACCAGTTCCAGGATTTCATCTACAGATTATTGAGGCCATATTTCACAATTTGCCTGTGTCAAAGTCAATTTTTTTGAATGACTGTATCTTACTCACATTAGGTAGAATTTTCACAGGGATGGAACTAGAGGCAGGACTGGGGAGGGGGAGCAGGGTAGATCCAAAAGGTCACCGTGCGATCAACAGTTCAACATATTATCAATCCCAGGTGAGCTTGCCGGAGGTGGGTGAGTAAAAGAAGCATAGAATCAAAGAATCGTAGATCCCTACAGTGCAGAAAGAGACCCTTCAGCCCATGGAGTCTGTACCAACCACAATCCCACCTAGGCCCTACCCCCATATCCCTCCATATTACACCCACTAATCCCTCTAACCTACACATCTCTGGATACTAAGGGACAATTTCTTAGCATGGCCAATCAACCTAACCCACACATCTTTGGACTGCAGGAGGAAACCGGAGCACCAGGAGGAAATCCGTACAGACATGGGGGGCTGTGCAAACTCCACAGTGACCAGAGGCATGGATTGAACCCGGGTTCCTGACACTGTGAGACAGCAGTGTTAGCCATTCTGCCACCATGTCGCTCATTTTAAGGAAGAAGGAAACTTCAAAGTGGATAAATTTGTGGTGGTCCATTTTGTCAGGACCAATGGGATGAAGGAGTATAATATCAAGGGTAGGAGTCTTGGCAGTGTTGAGGAGCAGAAGGATCTTGGGGTCCATAAGACTCTTAAATTGGCCCCGCAAGTGGAGGATGTGGCCAAGAAGGCATATAGTGTACTGGCCTTTATTAATCGAGGCACTGAGTTTAGGAGTCAGGAGGTAATGCTGCAACTTTATAAGGCCCTTGTCAGACCCCACTTGGAGTACTGTGTGCAGTTCCGGTCACCTCACTACAGGAAGGATGTGGAAGCTATTGAGAGGGTGCAGAGGAGATTTACAAGAATGTTGACTGGATTGGGCGGCATGCCTTATGAAGATAGGTTGTGAGAGCTACGTCTCTTCTTCCTGGAGAGACGAAGGTTGAGAGGCGACCTGATAGAGGTTTATAAGATGTTGAGAGGAATAGATACAGTGGATTCTCGGAGGCTATTTCCCAGGGCTGAAATGGTCGCTACAAGAGGACACAGATTTGAGGTGCTGGGGGGCAAGTACAGAGGAGATGTTAGAGGTAAGTTTTTCACTCAAAGGGTGGTGAGTGAATGGAATCGGTTGCTGTCAGTGGTGGTAGAGGCGAAGTCGCTGGGGTCTTTTAAGAGACTTCTGGATGAGTACATGGGATTTAATGGGATTGGGCGTTACAGATAGTTCTATGGCCTGGTAGGTACTGATATGATCGGCACAACTTGTGGGCCAAAGAGTCTGTTTGTGCTGTCGTGTTCTATATTTTATGTTCTATGTTCTATAATGATACAAGAAGGAAAAGATTTGGTGTCATGATGGCAGAGTTACATCAGCTCCGGAAAAAAGTAAAGAGTAGGATCTTAAAAAACAGTATTCCCTGGGTTAGTTCCAGTGCGATGAGTTTGTAAATACAATAAGAGGTGAATGTGACAGGTTTACATGCACCTAGATAAATGGGCACAGTAAGAGACCTCATAACACCAGGTTAAAGTCCAACAGGTTTATTTGGAATCACGAGCTTTCGGAGCACTGTTCCTTCATCAGGATGGTGGAGAGGTAAGTTTCACAAACACAGTATATATAGGACACGGCACGATTGCAAGATAATAGTTGGAATGTGAATCTTTACAGGTACAAATAGTGCAAGTGGAGAGTGGGATACTGACAGGTTAAAGAGGTGTAAATTGTCTCAAGCCAGAAGATTTTGCAAGTCCAGGTCAGATGCAGGGGTTACACGTTGTGTGACATGAGCCTAAGATCCTGGTTCAGGTTGTCCTCGTGCATGTGGAACATCTTCATCAATGACATGTTGAAGGATCCGAAGAAGTTGTCATAGGAAACTTCTTCCCGGTACTTCTGAAGGGAAGCACTGAACAGCGAACTGTCAGTCATGTCCTGTTTTTGTCTTCTGAGGAGATCAGTGCAGTTTTCATTGTGGGAATGGAGCAGAAACTGATAGCCAAGTTCCACATGCGTGTTGAAGGCTCAGCATTCTGAAAACTCATGATTGCAAATAAACCTGTTGGACTTTAACCTGGTGTTGTGATACTTCTTACTGTCCACATCATAGATATATGGAAGTTTTAGATTGTCATAAAAGTAGGCAGCAGTACATTTGGACAGGAGAGATGGATTGTCCCTTAAGCAGGTCCCATATATTTGTGGGAAAGTTAACTAATGATGTGACAAAGGATTGGCAGCAAGATGCTACATTAGAGAGGAGATTTATTCCCACTTGGAAATAAGTGGATGTATTAGCGAGAGGCAACATGGTTTTGTGAAGGGGAGGTCATGTCTCACTAACTTGATTGAGTTTTTTGGGAAGTAACAAAGGTGATTGATTAGGGTAGGCCAGTGGATGTTGTCAACATGGACTTTGAAAAGGACCCTCAAGGCAGACTAGTGCAGAAGATGAAGTCGTATGAGATCAGATGTGAGCTACAAAGGTGGATACAGAACTGGCTCAATCAAAGAAGACAGAGGGTAGCAGTGGAAAGGTGCATTTCTGAATGGAGAGTTGTGAAAAGTGACATTCTTCAGAAATCAGTGCTGGAACCTTTGCTGTCAGTAATATATATAAAGGATTTGAAGGAAACTGTAACTGATTTGATTAGTAAGTTCGAGACAACACAAAAGTTGGCAGATTTGTGAATAGTGATGAGGACCATCAGAAGATACAGCAGGATATAGATCGGTTGGAGACTTGGGCAGAGAAATGGCAGGTAGAGTTTTATCTGGACAAGTATGAGGTAATGCATTTTGGGAGGTCTAATACTGATAGGAAATATTCAGTAAATGGCAGAACCCATAGGTATATTGATAGGCAAAGAAATCTGAGTGTACAAGTACACAGGTCACAGAAAGTGGTGATACAGATAGAACATAGAACAAAGTACACAGGTCACAGAAAGTGGCAATACAGATAAAACATAGAACATAGAACATAGAACATTACAGCGCAGAACAGGCCCTTCGGCATTCAATGTTGCACCGACCAATTAAGAAAAAGCAATGATCCTCTAACTTTTCATCTATAAACCTATCCACAGACCTCTTAAATGCCCCCAAACTTGGCGCATCTACAACTGACGCAGGTAAGGCATTCCATACCCTTACCACCCTCTGGGTAAAGAACCTACCTCTGACATCCGTCCTATAACTACCACGCCTTAATTTAAAGCTATGTCCCCTCGTGCTAGCTTTCTCCATCCTAGGAAAAAGGCTATTACTGTCCACCCTATCTAAACCTCTAATCATCTTATATGTTTCAATAAGGTCTCCTCTTAGCCGCCTTCTTTCTAACGAAAACAACCTCAAATCCCTCAGCCTCTCTTCATAAGACCTGCCCTCCATACCAGGCAACATCCTGGTAAACCTCCTCTGTACCCTCTCCAATGCCTCACATCTTTCTTATAATGTGGGGACCAGAACTGTACACAATACTCCAAGTGCAGCTGCACCAGAGTTTTGTACAGTTGCAACATGACGTTGCGGCTCTGAAATTCAATCCCCCTACCAATAAAAGCCAAGACTCTGTATGCCTTCTTAACAACTTATCAACTTGATTGCCAGCTTTCAGGGATCTATGCACATATACACCAAGATCCCTCTGTTCATCAACACTATTAAGAGTCCTACCATTAGCCCTATACTCTATACATTTATTATTCCTGCCAAAGTGAATTACTTCACATTTTTCTGCATTAAACTCCATTTGCCTCCTCTCGGCCCAGCTCTGCAACTTGTCCAAGTCTCTCTGCAAACTATAACACCTCTCTTCACTATCTACCACTCCTCCGACTTTGGTGTCATCTGCAAATTTACTAATCCATGAAGATGAAGAAGGTAGTCAAGAAGGCATAAAGCATGCTTGCCTTCATCAGCTCTGAGTTTAAAAATTGGCAAGTTACGTTGCAGCTTTATAGAGTCTTTGTTAGGCTGCACTTGGAATATAATGCTCAATTCTGATTGCCACACTACCAGGTGATATAGAGGCTTTGGAGAGGGTACAGAAAAGATTTACCAGGATGTTGCCTAGTATGGAGGGCATTAGCTATGAGGAGAAGTTGGAGGAACTTGGTTTGTTCTTGCTGGCACGATGGAGGTTGAGGGGACACCTGATAGAAGCCTACAAGATTATGAAAGACATAATCTTTCTATGCTCTATGTACATGGACAGAGTGGATAGTCAGAAGCGTTTTCCCAGGGTGTAAGAGGCAATGGTTTAAAATGCAAAGGGCAAGGTTTAAAGGAGATGTGGAAGGCAGGTTTTTTTTACACACAGGATGGTGGTTGCCTGAAATTCGCTGCCGGGGGAGGTAGTGGAAGCAGAAACGATAAGGACCTTTAAGGGGCATCTTGATGAATACAAGAATAGGATGGGAATAGAAGAATATGGTCCCCAAAAGGGCAGGGGTTTTTAGTTCATTCAGGCAACATTCTTGATGCAGGCTTGGAAGGCTGAACAGTCTGAGCTATAATTTTCTTTGTTCTTTGTTTTTATAATACAGAGTTAGTGCAATAGACGAGGTGAGGAAGGAATTTCTGAAATTGATACAACAGCATTTTTTTGATCAGTGCATTTTCTACCTAAAGTGGCAGGAAACAATGCTGGGCCTAGTTCTAGGCAGTGGACTGAGAAAATTTCAGCATGTTTTATGAAGGGATCATCTGGGGAAAAACGATAACATCATCAAGTTTAAGATAGTTATAGAAAAGACAAAGGAAAAATATAGCATTAAAATACTTAGCTAAAAGTGAATAACTTCAGGGAGTTGAAAGGGACCTGGCCCTAGATTGGAATCAAAAATTGGATGGCAAAAGAATAATTGGGAGGTCGCCAAAGGGAAGATGACTTGGAGATGGTGTGGAGGCTTTTCCCACAAGAGAAAAAGAAGGGCATCCAAAGCTGGAGTTCTGCGTTCTATATTATTGCATGATTTTATGGTGGCCCCAATTTTCTTAAATCGATTGAAGTCCCATGTACTTCATAAAAGCCAAAATGTTTCCCACTGGTGTAGCATCACTCAACAGGCCTTGTTCAGTCTATTCTAATGAATTAACTCACTCCCTGCACGGGAATCTCCAGACTATTTTTGGCATCTCACTTTAAACTCTTCCAATTTGCAAACATCTGAAGTACGCTATTGTAGTTCCCATCACAAACCCTCATGGGTTAGGTGTGTGCTCACACGTCACCAGCTGTCAACCCCTTCGTACCCACCATTCCACTGTCTCATAATGCCCTCATTGTGTCTCCCTTGGACAAGATAATACACAGTAGGAGCGAATGGCAGAAGACAGGAAAGGTTATTACTGAGCTATGCATCCTCACCCTCTGTGAGGAGACTCACTGGAAATCATGGGGGCTGCTCGGGAGTGACCTGTGGCAGAATATGAGGTCAGAAGGCCATGAGGAAGTGAGAATCCAATGCACCACTTTATCCATATGGCCAATCTCAAATGGCTATCATTTCTTACACCCTTGATATTCCTAAAAGCTGACCCAAGACCCCTCTCTTCCAGGATCCCCATCTTATGAGATCAGATATCCAGGGTCGCAGACTCCTGCCCAAGCCCTTTGGAGGGAACTGGACTGTAGGTGTGGGGAGGACACCAAATTCTCGGCACTGCTTTCACCAGCATTATCCACCATACAGAGACATTCACCTCAGTGGGACATATTAGTAGTCAGGCTTCTGGTACACTTTCTGATACACATCAGATGGAGGTAGGAACTTCCAAGTGAGCCAGCATTTGGATGTCTCCTGGCCTTCAGGAAACAGCTGCCTTGAAGCCAGATTCCAGACCCCTGGGAAAGGTATCCATTGTGGATGCAGATGCAAAAGCATAGCCAGACTTTATAGAAGTGCAAGCCAATTTCTGGACTCCAGAACCTTTCTTTCCAAGGAGATGGTGCTGGCAATGCATGGTACCCAGGCCAAAGGTGGCATCACAGTGGAAAGCATGGAGCAATATGTCTGAGCTTTGATTGACAACACCTCAGGCTTGGCTCACTCTCTGTTATGGTTCAAGTTAGAAACTCCAAAGTGTTTTATGAAATCCGCTTGAATCATAGATTTTGCATTTTAAATTTGGCTAGGATAAGTATGAAATGTTTCACTTCAGGTGTAATTCAAGTGACCCACAAGGAAGATTTTACCAAACAAGGTTTATTTAAGAATATAGTTAACATGTATAATAAGGAAATTAGCAAGAACTTTTATTAAAATACAGCAAGAAACAATCATGATAATGTATAACCCTTAGCAAATAAATCTACAATGTTCCAATCAAAATAATCCCATAGACAAAATACTCTTTTCACAGGATTAACATGGTGAGTTGAGGAACAGGGAGAGAGTGCAGATAAATATGTGGTTGCAGGGATGGTGTAGGAGGGAGGGTTTCAGTTACATGGATAATTGGAGCAATTCTGGGGAAGTAGGACCTGTACAAACAAGACGGTTTGCACCTGAACCAGAGGGGCACCAATATCAGGATAGGCCGATAAGAGGTGGGGCCACATTGGACTTGGTACTGGATAATGAATTGGGCCAAATGTTAGATTTATTTGTGGGGAGCCCTTTGGAGATAGTGACCACACTTTGGTGTCTTTCATTATTGCAATGGAGAAGGCAGGGCAAGCCTTATAATTGGGATTTGGGGTAATTATGATGTGATTAGACAAGAATTAGGGAGCATAAGATGGGAACAACAACTGCCAGGGAAAGGCACAAATGAAAAGTGGAGCTTGTTCAAGGAACAAATACTGTGTGTCCTTGATAAGTATGTCCCTGTCAGGCAGGGAGGAAATGGGCGAGTGAGGGAACCATGGTTCACAAAAGAGGTTGAATGTCTTGTCAAGAGGAAAAAGGAAGCGTATGTAAGGATGAGAAAACAAGGTTCAGTTGGGTCACTTGAGGGTTACAAGGTAGCAAGGAATGAGCTAAAAGAGGGCTTAGGAGAGCTAGGAGGGGGCATGAGAAGTTGTTGGCAGGTCAGATAAAGGAAAACCCCAAAGCATCTTACTCTTATATGAGAAATAAAAAAATTACCAAGGTGAGGTTAGGGCCAGTAAAGGATAGTCCTCGGAACTTATGCATGGAGTCCGAAGAGATAGGAAAAGTGATGAATGAATACTTTTCCTCAGTGTTTACCAAGGAAAAGGGCCAGGTTTTTGAGGATGAGAATGTGATACAGGCTGATAGACTGGAGGAGGTAGATGTTCTGAGAGTAGATAAATTAACAATTTTGAAAAACCTGAGGTTTGATAAGTACCCTGGCCCAGATAAGATACATCCTAGGATTCTATGGGAGGCAGCAGATGAGATTGCAAAGGCTTTGGCTTTGATCTTTGGGTCCTCACTGTCCATGGGGATAGTGCCAGAGGACTGGAGAGTGGCGAATGTTGTTCCTCTCTTCAAGAAAGGAAATAGGAATGACCCTGATAATTATAGGTCGCTTAGTCTTACTTCAGTGGTTGATAAGTTAATACAAAGGATGCTGAGAGATGGGATTTACAACCATTTGGAAAAATGCAGCTTAATCCGGGGTAGTCAGTACGGTTTTGTGAGGGGTAAGTCCTGCCTCACAAATTTGATTGAAGAGGGAACTAAGTGTGTAGATGCAGTTGATGTCATATACATGAATTTTAATAAGGTGTTTAATGAGGTTCCCCATGGTAGGCTCATGAAGAAAAGTCAGGAGGTGTGGCTAGAGGGAAATTTGGCCGATTGAATAAGTAACTGGCTGTCTCATAGAAGACAGAGGTGGTGGATGGAAAATTTTCAGACTGTCCCTTCTAAAACTAAAAAAAACACAGCTCCAAACTGAAACTGAAAATCAATCTCTGTTACCTGATGTGTCACAGTTTTTCTTCTCCTCCCAATAAAACAAAACTTAAAGGTATGCAAACATCACGCACACTATGGCTAAAGCTCATGACACCAAGGCCCAGTCTCCAAGGACATGTTGCAGGCACATGTGGACATTGTGTTACGCTCCAGAACTTTGCCCAGTCACAGAGGACGGCTAATGGCTTTGAGAACATGGCTGATTCAGTGAGGGACATGTCCCAGTCACTGAGGACCATGGATCAGGGCATTGGCAATACCACTCACAAAATGGTGGGCCACCTGGACTGGTATCACCCGATGACATTGAGGTTTCTGAAGCTCATTCCAGCCTCCACTCTGTTCCACGAGTGACCTGGGGACCAACAAACAATCCGAGGGAGGAGGAAACACTGGAATCCATCTGGAAACACTGAGCCTTCCATCAGGAAGATTGAAAACTGATTGGCCCTTCTGACTCTCCCAATGCTCCTGATACCAGCGCAACTCCTGGGAAGCGGGCATCGTATGGTGACATGGCATCACCTGTGACACCCAAAATTTGTCTCAGGTCCTCCAGAGGACACCTGCCAAGGGCATCATCACAGGACATGGTGTGGAGCAGGCCATCTCCAATTTTGATGTCAATCTGAGGGACTGATTATTTGGCATGGGCCCAGTCACACTGCGTTAGTTAGAGGGAAAGTGGGAACACAAAATGTAAAGTTTCACAATAAAACCACATTTCACATTCAGACTGAGTTGTCTCTCACTCTCTCTGCTTCCTCTTAGCAGTTGGGGTGGGGAGGTGAGATGGGTGTGCACTCTACCTCCACATTGAGGCCACTGATCTTCTCATAGGCCCTACAGCCTCACATACCAGTGACTGCCTCTTCCTCTGAGCCTTAATGAGTGCCTTGGGGGGGAGGGGGTGGAAAATCATTGAATTATTGAGGATGATATAGAAGTGATAGGAAAATGAGGATTAGCACAAACATGAGAGGCACAGTTGCTCTCTGAGGTGAAGAAGGATGCCTGGTGGAACTCTTGAGTAACATCATGCCAGCTTCTTCCAGGCCAGTAGCCAGACTCCAAAGAGCAGGACAGCTACACTGTGACCCAAATAAGGATCCCCATAAGGACACCCACAAAACCCCTGCTCCCTCTCAAGACTGAGAGTTCACACTGTAACCCTGTCCTATTCTGGGAGTTGCCAGGACAGGCACGTAGACAGGTCCTAAGCACTCCTTTCAGGTGAAACAACACTTTACATGCACTTCCTTCAATCTGCTCTACTGCATTCACTGTTTCCAATGCGGTCTACTCTACGTCAGAGAGACCAAAGGCAGATCGGGTAACCGCTTTGCTGAACATCTTCGGTACATTTGCAAGCAGAACTTAGACTTCCTTGTCACACCACTTGTTCTTCTGGTCTTTTGCAATGGTTCTAGAGAACCACAACGTATCTTCATTTACGTTCTATATGCCCCCTACCACCACCCCAATCCCCCAACCACACATCTTCCTGCTCCCCACCACAGTATAATTCTCTGCTTATTCTCTTTTCTCTCTGACGAAGGGTCATTGAGATACAAGATATACAAGTTACGTTGATTAGTCATGCTAAATTGCCAGGAAACTAGCAGGGTAAATACATGGGGTTACGGGGATAGTGCCTGAGTGAGATTGTTGTCAGAAGCTTGAATGGCTTCCTTCTGCACTGTAGGTATAATTATAAATTAACATAGTTCTTACATCTCTATTGATCACTGAAGTCTGGATAGATGTTGGCAAGCATGGAAGTCAGGTTCCTCTGCAGTGTCCCATTTGTTTGCCTCTTTCTCCCCTTTTTCTTTCTCTCCAATACACTCTGAGGAAGGGTCACTTTATCCTCCTCATCTAACTCCAGGCTTCGTTGACTAGACATGTTGTGGAACCTGCAGCAGATGATCACGATATGGGACAGTTAGGCCGGGGCCTACTGGTCAAGGTAATGGAAGAGCATCGTCAACATGATCTGCTCAATAAAGCCTCATGCCAGTAGGTGGCTCTGGTTGTACTGCTTCTCTGATTCCAATTCTGGGTATCAAATGAGCTGCCCCCTCAGGGATAACTCTTATCTTCCAGCTGCCACCCACAGAGTCTGGATATTGATCTGAAGATGTGTAACACCTGGGATTCTCACAGGATGAACATAAGAGATTTACAAGGATGCTGCCCGGATTGGGAGGCAGGCCTTATGAAGATAGGTTGAGGGAGCTGGGACTCTTCTCGCTGGAGAGACGTAGGTTGAGAGGCGACCTGATAGAGGTTTATAAAATGTTGAGAGGAATAGATAGGGTGGACTCTCAGAGACTATTTCCCCGAGCTGAAATGGTCACTACGAGAGGACACAGATTTAAGGTGCTGGGAAGCAAATACAAAGGAGATGTCAGGGGTAGGTTTTTCACTCAGTGGGTGGTGAGTGAATGGAACCGACTGCTATCGGAGGTTGTTGAGGCAAACTTACTGGGGTCTTTTAAAAGACTTCTGGATGAGTATATGGAAAAGAATAGGATAGGGGTTTATAGATAGGTCTGTGGATTGGTAGATGTGATCGGCACAACTCGTGGGCCGAAGGGCCTGTTCTATGTTCTATGTTCTATAATCTTGAACTGCAAGAAGTGCTTCATGTGGTTACAGACTAACTGTACATTCAATGAATGGTAATCATTTCTGTTGAAGAATCTGGCTAACACTTCTGTCAACGTCCTGATGGTTACGTGGGTGCAATGATTGCACTGCATATTGTCAGTTATGAGATCAAATCCCAGGCTGTATAATAGATTTTATCGAATGTCCCCTCTGCTGTGTCAAACTTTTCACACTCAAAGGCTGAAAGACTGAAATATTTGATATTTATCATATTCAAATTGAAATTCTAAACTAGAAGGTTATGGGTCAGGTCCTGTTCCAGTTATTTCGATACATAATCCAGGCTGATACACTTCAGTGTAATAGAAGGATTTCTGTATTATTAGAGATGCTGTAATTTGGATGAAATATTAAATTAGGATTCTGTAAAATTTGAAAAAAACTAGGGGAGCTTTCCCAGTGCCCTGACCAATACTTATCCTATAATCAATGTCTTAAAAGGATTATTTGATCATTTATCTTTTGCTGTTTATAGACCTTGCAGTGATCAAATCTCTGTCATTCAATTTAATGATATATGTCAATGAGTGTTCTTCCTTCTCCACCTTCAATTAAAGTTACAATGGCCCTATTTTACTTGCATTGCCACACGTCGGTAGAACTGAATAGCCAACACTGAAAATGTATGTTTTGTACATTTCGGAGTAGAAGGCACTAAAATGTCCAAACATTCTGTTATTTTGATGCTGCTGATGCTGGAAATCTGAAACAAAAATTGAAAGTGATGGAAACATTCAGCACTTGAGCAGTTTTGAATGCTCTCCAGCATCAAACCTTGTTGTCCAACAAGAGGCATACACGTGATAGGTCATGCGAGGGCTGCTCTTGGATGTTTTGAGAGTTAGCCCAGTGCTTCACGTCATTAGTGTATGCTTAAACTGGACCAGTTGATGGGCAACACGACAGCTCAGTGACTATCACTGTTTGCTATGCAGATACATGGATTTGGGCCAGTATCTGTGGGAGTTTGCGCATTCTCCCCGTAGTTGCATGGATTTTCTCTGGGTGCTCTGGTTTCCTCCCACAACCCCAAAGATGTGCTTTTAGGCTGATTGGTGCAACAAATTGTTCCTAAATTATCTCCCCAGTCTGGTTTCCAATGTGGATTTCCATGAGCATAGACAAAGGTGATTGGTGGAAGAGGGCACTCACACTGTTAAAATGGCGGTGTGGGTTTGTTGAGCCTGTTCCCATGCTGTGTTGTTCTTTGTATCTTTGTATCAGACCAGGAAGATATTATAGATAAATACTTTTCAAAAAGATCAGAACTAATGAAAGGAGGATTAAAACACAATTGTGCTTCCAATGAAGAACAGGAGATGAATAAATGATGAAGCAGCAAGGGATGGGCAAAAATGTAGCTTTACTGGCATTTGCCATTTTGTGTGAAAAATTAATGATTGGTTTCAATGGTTTCAATCACATAGTCACTTTGTTTAGAATGGCCATTGCCATTTTGGGGTTGTATTTATAACTGTATTATGTAGTTATATATACATCCAACAGAGGGAGCAGAGCTTGAAGTTTTTGCTATGTTCATTTTCATCAAAAACACAGGATTTTTTCATCAGTTCAAAACAGGTCCATGCATGAGGCGTTAATTGGACTGTATAAGGCTTACAAGGTCAGAGCTCTCAACGTTAGTAGGCTTGAGAAACTAAGAATAAAACATAAACAGTTCAAATGTCCAAAAAAAACCCTTAATAATAAACAATTGAAATGCTTAGGCCATAATAAAAAAAATGAAGAAGATATAAGTGCGGACATATATCTTTGAATTGGCATTGGAATTTATTTGTAAAATATCTAAAAGAACATTACGAACATTTCAAAAACACAGTGAAACATTATTCAGGTTTTCCACACACATCGTGTTGCATTCTGAGGTGTCGTCAGTACAGCCAAAGAAATATACAGACATTACAAAATGTCATTACAAATACTACAAAGGTATTTGAGTTGTCTATATAGATTAAGTTGCACTATGAAATGTTTCCATACAATTGTGACAAATGTTAGTTTAGATGGATTGGCCATACTAAATTAATTGCCCCTTAGTGGCAGAGGGAATAGTGGGTTAAATACATGGGGTTATGGGTATAGAGCCTGGGTGGGATTATTATCAGTGTAGGTGCGAAGGGCTGAATGGCCTCATTCTGTACGATAGGGATTCTATGTAATGCTCACTTTTATGATGTGGAGATGCCGGCGTGGGGCTGGGGTAATATGTTCACTATATATGTTCAACGTGAGTCATATGGCTTAGGAGGTTCTCTATAATTTCATTTGCTTCAGTTCAGATTATACTCTTAGGGATCATTTCTATAACCTTTTGGCTAAGATCAAGTGTAGTATTGAAATGCTGCACTTGATTGAAGTCATTAGGTTGCATTTCAGCTTCATTTGAAGTAATTTTTTTAAAGTGGCATCTCAGCCTTTTCGCTAAGATGCAAATAAGGTCAAGCCTTGGAGGAGGAGCTATACCTACTCCAATCAGCTTGGATCACGTAGATCAAGCTCGAGACAGGAGGTGAGAGCCTTGTCTTGTCAGCTTGGATGGGGAATGTCTGAACTTGTTGGGACTCTGAATTGGTTTAATTTGACTGGATTGGAATAAAGTTGCAAGAAAAAAAATTGCTTCAGTTCACTGAAAGATCTTAAACAGCGAGCTTACCCCATTGCGCCTCTGTGGTGGATGTTCCAAGCTTTAGTGCACCCTTGGTCTTTGGAATGTACTAGTCTCTATAACTGCTGCTGGAAGGTCATCAACTCGGTGAAGGACACACTTTGGTTCACCTGATGCTTGCTGATCTTCCAGTTGAAAGAATTGTCCTCAACTGAGTGTTGCAGACTGGCACATTCCAAGGGCCAGGACTACGTGGTAAGGGATGCACTAAAACTTAGGGCAACTGCCGCAAAGGCATGATGGGGAAAGGCCACAATATAAGGCCTTTTAATGGAAGCAGACTGAGGGCCTGGGAACTGCAGAATACCCTCGGCCTGCGTAACTGTGTGCCAATCTGAGCAACAACGGCACACAGTAATTTTTGAGGCATGTATATAGTTTTAAGCATTGAAACGTTACGACTTATTTGTACAGAGCTATAAAAATGTTTTATTCTGCACTGTTTGAAATTTATTGACATGTATACTTGCAATGTTCTAATTGATATTTTATGAATAAAGTATATTTTTGGAAAAAAAAGTCTCTTTCATGCTGTCAGGGATAACTCCTTATACTAGAAGACTAACAGGGTTCAGGCAAACCAAAGAGTGCCTTTCATTGATTTGATGGTCCTCCAACAACAGCTGATGTTTGACTTAGTGTGCATCCCCGCAAACAGCCCATAGTGCACAGAACACTGTGTCATAGAGCTGCTTGGGATGAACCTTGAAAAATATCTTTTATTCCTCACTGGACCATCTTTGCAAATCCACATTCCACAAGAAGGTGGACAATTGTCTTTTCCATACCACAATCACCTTGAGGGCAACATGCAGTAGAGTAAGAGTCTGGGCTTCTAAAAACATTCTGACATTGAGAACCTTTCTCACCATTAATCAAGCTAGATCTTGGTGCATGTTTGAAAGTTCTAGTGATAAGGCATTCTGCCAAATGATTTTCTTTGACAGTCTGTTCCGACATCCTTCCAATGACCATTTTGAAATGTCTGAATGTTTCTTTGACTGTACTGACGACACCTCAGAATGCAACGTGATGTCTGTGGAAAACCTGAATAATATTTCACTGTGTTTTTGAAATGTTTGTAATATTCTTTTAGATATTTCACAAATATTTTTGGGAAATGATATACCATCCCCTTTTCCTGTAAGTCCTTTAAGACATTATGTGCAGACCACTGCCTGATGAATTTGTAGTCAAAAGAGTTTCTCTGCATAAAATTGGCCATGAGGTTCATGTAGTAAAACACAGTGCAACTACTTAGAGCATTTTGTTCAATTGGTAGAACTCAGCATGTAGTGACACTCTGCATTTGCATACCAAGGATCTACGAACAGATTGATGCAACTCAACACAAAAATAGCCATCAGGGTTAGGGTGATGTTGGACACATTTTTTCCCTGTTTTATTTGGAGATCTGTACATCATTCTTTGCAAACATGGCCCTCTGATGAAACAAAAATGGCTTGGGTGATTGCAGGGGCGATCAGAGTTTAATATTGATAAATAAGGGGTGATGCATTTTGGTATATTGAATCAGGGCAGGATTTACTCACTTAATGGTAGGATGTCAGGGAGAGTTGCAGTCCAAAGATCTAGGGGTACAGGTTCATAGCTCCTTGAAAATGGAGTCTTATGTGGATAGAATGGTGAAGAAAGCATTCAGCATGCTTTCTTTCATTGGTCAGAACATTGAATACAGGAGTTGAATTTGTACAAGACATTGGTAAGACCATAGTTGGAATATTGTGTGCAGTTCTGATCACCCTATTATAGAAAGGACATTATTAAACTAAGAGTACAGGAAAGATTTACTAGAATGCTATCAGGGCTTGATGGTTTGAGTTATAAAGAGAGGCTGGATAGGCTGGGATTTTTTTCTCTTGAGAGTAGAAGGCTGAGAGGTGATCTTATGGAGGTCTATAAAATAATGAGGGGCATTGATCAGTTCGTTAGTCAATTTTTCCCAAAGGTAAGGGACTCTGAAACTCAAGGGCATAGGTTTAAGGTGAGAAGGGAGAGATACAAAAGAGCCCAGAGGGGCAATATTTTCACAGACGGTGGTGAGTGTCTGAAACAAACTGCCAGAGGTGGTAGTAGAGGCAGGTACAATTTTTCTTTTAAGAAGCATTTACACAGTTACATGGGTAAGATGGGTATAGGGAGATATAGGCTAAATGTGGCAACTGAGACTAGCTTAGGGTTTTTTAAAAAAAGGGGTGTGTGGACAAATTGGGCTAAAGAGCCTGTTTCCATGCTGTAAACCTCTCTGACTCTATGGCCTGCACCTTGTACAGCAATATCGAGAGTGTGTCATACCTGATGACTAGGTTCATACTTGCAATGGGAAAGATGTGGCAATCCCACACACCCAGTTGTTGTTTCGTTTTACCTGCTTGCTCCTTCTAATTTCTAATGCATTCCCAAGTCCTTCCAAACCATATCCCCAGCACCTTCAGGACATTTTGACTTGACGATGAAGGGGACAAGGAATTGATCAATCCACTTTGCAACGAACGTTCTTTTGCCTTGGCACTCAAGGCCAGTTTGAACTGGTCGCCGAAGTTGATCAGCTTGTGCACAGACAGCGGATCCAAGCAAAAGACGGTGATGGTGTCCTTGTACAGAAAGGCTGAGACCTCAGTGCCTCCACTGCCTGGGATCATTACTCCTTTTATGCCTGAATCCTTCCTGATAAACTCAGAAAAGCATTGTATACAGCACACAAACTAAACCAGAGAGAGAAGTAGCCCTGCCTGACTCCAGATTAATTGCAAAGCTTTCTGATTTTCATCCATTGATGCAAATTGTGCTGTTGATGTTTTAGTACATGGAAGAATAGACCTATGATTCAATGTTGCCTGTGGAAACAAGAACTCTCGAGATTTAAGTGGTATCATTTAGTAGACAATACCTGCTATGTTTTGAGATAAAAATTATGCGTAGCTTTTCAGTTCCTTCTTCTTTGCGAAATGCAATGGTCCAAACACTTCTTTCCATCAGGGTTTGTGTTTTAAAAACACACGAAATGATAAAGCAGTGTAGGCCCCCAGAACCATGCTTTTAATGCTTCCCATTCCACACTTTAAAGACAGCCTGATACAGTGAATACTTAAAAGGCTCAAGGCTCTGACAATTCTTGGATGGCGTACAGTCTGTTTTACAGTGAATCACACTAATCTAGTTGGCTGGGTACTGTTTGCTGAGCAGGTTGGCTCTGTTGTCAATCTAGTAACTACACTGGTCTGAAGCCAGGCACTTTCCTTCATGCAGCTCAAGGATGATGCCAGTCAGACCTTTTCCTTGGAGTCCTCTGACAGCCTGGCAGGATTCTTGGGGCAGACTTGAGAGCTATTGTGGTTGATGTGTTGCTTCCCACAGAGACTGTCCCTGTGGATCGTTTGTGTCATGATGCTTCCTTTCAGCTAGTTTGAGAGCCTTAAAATAATTATAACCATCAGTGGCGAAAACTTGTCTTTATTTTATTCATATAAAGTAAAAACATCGATATAACATATTGCTTTCATGTCAAAGCCTTTTTAAGCAAAATTGATCCAGTACTTCTTAATCCGGTGCCTTTTAATGTATTGCTGGAAATCTAGTTGTGAGCATGAATTAAAATTAAAAATGAGAATTGTAAGCTGTGGGAAAACCATATGTGCTCCATTTTCTGTTTCCGAGGTATTCTGACATATCTTAAATGCCTCTGGGTTCTCATTCCTTTACTGTAAGCATGTAGAAGATGTCTTGCTTTGTTTCAGGTAATTCATTAAAATAAATTAAAGCAAAAATGGGCAGATTGCCATTTTTCCTGTTATAATGCTGGGGGTAATTTTATGAGGCTGTTCTTCTGGCAAGGAGCCTTGCCAGATGGGAACAGGGGCCAGAGAATTGGCTCTGCAGTGTTAGAGTCCTAGCTCCAATACCCACTCTCACCTAGCAAGAGCAAAGGCTTGCAAAATGGTCCCTTCAGAGCAAACACTATAGATGCTTGTTTAAATTTCACAAATTACCTTGAAATCCAAATATTACTCACCGATTACATTGTGCAGCATATGAGATTTGTGATGCTGAACCATGTTTCAAAATAATTCATATTGTATATCTTTATACCTAAAATATGCAGAATGGTAGCTTGATTATTTTAGTCAGATTCAATTTTGTTTAATATTTAATTGGCAGTTTGCTTGTAATGTAGTGATCCGTTATGACTGTGTTTAATTCAGTCTGGAAAATATGGATGGCATTTTCCAGTACCGTTGTGGCAGGGGTGGGATTGAAAAATACAGCTTGCAGTTCAAAGGTCCATTGACTTTTGCATGATTAGAAATCCTCCTGGTGGGAAGAGCCATAAAATTCCTCTCTATGAATTTGAAGTGGTTAATCTGGAGACACAATGTGAAGTAGCAGAGAAGGAGCTAAGGACATTTTTTTGGTCATTTGGTCATATTGTCTTAACAAAAATCCAAGTAAACAGGTTGTAGTCACTAATTAAGAAATAATCTCATTGTAATTTTTATGAAATTTAGAGTCAATAGAGGTTTCATTAACAACAATGAATCCTACTGATCTGCTTGCATTTCTGGCAATGGCACTTTGGATATGTTAAAGAAACTCATCATGCTTTTGGAGTAATTGGAGTGCCAAAGTAGATGAGCCTGGTCTCAAGTATTCTATAATTCCTTGAAATACACTGCAACTTTGACAATTACTATACACATAATTATTTCCTTGTACTAACCTGAAGCCTCAAATCCCCACTGAATTTCATCAGAGGAAATCTGAATACCTAAAATTAACCAATTGTGGAGAAGTGCTGGCAAAATACTTACTAGAAATTACTGGACCAGTAATAGAAGATTTAGACCATCAACAAAGTGCAACACAATTTTATTTTGCCCAATTACTTGAAACTGTAACAGACATAGAGAGGTAGACACAGTCACAATCTGGTACTCTTGCTGTGTGCTTTGATGAATGCCAAGAATCAAATTCTGCATATCTGAAACATGCCGTCTGTACATCTCCCCAGAAGCTCAGCCTGCTCCTCCTTTAAACACTCTGCATGTTCTCTCTTACTGCGAACTGGAGCACACTTCTTCCTCATCTTTCCCTCTGAATCACTGGAGAGGCAAGAGTTTGTTTCTACTTGCTCGCACCTTTCTCTATTTGGCAGGAGAATGATGCGAGTGTGTCAAAGCAAGATCAGGAACCAAGAAACAGAGATTAAGGTAGATATTGTTAATGCAACAACATCCTCCACTTGAAGATACCCTTAATTTTCTTTTCCCCAGACACCAACAAAAATATAGGACCTTTAAAATGACCTATGAAAATGACTGTGCAGTGTTGAATGCATTCATATGAAACCACTTTGCAGGAGTGGTACAGTGGTCAGCACTACTGCATCACAGTACCAGGGACATGGGTTCCATTCTCAGCTTGGATCACTGCCTGTGTAGAGACTGCATGTTCTCCTCATATCTGCATGGGTTTCTTTCAGGAACTCTGATTTCCTCCCACAGTTCAAAAGACATGCTGGTCACGTGCATTGGCCACACTAAATTTTCCCTCAGTGTACCCGAACAGGCATGGAGTGTGATGACAAGTGGATTTTCACAGTAACTTCACTGCAGTGTTAAGTTAAGCCTACTTCTGACGTTAATAAATAAACTTCAAATTTAAACTTTAACCTAATTTAACAGAGCCATCTACAATGCAACTGCCTAATAAAATAGTCAAGAAAGCAAATATTACACATTTACATAAGGAGTAGGTCATTTAGCCCCTTGAGCCTGCTTGGTTATTCACCAAGATATAGATTAGTAAGTTTGCGGACAATGCAAAGTTTTGTGGATTTGCATATAGTGATTAGGACTTTCAGAGGGTAAAACAGGATATAGATCAGTTGGAGACTTGGGCGGAGAGATGGCAGATGGAGCTTAATCCGGACAAATGTGAAGTAATGCATTTTGGAAGGTCTAATACAGATAGGAAATATACAGTAAATGGCAGAACCCTTTCAGAATATTGATAAGTGAAGGGATCTGGGATAGGTACACAGGTCATTGAAAGTGGCAATGCAGGTGGAGAAGGTAATCAGGAAGGCATCTAGCAAGATTGCCTTCATCAGCTGGGACACGGTTTAAAAATTGGCAAGTCATATTGCAGCTTTATAAAACTTTAATTAGGCCACACTTAGAAAATAACATTCAGTTCTGGTTAACACACTACCAGAAGGATGTGGAGGCTTTGGAGACGCTACAGAAAAGATTGCCCAGAATGTAGCCTGGTATGGAGGGCATTAGCTATGAGGAGAGGTTGGAGAAACTTGGTTTGTTGTCACTGGAATGATGGAGGTTGAGAGGGGACCTGATAGAAGTCTTCAAGATTATGAGGGGCATGGACAAAGTGGATAGTCAGAACTTTTTCTTAGGGTGGAAGAGTCAATTACGAGGTTTAAACTGTGAGGGGCAAGGTTGAAAGAGATGTACTAGGCAAGATTTTTACACAGATGGTGGGTGCCTGGAACTTGCCGCCAGGGGAGGTAGTGGAAGCAGATACGATATTGATTTTTAAGGGGCAACTTGACAAATCCATGAATAGGATGGGACAGTGGATATGGTCTCCAGAAGGGTAGGTAGTTTTAGCTTAGTTGGGCAGCATGGCCGGTGCAAGCTTGGAGAACTGAAGTGTCTGTTCATGTGTATAATTTTTTTTTGTTCTTTGTTCTTCTTTGTTCTATCACGGGTCATGGTTGTTCTGATTGTGGTCTCAACTCCGATTTCCTTTTTGTGCAGAAAATCATTGCCTCATTTGTCCGATGCCAGTCCAAAGCCAACATCTCCACATCGTTTGTCTAGCAACAGTGGCTTCACTGGCGTTTCATGTGAATCGCTTTGGCATGTTTTGGAAAGACTTGTTAACATGAGTTCTGGATGAAACTCTTTTGTATTCTTTTCCATCCATATTAACCAGCTTGAGGATATCTTAAAGTTTTCACTTTTGCATTGGCTGTACTAATACTTTAGGATCAAATCTGTAGAATTTGACCCATGAACATTAAGGAGCAAATATTGGTGTGTATGGCCAAGCAAATGTTGATATATTTTACGGAAACTTGAATAAATCAGAATATTTTCAATGAGAATGTATTCAGTTTTTATGAAAAGGCAATGTAAATATTGAAGATGCAAGCATCTCCGACCTACTTAGATCAAGGACAATGATATTTTCTGGAGATGAACTAATCTGCTCAGTAAGAAGGGGCAGGGTTGGGTCAGATGCCTGTTTTATACCCTGCCCTACTTCATGCTTCATCAATGTGAAATCAATGACGTGTGAAATCATAAGAGGTGTAAACAAGTGTGTGACCTGAACCCAATGTATTGTTGTTGGGCAGATTAGGCCAAAATTAGTATCAAAGGTCTTTGAGCAGACTGGAGTAATGCTGTTATTGCATCAATAGAGAAATGGTTTATTAATCCTTAGTGATCCCAGCATACTTTTGGGAAAAGTATCAACATAATGTACTTAAAAAAAAGTCTTAAAATTAAGGATACTTTGAGGATAAAGCATTTTTTTTACCCCTTAGACACTCTAAAACACTCAATAAGAAGCTGAGAAATTGAAACTACTTAGTGAACAAGGCATAGAAAGCTTTGGAATATGAAGGTAACAATTTATGGCTCTTGATTTTTCTTCCCTGCATCAATAGTATTGTGCTCGCTGTGGGTTTAGACATTCCAAACTGATGACATTCTTTGATAAAACATGTCGATAGGTTATTAAAGTGAGGGAAAACACAAAGAGAAGCTAGCAATCAGTTACTTCATGAGAGAATCAGAGACGAGGAGCTGTACATTGTACAAGCTGAACTGAAAAGAGCATCTGGCTCCCAAGGAGTGTTTTCACTGAACTTCAGAATTTTACTGCAGTTGGCTTGAGATAAATGTGCGACTGAGACAAAGTTGGAATTCCAATGTACAAAATCATATCCTTTTCACACCCATCCTCTAGGTAGACGACCATCTGCCCTGCCTGTATTGAGATATATATGTGATGGAGCTGTCTTGATTATTTAGCAATATTATGTACGAAGGTTCCAGCTTGAATTTTTTCCTATTATGTTTTTGAATACTTTTGTGTTTTTTTTTATTCTATCTGTTCTATTTCAATAGTTGAATGTCAAAAGATCACTAATAAATCAATCATTCAATCTACTATCTGCCTACCAGCAGGATTGTCTATCTGTCTATCTGTTCACCTGCATTCGGTAAATGCACAGGACTATTGTAATATAGTGAATGGCTTTTGCACCATGGACGTGGTGTATTATTTCTAGCAACATCTTATTTATTATAACTTCATATTGTAAGAAATTTTCACAGAAAAATTTATTAAGTGGCACAGTGGTTAGCATCTGCCTCACGGCATCAGGATCTTGGTCTTGAGTGTGGGGTTTGCATGTTCTCCCCGTGTCTGTGTGGGTTTCGTCCGGGTGCTCCAGTTTCCTCCCACACTCCAAAGATGTGCAGGTTAGGTTGACTGGCCATGCTAAATTGCCCCATAGCATCAGAAGACTAGCAGGGTAAATATTGAAGTTAAGTGGAGGTATAGGGCCTGTGTGGGATTGTGGTCAGTGCAGACTCAATGGGCCGAATGGCCTCCTTCTGCACTGTAGGGATACTATCATCATAGATTGTGGTGTAGAAATACACTTTCAATATCTTCAAAAATCCTTTGAAAAACTGGAATTGATTTATATATCAACAATAAAATGTGTGGGTATATGTGGTTGTCGTTTTGAAATATGAAAAAAAACTTTGATAATTCACTCTAAATTAATGTAGCACATTATAATGAATGAATTAATTGTACAAAGATATCTTAAACAACAACCAAAAGCATTTTAAAATGATCAAATTCATTGGCTCCAGCATCCAAAATAAAAGGCAGACATTTTCTGGCTTTTCATGTCAGTGGAATCTCCAGGTCCTGCCAGCGGTACAATCCCAACACCTGTTTCCTGGGTGTGGGGGGGGGATGGATTCGATGGGAAATCTCATTGACAGTGGTGGAACCAGAAGATTGCACCAACATCCAATGACGTGCTGCCTACCTCCACGAGAAACAAGCCATGGGGGGAGGGGGACAGAGAATGCAAAGAATCCTGCCCAAAGAGTTCATTGAATTTATTCAGTGTTTTTTTGGCTATGGCAGCTTCAGAAGGATCTGCTTTCGCACTTTCACTTGCAGAACCACTGCAAGAGAGTGGAGAGAGGCTAAATTGGATGAGGAAGTCTCAAGAGGGAGTTCAAACATTGTCATGTGCATATGACATGAAAAAGATCATAAAATCATTCCTGCTCAATGAATCAATTTTCTCCCCATCCATTGAATTGGATATTCTGTGTCTTTTAAATGAGCTGACGACACCTTTTGTACTTAAACTTACCTAATAGGTGAAATCGTGATCAGGAAGATCATTCATTCAGAATTCGACCTCTTGGCTAGGATCAAATGTCAGATCAAATCCAAAGCCTTTTCTTGTCAGTTTGAAAGTAAAGTTTGTTTATTAGTCACAAGTAAGGCTTACATTAACACCGCAATGAAGTTACTGTGAAATTCTCCCAATCACCACAGTCCGGTGCCTGTTCAGGTCAATGATCCTAACCAGCAGGTCTTTCAGAATGTGAAAGGAAACTAGAGCACCTGAAGGAAACCCCACATGGACATGTGGAGAATGTGCAAACTCCACACAGACAGTTACCCAAGTGGAAATTGAACCCAGGACTCTGGCGCTATGAAGCAGCAGTGCTAACCACTGTACTACCATGTGGCCTGTGCTGTTTGGATCTTGTATGTCTCATTTGTAGGGACCTTGATTTGGACTCAATTTTAATTTGAATTGGGTTTTGGAGCAATCAAAGAGATGTATTAAGATCCACCCAGTGCATTGGCTTAGTAAATTTAATAATGGAGTAAAATTTAGAAATAAAATAGCATCCCTCCATTTGAGAATGAAACCTCATTAAGCAGATCAGTGGAAATACTTCCATTTCTTGTGAAGGTTTTCTTCTCTATCGACCATTTAAATACGCCATTCACATGAACATGGTCCTTAAATGGTTTATTGAGGCACATATCCAAAGGTTAAACTCAGGATGTTTGATTCCCTGGTATAACTGCAATGTAACTATAGTTATAGGAGTTATTTCTTCACGGGCATCTTTTAATCTCATCGATTGTATGGAATCTGAACTTGTTCAACACTAAAAAGTTGCACTTTTTACGTAAGCCACCAAGATGTTTACTCCACAGTTTATTAACTTACAGTTTCATTCCATCCTCAACTATTGTCAACTATTGTCAAGGACATCCACAAAACCTATGTTTACAATGGTCTTACATTTGAAAATGAGCATAGGCTTTAATTTCACGCTGTTGGCCATGCAAGCTAGTGCTAACTGTTGTGAGTCTTATATTCTCGTGGCCTGTATTTACCAGAATTATTTATGAACCTTTCCACTCCACAGTTTGGCTGCTGGGCATTTTGAAATTCTTGGTATTTCATCAGTCTTATTCTTGTGACTAAATGGACACTCATGTTTTTGCTACTATCTGGTGGTGCTGGAAACTAGTAATTTTGTTATCAAAGTCCCTTGGTGGCCTCTGAGAATCTCTGTCTTTAGTAGCAACAGGGGACTAATTTATTCTGTAAAACCGCTAGCCTTTGCTCTGAAATCCTTATTGGCCTCAGTGTTTGATTTGGTCCATTTAAATGCCTACATTTGCATGACATTTCTGGTGACTATTCTGACAATTTTCGATGGCGCATTCTGATGCATGCTTCTCAAGCTCAGGCTAGTGGCTGGTCCCTGTTGTGGTACATTTGGTAATAGGCTTCTTCGTCAAGATGGAATCCTTCTTCTTCCATGAATGCAACCTTGTCTCACTGACACCAAATTCCCCTTGCTGCAACTCAGTTATTTGACAAGTTAGCAAATAGTCCAACTTTTAGCTTGAAAGCAACTTCTTTTTTCTGGAAGACCTATTCCTCTTTCTTCATCATGCACAATCCGCTATCTGTGTGTCTTAACCTCTAGTGCATCTTCTTCATAACACAGCCCATTTTGCCTGTTTGATTTCCTGTGCCACCTTAGAGTATAAGGTAAGCAACACATGCATTGCTGGAGTGGAATATCGAGGCTGATTACTAATGCAAATATAGCATTTTGTAGCTGACAAAGGAAGTTTTAATTTATATGCCAAATATATGCAAGAGCTTGATATTTGATACTGAAATTATGGGGTTGTCTTATATGTTAAGTCAATTTAAAGCCAAGATCTATGATATTAGACATTGGTATTCAGCACGGTCAATCTCTTACAACCAACTACATCCAAAACATGAAAAATGTGCATCCAAGAGATTGCACAGGAGGCATACCATTAATCCCATATTGCCCAATACCAGACATCATATAGTGCTATTTGAAGGATCTAAATATTTAACTCTGCAACTTAAAGCCATTCTTACCTAATATCAATCTGACTTTCTGATTCTTTATCATCTGATTTGCCATGAACAGTGCCACAGATTTCGCTTCACAAAGTATGTGTATATAAATATATATATATAATATACATAGATATATTTGTATTTTGTAAAATGCAATAAAGTACCGCTACATTGTACAAAACACATGCAGCCCATAGTGAAATAATATTGCTGAGAACTCCTTGTAAGAATTGACACCAATGTGACATAGAAGAATTTTACAAATCTGGATTGCAGTGGCACGCTTCTGAAACAGCTGGCAGAATGTTGCGACTGCAAATAATTTATTTGAATTCACATTTTTGAAATAATGAATGTCGCTTCTTTAACATATTTATATCACTGCAGAGTTTTCGTTGTTTTAATTTACACCAATTTACTGATTAAGCAGTAAATGGGAAAGGGTATAATTATTATAAATTGTTTTTTTTTTCATATGCGTTCCACAGAAATTCTAATCCAAATGTAAGCCTTACCCAAGCATAACGTTTCTTGGCAAACTATATAAACATGTTTATGTGGATTCAAATTATTTGGGGGATGGGGAACAAACAAGATCCCAGTTGTAAATAAGTAAAAGCAGCCAAAATGAATTCCCTTGCCATGCCCTGGCTGTCACTGGTAAGATCTTGGCTGTTTTGAAGTTTATGTGGTAAATGAGATATACTGGGAAAGTGCCCACTGAGGGATAAATTGGCCTAGCACCTACTTTGTGAGCAACACTGAAATACGCCAAAATAGGAAAGAGAAAATGTAGGAGAAAATGATTTGGAACAGGAGAGATATTCCAGTAAAGGATTGGGAGGGGGAGAAAGGGAACATCCATTGAAGAAAGGGTGGGCTGGATACCTAACGTGCTGCAATCCTGCATTGACTGTGAAGTTGACAGAAAATCATACATCATATTTCCTTGCCGACGGTGTCACTCATTTGTGACTGAATACCATCTGAGTCCTCGACTCCTCATTCAGTCACACAGATGCTCAACATAAAAATCAAGATATTTTACTGATCCTTAGTACTGCTTTCCAAAGTTATGATAATTTTACAAAAATGTTCCTAAAATATACTGAAAAATCACCTGCTGTGCTGCACAAGGTCATCACTTAAGTAAGGCTAGATAGGAAATTTGCAAGCTTTCATTTTATTACTTGAATCTGTAGTATACTGCTTCATTCTAAAGATTTCAGACACAAATGTTGCAGGAGGAAGTATCTGATGTACAAAACAGATCCCTATTTGAATAAGTTTTGCAGCGTTGGCTCATAGTTGAATTTTTCATGTCTCAGGGCAGAATGTTGGCATTGTATTGCTTGTCATTGCGTACACAGATTCCCTCTGGCACTCTCAAAAGTTTATATGCTGCATTCTGAAGCCAATGCTTAGTTATTCTCATGCATCAAAGGCCTTTTTTATTGTTAAAACCAATAACCCTCGAGAACCTGCAATCGTTAAAGATTCAAAGGCAAAATTTATCGGTAGGTTCAAGGGAGAACAAAAGGACTTAAAGATATTTCTGGATTCTAAAATCTTAGAAAAATAAAAGGATTTGACTTGTTACCATGTTTATGAAGTTGCAGTTACATGGGTGGACAAAAGTGGTTTTAAACAGCGTAGGGCATGACTAATGGCACAAGCATGTTAAAATCATTGGGAAAATGTCCTTGGAAGACAAATGAATTTTCAGCAGAATAATTAACTTAATTAACAAATTCACATGCATATTCATCAGGCTATTGAAGTCTTTCCAGCTCAGCTTGATGAACATTGGTGTAATAACCATCTCATTTACATTTCACAATCTACTGCAATTTCTGACAAAAAAACACAAATTTTTGCTCTACTTTTTTTTGCACAAAAATTAAATAAGGATTAAAAGCGAAATTAAATACTTTAGATTTCTGTCAATCCACCTATAATTCTAGGAGTGGATTCAGGGCTAATGCATACTTTCTTCTGATATGCAGGTCTCTGCTTTCCATCTTTCATTCTCTAGGGTAATCCTTGGCACCAGTTCTGTCTTTAAATCTCATGGGCTGCCAGACTGCATCATGTAAAAATTGCCATTTTCCTCTGTCTCTGCAGGGCAATCTTTAAAGGCAGTAAGGTGTGACGCTGCAGACTGGCAGCTTGGCAGCACAGCCTCCGGATACCAGCACTCAGGAAACTGAAGACGCAAGCTGCCTGGATGGGCAGTCATTGGAGGAGGTTTTATATCAGGCTTATAGATTTTTAAAATTTTTTCACAACGTGCCAAATGCACAACTGCAGATCAGGTTACACTACAAGGTTGCACTGATTTTAGACACGCATATAAGAACTATCGTTTGCCTTCACAGATGCTGAAGCTCCACTTCAAGGCATTGGCTAATCTGTTAAAATATTTTTTGTTGTCAATTTGCTAGCATTTCAGCAAATTACCATTACTAAAACCAGTATCTGCAGTCTGAACTCAGATCATTGAAGCCGTTCATTCCAATTCAAGGAAAATGGCAACAGACAGCGGCTGTAAGTATTAACCCCTAGCTTCTGCGAAACATCTCAATGAATATGCTAGCAACTTTAAACCCCTGGCAGGCTTAAACTGCAGTTACTTCATGTCATCTACTCCCTTTTGTTTCCTGTTCACGATGGATTCTCCATCACAGTCTGCGGATCGCAGATTCTCAATAATGATTATCCTGGTGATGGATTCTGCATCTCCGACGTTCCATTTCTGCTTAGCACCAATGATGAAATTTCACATCTAGATTCAACTTCACAAATTAAACATTGCAGACTTTCTACCACAGACTCTTGACCACAAATCAAGACCACTACTACCTAGAAGGACAAGGGCAGCAGACACACTAAAAAACCAACACCTAGATAGTCCTCTCCAAACCATTCATCATCCTGTCTTGGAAATATATTGCTGTTCCTTCAAAGAACAAAGAACAGAACAGCACGGGAAACAGGCCCTTCGGCCCAACAAGCCCGCGCTGCCACCCCGATGCTCCGACCTCTACCCATGATCCCCGTCTCTGTTTATAGATCTATGGATTAAAAACCAAATTTGAGACAATTTAGGGAGAATTTGTTTTGCCAATTAGCCCAAGAGCACATCTTTGGGATGTGGGAGGAAACTGGAGCACCCGGAGAAAACCCACGTAAGCACGGGGAGAATGCGCAAACTCCCACAGACACAGGCCCAAATCTATGTATCTGCACAGCACAGTGATAGTCACTGAGCTGTTGTGTTGCCCATCAAATGGTCCAGGTCAAGCGTACGCTAACGACGTGAAGCACTAGGATACTCGAAATTCAATGTGACGCAGTGACTTCACTGTCACTGATTCAAAATCTTGGAATGGCCTCCCTCACAGGACTGTGGGTGTACTTACAACACGTGGATTAGAGCAGTGCAAGAAACCACTTTCTCAAAACAAAAGCAAATTACTGAGGATGCTGGTATCTGAAACCAAAAGAGAAAATCTGGAAAATCTCAGCATATACTGCCAGACCTGCTGAGATTTTCCAGCATTTTTTCTTTTGGTACCACCTTCTCAGGGCCAATTTGGAATGAGCACTAAATGGGCTGGCTTAACCAATAAACCCACATACTTTAAATGAATTATCACAAAAAAAAACTCCTCCACAAATTCTCAATCCTTCTCAAGGATTTCCCATTACGGATTCCTTCTGTCCCAGATTCTACACCAATGGTTCCATTCACAGCTTCTCCAGATTTTGTAATTGAAGATCAGGAAATGACAAACTTGCTTTGTAGATCTTTATAATAGATGATGAGGATAAATACCAGAGAAAAGGAAACAAAAATAGGTCAAGGGACAAGCATACTAGATTTAATATAAGTGAGAAAAGTAATGGAGAAAGAAATGAAAGTTCTCTGAGGATCATCCTCCGCATCCAGAGGAGGGCTTTCTGCCCCTTGGTCTTTGAGGTTCTATACCTCCCTTTGGAATTAGATTGCTCCATCGCACTCTCATTTTTCTCTCCTGCCTGTAAGTAGTAAAGCAGGCAGCAGAAAAACCAGCTCCATCTTCAGCAGTGTCAATGAGAAACACAAGCTTTATTGCCAAAGATCTACCTCTGTCCGATGTTATGGGCTCCAAGGCATTTTTATGCTTGCCAGAGAGGGCTGGCCGTGAAATGATGCCCAGTGGGAGGTGCACATGAAAATTTACCATGACCCTCTCTTTCATTCATGCGACTGACAGGTGATTAGAAGTTCTCCTGTCAGACATTGGGATTGTCATTACCTGCATTCCAAGACTGTGCTGTTGGGTTAAACATAAGGGTAAATGCTCAGTGACTACATGAGATTAATTTTGGGAGTTCGGAACACTTCTCTTCCGTGAGCTGTGCATGGCCATATTTCTAAGCGTGTTTTCAAACATGTCCGGTCACGCAATAGTCCTGCAGTTCCATAATACTCTGGTGAAATTGAAGACTACTAATGAGGGGCTAGAACTAAGGGAATGAAAATTGCCATTTTGAGGGATCAATGTTGCATGAATGGGCATTACTGCTTCATCTTATGAATTCCCTGCATGTTGCTTGAACAACTGGTAATCTTTCTCCGTTGTGTCTTTGTCCTTATTTAGGAACTAACAATACAGTTGACTAGTCCTTTAGTGCACCTTCCCTAATCCTGTATCTCGGTCTAACCTTTCCTACTTGTTATTCTCATTGGAGCTTTTACCTTGCAGTCCCTTCCCTCAGTCCTGTCCATCCCCTTCTGCTGTGGAGCCCTGCCCTGTAGCAGAATAAGAACCATTCTCACTTTAACCCTACTGTAATACTTTTAGAGATTTAGAAACAAACCATGGACTCAGCAAACACAAATCCATTTCCTGCTTGTTCCGAAAACCAAATTCACATTTCAATTTTATCCAATTCATGCTCCCCACAATGGAGACAAACAGTATCCAAGCTGACAAGATCAGGTATTGCACCCCATCTTGGGCTTGATCTGATCCTTGAGCTTAGCTAAAAGATAGAGATTTGCCTCCGAGAACCACCACTGAAACTGACATTGATCCCCAATGAAAGGTACGTGAACTCACCTCAGGGTGAGTGAAGTGAAGGTTGCCAGCTGCACATCATTTCAATTCTGTTGTGAACCACATTGTTCTAATTGTACACTGACCTTTTAATCCAGCATGCAGGGATGGTTTCAGTGAGTGGCTGTCATAATGAGATGCTGATTTATGCTAGTGACATTCACAACGTCCACCGACAAGAAACTTGGCCCACCATTGATGGCTGAAACACGCAATCATTTCCTTGTTTTACTTGGTCATAAAATTGATTTTGAGCCTTTTTGCAAAATTTAACTCTCCCACCCATAATGATGCCTACTGCAATTGCGAATAGAAAATCCCAGCCATGGTTTCAGTGGAGCTACGACACAGTAAAGGACAGAAGTCAACAGTGGGAATAGTTTATAGGTCTCCTAATAGTAGCTGTAGCATGGGACCAAATATAAATCAGGAATTTAGAGCTGCGTGTAACTAGGGTAAAAACATAATTATGAGAACTTTTAACGTTCAGATAGACTAGGCAAAATGGTGATTTGCATTATTACTGTGGTGCGAGTTCCTTTAATGCATTTAAATTAGTTTTCTAGATCAATGAATCAAGAAAGCAAAAAGGAAACAGACTATTTCACATAGATGCTGTGCAGGGAAAGTGAGTTAATTCATAACCGTCAGCTCTGATGAAGGGTCATCCAGACTTGAAACGATAGCTCTATTTTCTCTCCGCAGATGCTGTCAGACCATTTGAGATTTTCCGGTGCTTTCTGTTTTTGTTTCAGGTTCCACCATCTGCAGTAATTTGCTTTTAATTAATAACCTTGTAATTTTCTGTTGAGTTGATAGGATGTTTTGGGAGTCTTGTGTTAGGCATATGAATGATATATCCTGACAGCAGAGCTGATTTAGAGTGATTAGCATCTCAGTGTTGGGTATATTGGCTTGGGAGAGAATGCTGTTATTGAATCGCTTTCCATATCACCGAATTTGGAGGATCTTGTGAAGACACAGCTGGTGGTACTTCTCCAGTGTTTTGAGATGCTCACTTTGGGTTGTCCAAGCCTCAAAACTTATACAATCACAGCTGGTCAGTAAACTGTGACTTTAGCATCTGGTTTGGCAGTTTGGTACTCAAATGCCCTTTTCTTTGGTCAACCAAAAACTGACTGCCACGTTGGAGACAATGATGAATCTTATTGTCTCTGTGTGTCTATGTAGAGAGGACAAGCCTAAGATGCGGAAAATGGTCCACATTTTCTGGGATCTAGTTAATTGATGGGAGGAAGTGTTTTGCTTGGGAGTTGGTGTTTTAGAACATAGAACAGGCCCTTCGGCCCACAAGTTGTGCCAATCATATCTATACCTACCAGGCCATAGAACTATCTGTAACTCCCAATCCCATTAAATCCCATGTACTCATCCAGAAGTCTCTTAAAAGACCCCAGCGAGTTCGCCTCTACCACCACTGATGACAGCCGATTCCATTCACTCACCACCCTCTGTGAGAAAAACTTACCTCTAATATCTCTTCTGTACTTGCCCCAAAGTACCTTAAACCTGTGTCTTCTCGTAGCGACCATTTCAGCCCTGGGAAATAGCCTCCGAGAATCCACCCTATCTATTCCTCTCAACATCTTATAAACCTCTATCAGGTCGCCTCTCAACCTTTGTCTCTTCGTTTTCCAGATGAAAGTTAACATGCAGGTATAGCAAGTAATTGAGAAGAAAAATTATATGTTGGTCTTAATTTATTTTTATGTTCATTCACGGATGTAGGGAGGCCATCACTGGTTAGACCATCATTTATTGCCCATCCCTAATTACTCTTGAGAAGGTGATGGTGAGTTGCCTTTTAGAATTACTACAGTCCACATGGTGCATGTATCCCAGGGGAGGATCCACAGACAGAGCCAAGAAGGAGTAGTGTACAGTTGCATAGTTATTCTTCTGATCTGGTTGTAAATGTAGTTGTTTGTTCATTGGCAATAAAGCCCTTTGTTCTTTAACCTCGTCAAATTGCCTTTGATTTATTACCGTTTGCATAACAAGATAATCTTACTGTAACTATATAGGGTTTTGAGGCCACACCTATGTATACAGTTTAGATTTCAGAGCTGAGGATATGCTTACCAAAGATGCACTGGATTCTATGATAAGGTATCCTAAATGGAAAGATTGAGTAGATTAAGTCTACATTTCCTAAGCCATAATGTTGCCACTGCTTACACTGGTGGGATTTTCCCAACCTGCTGCAGTGAATGGAGATTTCATTGGAAACCAAATTCATCGACCTCAGTGCAGTGGGAGTGTGGCATGAACGACTGATAAGATTGTGTCCCTAGAGTTTACAAGAATGAGAACTGATCTCATTGTAACATGATGTGGAGATGCCGGCGTTGGACTGGGGTAAACACAGTAAGTACAATACCAGGTTAAAGTCCAATCAATTTATTTGATAGTAAAATCATCCTTCAAATAGAGGCAAACCATGAAAGCTTGTGAGTTTACTATCAAATAAATTGGTTGGACTTTAACCTGGTGTTGTGAGACTTCTTACTGTAATGTACAGGCTTAGATCTTGCAGTCCCAATAGCAGTGAATGTTGAAAGGTTTGCTGCTACTGAGAGCCACAGATAAGGCACCAAAATATTTGGTCAGTCCACTTACTGGAAGTTATGGTGCATCTGAATGGACTTTAGAAAAACCCACACTGATGGTGCTTGAAGCGATCTATCAGTATGCAAATTTGCACTGATAGTCCTGGATGTATTCAGGGATACTCTGATGTATTAAGGGTTGTTCCTAGTAAGTGCTCAGAATACTTTTCTGACCAAAGTGGATGATTTTCCAATTCACCATTTTATACACCAGCTGTCACGATCTGACACATTCACTCAATCTGTCTAAATCTCTCTTCGCATCCTCCTTACAACTTATTTTCCCTCTAACTCTGTATCAGCCCCTTAAATTAGCAGGAACACTTCCCCATCTCCACTGCTACCATACCTGGTCTCTCACGCCTTGCATTCCAACAGCCCTTGCCAGATACCCCAGCTCCAATCCCCCATACTGGATTTCACAATAGGAAAAGTACAGATAGATTTAATCCAATTACATAAATTCTGTGCCAGAAATTTCATTAAAGGAAAGCAGCTGGCTAAAACTGGATATTGGAAACATTTGACTGTTCTAGTTCTTAGTTTTTGATTGCTTTTGGAGTCATATACATATTTAGGGAGAATTTTCTCTTGGGATATTGAAGGATAAGAAGAGTTCTATAGAATCCCTTCTCTGGGAAGGGGAGGTTGCCTCCCCTTCTCTGGGAGGCAAGAGAGGAGATTGCAGAGCCTCTGGCTCTGATCTTCAGGTCCTCGTTGGTTACGGGTGTGGTTCCGGAGGACTGGAGGATAGCGAATGTGGTCCCATTGTTTAAGAAGGGGAAGAGAGACCTTCCAGGGAATTATAGGCCAGTGAGTCTTACTTCTGTTGTGGGCAAGGTATTGGAGAGAATTATTAGGGATAGGATTTATAGTTATTTAGAGAGAAATGAATTGATTGGGGATAGTCAGCATGGTTTCGTGAAGGGTAGGTCATGCCTTACTAACCTCATTGAGTTTTTTGAGAAAATGACCAGAGAGGTGGATGGGGGTAAGGCGGTTGATGTAGTATATATGGACTTTAGTAAGGCGTTTGATAAGGTGGCCCATGGAAGACTTCTACAGAAAATGCAGATGTGTGGAATAGAGGGTGATTTAGCTAATTGGATTAGGAATTGGCTGGCAGATAGAAGACAGAGGGTGGTGGTTGATGGGAGATATTCATCGTGGAGTTCGGTGACGAGTGGTGTGCCTCAGGGGTCTGTTTTGGGGCCCCTGCTGTTTGTAATTTTTATAAATGATCTGGATGAGGGTATTGAGGGATGGATTAGTAAATTTGCAGATGACACTAAAGTCGGTGGAGTGGTAGATAGTGAAGAGGGGTGTTCTAGTTTACAGAGTGACTTGGACAAGTTGCAGAGCTGGGCCGAGAGGTGGCAAATGGAGTTTAATGTGGAAAAGTGTGAGGTAATGCACTTTGGCAGGAACAATAAATGTGTAGAGTATAGGGCTAATGGTAGGGCTCTTAATAGTGTTGAGGAACAGAAGGATCTTGGTGTATGTGTCAATAGATCCCTGAAAGTAGGCAGTCAAGTGGATAAAGTTGTTAAGAAGGCATATGGAGTCTTAGCTTTTATTGGTAGGGGGATTGAATTTAGGAGCCGCAGCGTCATGTTGCAACTGTACAAAACTCTAGTGCGGCCGCACTTGGAGTATTGTGTGCAGTTCTGGTCCCCACATTATAAGAAAGATGTGGAGGCATTGGAGAGGGTACAGAGGAGGTTTACCAGGATGTTGCCTGGTATGGAGGGCAGGTCTTATGAAGAGAGGCTGAGGGATTTGAGGTTGTTTTCGTTAGAAAGGAGGCGGCTAAGAGGGGACCTTATTGAAACATATAAGATGATTAGAGGTTAGATAGGGTGGACAGTGATAGCCTTTTTCCTAGGATGGAGAAAGCTAGCACGAGGGGACACAGCTTTAAATTAAGGGGTATGAGTTATAGGACGGATATCAGAGGTAGGTTCTTTACTCAAAGAGTGATTAGGGAGTGGAATGCCCTGCCTGCAGCTGTTGTAGATGCGCCGAGTTTGGTGGCGTTTAAGAGGTTAATTGATAAGTATATGGAAGAGAAGGGAATGGTTTAGTTTGGAGGGGCATTGCTTTTTTATTTTGGTCGGCACAACATCGAAGGCCGAAGGGCCTGTTCTGTGCTGTATTGTTCTATGTTCTATGTTCTATGTTCTAATCATAGAATCCTTTAGTGCAGAAAGAGGCTATTTGGCCCATTGAGTCTGCATTGACCACAACACTGCCACTCCCAATCCCCATAACCTCATGCATCTCCTCTAGCTGGTCCTCCTGACACTAACAGATAACTTAGCATGGCCAGTCCACCTAACCCACACATCTTTGGACTGTGCTAGGAAACCACAGCACACAAAGAGATTGTGCAAACTCCACATTGATAGTGACTCAAACTGGGAATCGAACCCGGGTCCCTGGCATCATGAGGCAGCAATGTTAACCACTTTATCTTTACTTAATTAATATGTATGGGCCTGAAGGCCTGGAGGTGGGGATGGCTCAAACTCAGGGAATAGGATTGACATCTTTCTCTCTCACAATGAGGCTCTCATGGCTGGACTTCTCCTTGTTGCCCTAGAAAATGTGAAAATCATTTTTAGGATGGTGATTTCAGGCACTTTTCTAATAAAATTCTTTATTATTGCCTGTCTCTGTAAAAGTGCACTGGTCTCATTAAAATCCATGCTCCCTGAACAACTGGGAGCCTTCAAAATCAAAACAACACTCCTTTTCACAATCGGGATAACCTAGGCATAATGCGACATCTTTGAAAGGCTTTGATTGATAGGAACATTCAATTTCACTGGGAAGATCCACTTGCTTTCTCTCATAAGCCCCAATAGTTCATGCTCCGTGAAGCCTGAAGTGCTTCCTCTTTTTGACACACCTGTTCCTCCAGTCCCATTTTTAACACTAGTTTTTTTTTCCAAATCTTTGACCCTCCTACAAAGCAGATATGTTTTCCAATACTGCTTTTTATTTCACCTTTTGTTTGTCTGCAAAGCTTTTCATTGAATCTATATGCTTCACATTAACCACGTTTTCTGTTACTGTTTCTTCTTTAATTCTGTCAAACTTCAGTATTGGATTGGCTGGGGTTTTTATCTTTGAGATACAGGAGGCTGAGGGAAAATTTAATTGAACTACACAACATAATGAGGGGCCTTGACATATTAAGACATATTTCTAAAAGCAGGAGAGTCACCAGGGAGCATAGATTTAAATTGATACGCTGAAGGATTAAAGAGGAGCTGAGGGGAAATTATTTTATCCAGATAATGGATGGGGGCTGGGGAATGGGGGTGTGTGGGTGGAGAATGCATAGAGGCAGAAAGCTTCTAAAAGATGTGGTTATCCCTTAGTGGCACCATGATCTACAGGACTATTGTCAAGAGCTGGAAAAGGGAATTTCTTTCAGCCAGCAGACATCTGATGGGCTGGATGACTGCCTCCTCTTTATTTTCTATAAATCTATAGTTAATCTCATTTCATCCAATGAGACACTCAGAAGGACTATTCATTTTGGTCAGAGAATTTTGCCAGTGACAGATAAGATGAGGATGTTCATTTGAACATTCTCATTGGTGTTTCATTGGCTCATAGAAGTTTCACAAGTTTCATAGAAGTTTCCCCAGCATCTTAAAGCTGTGTCCACTCATAGTGACCATTTCAGCCCTGGGAAATAGCCTCCAAGAATCCACCCTATCTATTCCTCACAACATTTTATAAACCTCTATCAGGTCACCTCTCAACCTTCGTCTCTCCAGGGAGAAGAGACCTAGCTCCCTCAACCTATCCACATAAGACATGTCACCCAATCCAGGCAACATCCTTGTAAATCTCCTTTGCATCTTTTCAATAGCTTCCACATCTTTCTTATAATGAGGTGACCAGAATTGCGCACAATACTCCAAGTAGGGTCTTGCATGGAGGTCGGTAACCAGTGGAGTGCCCCAGGGATCTGTTCTGGGACCACTGCTGTTTGTCATTTTCATAAATGACCTGGACGAGGAAGTGGAGGGATGGGTTAGTAAGTTCGCCGACAATATAAAGATTGGTGGTGTTCTGCATGGTCTGGAGGGATGCCAAAAGTTGCAGCGGGACATATTCAGGATGCAAGACTGGGTGGAGAAGTGGCAGATGGACTTCAACGCAGATAAATGTGTAGTGGTCCATTTTGGCAGGAATAATGGGATGAAGGAGTACAATATAAGGGGTAGGGGTCTTAGCTGTGTTGTAGAGCAGAAGGATCTCGGGGTCTGGGTCCATAGGACTCTTAAATTGGCCTCGCAGGTGGAGGAAGTGGTCAAGAAGGCGTACGGTGTACTGGCCTTCATTAATCGAGGAATAGAGTTTAGGAGTCAGGAGGTAATGATGCAGCTCCAGAAGACTCTTGTAAGACCCCAGTTGGAGTATTGTGCGCAGTTCTGGTCGCCTCATTATAGGAAGAATGTATAGGCTATTGAGAGAGTTCAGAGGAGATTTACAAGGATGCTGCCTGGATTGGGAGGCAGGCCTTATGAAGGTAGGTTGAGGGAGCTGGGACTCTTCTCACTGGAGAGACGTAGGTTGAGAGGTGACTTGATAGAGGTTTATAAAATATTGAGAGGGATAGATAGGATGGACTCTCAGAGAGTATTTCCCCGAGCTGAAATGGTCGTTATGAGAGGACACAGATTTAAGGTGCAGGGAAGCAAATACAAAGGAGATGTCAGGGTAGGTTTTTCACTCAGAGGGTGGTGAGTGAATGGAACTGACTGCCGTCGGAAGTTGTTGAGGCAAACTCACTGGGGTCTTTTAAGAGACTTCTGGATGAGTATACGGAAAAGAATAGGATAGGGGGTTATAGGTAGGTCTGTGGATTGGTAGATATGATCGGCGCAACTCGTTGGCCAAAGGGCCTGTTTGTGCTGTATTGTTCTATGTTCTATGTTCTATGTAGGGTCTGATTAGGGTCTTATAAAGCTGCAGCATTATCTCCCAACTCCTAAATTCAATCCCTCAATTAATGAAGGCCAGTACACCATGCGCCATCTTGACCATATCCATCACCTGCGAGGCCGATTTAAGAGTCCTTTAGACCCGGACTCCAAGGTCCTTCTATCCTCTACAGTTTTTTTCGGGGGAAAACTACAGGTTTAATTCAGTTATGTCACATATTTTAAATGGACATTGTGTATAACATCTACTTAGTCTTGTAATGAAATACATTTTCGGGGAGTAGTTCAGTTACAGGTCTCAATGATCTTTTGGGAGTTCCTGCTGAATAGAGACTGTCAGAAGTAAATCCTCGGTTACAACTCGAAAAGGTTGGTCTCATAATGCAGGAAGCATTTCATCTTAGATCCTTTAATGTAATTCTTCCTTCAGTTATTCTGAAAGAGGGAAATGCAGGAAGTTTTAAAATAATTGAACCCCATCTCATTGCCATTGCCAGCACCAGTGGGGAATGCACCAATTTTCCCATGGTGGCTCTAACATTTCATTTGGGAGAATCGCATCCATGGCCTAGGAATTTAAAATACACATTTTGATAGCTAGCTAGCTATAACTTAGCTGGCTAGCTAGCAGTGTTGGCCACATGTAAAAACCATGTGGTTGAACCCCAGCTATTCACAATATACAGCAATGATTTGGATAAGGAGATCAAATATAATATTTCTAAATTTGTGCACAGCACAAAACTTGATGTGAATGGTGAGGAAGATGGTAAGAGGCTTCAAGGTGACTAAGACAATTGGGTGAGATTTTTTGGCTTTCTCCCAACACTTCTCTCAGCGATGGGACGTGACACGTTGTGTGATCTCGAACAAAGAGTCTCAGGATTCAGGGCAGGTCATTTAGGACTGAGCTGAGAGAAAGGTTTGTCACCCAGAGGGTGGTGAATCTGTTGAATTCACTACCACGGAAGGCCATGGAGGCCAAGTCACTGAATATATTTAAGATGGAAATAGATAGATTTTCTAGTCTTTAAAGGCATGAAGGGGTATTTGGAGAATGCAGGAGTATTATGATAAGAACAAAGAAAATTACAGCACAGGAACAAGCTCTTCAGCTCTCCAAACCTGCACTAATCATGCTGCCCACTGAACTAAAACCCCCTACCCTTCCAGTGACCAGGTCCTTCTATTCCCATCTCTTCATGTATTTGTCCAGATGCTGTTTAGAAGTCACTATTGTACCTGCTTCCATTATCCCCCCCACCCCGGCAATGACTTCAGAGCACCCATCACCTTCTGTGTAAAAAAAACTTGTCTCATACATTTCCTTTAAACCTTGCCCCTCACACCCTAAACTCTATGCCCCCTAGTAATGGATTCTTCCATCCTGGGGAAAAGCTTCTGACTATCCACTCTGTCCACGCCTCTGATAATCTTGTAGACTTCTATCAGGTTGACCCTCAACTTCCGTTGTTCCAGCGAGAACAAACCAAGTTTCTCCAACCTCTCCTCAAAGCTAATGCCTTCCATACTAGGCACCATCCCAGGCAACATCCTCAAAGCCTCTACATCCTTCTAGTAATATGGCGACCAGAATTGAACACTATATTCTGAGGTTCTATAAAGCTGCAACATGACTTATCAATTTTTAAACTCAGCGCCTTGACAGATGAAGGGAAGCATGCTGTATGCCTTCTTGACTACGTTCTCCACCTGCATTGCCACTTTCAATGCCTATCAATACTCTAAAACGTTGTGCCATTTACTGAATATTTCCTATCTGTAATAGACCTTCCAAAATGCATTCTCTGACATTTGTCTGGATCAAATTCCATCTGCCATCTCTCTGCCCAAATCTCCAACTGATCTATTTCCTGCTGTATCCCCTGATGGTCCTCAGCATTATCCGCAACTCCACCAACCTTTGTGTCATTGTAAACTTACTAATCAAACCAGCTACATTTTATTTTACAAATCATTTATATGTGATTAAAACAGCAAAGGTCCCAGCACTGATTACTGAGGAATGCCACTTGTCATATCCCTCTGTTCAGAAACACATCCTTCCACTGTTACCCACTGTCATCTATGACCAAGTCAATTCTGAATCCATCTTGCCAGCTCACCTCTCATCCTGTGTGATGTTATCTTCTGCACCAGTCTGCCATGAGGATCCTTGTCAAAGGGCTTATTGAAGTCTATGTAGACAACATCCACTGCCTAACCCTCTTCAATCATCTTTGTCACGTCCTCGAAAAATTTGATCAAGTTAGTGAAACACAAACTCCACTTCATAAAACCATGTTGTCTCTCACTAATACGTCCACTTATTTCCAAGTGGGAGTAAATCCTGTCTCGAAGAATCCTCTCCAATAATGTTCCTACCAGTTTCATAAGGCTCACTAGCCTGTAATTACCTGAATTATCCTTGCTACCCTTCTTAAACAAAGAAACAACATTGGCTATTTTCCAATCCCCTGGAACCTCCTGTAGCCAGTGAGGATACAAAGATTTCTCCCATGGCCCCAGCAATTTCTTCCTTGCTTCGCTCTGGGGTATATCCTATCAGGCCCAGGGTATTTGTCCACTTCAATGTTTCTCAAGATCCCCAATATTTCCTTTTTGATCGCAACATGACTCAAATTATCTATGCACCCTTCCCCAGACTCATCATCCATCAAGTCCTCTTTGGTGAATACTGATGCAAAGTACTCATTTAATACCTCGTTCATTTCTTCTGGTTCCATGTATAGGTTCCCTCCCCTATCCTTGAGTGGGTCAACCCTCTCCCTGGCTACCCTCTTTCTCTTCATATATGTGTATAACAGCCTTGGGATTTTCAAAGAACAAAGAACAATATGGCACGGGAAACAGGCCCTTCGGCCCAACGAGTCCGCACCGCCAACCCGATGTTCCCACCTCTACCCGTGATCCCTGTCCATGTTTATAGATCTATGAATTAAAAACCAAATTTGAGACAATTTAGGGAGAATTTGTTTTGCCAATTAGCCTAAGAGCACATCTTTGGGATGTGGGAGGAAACCGGAGCACCCCGAGAAAACCCACGCAAACACAGGGAAAATGCGCAAACTCCTACAGACATTTTCCTTAATCCTGCTGGCCAATGATTTTTCATGATTCCTTTTAGCCTTCCTGACTTTTTGCTGAAGTTTCTTTTTACTTTCCTTGTATTTCACACTTGCTTTCTGTGTTCCCAGCCTCCTAGCCTTGACAAATGCTTCCTTTTTCTCTATGACTAGGCTCACAATATTTCTTGTTATTCAAGGTTCCCAAACATTGCCATACTTATCCTTCATCCTTACAGGAATGTGCCGGTCCTGAATTCGAATCAACTTAACTTGAAAGCTTTCCACATGCCAGATATTGATTTGCCCTCAAACATCTGCCCCCAATTTACACTTTTCAGTTTCTGCCTAATATTTTGTAATTAGCCTCCCCTCAGTTTAGCATCTTAACTTGAGGACTACACTTATTTTTATCCATCAGTACCTTAAAGCTTACTGAATTATGGTCACTGTTCCTGAACTGCTCCCCTACTGAAACATCGACCACCTGGCCAGGCTCATTTCCCAATATCAGATCCAGTACGGCCCCTTCCCTGGTTGGATTATCTATGTTCTGTTTCAAGAAATACTCTGGATGCTCCTTACAAACTCTGCTCATTTGTGCCCCTAGCACTGAATGATCCCAGTCAATATAGGGGAAGTTAAAATCTCCCACCACAACAACCCTGTTACTTTTGCACCTTGCCAAAATACGGCCTACATGTCTGTTCCTCTATCTCCCACTGGCTATTGGGTAGTCGATAGTAAACCTCCAATATTGTGATGACACCCTTTCTATTCCTAAGCTCTACCCATATTGCCTTGATGTGTGAGTCCTCTGAGGTGTTCTCCAGCATACAGTTGTGATATACAGTTGTCCTGAGGAAAACTGTAAAACACAGCAGCGTACAGGTGGGGTAGGGCATGGTTTGAAATGCGTATACTTTAATGCAAGGAGTATTCGCAATAAGGGGGAGGAACTTGCAGCTTGGACCAGTACCTGGAACTTCGATGTTGTGGCCATTTCAGAGACATGGATAGAGCAGAGACAGGAATGGTTGTTGCAGGTTCTGGGGTTCAAATGCTTCAGTCGGAGTAGAGAAGGAGGTAGAAGGGGGGGAGGAGTGGCATTATTAGTCAAAGATTGTATCACAGTGACAAAAAGAAAGTTTGATGAGGACTTGTCTGTTGAGGTAGTATGGGCTGAGATTAGAAACAGGAGAGGAGAGGTCACCCTGTTGGGAGTCTTTTATAGACCTCCTAAAAGTTCTAGAGAGGTTGAGGAAAGGATTGCAAAGTCAATTCTGGTCAGGAGTGAAAGTAATAGGGTAATTGTTATGGGGGATTTTAATTTTACTAATATTGATTGGAATAGCTATAGCTCTAGCTCGTTAGAGGGGTCAGTTTTCGTACAAAGTGTGCAGGAAGGTTTTTTGACTCAGTATGTAGATAGGCCAACTAGAGGTGAGGCTACATTGGATTGGGTGCTGGGCAATGAGCCAGACCAGGTGTTAGGCTTGGAAGTTAGTGAACATTTTGGTGATAGTGACCATAATTTGGTTACGTTCACCTTAGTGATGGATAGGGATAGGCATGAAGCTGGGGGCAGTAGTTATAGCTGGGGGAAGGGTAATTATGAGGCCATCAGGAGAGAATTAGGGTGCATAGATTGGACTAGGAAACTACAGGGACTGGGAACATATGGAATGTGGAGCTTATTCAAGGAGCAGCTGCTGCGAGTCCTTGATAAGTATGTCCCTGTCAGGCGAGGAGGAAATGGTCGAGTAAGAGAACCTTGGTGTACAAAAAAAGTTGATTTGCTGGTTAAAAGGAAAAAGGAGGTTATGTCAGGATGAGGCTTGAAGGCTCGGTTAGTGCAATGGATAGCTATAGATTAGCCAGGAGGGAGCTAAAGAGTGAATTGAGGAGAGCTAAGAGAGGACACGAGAAGACTTTGGCTGATAGGATTAAGGAGAATCCTAAAGCTTTCTTTAGATATGTTAAGAATAGAAGATTGGTTAGGACAAGATTAGGGCCAGTCATAGACAGCAGTGGGAAGTTGTGCGTGGAGCCTGAAGAGATTGGAGAGGTACTGAATAAATATTTCTCTTCGGTATTCACGCAGGGTGATGTAAATGTAGTTATGGAGAACACTGAGGTACAGGGTTGCAAACTGGAAAGTATTGAAGTAGATAGGGAGGATGTGCTAGATATTCTTGAGGGTTTGAAGTTGGATAAGTCCCCTGGGCCGGACGGGATTTACCCTAGGATTCTCTGGGAGGCGAGAGAGGAGATTGCAGAGCCTCTGGCTCTGATCTTCAGGTCGTCGTTGGTTACGGGTGTGGTTCAGAGGACTGGAGGATAGCGAATGTGGTCCCTTGTTCAGAAGGGGAAGAGAGACCTTCCAGGGAATTATAGGCCAGGAGTCTTACTTCTGTTGTGGGCAAAGTATAGAGAGGAATAATTAGGGATCGGATTTATAGTTATTTAGAGAGTAATGAATTGATTGGGATAGTCAGCCTGGTTTTGTGAAGGGTAGGTCGTGCCTTACTAACCTCATTGAGTTTTTTGAAAAAGTGACTAAGGATGATGGGGGTAAGGCGGTTGATGGGTATATATGGACTTTAGTAAGGCGTTTGATAAGGTGGCCCATGGAAGACTTCTGCAGAAAATGCAGATGTATGGGATAGAGGGTGATTTAGCTAATTGGGTTAGGAATTGGCTAGCAGATAGAAGACAGAGGTGGTGGTTGATGGGAGATATTCATCTTGGAGTTCGGTGACAAGTGGTGTACCTCAGGGGTCTGTTTCGGGGCCCCTGCTGTTTGTAAATTTTATAAATGATCTGGATGAGGGTATTGAAGGATGGATTAGTAAATTTGCAGATGACACTAAAGTCGGTGGAGTGGTAGATAGTGAAGAGGGGTGTTATAGTTTACAGAAAGACTTGGACAAGTTGCAGAGCTGGGCCGAGAGGTGGCAAATGGAGTTTAATGTGGAAAAGTGTGAGGTAATGCAATATGGCAGAAATAATAAATGTGTAGAGTATAGGGCTAATGGTAGGATTCTTAGTAGTCTTGATGAACAGAGGGATCTTGGTGTGTATGTGCATAGATCCCTGAAAGTAGGCAGTCAAGTCGAGAAGGTTGTTAAGAAGGCATATGGAGTCTTAGCTTTTATTGGTTGGGGGATTGAATTTCGGAGCCGCAACGTCATGTTGCAACTGTACAAAACTCTAGTGCGGCCGCACTTGGAGTATTGTGTACAGTTCTGGTCCCCGCATTATAAGAAAGATGTGGAGGCATTGGAGAGGGTACAGAGGAGGTTTACCAGGATGTTGCCTGGTATGGAGGGCAGGTCTTATGAAGAGAGGCTGAGGGATTTGAGGTTGTTTTCGTTAGAAAGGAGGCGGCTAAGAGGGGACCTTATCGAAACATATAAGATGATTAGAGGTTTAGATAGGGTGGACAGTGATAGCCTTTTTCCTAGGATGGAGAAAGCTAGCACGAGGGGACACAGCTTTAAATTAAGGGGTATGAGTTATAGGACGGATATCAGAGGTAGGTTCTTTACTCAAAGAGTGATTAGGGAGTGGACTGCCCTGCCTGCAGCTGTTGTAGATGCGCCAAGTTTGGTGGCGTTTAAGAGGTTAATTGATAAGTATATGGAAGAGAAGGGAATGGTTTAGTTTGGAGGGGCATTGCTTTTTATATTGGTCGGCGCAACATCGAAGGCTGATGGGCCTGTTCTGTGCCGTAGTGTTCTATGTTCTATATTCTTGTTAACCAGTAGTGCAACTCCCCAACCCCTTTTACATCCTCCTTTATCTCGCCTGAAACATTTGTATCCTTGAACGTTGAACTGTCAAAGCTGTCTTTCTCTTAACTAAGTCTCTGTAATAGCAACAACATCATAGTTCCAAATTCTAATCCAAACTCTTAAGTTCATCTGTTTTACATGTTATGCTTCTCAAATTGAAACAAATGCACTTCAGTCCACCGGACTCTCTTTCATTAGCAACTCTGGGTCTTACTGGCTCTACTCTCTGGTTCCCCTTCAGTTAATTCACCTTTGCTTTATTCCCACCTTCCCCTGGTCAGACTAGTTTAAATCCTGCTGTGTGACACAAACAAGCCTCCCAGACAGAATGTTTATACCCTTCCAGTTTAGATGCAACCTGTCCTTGGATAGGTCCTACCTGTCCGAGAAGAGATCCCAATGGTCCAGATTTTTGAGAAAGTGACCAGAGAGGTGGATGGGGGTAAGGCGGTTGATGTAGTATATATGGACTTTAGTAAGGCTTTTGATAAGGTTGCCCATGGAAGACTTCTACAGAAAATGCAGATGTGTGGAATAGAGGGTGATTTAGCAAATTGGATTAGAAATTGGCTGGCAGATAGAAGACAGAGGGTGGTGGTTGATGGGAGATTTTCATCGTGGAGTTCGGTGACGAGTGGTGTGCCTCAGGGGTCTGTTTTGGGGGCCCTGCGGTTTGTAATTTTTATAAATGATCTGGATGAGGGTATTGAGGGATGGATCAGTAAATTTGCAGATGATACTAAAGTTGGTGGTGTGGTAGATAGTGAAGAGGGGTGTTTTAGTTTACAGAGTGACTTGGACAAGTTGCAGAGCTGGGCCGAGAGGTGGCAAATGGAGTTTAATGTGAAAAAGTGTGAGGTAATGCACTTTGGCAGGAACAATAAATGTGTAGAGTATAGGGCTAATGGTAGGGCTCTTAATAGTGTTGAGAACAGAAGGATCTTGGTGTATGTGTCAATAGATCCCTGAAAGTAGGCAGTCAAGTGGATAAAGTTGTTAAGAAGGCATATGGAGTCTTAGCTTTTATTGGTAGGGGGATTGAATTCAGGAGCCGCAGCATCATGTTGCAACTGTACAAAACTCTAGTGCGGCCGCACTTGGAGTATTGTGTGCAGTTCTGGTCCCCACATTATAAGAAAGATGTGGAGGCATTGGAGAGGGTACAGAGAGGTTTACCAGGATGTTGCCTGGTATGGAGGGCAGGTCCTATGAAGAGAGGTTGAAGGATTTGAGGTTGTTTTCGTTAGAAAGGAGGCGGCTAAGAGGGGATCTTATTGAAGCATATAAGATGATTAGAGGTTTGGATAGTGTGGACAGTGATAGCCTTTTTCCTAGGATGGAGAAAGCTAGCACGAGGGGACACAGCTTTAAATTAAGGGGTATGAGTTATAGGACGGATATCAGAGGTAGTTCTTTACTCAAAGAGTGATTAGGGAGTGGAATGCCCTGCCTGCAGCTGTTGTAGATGCGCCAAGTTTGGTGGCGTTTAAGAGGTTAGTTGATAAGTATATGGATTAGAAGGGAATGGTTTAGTTAGGAGGGGCATTGCTTTTTATTTTGGTCGGCACAACATCGAAGGCCGAAGGGCCTGTTCTGTGCTGTATTGTTCTATGTTCTATGTTCTATGTTCTATATCTGAAATCCTCCCTTCTACACCGGCTGTTTAGCCACATGTTGAGCTGTACTATTTGCCTTTTTCTAGCCTCACTGGTATGTGGCACAGGGACCAATTCTGATATTAGAACCTAGTGGTCCTACTTTTTAACTTTCTACCTAACTGCTGCTGCAGGACTTCATCACTCTTCCTACCTACATCGTTATTACCAATGTGTACCACACCTCTGGTTGTTCATCCTCTGAATGCTTTCTGCTCATTCAGACACATCCTGGATCCTGGCACCAGGGAGGCGACATACCATCCTGCAGTTTCTTTCAAGCACCTATCTGCACCATTATCTATTGAATCCCCTATAACTACTGCTTTAGTGCTCTTTGTCCCTCCATTATTAACAACAGAGCCAGCCGTGCTGCCACTGCTCTGGTTGCTCATGTTATCCCCTGATAGGCCAACCCCCCAGGATCCAAAATGGTACATTTGTTAGAGAGCAGGATGACCACAGAGGATTTTGCAGTGATTGCCTGCCCCTTCTAGCCATCACCTACCTATTTGCCTGTATCTTGAGTGTGTGGCCAAATCTCCATAATGCTTTCTGCCACCTTCATGCTCCTAAGTGCATCCAACTGCTGTTGTAACCTGTCCATGCGGTCTGTAAGGAGCTGCAATTTAGGTGCACTTCCTGCAGATGTAGTCGTGAGAAACGCTGGAAATGTCATGGATCTCCCACATCTCACAAACATGCCCCACTGACTGACATTCTAGCCCTAATTAAATTATTTTAAGAAACTTTATTAAACTCTTACCTTCACTTTTACTTCTCACAATGGCCTTATTTTGGGGATAGAGGATCAGATGTGATCATATCGAATTGTAGACCAGGCTTGAAGGACCAAATGACCTATTCTTGCCACTATTTTCAATGCCTCTATGTTTCTGTGTCACTCTCCAGACCAGGACCATAAGCAAAACCTTGATGTGGATTCAATATTGACTATTCCTGTGCATTCAGTATAGATGGCCAGAACTCTAACTATCAAAGAACTAGATACAACTACTCTGTGACCCCACTTGGTGAAATTCTTCTCACAAGACAACTCATTGCAACAGTTGTGAAAAGGTTTCAATCCTCCTGGTCAAATTCTGCCCTTCAATGTCTGTTTTTATGCTCTTGAGCCTTCCTAAGTTTCAAATCCAGTTTAAGTTTCAATGATTAGAAAATCATTATCTGCTGCTGCTGTTGTGAAGATCGCACTCAGAGCTTACTTTTGAGTTTTCATGTGGCAAATGTGACAGTGTGTCAGCAATAACACTCTTTTGAACTATATTGCAATATTCAGTGCTGTAGAGAAAAGTACAGAAGTAAATATGGCTGCAACATTGGTAGTGCAGACTTTAGTCCTGGAATAGCTAACAGAGATTTATGATTTGTTATTGGCATGACATTTCTACCCAACAAAAGTTTAAAAATTTATTTATTATGTCACAGGTAGGCTTATGTCAACACAGCAATTAAGTTATTGTGAAAATCCCTTACCTGCCACACTCCAGCCCATTTGGGTACACTAAGGGGGAATTTAGCACGGCTAACGAACCTAACCTTCACGTCTTTTGGAATGTGGGAGAAAGCTGGAGCACCCGGAGGAAACCCACACAGACATGTGTAGAATGTGCAAACTCCACAGAGATAGTGGTCTAAGCCGGGAATTGAACCCAAGTCCCTGGCACTGTGCCAACATGCCATGCCAATGGAACGTTTTAATGTTGCTAACTCCGCATTCAAGTCTTGGGTGATTGGTAATGGATCCTGCTCATCATCCACTTCCTGGTTCCTGTGTAACTTTTTTTCTAACTTGGTAACTATTACAGTTGGATTTGCCCAATTGTGATCCATTTTCATTAGTTCATTCCTCCTCTTCAATCTGGGTTTTAAAGATTAAGGAATAAGGCGTAGCCTTTGCATCAGACTTGGTTTGGATGTATCCTTCCATAACAACTATGCTTTCATACCTCTACTTGAAAATGTTGCAATCACTATTCAGTAACTGAAGAAACTTCCAGTCTAATTTCAGTCTTTAAAACCAGTCTTTAAACATTAACATTAATTTGTTGCCATATTGTGCCACAAGAATGGGTAACTTGAGTGATTTGCCTTTTACTTGGACATCACACTCCACTTTCCCTTAAGTTTTAAACACTTTGCCAGAATTGTGTTTCGTTAGAGGTCCATGTACGATTTTCTAGTCATAAAGGGGAAACTGTAGCAGTTTAAATGCACATATTAATGTCCTGTTGCTTTCTCAATATCTTTGTACAAGTATCTCTGTCATTTGAGAGATAGCTAGTGGCATAGATGCTGGTCTAGCTCCCATTCGCTTAGCCATTCTGAATTCACTTCAAGATTGTGAACTCCATAGAATCATAGAACACTACAGTGCAGGAACAGGCCCTTCAGCCCATCAAATCTGCATTGAACACAATCCCACACAGGCCTTACCCCCATATCCCTACATCCACCCTGTGATATGTTTGTTTTGCATTACTACTGGAAAGAGTTCTCTTTTATGCCTTGGTCTTTATGCAGTGAGAAGTTACAGTGCACTTATTCCTTTGGCAATTCAAGCTTTTGTCATTTCTTTACTGCTTGTGGTTGCCATAACAGCAATAACAAATCTCTAAACCTCTATCACCAGCATTCAACTGACTAGTTCTCCCTACTTTAAAATTAGTGAAAACTTTCTGAACAATGGACAGAAGTTTACTTGTTGTTTGTGTAGGACCAAATTTCCTTGATGCTATATCCAAGTAAAGAGCAGCCTTATACACACGCTCAAATGCAAGATTTTTGTGTTCAGTAACTGATTGGATTATTTCATTCATCAGTGCACATTCAAATCTGTTGTGTAGTACATGTTTCTAAGAATATGGCAAAGCTGCAACACAGTGACAAATTTTTTAGTTCCATATCCTCACCAACTGTTCCATTACATATCTGATTTTTTAAAAATATGTTTATTCCATGCAAAAAAACCAAATTTGAATTGAAGCCACTTCATGGTCTCCATACGTGGGACAAATAAGTTCCAAGCTGACAGGATGAGGCATTGTACCTCCTCCCGGGCTTGATCTAATGCTTCATCTTAGCCAAAAGGCCAAGATGGATTTGAAAAATTGTCTCAGGTAAATCCTTAGTTTATACTTCTTGATCTTTCACTCTTCCCTAGCCTGGCTGAACCACCATCACAGGCATCAGCACATCCCAAGTGTGAAGATGATCCTTCATTAAATGCTTGATCGTGCTTTCATCCACAAGACCACAAGATATAGGAGCAGAATTAGGCCATTCAGCCCATCAAATTTGCTCTGCCATTGAATCATGGCTGATAGGTTTCTCAATTGCATTCTCCCATCTTTTCCCTGTAATCTTTGATTCCCTTGCTAATCGGGGATCTTTCTATCTCTGTCTTAACACCCCTGTTAGGTAAATATTTTTCTGATTTCAGGTCCCAAATATGTAACTATTAGATTTCTTTATTTCCATAGAGCATCAGAGTCCAGTTATTTAATTTCAATGGCTTTACTCAGCACCCAAAGGTGTGGCACAGTTACACTTCTTTAGCTGTTCCCAAGGCAAGAGAGTGAGAGCTATTCGCGCATTTAGTCCATATACCTGTTGTGTCACTGCTCTTAATCTCAGGGGTGCATTTAAATTGTACTGCCAGGCCCTGATTGATCTTCACTGGAATTGGGGCTGAGGTTGTCCCTGATTGGTGATCGGGTTCACATCATATGGGTCACGGGGTCGAAATCGGGAGGAGGCAATGAAGAGATGTTCTCTGATTTCATGATTGAGGATCGTGCGCTTGCAGAGGGGAAGGTCAGGTTCCATCCCCGAGATCAGCTCCACTCCTGGCATAGCGCAGTCCCATCAGTAACTTTCCATTAGTGTTGAAATATTCCTCAAACTTAGTGTTGATTGTTTGAATGACATCTCATTTACCTTGTGCCATTAACTCTCTGGGACATCTCTGTGAGTAAACTTGCTTTCTTGCACTCAATGATGGCTTTCACTTGACTATTTTGTTTTCAGCTTCAAGTTCCAAAGTGTTACCAGCTCTGGAAAACATGTCCATTATTTAACTATACAAGCTGAATGGTTCATTTGTTTCTAGCCTTCCAATGTATCCTGTGAGAATAGCCACATTGTTGTATTTGCAAATTCAACAGTGATTCGGTAAATACTTTGTTGTGGTTGTCCAAAACCATCCAATTGATTGTTGAAGATGACCCTTTAACTGAGGAGATAGTTAGAGATTCTGATATTTATACTTTAGCTGCTATAAGCTCAAGTGCAAGCTCATTCAAACATATGAATATACAAGTTAGAAATGGGTCATTTGGCTCCGCTCAAGCCTGCTCTGCCATTCAATAATGGTCAGTTAAGGTCTGACAACACCAATTTTAAATCTAACTGATTTACTTGATAGTAAACTTGTTAGCTTTTCCTGTTTGTGCCTTCGTCAGGCAAATGAGGTGTTCTGGCCAGAACACCTCATTTGCCTGACGAAGGCACAAGCGCCGAAAGCTAGCAAGTTTACTAATAAATAAATCGGTTGGATTTAAAATTGGTGTTGTCAGACTTTTTACTGAGCTTACACCAGTCCAACGCCAGCATCTCTACATCATTCAATAATGGCACATTTGATTGTGGCCTCAATACCAATGTCCTGCTTACACTTTAGAATCGACAATGCAGAACGAGACCATTTGGGCTATCAAGCATGCACTGACAACAATTCCGCCCATGTTCTGTCGTATCCCCGTAACCCCACAAATTTACTCTCCTAATCCTCCTGACATTAAGAGGCAACTTATCATGGCCAATCAACCTAACCCGCACAAATCTGGACTGACCCTGCCACCACTGCTCTCTGAAGAAGTAAACTCCACAAACTGTCCAGAGAGAATGAAATTCTTCTCACCTCCATCTGAAATGAGTGACTCCTTATCGTTAAACAATGTCCCCTGGTTCTCACAAAGGGAAATACCCTTCAAACATCCATCCTGTCAGGTCCCCCAGGATCTTACAGGTTTCAATGAAAGCACTTTGCATTCTTCTAAACTCATATAGATTGATGTCTAACTGCTACGCTACTTGACCAGCATTGTGGGCAGGGAAGATCATGCCCAGTAAACCTGTTGATGTTTGTTACAAACTGGTGGTCACCAATATTGCATTTACTACAATCATGATGAGCATCTCGTTTTATGGACCTCTGCAAACACTTAGCTGTGTCTGTGCAAACTTATCAGATTGTTTTTGGGTTGATGCTGGACACAATGACTTCTGCCCATCCATCTTCTTCAAACATTTTGTGGCATAATGTCACAAAAGTTATTTGTACCATTGTATGCCGTGCATGTTCAGATATCTTATTGTATTAACATTATGTGAATATATTACATTAACATTAAGGTAGGGAAAAGAAGGCACAAGTTAATAGCCATATTTTTTATTGATGGTGACATTCTTTATTTGGTTCAGGATTTCAACATTAAACTTCATGTTTGAATTGAAGGGCAGGACAGCCAATAAGTGTGCAGTGAAGGAAAGTAGTGAGATGGATTTTGTAAAATAAGGTAATGTTAGTGTGACTGACAAAATAAAAGCTCATTTATTAGTCACAAGTACACTTCCATTAACACTGCAATGAAGTTATTATGAAAATCCCCTAGTGGCCACACAATGGCATCTGTTTCAGTGCACTGAGGGTGAACTTAGCATATCCAGTGCACCTATCAAGTTGAATTTTGGACTGTGGGAAGAAATTGAAGCACTCAGAGGAAACTCACACAAACATGGGAAGAAACTCCACACAGACAGTGACCCAAGCTGGGAATCGAACCCAGATTCCTAGAGCTGTGAGACAGCAGTGATAATCACTGTGCTGTTGTGCCATCCCTGATGAATAAGGAATGGTCCACTTCAAGTACTTCTTGATGAGTTTGTCTCTGATAACTTGGCCAGATAGGTAATATCTTGAGCTGATTCCCCTGTCCACCTGCAGCTTCTCTTTTCAACTCCTCCTCCTTCTCGTCATGCTCCTCTTCCCAGTGTCAATGTGCAGAGTTATTATGGCTACAAAGGATCAGGCCAGTGATTTCATGCTGGTTCTCTGTAACTAGTCCTATTCACCGGCTCTATCCCCTCAATCAGACAAATTAATTCCCTCAAAGGCCTATCCAATTTCCTTTTGAAATCATGTATTGTCTCTCTTTCCACCTCCCTCAAACTCTCATGGGTTACAGATTCCAGATCATTACCATTTGCTGTGTAAAAATGTTCTTCTTCATGTCTATCTATATATACCACTTTCATAAAACCTTAAATATGTGTCTGCTACCATTCTGTCATCAACTAAAAGAAACATTTTTTTTTGACTATCCTACTGTGGGTGGCATGGTGGCAGAATTGATAGCACTGTTGCCACACAGCACCAGGGACCCATGTTCAATTCTGGCCTTGAGTGACTGTGTGGAGTTTGCACATTCCATGTCTGCGTGGGTTTCCTTCAGGTGCTCTGGATATTCCCACACTCCAAAGCTGGATTGGCCATGCTAAATGGGCAGGATTATGAGGTTAGGTCAGTGGGATACAATTGGATAAGGTATTCTTTTGGAGAATCAATGTAGATTTGATGGGCCAAATGGTCTCCTTCTGCACTGTCAGGATTCTATGGTTATTTAAACCTGCCTTAATCAATTACGCTTCTGTCAGATCTCACTTTAAATTCTTTTGTTTTAAAATGAACAACCTCAGCTTGCAGCTAAAATCCCCCATCCCTGGAACCATTCTGGTAAATCTCCCCTGCACCCTCTACAGGACTCTGACATCCTCCCTAAAGTCTAGCAACCAGAATTGGACACCATACTCCAGTTGTGACTTAACTGGAGCTTTATAAAGGTTTAGGGAAAGTTTTCTTTCTGGCTTTGGTACTCAATATCTCTATTTATAAAGCCCAAGATCTCATATGATTTTTGAATTCTCTACTCAATATGCCCTGACTCAATATGTCAAAGGATTCGTATACATGAATCCCCAGGTCCCTTTTTGCCTACACTCCTTAGAATTGTACCATTGTCTATACTGCTTTCCATATCCCTTCCGCCAAAATGCAACACCTCACACTTCTGTGTTTTAAATTCTTTATTTCACTTGTCTACCAATCTACTTGCTTATCTATGTCCTGTTGATTGGCATCATTCTCACTGTTTGCCACACTTCTGGGCAAATCATTGGCAAATTTTGAAATTTTACTCTGTAACGTCCAAATTATTCATGTATATCAAAAAAGACTACAATCTTCCAGTCTGAAAAACAATGATTTATGATGGTGTACTGTTTTCTGTTCTTAAGCCATTTTTTCAAATCCAAGTGTATATTGACCTTCCTATTCCATCAGCTCTAATATTGTTTATTAGCCTTTTATGTAGTGCTTTGTCAAAGGCTTTCTTAAAATCCCATACAGAAAGCATCATCAATCATAGAACCCTACAGTGCAGAAAGAGGCCCTTCAGCCCATTGAGTCTGCACTGAACACAATCCCACCCAGGCCCTACTTCCATGTCTCCATATATTATACCCACTATTCCATCTAACCTATACATCCCTGGATACTAAGGGGCAATTTCTTAGCATGGCCAATCAACTTAACCCACACATCTTTGGACTGTGGGAGGAACTGGAGTACCCGGAGGAAACCCACGCAGACATAAGGAGAATGTGCAAACTCCACACAGACAGTGACCCGAACTGGAAATCAAGCCCAGGAGCCTGGAGCTGTGAAGCAGCAGTGCTAACCACTGTGCTTCCATGCCGCCCATTTTCCCATTCAGAACTTTCTCTGTTACTTCATTTAAAAATTCAGAAAGGTTGATCAAGCGCGATCCGTTTTTACAAATCTGTTCCGGCTTTTCTTAATTAATTCTAATCTGTGCCTGTTAATTTGTCCTTGATTCCTGTTTCTAAAATCACCACTGATATTAAATTGATCAGCCTGCAGTTACTAGCAATCTCCTTTGCATCCTTTCTTTAGCAACAGAATTGTTGTCACATTTCTCATAAAAACATTTGCCACTTTCCAATCCTCTGGCATTTCCCTGGCACTCGGGAAAAATTGAAAGATTATGCCAAATGCTTCTGCTATCTCCGGTCACACTTCCTTGAGCAACTTGGGATGAATGCCCTCTGGGCCAGACAATATCTCAGGAAGAGTTTTATGGTGATGACAGGGGACTCAGTTACTGGTAGAAAGCTCCATCACCTCCTTTGGAAATGTCAGCAAAATTAGAAGGCAACCAACTGATCAGCAGTGCATCTTGCTCAGGATTAGGACCTTGCGGGTGGGAGGGCTCACCTGCTGAGAGGTGCTGGCCGATCAAAAGCTGGCAGATTTATTTCTCAACAGAAACACTGGGAGTCAGTGGGTGTTATGAAAAATACACTCACCAAGACATAGGATCACAGAATAATCCACGCTAGAGCTCAGTTAAGGCAAGAGAGGTTTCATGGCGTCGGTGTGGAGGGATGGGGAAGTTCATTGAAAGGGACTTTGGCAATAAGGGCAGATGGTGGTTCTCAACTGTCCCTCCTTCCTGCTGCTGAGTTTCTAGATGAAACTCCTCGTCCCTGTCAGGCAAGGAGGAAATGGTTGAGCAAGGGAACCTTGGTGTACGAAAAAAGTTAATTCGCTGGTTAAAAGGAAAAAGGAGGCTTATGTCAGGATGAGGCTTGAAGGCTCGGTTAGTGCAATGGATAGCTATAGATTAGCCAGGAGGGAGCTAAAGAGTGAATTGAGGAGAGCTAAGAGAGGACACGAGAAGACTTTGGCTGATAGGATTAAGGAGAATCCTAAAGCTTTCTTTAGATATGTTAAGAATAGAAGATTGGTTAGGGCAAGATTAGGGCCAGTCATAGACAGCAGTGGGAAGTTGTGCGTGGAGCCTGAAGAGATTGGAGAGGCACTGAATAAATATTTCTCTTCGGTATTCACGCAGGGAGATGTAAATGTAGATGTGGAGAACACTGGGATACAGGGTTGCAAACTGGAAAGGATTGAAATAGATAGGGAGGATGTGCTAGATATTCTTGAGGGTTTGAAGTTGGATAAGTCCCCTGGGCCGGACGGGATTTACCCTAGGATTCTCTGGGAGGCAAGAGAGGCGATTGCAGAGCCTCTGGCTCTGATCTTCAGGTCGTCGTTGGTTATGGGTATAGTTCTGGAAGACTGGAGGATAGCGAATGTGGTCCCATTGTTCAAGAAGGGGAAGGGAGATTTTCCAGGGAATTATAGGCCAGTGAGTCTTACTTCTGTTGTGGGTAAAGTATTGGAGAGAATTATTAGGGATAGGATTTATAGTTATTTAGAGAGAAATGAATTGATTGGGGATAGTCAGCATGGTTTGTGAAGGGTAGGTCGTGCCTTACTAACCTTATTGAGTTTTTTGAAAAAGTGACCAAAGAGGTGGATGGGGGTAAGGCGGTTGATGTGGTATATATGGACTTTAGTAAGGCGTTCGATAAGGTGGCCCATGGAAGGCTTCTGCAGAAATGCAGATGTATGGGATAGAGGGTGATTTAGCTAATTGGATTAGGAATTGGCTAGCTGATAGAAGACAGAGGGTGGTGGTTGATGGGAAATATTCAACCTGGAGTTCGGTGACAAGTGGTGTACCTCAGGGGTCTGTTTTGGGGCCACTGCTGTTTGTAATTTTTATAAATGATCTGGATGAGGGTGTTGAGGGTTGGATTAGTAAATTTGCAGATGACACTAAAGTCGGTGGAGTTGTAGATAGTGAAGATGGTGTTATAGTTTGCAGAGGGACTTGGATAGGTTGCAGAGCTGGGCCGTGAGGTGGCAAATGGAGTTTAATGTGGATAAGTGTGAGGTGATTCACTTTGGCAGGAATAACAGATGTATAGAGTATAGGGCTAATGGTAGGACTCTTAATAGTGTTGTTGAGCAGAGGGATCTTGGTGTATATGTGCATAGATCCCTGAAAGTAGGTAGTCAAGTCGATAAGGTTGTTAAGAAGGCATATGGAGTCTTAGCTTTTATTGGTAGGGGGATTGAATTTCGGAGCCGCAACGTCATGTTGCAACTGTACAAAACTCTAGTGCGGCCGCACTTGGAGTATTGTGTGCAGTTCTGGTCCCCACATTATAAGAAAGATGTGGAGGCATTGGAGAGGGTACAGAGGAGGTTTACCAGGATGTTGCTTGGTATGGAGGGCAGGTCTTATGAAGAGAGGCTGAGGGATTTGAGGTTGTTTTCGTTAGAAAGAAGGCGGCTAAGAGGAGACCTTATTGAAGCATATAAGATGATTAGAGTTTTAGATAGGGTGGACAGTGATAGCCTTTTTCCTAGGATGGAGAAAGCTAGCACGAGGGGACACAGCTTTAAATTAAGGGGTGATAGTTATAGGACGGATATCAGAGCTAGGTTCTTTACCCAGAGGGGTTAGGGAGTGGAATGCCCTGCCTGCAGCAGTTGTAGATGCGCCAAGTTTGGTGGCGTTTAAGAGGTTAGTCGATAAGCTTATGGAAGAGAAGGGAATGGTTTAGTTTGGAGAGTCATTGCTTTTTTCATAATTGGTCGGCGCAACATCGAAGGCCGAAGGGCCTGTTCTGCGCTGTAATGTTCTATGTTCTATGTTCTAGATCTCGATTTTTGAATGAGGGATTCCCCCTCCACCGGTTTACTTGCTGTGCTCTCCGCATGGTGACAGGACTAGCTGATGCTGGTTTAGTAACTAATGGCAGAATGGGGAGGTTGTCCATGAGCCTTCCTGCGTTGGAGATGATGATCTATGAAATGGGAAGTTGGACCATCCATTTTGGTTGCGTTTACCTTAGTGATGGAAAGGGATGGGCACGTACCGAATAACAGTAGTTATAGCTGGGGGAAAGGTAATTATGAGGCTATTAGAGAGATTTAGGATGCATAGGGTGGAGCAGGAAATTGCAGGGGCTGGGGACATCTGAAATGTGGATCATATTTAAGGAACAGCTTCTGCATGTCCTTAATGAATATGTACCTGCCAGGCAGGGAGGAAGTGGTCGAGTGAGGGAACCATGGTGTACTAGGGAAGTTGAATCTTTGGTGAAGAGGAAGAAGGAGGCTTATATAATGATGAGACATGAAGGCTCAGTTAGGGCAATGGAGAGCTATAAATCAGCCAGGAAGGAGCTAAAGACGGAGTTGAGAAGAGCTAGAAGAGGACACGAGAAGACTTTGGCAGATAGGATTAAGGAGAATCCTAAAGCTTTTTACAGGTATATAAATAATAAAAGATTGGTTAGGGCAAGATTAGGGCCAGTCACAGATAGCAGTGGGAAGTTTTGTGTGGAGCCTGAGGAGATAGGAGAGACACTGAATGAGTATTTTTTGTCAGTATTCACGCAGGAGAAAGACAATGTTGTCAGGGAGAATACTGCAATACCAGGTTGTAGACTGGGCAGGATTGAGGTTCATAAGGAGGAGTTGTTAGCGAATCTTGAGGGTATGAAAATTGATAAGTCCCCTGGGCCAGATGGGATTTATCCTAGGATTCTCTGGGAGGCTAGAGAGGAGATTGCAGAGCCTTTGGCTTTGATCTTCATGTCGTCGTTAGCTACAGGTATAGTGCCGGAAGACTGGAGGATGGCAAATGTTGTCCCTTTGTTCAAAAAGGGGAGTAGGGACCATCCTGGAAATTATAGACCGGTGAGCCTGACTTCTGTTGTGGGCAAAGTCTTGGAAAGAATTATAAGGGATAGGATTTATAAGCATCTAGAGAGGAATAAATTGATTAGGGATAGTTAGCACGGTTTTGTGAAGGGTAGGTCGTGCCTCACAAACCTTATTGAGTTTTTTGAGGAGGTGACCAAAGAGGTAGATAAGGGTAAGGCAGTTGATGTAGTGTATATGGATTTTAGCAAAGCGTTTGATAAGGTTCCCATGGTAGGCTACTGCAGAAAGTGCAGATGCATGGGATTGAAGGTGATTTAGCAGTTTGGATTAGGAATTGGCTAGTTGATAGAAGACAGAGGGTGCTGGTTGATGGGAAATATTCAACCTGGAGTGCAGTTACAAGTGGTGTACCTCAAGGATCTGTCTTGAGGCCACTGCTGTTTGTCATTTTTATAAATGACCTAGATGAGGGTGTAGAGGGTTGGATAAGTAAATTTGCTGACGATACCGAAGTGGGGGGAGTTGTAGATAGCAAGGATGGATGTTACAGTTTGCAGAGGGACATAGATAGGTTGCAGAGCTGGGCCGTGAGGTGGCAAATGGAATTCAATACGGATAAGTGTGAGGTGATTCACTTTGGTAGGAATAACAGGCATATGAAATATAGGGCTAATGGAAGGACCCTTAATAGTGTTGTCGAGCAGAGGGATCTTGGGGTACAAGTACATAGCTCTTTGAAAGTTGGCACCCAGGTTGATAAAGTTGTTAAGAAGGCGTACGGTGTGTTAGCTTTTATTGGTAGAGGGATTGAATTTAGGAGCCGTGAGGTTATGTTACAACTGTACAAAACTCTGGTGCGGCCGCACTTGGAGTATTGCGTACAGTTCTGGTCGCCGCATTATAAGAAAGATGTGGAAGCATTGGAAAGGGTGCAGAGGAGGTTTACCAGGATGTTGCCTGGTATGGTGGGAAGGCCTTATGAGGAAAGGCTGAGGGACCTGAGGTTATTTTCATTAGAGAGAAGAAGGTTACGCGGTGACCTAATTGAGGCGTATAAGATGATCAAAGGACTGGATAGGGTGGATAGTGAGAGCCTTTTTCCTCGGATGGTGATGACCAACACGAGGGGACATAACTTTAAATTAAGAGGTGGTAGTTATAGGACGGATGTCAGAGGCAGGTTCTTTACACAGAGGGTGGTGAGGGCGTGGAATGCCCTGCCTGCAGCAGTTGTGGACTCGCCTACTTTGGGGGCATTCAAATGTTCGGTGGATAGGCATATGGATGATATTGGAATAGTTTAGGTTAGAGGGTCCACTGGCTGGCGCAACATCGAGGGCCGAAGGGCCTGTACTGTGCTGTAATGTTCTATGTTCTATTATCTTATCTGATTAAATGCTTTTCCCACATGCCATCGTGGAGGGCATACAACAATACCCCTTCTGCACTTTGCATATCCAGCCTTTTCAGTGCTTCAATTTTCACCCTGTTAATTACATCGACAATTTCAACCAATATTTTATTAGCATCTTCCTGGAAAGACACTGATACTTGTTCGTGACCCACCAGCTCTCTTCAGCTTGCTATTGCGTGCTTGAGTTACCCTGCTACTGACCTTGACAACCACTGGCATTGTCTCCTCAGCCCTTGTGCCTGAGGCAAGTTCACTGTTGGCTCAAGCTGCTCTGCTTCCTGAGATCCATAGCAGTCTCCAGCAATCAGAGTCCGCACTTGGAGTATTGTGTGCAGTTCTGGTCCCCACATTATAAGAAAGATGTGGAGGCATTGGAGAGGGTACAGAGGAGGTTTACCAGGATGTTGCCTGGTATGGAGGGCAGGTCCTATGAAGAGAGGTTGAAGGATTTGAGGTTGTTTTCGTTAGAAAGGAGGCGGCTAAGAGGGGATCTTATTGAAGCATATAAGATGATTAGAGGTTTAGATAGGGTGGACAGTGATAGCCTTTTTCCTAGGATGGAGAAAGCTAGCACGAGGGGACACAGCTTTAAATTAAGGGGTATGAGTTATAGGACGGATATCAGAGGTAGGTTCTTTACTCAAAGAGTGATTAGGGAGTGGAATGCCCTGCCTGCAGCTGTTGTAGATGCGCCAAGTTTGGTGGCGTTTAAGAGGTTAATTGATAAGTATATGGAAGAGAAGGGAATGGTTTAGTTTGGAGGGGCATTGCTTTTTATTTTGGTCGGCACAACATCGAAGGCCGAAGGGCCTGTTCTGTGCTGTAATGTTCTATGTTCTATGTTCTATGCATTGGTTGTTGATAGGCTCATTTGTATTTCTCGAGCCTTTTAGCAAATTCAGAGCGTTCAGGCTCTGAATTGGCCCAGAGCCAACCCGACAGGTTACACCATCCTCCAGCATGCAGCCCTCTCATTGATCAGGACCTGGTGCCTAGGCACGATGTGCTTCATTGTAAATCTGCCTCTGCCACAGACATTTGGTCCACTTGACCCATTTTGTTTCCCAACACCAGATCCAGCAATGGTCTCATGTCTAATTGAACCAATACTTCTGGAAGTTCTTCCACACACAGTTCAGAAATTCCTCCCTCTCCTTATTCTTTGTAATAGCATTATATTTGGGCAGTTAAAGTCCTCTAATATCAACACTCTATAGTTCTTGCAGATCTCAATGATGTTCTTTTCTATCTCTCACTATTTAGAAGCCTAGTAGTATGACAGTAATTTGTGCTACTCAACTTCACTCAAATGGATTCTATCTTCGCCACCTCTCGGAGATCCTCTTTTTTCCAAACTACAATGGATTACTTAATCAATACTGCTACTCCACCCCCTTGTTTCCCCTTTACAATTTTTTCTGAACATTTTGTACCCTTGAATGTTAAGCACCCAATCCTCAACAATTTTATCTCCATCAGTGAAGGTGAAGACAATGTTTTTGTCCCTATTAGTCACTTTGTAAACCAAATTTATCAAAACTGTATTGATTTCAACAAAACCTAGTACATTGAGTATGACCCAAAAAGGAACTGATTTGTCTTTGGCAAAGATGCAGATCTGGATATACAGAACAAAGAACAAAACAGCACGGGAAACAGGTCCTTCGGCCTAACGAGCCCGCGCCGCCATCCCGATGTTCCCACCTCTACCCACGATCCCTGTCTATGTTTATAGATCTATGGATTAAAAACCAAACTTGAGACAATTTAGGGAGAATTTATTTTGCCAATTAGCCTAAGAGCATATTTTTGGGATGTGGGAGGAAACTGGAGCACCTGGAGAAAACCCACGCAACCACGAGGAGAATGCGCAAACTCCCACAGACACAGGCCCAAATCTATGCATCTGCACAGCACAGCGATAGACTCCACCCAATCATACCATTATTTTTTATATGCCTAGTTATCACAATCCTTTATAATAGATTCTCAACAGTTATCCCAATTATTAAAATCAAATTGTAGTCTGCAGTTGTCTATTTTCTCTTCCCCTGTTCGTAAATAGTGGGGATTATACCTAACTTTCTAGTTTGCAGGAATCTTTCCAGAATCTATAGAATTCTGAATCCACAATGCATCTGTTATTTCCATAACCACCTCCTTTAGCACTCTGGGACGTAGCTCATCTAGTTCAAGGTTTTTAGCAACACTCAATCCCAAACTTAAAGGCATGACCTTTTTATTGACACTAATTTCTTTCATTTCCTCAATTTTACAAGTCTCTTGGTTCCTTTGCATTTCTGGGTGATTTTTTTGTGTATTCTTCTATGAAGACAGACACAGAAAAATGGTTTAGTATCTCTGCCACTTTCATTATCAATTCTCTTGTCTCTGCTTGTAATGGACCCATATTTTCTGAGTAATCTTTTCCTTTTCACTTTGGATGCTGGGCTATCTGTGCTTGGAAGCCACTTGTATGCTGTGAGAGTAGGTTCCTTTGTGTCTGATAACATAAGTTACCTGCAATGCCCCGGAATGAGCCACTCGAATAGAGGCCAGAGCGACTATGAGTTTAAGGGCCACAGGGTGTGGGTGCCCTCTCATTCCTTTGGTGCCAGCTCTTGCAGGGTCTGGCAGGAGTGGTCCACCATCCTCCAGGACAGATGCAGCCTTCTACAGCACTGAATCTGTGACATTAGCAGGTACAATGACATGACTGATGTTGGAATATCCTACGCTGGTGCTGCGCCCAGAACAGCGACAGGCCCAGCCTCTCCCTCCTTTGCAGGGTGCTGGTCTTGGCTGGGTGCCAAGGCACATCAGTGTCTCTGCCACTACTCTATGCCAATAAGTAAGATTACCAAAGCTACAGGCTCCATGATCCTCCAGACCATATATTTAAAGAAGACAAAATCCACAGTGAGTTATAAAGGTTCACATGAGAGTCCTGAATCTCCTTCCTCAATTCCTATGGGATTACTACCCAATGACAGCACACCCAGTGCCTCAGTGCCATCCCTCACACCTTCCAGTTGGACACTATAGCCATATCTCCACATTGCTCCCTGTCAACTTCAGCAGGATGCAACGCATGGACATATTGGGGTCTCAGAGGCCTGCGTTCCACCAGCCAAATGTCTGTATTCCCCCAGCTCTCAAATCTTCCCCAAGCATTCCCCCAACCTGGCATCACGTTAGCGCAGTAAGAGTCTGGCAACACCAATTTTAAATCCAACCGATTCGTTAGCGGACAGTTTGAGTGGGTGTGTGTGACTAGTACCACATTCCGAAGGGCGTTTCACAAATGTTCCCCGTCATGTCCTCGATGGGGATGCGTGACAATAGCCATCACCATCATGCCTTGCAAAGGGGGGCACATCAGTGTTATCTGTCTGATGCTGCAGCCTTACTGGGAATGTCAGCTCAATTCTTGAGTCATCAGTTTGCAAAGGGTTAACAGTTGGCCTCCACTACGTGGCAGTGCTTTTTAACCACACACCATTTAATGCTGTAACCATTAGTGAGAGGAGGCTGTTCAGCCGAGTGTCTTCCTCTCGTGGCAGACGAGGCACAGATGAATCATGAGGTCAGCAATTAGCATGTCCAGCACATTCCCAGAATGTACCCTGTTTCTCTCAAGTCACAAGAGGTGCAGAGCTGAGCACCCTCAATAACACACTGAGATCCACTGTTCCACACAAGCACTCCGGACAATTGGGTTTGGATTTCCTGGCAGCTTCTCCCCTTTGTCCTCATACCAGTGCCTCAGTGTGGGTTCCAATCTCACTGCAGTCATCCTTCCCCGCGTGTGAGGCACTTCATCCAGGCTGCAAGAGGAAGATGCTGATTGCCCCACCCTGCCATGACAGCCTGGCCTCTCCTGGCATCCCACCTGGGTCACTCATAGTCACCCCCAATGCTGAGCCCACCTACTTCCTGGCCAGCCCCTATTAAAGAGGGGCACATGTGATAGGGACAAGAACTCAGGAGGGAGGATTCAAGAAGCATTGCCAGCATGCCCTACGTGAAGGAATGAGAAAGCCCGCAAGTAACCTTCCATGACCTCTCTCCATGAAATGGCGATTCTGTAACCCCCACCCAAGGCCCTGAGTTGAACTTGTATCTACATCCCTTGTATTCACCCTAATGCCCCCGATGCAGTGAACACCTTGGAAGGTGTTAGCTGCCTTAGTACTCATTTTGGAAGAGAAATTACCAAGTTCACGATTATGTAGAGCTATTGTAGTGCGTGACATCACGCCAGCTGAATATCCAGTGAGGATGGAGGAAGTGCCAGAGCGATTCTCACTAATAACATGATAATGTATTAAAATAACCTTCCTGGAGTCCCACGGCATATTTCACCGATGAGGGTGTCTGGAAGATCGGAAACTCAAACTAGCCAGCGTGAGTTGCGTTTTCGGAGCTCTTCAGATTTTAAGCACATGCCGTGTTCCTGAGGACTGAGAGTCCGGGTTCAAAATCACCCCGATGTTATATCCACCCTGTTGTTACCCAAGTTATCATTTCAGCACTTTTTCCTGCTTTGTGGTATCTTCCTTAGTGCTCTGCACCCAGAGGCAAATTGGTCACACCATCCATGTTAGCAGGCAGATTAGCTGGGTGACTAAATCTGTGCAACTAAATGCACGATTAATGCAAAAGTAGCCAAACCTCTTTCTAGGTAGACAAAATAAAGTTTGAGAACTGCAGCACAAGACAGGAACAATGGTGGCAAAATGAAACACTATTTAGAAATAATTAGCCAGCGACTGTGATAATTCTAAATAAAATTGACAAATGGATCTTCATACCTGTTGATATCCCTATGCCTACAAGGTACAAACAGCTACTGTAATCCTTCAATTAAATTAATATTTATTGCTTTAAATGCGATGGATGTTCAGCTTTGCCACAGGTGCTATCTCCTGTACCCTGTGTCAGGGGCGGCATGGTGGCACCCTGGTTAGCACTGTTGCCTCACAGTGCCAAGGACCAGGGTTCAATTCTTGTGTGGGTCACAGTCTGTGCGTTCTCCCCTTGTCTCATGGGTTTCCTCTGGGTACTCCAGCTTCCTCCCACAGAACAAAAGATGTCCTGGTTAGGTGGGTTGGCCATACTAAATTCTCCCTCAGTGTACCTGAACAGGCACCGGAGTATGGCGACTAGAAGATTTTCACAGTAATTTCATTGCAGTGTTAATATAAGCCTACTTGCAACACTAATAAAATAAACTTTAAAATGGTAGATGCAGCACTTTTAATTCCACAAAGTTCATTGATCCCATCATTTAGGCTCTTCGGTAGCAGAATAATGCCTGAAAATATACACTTCATGATCTAGTTTCTAGGCCAGTGAATTTTCCATTTTGTGCTTTGATTCTTACTGCTAAATCCCTGTCACTCACTTCCCATCACTATTTCTATTATTCCACGATCTGTCATTTAGCTTATGTTCCATGAATTAGTCAGTGTAGTAGTGACCTGCCACACCCTCCATTCAACCCTCCATTACAGTGACAGACTTACGAATACACATATGACATTACAAACTTACATAAGAATCATATTCTTAAATAATACCAAAGGTGCCCTGTATAAACAGGACCACATTTTGCTCTAGAGATTGCAACTGTCTTAATGTGACTTGTGCAGCTGACCATTCTAACTCAGTTGGGACTTTGTTAGATGTCCCAGATACTGTCTGAACACACAGGTGCTTGAAAATAAAGGGAAAAGTTCAAGGGGAAATTATTTTATTTGTATTTCAGATGGCTTTACATAGACTTATGTTGGTTCCTGGTTGTGGATAGCACCACAGGCCAAACAAGCACCAGTCAAGCTGCTGTCTGCCCCTGGGAATCATCATTGTCTCAATTGGCACTACACAAATGAATTTATTCCCTCAGGTATTTATGAATGAGGACATCAGGCTGCAAGATTCAGAAATGCCCTTTTATATGCAAGTCTTAAGATCATATCAGGATATGTTGTCTACAATGTTTGCTATTTATACAGTATTTCTAGTTCTCATTCATTTTTGTCATTATGAAAATTAACGTATGTGTTACTGAAATTTTAGACGATGTCTGCCTGGTAGAGTACTGAATGAGTAATCTACTCTGATCCTTTTTCTGTTAAATTGTAGTTCACTAATGTGATCACTACTTTTGGTTCATTAAGACTTTGCACCAAATACAATTTATGCTGGCCAGGTAATCATATTAAAATACTTCCAGCAGAGTCCCATGAGAGGCATAAACTACTGATCGTAAAACATTGCGTGCATGTAACAGAAAGGACAATTCACTGTTAGCAGTAAAATCTGTTATTTCACAAGTGAAGAAGCCTGTATAACAAGCCCTGCAGCTGCATGTTATCCACCTCATACTCACTGGAGAAATCAGAGGCAGATTGCACTCACAGGATCTGTGTTATTTTCCTCATTATGCTGGTGTGACATGACAAAATTTACATTTCAGACCAAACACTTAAAGTCATTTATATGGACAATCATAATGTCAGTGTTGAATGGCATATAAAGTGTGTCAGATTGCACTACAGGACAAGTCTGATGATAGTCTTTAACAAATCAATGGAAATTTGAAAATCATCAATGAACTAAAGAGAACTTGGAACTCCCAATGAGGTTTACAATTTTGGTACACACAGTATATCTTCTCACAAGTTTCTTCACAATGGATCTCAGGGTCCGGGTCCATAGGACTCTTAAATCGGCCTCGCAGGTGGAGGAAGTGGTCAAGAAGGCGTACGGTGTACTGGCCTTCATTAATCGAGGAATAGAGTTTAGGAGTCAGGAGGTAATGATGCAGCTCCAGAAGACTCTTGTCAGACCCCACTTGAAGTATTGTGCGCAGTTCTGGTCGCCTCATTATAGGAAGGATGTAGAGGTTATTGAGAGAGTTCAGAGGAGATTTACGAGGATGCTGCCTGGATTGGGAGGCAGGCCTTATGAAGATAGGTCGAGGGAGCTGGGACTCTTCTCACTGGAGAGATGTAGGTTGAGAGGCGACCTGATAGAGGTTTATAAAATATTGAGAGGGATAGATAGGATGGACTCTCAGAGAGTATTTCCCCGAGCTGAAATGGTCGTTACGAGAGGACACAGATTTAAGGTGCAGGGAAGCAAATACAAAGGAGATGTCAGGGGTAGGTTTTTCACTCAGAGGGTGGTGAGTGAATGGAACCGACTGCCGTCGGAGGTTGTTGAGGCAAACTCACTGGGGTCTTTTAAGAGACTTCTAGAACATAGAACATAGAACATTACAGCGCAGAACAGGCCCTTCAGCCTTCAATGTTGTGCCGACCAGTTATGAAAAAAAAAAGCAATGACCCTCCAAACTAAACCATTCCCTTCTCTTCCGTAAACTTATCAACTAACCTCTTAAACGCCACCAAACTTGACGCATCTACAACTGCCGCAGGCAGGGCATTCCATTCCTTAACCACCCTCTGGGTAAAGAACCTACCTCTGATATCCGTCCTATAACTATCACCCCTTAATTTAAAGCTGTGTCCCCTCGTGCTAGCTTTCTCCATCCTAGGAAAAAGGCTATCACTGTCCACCCTATCTAAACCTCTAATCATCTTATATGTTTCAATAAGGTCTCCTCTTAGCCGCCTTCTTTCTAACGAAAACAACCTCAAATCCCTCAGCCTCTCTTCATAAGACCTGCCCTCCATACCAGGCAACATCCTGGTAAACCTCCTCTGTACCCTCTCCAATGCCTCCACATCTTTCTTATAATGTGGGGACCAGAACTGCACACAATACTCCAAGTGCGGCCGCACTAGAGTTTTGTACAGTTGCAACATGACGTTGCGGCTCCGAAATTCAATCCCCCTACCAATAAAAGCTAAGACTCCATATGCCTTCTTAACAACCTTATCGACTTGAGTGCCTACTTTCAGGGATCTATGCACATATACACCAAGATCCCTCTGTTCATCAACACTATTAAGAATCCTACCATTAGCCCTATACTCTACACATTTATTTTTCCTGCCAAAGTGCATTACCTCATACTTTTCCACATTAAACTCCATTTGCCACCTCTCGGCCCAGCTCTGCAACTTGTCCAAGTCTTCTGGATGAGTATATGGAAAAGAATAGGATAGGGGGTTATAGATAGGTCTGTGGATTGGTAGATGTGATCGGCGCAACTCGTGGGACGAAGGGCTTGTTTGTGCTGTATTGCTCCATGTTCTAATGCTTACCATGCAGAGAGTTCATGAAGAACTCCTAGATACCAATGCCCGTCTATATCCTCCTTCCCAGATATCTCCTCTGCTTCCATCTCTCATTCCAATCTTACACTTCACTGTTTTCATGGTGCTGTCTGCTCTTCACTTCTCTGACCAACTGGACTTCAGCAAAGACCTCATCTTCATCCTCATAAACCTGAACTCAGTGAATTTCAAGCTTGACGTGATGCTGAGATCTTCCTTTGTCTTCACCTCAAATCTACATCTTTGGCCAAAAATCTTTATTTCTTCAGTCTTCAGAATTCTGTTCACTTTTTCCTGGCCTCTCTTAGTTTTGGGGACTGCTGATATGCTATCAACCTGAAGCTAGCAATGAGAGTAAGAACTAAGTGAAACCCATAGAGGGATAAAAGGCCTGGGAAGTCAAAGCATCACCTCAATGGAAGTAGATAGGTGAATAGTTACTGAGTATTTCTCTTTTTCCCCCTTTCTGTTGAAATCAGGCATCTTTAAAAATAAGATTGGGAAATTAAAGATTTCAATTTAAATGTGTATAATGGTGAGCTTAATATTAAGAGTTTAGCACAGAAGTCTAGAAGGATCAATGAAATTATCAGTTTAAAAAGTATGTTCATTGAAGTGTAAAAAGTTCTTACTAGGCTCACCAGGGTAGATTCAGGAGGATACTGTTTCCCCTTTTTGGGAGTTTTGGACCAGGGGACATATTCTCATAAAAAGAGTTTAAGTTTATTTGTCAGTGTCATGGGTTAGGCTTACTACAATGAAATTACTTTGAAAATCCCCTGGTCACCACACTCTGGCTATTCAGGATCAAGATGACAAGGAATTTCTTCAGTCAGAAAGTGGTAAATCTTTGGCATTATCTACACCAATCAACTCTGGAGATTCAGTCTCTGAGCATGTTCAAAGCAGAGGTGATAAATTTCTAGATACAATGATAGTAAAGGATATGGGAATTGTATAGGAAAATGGCATTGACACAGTAAGAAGTCTGACAACGCTAGGTTTAATCCAACCGATTTATTTGATAGTAAACTCGCAAGCTTTTGGGGTTTGCCCCTTCGTCAGGCAAATGGAGAATTCTGGCTTCAGACAGTGCATATATCAGCACAGACAGTTTACAGATTATTGATTAGAATGCAAATCTTTACACCTAACCTGCTATTCAAGTCTTAAAGTGGCCAACATTGTGAGTATAAGGACCATTAAGCCTAGGTTAAAGAGATGTTTATTGTCTCCAGACAGTACAGTAAGTAAGGTTTAGCAAACCCAGGCAAATCATGAGAGTTACAGGTAGTGCGATATGAACTCAAGATCCCTGGTTGAGACCGTCCTAATGTGTGCGGAACTTGGCTATCAGTCTCTACTCAGCGACTCTGCGCTGTCGTGTGTTGTGAAGGTGCCTTGGAGAACGCTAACCGAAAGGTCAGAGGCCGAATGCCGTGACCACTGAAGTGTTTGTCAACAGGAAGGAAACAATCTTGCCTGGTGATTGTCGAGCAATGTTCATTCATCTGTTATTGTAGCGTCTACATGGTCTCCCCAATGTACCATACTTCAGGACATCCTTTCCTGCAGTGTATTACATAGACAACCCTACCACAGCAACCTCTGCAAGACATGCCAGATCATTGACATGGATGACATCATCACACCTGAGAATACCATCCACCAGGTACATACTCTTGCAACTCGGCCAACATTGTCTACCTATTATGCTGGAGAGGGTTGAAGAAAATTAGAAGGGAGAAGATTACAAGAACATAGAAGTAGAAATAAGGAATAAAGTGCATTAAGGTGTGAGAGTGGGATAGTACTAGAAACTGAAGTAGTACCATGTTAAACGGGAGCAAGTTAAGAAGGATGTGTTTATAAAACAGGTTTAGAGTGTATCTGTGAAGTGTGGTGAATAAACTTGTGAATTACAAGAACACAAGAATTAGGAGCAGGAGAGAGCCTTTTGGCTCCTTGGGATTGCCCTGTCATTTGAAAAAGTCGTGACGTCCCTGTTTATCCTGCAAACTCTTGGTGATAAAAAATCTGTTTTGCTGCAAAGGTATTGGGAGTTGGTGAGGCCACATCTGGAGTATTGTGTGACATTTGGTGTCCTTCTCTGAAGGAGAATGTCCTTATGATAGAGGGAGTACAAAAAAGGTTACCAGGCTGATTCCTGGGATGGCAGGTTTGACACACGAGAAGAGACTAAGTCAGTTAAGATTATATTCACTGGGGTTTAGAAGAGTGAGAGGAAAATCTCATAGAAACTTCTCAAATTCTAACAACATTAGACAAGGTAGAATCAGAATAACTGTTCCCAACGATGGGGAAGTCCAGAGCTATGGTTCTTTGAGTATAAGGAGCAAACCATTTAGAACTGAGGTGAGGAGAAACGTCTTCATCTAGAGGGTGGTGAATGTGTGGAATTTACTATCACAGAACGTAGTTGAGGCCAAAATGTTCTCTGATTTCAAGAAGATCCCTTGGGCTAAAAAGATCAATGAATAGGGGGAGAAGGAGGAGTCAGGATATTGAACTCGATGATCAGTCATGATCAAAATGAACGGCTAAACAGGCTCAAAAAGCCAAATGGCCTACTCTAGTTTCAATGTAACATAGCTTTGAATGTGTTCAATGGCCCGGCCTTTACTGTTCGCTGGGGAAGAGAATTTAAAAGACTAATAATGTTCTGAGAGAAAAAAATTCTCACGTCAGTCTTTGGAGGGGTCGAGGAAGTGGGAGTTAATTTTCAAAAAATAAGAGGAACGATCATCTCAGCATTCATAGAACCTTGGGACCACTTGGGCTTATTGCATCTGCATTGACTCTCCAAATGAGCAGTTGGCTTAGTGCCCATTCTCTTTCCTTTTCCCCGTAACCCCTACACATTGTTTTTATTCAAGTAATTATCTAATGCCCTCTTAAATGCCTCAGTAGAACCTGCCTCTAATATGCATCCAGGCAGAGAATTCCGGAACTAAATCATTCATTGTGTGAAAAAATGTTTTCTCATTTCACATTTGCTTCTTTTGTAAATTGTGCCCTTTAGTTCTTCATCCTTTTACGAAGGAGGACAGTTTCTCTCTATCTACTCTGTCCAACCCAGTCATGATTTTGAACATCCCTATCAAATCTCCTGTAACCCTTCATTCCAAGCAGAACAGTCCCAACCTCTCCAATCTAGCCTCATAACTCAAGTGTTTCATCCCTAGAACTATTCTTATAAATCTCTCCTGCACTCTCTCCAATATATTTACATCCTTCATATAGTGTGATACCTAGAAATGTGTATAATATTCCAACTGAGGGCTACTAGTGTCTTTGTAAGTATAGCATAACCTCCTTGCTCTTTTACTCTATACTCCTATTAATAATACCATATACTTTATTAACTGCTCTCCCCATCTGTCGTGGCACCTTCGAAGATACATACACATGTACAACCCTTTACTTCTGCATCCCATTCAGAATTTTACCCTTATTTTGTATTGTCTCTCCATGTTCCTCTTACCAAAATGCATCACTTCATATTTCGCCGCATTAAACTTCGTCTGCCACCTAGCCGCCCACTCCACCAACTATACTCCTTTGAAGGTCCATCCTGTCTTCTTCATCTACAAACTTCAAACTTGCCCCTTGCACACCATGATCTAGATTATTAGTATTTAATCAGAAAAAGCAAGGGTTCCAAACCAATCCCTGAAGAACAACTTTGAATCTTCATTCAGCCTGAAAAATAGTCTTTGACCTTTACTCTCTGCTTCCTATTATTCAGCCAGTTTTGTACCCAGGTTACTAATGCCCCTTTTACTCCACCCATAAGATCATAAGACGTAGGAGCAGAATTAGGCCACTTGGCCCATCGAGTCTGCTCTGCCATTCAATCATGACTAATATTTTTTCCATCCCTATTTTCCTGCCTTTTCTCCTTAACCCCTCATCCCCTTATTAATCAAGAATCTAGCTATCTCTATCTTAAAGACACTCAATGATCTGGTCTTCAGCATTCTGTGGTTCCACTGATTCACCATTATCTAGCTGAAGAAATTCTTCCTCCTCTGTACTGTTTCTATGGCATATTTTTATGATATCTCTCTTTAAAAGGCTCATTCCTTTTGCCTAACTTTGTGTCCTCTGATTCTAAGTTTTCCTACTTGTGCAAACATCCGCTCCACATCCACTCTATCCAGGCCTCGCAGTATCCTGTAAGTTTCATTAAGATCCCCCCTCATCCTTCTAAACTCCAACAAGTACAGATCCAGAGTCCTCAACCATTCCTCAAATGACAATCTCTTCATTCCAGAGATCATTCTTGTGAACCTCCTCTGGACCCTTTCCAAGACCAGCAATCCTTCCTTAGATATGTGGCCCAAAACTGTTCACAATATTCCAAGTAGGAATTAGAAGTATATTCCAGCTCTTGTATTCCAGCCCTCTTGACATGAATGCTAACATTGCATTTCCCTTCCTAACTGCCAACTGAACCTGCACGTTAACTTTAAGAGAATCTTGAACAAGTTCTCCCAAGTCCCTTTGTGTTTGTAATTTCCTAAGTATTTCCCCATTTAGAAAATAGTCTATGCCTCCATTCCTCCTTCCAAAGTGTGGAATCTCATACTTTTCTACATTGTATTCCATCTGCCACTTCTTTGCCCAGTTTCCTAACCTGTCCAAGTACTTCTGCAGCCCTTCATTCCCTCAATATTATCTGTCCCTCTACATATCTTTGTAACTTAGCAACAGTGCCTTCAATTTCTTCTTCCAAATCATTAATGTATATTGTGAAAAGTTGTGGTCCCAGCACCAACCCCTGAGGAACACCACTATTCACCAGCTGCTATCTGAGAAAGACCCTCTATCCCCACTCTCTGCCTTTTGCCAGTCAGCCAATCCTCTATCCAAACCAGGATCTTACATTAACATCATGGGCTCTTAACTTATTTAACAGTCTCCTATGCGGCACCTTGTCAAAGGCCTTTTGGAAATCTAAATAAATCACATCCGCTGATTTCCTTTACCTAACTTCCTTGTTACCTCCTCAAAGAATTCCCCTTGACTCAGCTGTGCTGACTCAGTCCTTTTTTTATCATGCACTTCCAAGTATTCTGCGATCTCATCTTCAATAATGGACTCTAAAATCTTCCCAACAACTGAAGTCAGGCTAACCGCCTTTAATTTCCCTTCGTAAACAGCAGTGTTACATTAGCTACTTTCCAGTCCTCTAGGAGTCTCGTTGCCTCCAGTTATTCCTGAAATCACTATCAATGCCTCCAACATTTCCTTAGCTATCTCTTTTAGAACCCTGGGGTGTAGACCAGGTGATTTATCCACCTTCAGACCTTTCAGTTTTCCCAGAACCTTCTCCTTAGTGATGGCCACTACACTCACCAGTGCCCTCTGATTCTCCTGGAGCTCTGGCATCCCATGGTGTCTTCCACCAGCAAAACTGATGCAAAGTGACTATTCAGTTTCTCTGCCATTTCTTTGTTTCCTGGTATTACTTCTCCAGCCTCATTTTCCAGTGGTCCAATGTTTATTTTTGCCTCTCTCTTACTTTTTTAAATATTGAAAAAAACTCTTCCTACCTTCTTTTATATTATTAGCTGGCTTACAATCATATTTCATCTTCTCCCTCCTTATAGCTTTTTTAGTTGTCCTGTGCTCGCTTTTAAAGACTTCCCACTAATCCTCACCATTTGTATGCTTTTTTTGATCTTATGCTGTCTTTGACTTCCCTCATCAGCCATGGATGTCTCATCCTCCCTTCAGCATGTTTTCTCCTCCTTGGGATGAATTCCTATTGTGCCTCTCAAATAACCCCCAAAAACCCCTGCCACTATTGTTCCACTATCTTCCAGATGTTCCCAGGCCCTGTAGTTTCCTAGTCCAATCTATGCACCCTAATTCTCTCCTGATGGCCTCATAATTACCCTTCCCCCAGCTATAACTACTGCCCCCAGCTTCATGCCTATCCCTATCCATCACTAGCAGATAGAAGACAGAGGGTGGTGGTTGATGGGAGATATTCATCGTGGAGTTCGGTGACAAGTGGTGTGCCTCAGGGGTCTGTTTTGGGGCCCCTGCTGTTTGTAATTTTTATAAATGATCTGGATGAAGGTATTGAAGGATGGATCAGTAAATTTGCAGATGATACTAAAGTTGGTGGAGTGGTAGATAGTGAAGAGGGGTGTTTTAGTTTACAGAGTGACTTGGACAAGTTGCAGAACTGGGCCGAGAGGTGGCAAATGGAGTTTAATGTGGAAAAGTGTGAGGTAATGCACTTTGGCAGGAACAATAAATGTGTAGAGTATAGGGCTAATGGTAGGCTCTTAATAGTGTTGAGGAACAGAAGGATCTTGGTGTATGTGTCAATAGATCCCTGAAAGTAGGCAGTCAAGTGGATACAGTTGTTAAGAAGGCATATGGAGTCTTAGCTTTTATTGGTAGGGGGATTGAATTTCGGAGCCGCAACGTCATGTTGCAACTGTACAAAACTCTAGTGCGGCCGCACTTGGCGTATTGTGTGCAGTTCTGGTCCCCACATTATAAGACAGATGTGGAGGCATTGGAGAGGGTACAGAGGAGGTTTACCAGGATGTTGCCTGGTATGGAGGGCAGGTCCTATGAAGAGAGTTGAAGGATTTGAGGTTGTTTTCGTTAGAAAGGAGGCGGCTAAGAGGGGATCTTATTGAAGCATATAAGATGATTAGAGGTTTAGATAGGGTGGACAGTGATAGCCTTTTTCCTAGGATGGAGAAAGCTAGCACGATGGGACACAGCTTTAAATTAAGGGGTATGAGTTATAGGACGGATATCAGAGGTAGGTTCTTTACTCAAGAGTGATTAGGGAGTGGAATGCCCTGCCTGCAGCTGTTGTAGATGCGCCAAGTTTGGTGGCGTTTAAGAGGTTAATTGATAAGTATATGGAAGAGAAGGGAATGGTTTAGTTTGGAGGGGCATTGCTTTTTATTTTGGTCGGCACAACATCGAAGGCCGAAGGGCCTGTTCTGTGCTGTAATGTTCTATGTTCTATGTTCCCTGTTCAGCTTCCTTTCAAATAAAATCTGGCCATCTCCTCCAGATGTATCATTTCATCTGATTCCAGCTTCTCCTATCAAACTGCCAGGTAAATTCTATCTTTTGTTATCACTACTCTCTTAGGATTCCTTCAACTTAAGTTCCCTCATCAAATCTGCCTCATTACATGTTACCAAATCCAGAATTGCCTGTTCCCTAGTATGCTCTGTCACAAGCTTAAATATCTCTTAGACATTCTACAAATTCCTTTTCTTGGGATTCAGTACCTACCTGATTTTCCCAGTCCACCTGCATACTGAACTCCCACATGATTATTGTAACATTGCATTTTTTAAATGCCTTTTCTATCTCCTGATGTATTTTCTACCCCACATCCTGACTATCGCTGGGAGGCCTGTACATAACTTCCATCAGGGTCTTTTTACCTTTGTGATTTCTCAACTCTACCCACAGAGATTCTATGCCTTCTGATCCTATATCGCTTCCTGCTATCGATTTAGCTTCATTCCTTACTAACAATGCAACCTCACACCCCTCTGCCCATCTACCCATCCTTTTGATAGGATATTCTTGGATATTTTGATCCCAGCCCTGAAACCCTTACAGTCTCTGTGATGTCCACAACATCGTACCAGTAAATTTCAATGTGAGCAAAAGCTCATTTACTTTGTTCCCACTTAGGTACAATATCTTCAGTCCTGCATTGACCATCCCTGTTCTCATACTACTCATCATTTTTGCTCTGCCTGAGGTTAGATTCCTGCCACCTTCTATACTCTCTGTTCTATTACATGGTCTTGAAACTTTACTAACCTCTCCTGAGTCCTCGGTTCCTTTAACTAGTTCAAAGTCCTCATCATTAACCTACACTTCTACCTTCTCCTTTAACTTTGATTTTCTAATGCTCCATACAGGTGAACTCTTCCCTCCACTATTTAGTTTAAAGCCCTATCGACAGTTCTAGCTATATGATTTACTAGGACTTTGGTCCCAGCATTATTCAGATGAAGACCATCCCATCGGAATAGGTCCCCTTGTCCCCAGTACTGGTGCCAATGTCCTATGAATTCAAACCCATTCTTCCCACACCAATCTTTCAGCCACACATTTACCTCCTGAATCTTATTGATCCTGTGCCAATTAGGTCGTGGCTCAGGTCGTAATCCAGAGATTATTACCTTTTTGGTTCTGCATTGTAATTTAGCTCCAGCTGTTCATACTCCCTTAGTCTTTGTCCCTGTTCTACCTACGTCATTGGTACCTACATGGACCACGATAATTGGATCTTTATCCTCCCACTCCAAGTTCCGCTGTAGCCCAGACGAGATATAAGAACATAAGAACATAAGAAATAGGAGCAGGAGTAGGCTATCCAGCCCCTCGAGCCTGCCCCGCCATTCAATAAGATCATGGCTGATCTGTAGTGGTTCAGTGCCACTTTCCCACTTTCTCCCCATAACCCTTAATTCCCTTGTCAATTAAAAACCTATCCACTCTTGACTTAAATATATTCAGTGAGGAAGCCTCCACCACTTCATCAGGCAGAGAATTCCAAAGATTCACCACCCTTTGCATGAAGAAATTCCTTCTCATCTCTGATCTGAACCACACCCCCCCAATCTTAAGGCTGTGCCCTCTAGTCCTGCTATCTTTGTTAAGCAGGAAGAGTCTCTCAACCTCTACCCTATCCATTGCCTTCATTATTTTATGCATTTCTATAAGATCCCCTCTCAGCCTTCTAAACTCCAAAGAGTACAAACGTAGCCTATTCAGTCTCTCCTCATAATTCAACGCCCTCATCTCCAGTATCAGCCTAGTAAACCTTCTCTGCACCCCTTCCAAGGCCAATATATCCTTCATCAAATGCGGTGACCAAAACTGCACACAGTACTGCGGCCTCACCAGTACCTTATACAGCTGCAAAAGTACCTCCATACATTTATATCCCAAACCTGAGCACTCTGTCAAGTCCCCTCAGGAGCTTATATATTTCATCTTCTCATTCTTCTAACTTCACTGGATTTAAACTCAACCTCCTCATGCTTTGCTCATAAAATAGTCTCTTCACCCTCAGAATCAGTTGAATGCACTTTCTCTGAACTGGCTCTGACACAATGTTATCACTTTTTAAAGTAAGAGACCAAACATGTACACACTTTCAGATGCAGGTTTAGCTAACTCTGGACAGTTACAGCAACATTTCTTTACTTTATACTTGATTCCACTTGCAATAAATGTGAACATTTGCCCTCCTAATCACTTGCTGCATTAGTATAGCAACTTTTTGTGATTCATGTACTAGGACATCCGGATTGCAAACTTGTCAAGAGGGCATAAAGAGTATACAAAGGTACGTTAAATAAGCTGCTAAAAATTAGGTAATGGAATATCATATGGTCAGGAAGAATAGAAAGACAGTATATTATTTAAATAGAGATATACAGTGTTTCTAATCTTATGTAGCCTACTCCAATGTATGTGTGGTTCAGATAGTAATTGAAAGATTATTATCTTTGTCATTCTGCTCTTTGATTTAGCCCCTAGATGTTCATACTTCCTAAGCAGAGCCTCCTTCCAAGGCCTATCTATGTTATTGATATTCACATGGACCATGACAACTGGATTCTATCTCCCTTACTGCAAGTTCCTCTCTAGCCCTGAGCAAATGTTCTGTACCTTGGCACAGGGCAGGCAACAGTCTTCAGAACATATGTTATTAATACCCCGATTATACTGTCCCTCCCTGCAACTACATTTCTATTCACACCTCACCACTTGAATGGCTCCCTCTACCATGGTGGTGTGGCCAGTTCTGTCATCCAACTTGCAGTCCTTGCTATCGTCCATACAAGCTGCAGGCATCATAACTTGTTAGACAATTGCAAGAACTGAGACTTGTCCACTTCCACCTTATCCATCCTCATACACATCTCACTTGCAGTTACACTTGCTTGTAGCTGTGTGGACCATATCAGAAGACTCTAGGTTAAGCAGTGTGACTGCCTTCTGGAATAAAGTGTCCAGATAACCTTCTCTGAAGTATTGTAGTGTCTGAGGCTTGGCCTTGAGCACATTAACTTTGGATCAGAGTTCCTCAAGCTGCAGACACTTACTGCATTTTGGTTGCCATGAGTCACATGGATGTCCATAATGTCCTATATACTACAGCTACAATGCATCACTTGCCTTCTCATTTTTATTGTGTTTTAATTAACTACTTAATTGTTTTTTAAAATTTTGATCACTGCCAATCTTCCTGCTTATGCTAATATTTATTATTTCTATCAATGTTATAACTACTCCAATTGAAATTCAGTTCAGATAATAGGAAATAAGAGATATACACAAATAGGCTTGTAAGAATATGATTTACAGGCAATAATGGAAACATGGCTTACAATTGGTGAGGATTGGGTGTTTAATATTCAAGGTAATAAAGTGTTCTGAAAAGGTGGGGAAGGAAGAAAGGGAGGTGTGATAGCAGAATGAATTAGAAATGACATTGCAGTGTTGGAAAAATATGTCCTTGAGGGTGCAAGGACAAAATTCATTTGGTTAAAGTTGAGAAGTAAAAAGAATATGATCATACGACTGGAAGTTTTCTAGAGCTTCCAGCCCATGGGAGTGAAAGGACCAATGTATAGGGAAATTACTAAGAAGTGCAAGAATTCTAGATGATATTGGGAGACTTTTTAATTAGCCAACTATCAGCTGGGGTAATCTTACAGTAAAGAGTGAGGGGGTAAGAAATAATATACATATTTTAATCCAACTAGGAATGAGGCATTCTATGAAATGATGTGGCCTGAATGAGCCACTTGTCCAATGGAAAATATTTGGGTAAGAGTAATTGTTGCATCATAAGGTTTAAATTCATAATGGGGGAACAGCAAGAAATAATCTAAAATAGAACTCCTAAATGGGAAGAGGGTCGATTTCAATGGGATGATAAGGGATCAAGCCAGGATAAAGACTGACTGAAAAAACTGTAATGCAAAATAGGTAATCTTTAAGGGTAATATGTTTCAGGACAATGAAGTCAAAGACTAGGGGAAACAAAGTCATGATTCTTTGAATAATGAGAGAGATGAAGAATATAATCAAAGTAAAATGATAAATGATGCATGCCAGGTAAATTCTTTAAGTAACAATCAGGCTAAATACAATAAATTGGGAGCAAACGTGAAGAAGAATATTCGACTGACAAAGAGAGAATATGAGGATAGAATGGCATTTAACATGAAATGCATTCCAAAAATTTTCTCCTGGCGTCTAAATAGTAAGTAGTGGGGCTTATTAAAGACAATGAAGATGATCCATTCTATGGTTCTATCAGATATATAGATAGAAAAGATTTTGATGGATATGGGTAAATGCTGGCACACGGGGTTAGCTCAGATGAGCACTTTGGTTGGCATGGACTAGTTTGGGCTGAAAAGCCTGTCTCCGTGCTGTAGATTCTATAATTCTATGATACACTCTAATAAATATGTTTATAATAATAAAATAAAGGTACCAACCACTCGTAATGAATTGTATAAATGTGTGTGAGTTTATTTATTGAGACTAATCACACGGAGCATATTATTTATTGATGTAAAGCTTCCAGACAGTGTTGTGTTTTGCTGAAAGCAAAAATGAACCTAAAATTGGATTGTATGACACACTTATCTCCTAATGATGTCATGCTGCAATTCCATAAAGGCATATCACAACATGCAAGGCTAGAATACTCCATGATTGCTTTGTATCGGTATTTGCCAAAAGAGAGGATACTGATGAAATACAGGCAATGGAAGAGGTAATGGACAAGATTAAATATGATAAGCATAATGTACTGAAAAGGGTGATGATGCTGAGAGTGGATAAATCATCTGGCCTAGATGGCTTGCATCCCAGTCTGCTAAAGGAAATGGGTAAGGAGAAAATGGTAGTTTTTATCATAACCTTCCAACTTTCCTGAGATTTCAGGGATGTGTTTGGCAATTGAAGAGTAGAAAATGGGACATCCTTGTTCAATAAATTGTCTAAGGATATTCCAGCAATTACAGCCCGGTCATGGTATAGTCTTACAAATAATAATCAGGAAAAAAATCTAATCGGATGGTTTATAGATAAGGTTGATGTGAAGGGAATGCAATGGATGCTATCAACATGGATTTTAAGAAAGAGTTTGACAAAGTACCACACAAAATTAACAAATTTGTATCTTATGTAATTGGAGGGTAAATGCCAAATTAGATTTTAAAAAATGACTAAGGAACAGAAAACATCATAGGAAATTATTGTTTTTTTCAAATTGAAGCATGGTAAACAATGATGTCATGATCCGTTAGTGCTGGGACCACTGCTTTTTTGATGTATGCATAGGCCTTGAATACTGAAATACAGAGTAAATTTCAGAATTGGCCAATATTACCAAACTTTGAAGTGTGGCAGATGTGGAGGATGATACCAATGAGCAACAAATATTAGCATTGCCAGTGATGTTCACATCTCATGAAAGAATACAAATAATTGACTGCAACAAGATGTAGATAGGCTGGAAGGATGATCAGACATATGGCAGATGGAATTTAATACAGCCAAGTGCTTTGCAGTCTCTAATTTTGCATTGTGTACAATCCTTCCTATGGTATGACACCCAGAGCAGTACACAATATTCCAGTTGAAGTCTAATTAGTTCCTTATATAAATGCATCATAACATCCTTGCTGTTGTACTATATGCCCCTATTAATAAAGCCCAAAATGCTGTATTCTTTATTAATTTCATTGTCTACCTGTCCAGGCATCTTCAATGATCTATGCAATATATGCACCCAGGTCCCTCTGCTCCAGAATGCAGATGGACATTAAACAATTCACAAAAAACAGGACAAATCCAAGTTGGCTAATTTCTGTCTACTGTTTAACTGATCTATGTTTGTTTCATTGAATATTAGCAGTAGGTATAGGTTTAGTTTAATTTAGCATTTCTGTGTACAAAAGAGTTAAAACTCTAGTTCAAATCAGGTTAAACAAAAGAGAGGTTTTGATTTCATTTCAAATAATGCCCGCATTATCAGTTGAGAATGTATGGAATGAAAAGTAAACAAGTGTAGATGAAGACCTGAGCTGTTGCTTAGCACAGTAAGAGGTCTGACAACGCCAATTTTAAATCCAACTGATTTATTTGATAGCAAACTTGCTAGCTTTTGGCCTTTATAAACTTCATCAGGCGAAGACTGACGAAGGCTACAAAGGCCAAAAGCAAGCATGTTTACTGTCAAATAAATCGGTTGGATTCAAAACTGATGTTGTCAGACCTCTTACTGAGTTTACCCCAGTCCAACGCCGGCATCTCTTCATCATGACTGTTGCTTAGCAACCAGGGGGCACCTTTAAGTTGGAAAGACCTTTTTTTGTGTTTAATTTCAACTGGACACACGACAGTTAGAGCTAGGTAATGAGAGAGAAGGCAAGTCTCACAGCTTTGCCAGAAGCAGAAAAACAAGACAATGGAATAATGGAACTAAAGCAAATCAGAGAAATTAAAGGAGGCTAGTCACAGAAACAGGGGAATGAAAATAGGAACCCCAGGAAGATGGAAGTTAGAGGGGCAAAAAGAACTGGAGAGTTGAACAAGGTGCTGTTCATTGGAATATAAGTAAAAGGCAGAGAAGGGGCTCTGATTTAGAGACAGTTGTAGTAACTCGATTTAAAGTGAGGAACCCATCAGCAGAGGTAAATCAAAAATTTGATGACATCTTATGACAGCCTGTGAAATTATTTATTGGCACTGCTATCTGTGGAGCATGAGAGCACTTGGTAATTCAGGGCAGAGGAATACCAAAAGGAGAGTTGGAAATCTTAAAAGTGGATTCTCATTGAAAACAGCTGAGGGAAAATATTATTTGGAACACGATTCTCAGGTGTGTCTTTCAAGAGTAGAGTTTGGAAAATTTTGTGTGATTGTCATCTGAGAGGTTTGGAGGAGAAATCCACAAAAGTTCAATTGGGTATTATCTGCCACATGGTTTCAGAATGGGTTGTGTCAGACCACTGTTAACCTAATATTTTAAAGGAACTGCATATTTGCTAAGAACATTATGGCGTAAGATATATTTTGTAACCTTAAAATCTGCACATTTGCAAAGATAAGTGGAAGTGAAGGAGTATTGTACCATAGTTAAACTTTTCACAGAATCATAGATGTTTACAGCATGGAAACAAGCCCTTCGGTCCAAATTATCCATGCCGCCCTTTTTTTAAACACCTAAGCTAGTCCCAATTGCCTGCATTTGGCCCATATCCCTCTATACCCATCTTACCCATGTAACTGTCTAAATGCTTCCCCGTTCCGGGGAGGTACTGGACGACAAAGGGTACTCTGTCCACAGTGTCCCATGTTTGTCTTCTGAGCAGGTCAGTGCGGTTCTTCGCCATGGTGCATCAGAACTGTCAATCAATGAGTCAAGCACCATATCCTGTTCTTATGAGGATATCTTTCAGTGTCTGGAGATGTCTGTCATGATCCTCCTCATCTGAGCAGATCCTGTGTATTCGGACGGCTTGTCCATAGCGGATGGCTTCTTTAACATGTTTAGGGTGGAAGCTAGAGGAGTGGAGTGATTATCCATGGGCCTGCGGTACAGTGAGGTGCTGAGATGACCATCCTTGATGGAGATGCATGTGTCCAAGAATGCAACCGAGAATAGTCCATGGTGGGGTGGAATTGTTGATATCATCATATAGTTGTTTCAGTCATTGTTCATCTTAAGTCCAAAGGAAGAAAATATCATAAATGTATCTGGTGTATAGCATCAGTTGAAGGTCCTGTGCGGTGAAGAAGTCTTGTTCGAACCCGTGCATGAAGATGTTGGTGAATTTGGTCCCCATGGCAGTTCCGTGTGTCTGGATGAAAAACTCATTGTTGAAGGTGAAGACATTGTGGTCCAGGATAAAGTGGATGAGTTGTAAAATTGCATCTGGAAACTGTCAGTTGTTGGTATTGAGTACTGAGGCAGTTGCAGCAATGCCATCATCATGGGGTGTGACGGTGTAGAGCACCGAGACATCCATTGTGACGAGGAGTATCCCTGGTTCAACTGCTAAGTTTCCATAGGAAGTCCATAGTGTCGCGACAAAAGCTGAGGGCTTTTTGTACAATGGGTTTCAGGATGCCTTCGATATCACAGGAGAGGTTCTTGCACAGGGTCCCATTGCCTGATACGATGGGACGGCCGGGTGTGTTTGCCTTGTATATCTTTGGGAGGCAATAGAGATCTCCAATGCGGGAAGTACATTGATAAGCAGAAGGTGACACTAATTAGAGGGAAGGCAACCAGGGCAGGCTTAGTCACCAATGAGCATTTTGGCACATGCTCCAAATGTGTACCAATTACCTCCAATTTTCCGAGAGGCAATTTCAGAAATGGCAGAGGAACCCCAGGAAGCTGTCATTGATCTGTGAGTTTTTCTTTAACAAGATCTGCATCCACATGGATTTGAGGAAATATAACATAGAACAATACAGCCCAAACAGGCCCTCCGGCCCACGAGTTGCGCCAATCACATCTACCAATCCACAGACCTATCTATAACCCCCTATACTATTCTTTTCCATATACTCATCCAGAAGTCTCTTAAAAGACCCCAGTGAGTTTGCCTCAACAACTTCCGACGGCAGTCGGTTCCATTCACTCACCACCCTCTGAGTGAAAAACCTACCCCTGACATCTCCTTTGTATTTGCTTCCCTGCACCTTAAATCTGTGTCCTCTGGTAGTGACCATTTCAGCTCGGGGAAATACTCTCTGAGAGTCCACCCTATCTATTCCTCTCAATATTTTATAAACCTCTATCAGGTCGCCTCTCAACCTACGTCTCTCCAGTGAGAAGAGTCCCAGCTCCCTCAACCTATCTTCATAAGGCCTGCCTCCCAATCCAGGCAGCATCCTTGTAAATCTCCTCTGAACTCTCTCAATAGCCTCTACATCCTTCCTATAATGAGGCGACCAGAACTGCGCACAATACTCCATGTGGGGTCTGACAAGAGTCTTATAGAGCTGCATCATTACCTCCTGACTCCTAAACTCTATTCCTCGATTAATGAAGGCCAGTACACCGTACGCCTTCTTGACCACTAAATACCTTCTGTCAATTCCCTTCAAGGTAACTGAAGCGCTGAATTACTCATCAGTTCTTCTTGTGAAGTGTTATGTCCATGTTGCCACACATTGACATTCATTGATTTTCACAATTTTTCTCCATCTGGGGTCTGTAGATTCCTTCTCTGTGCTGCTCTTGTGGCTGAGGTTTGGGGACCCCTTGACTGCTTCCCTGATGTGCCTCTGACAGCAAGAAAAGGTCATTAGTAGATGGCAGGGTCTTGTGAAATCGAAGACTTCAGTCCCAGCTTGGCTGTTCGATGGATGTTGCAGTGCAGGATCCTTACTTGGCAAAGTGTCTCTGATTTCATCGTCAGCACAAGTCCACTTTCTCACTGGCCAACTGAATCACTTTACCTTCAAAGTCTGTGAGGACCTTGAGCTTAGCTATTCCTCCATCAGTCAGGAGTCTCTTCCTTGTGTTGTATTTCAGCTTGTCTCGATAGAAGACAGATGGAGAGAATCTAAGTATAATGCCTGCCAGGCCAGAAGAGAAGGATTCCTGGCATGTGTGGAAACTGAGTGGGGCCATGGATGGGATGAAGATATGACCCACAGGGAGAATGAAGGTGTGTGTGCAAGAGTGGGCGCTGGTGCTTCTTGAGCTGGCATTGAGAAAGATCCCTGTGGATGTGTGATGGTTCTGTGATTGTGTGTGTTGAGAAGAATGACTTACTCTGGTGGACACAGTAAGAAGTCGAACAACACCAGGTTTAAATCCAACCGATTTATTTGATTTGCTAGATTTACGTCCAAGGTTGGACTAAAACCCGGTGTTGTCAGACTTCTTACTGTGCTTACCCCGGTCCAACGCTGGCATCTTCACATCATTACTCTGGTGGAACAGAGGAGATCATTCATCCTCTTTTGACACTGAGTAGCTGTTGCTTCTGGAGAGTGTTGGCACTGACCAAGACTGTCATTGCCTCCCGTGCTGGATTTGTCACCTTGCTTGGTAGTCTTTGCCCACAGAGTGTGTCGAGGACATCACAGCTGACTTTCACTGTATCTATATGTGACTGAGGGAGACTTTGCTAAATTTAGTGGCAACGTGTTTCTTGGCTTTGACAGCCATCAATTTCCAGCAGCTTCCTAATTCTTCAGGAATGCTAGCTCTTTGCAGGCGTCACCTTTAAATAGAGTGCCTGGGTTATTGAAGCTCTGAGCTCGCTGTGGGGCAGGTGAATCAGAGACTGCCTGCCAGTGATACAATGAGAAGCCCCAGCTCTGCATTTTTACACTATCGCATAATACAGCAGAAAAAACACCACTGACATTGACAGTTCAAATGCCACTTCACCTGGCCAAAATCAGTCTTTCCCGATTTATAGAATAGAATTTTAAATTTAAATTTAAATTCCACCCTGGAATTCATTTTGTAATTAATAGCACGATTTCCCCCAGGCACATGTGAAGCTTCAGGTTAAATACGAAAAGATACAATCTCTGTAAAAAGCAAAACATCAGAGTGAATATTGGCAAATGTTAGTGAATTTATTTCATAATTGGTGGGGTAGCACAGATAACTAATGGATTGACTAGTTACCAGGATCTTCCAGTAGATTGTTGCATGATTAATCTCAAATTGAATGTTGCATTTTTTAAGTTGTTTGATTGTCAGCATGTCCTTCAAGACGTAACTCAGGAATGGAAACATAACAGCCAAAATTCTCTCAAAAGAATTCTTAATCAAATCCACGTGGAAACCAAAGTAATTAAAATTGGTGAAGGGGGAAGAAATCTATTTTCTCAGTGGGAGTTCAAAGAAGGATCTCCCACACTCTGGGAACTGCAGAACCACCAGTGTGACTATCATTCAAAACTAGGAGGGCAGGGTCCAGTCTGCTGGAGAGGCTGAGGTTGAGTGGGTCACTGCGCATACGCAAATCTGTCAGTGCCAATATCGGTGCATGCGCAGTGACCCCGCACTAACAACCTCCTCATTGCTGGCCAACTTAATCATTGGCCAGCTCAGTCATTGCTCAGCTCCATGACTCCCACATGACTGGCCCTCCCCCCTTCCATGGCCCAATTGCTAGTCCTTGCCATTCCCAGGCCCAACTCTGACATCCCATTGGCCCAACACAATCTCCATTCTTAACACCAAACCCCCTCCACAGTCCCGATCCCCCCACTTGCAGAGCTGACCATAAACAGTCCCAACCATCAATACAGTCCTGACCCCCACTCCAGGCTGACCCTGTCGACCCCTTGCAACCTGCTCTGATAGCTAGCCTCCCTCCTTCACCAACCAATCCCTTTGCAGAGTGGCAATGGGATCCTGGCCCCCCACCAATCACTTCCCAGGCCCTGCTCCTATGTCCCGCTTTCCATATGCCCTTGGCACTCACCCATGCCCGATGAGCAGTGCCAAGGTGATCCCAGGGGCCCAAGTTGGCACTGCCAGGGTGCTAATGCCCAGGGGCACCCCACACCCGCACGCCCAAACTTCTGGGGAGAACACCTATTGCTCCCCCTTCACCTCAGCGGGGTTGAGCTTCCTTGAAAGTGAGGAGTTATTGTAAACTCGGCTGGAATGAAGTCTCCGGCCTGCTAATGGGATTTAAAATACATGGTAATAAATATTACCATAATTTATGCATCTTCCCTCGGATTTTCGACATGGATTTAACACCACGGTAAATCGAATGCTGGGAGATGCTAGCTCAAATGCTGGGATCTCATGAATCGGGCACTGGAATCTCTCAGTCTGCTGTGCTAAAAAATTAGCTCAGTGAGGTGGTAGAATCGCCCCAACATGTGAGGATTTTACAGGTACAAACAGAATGACAGAGACTTAGAAACCTCAAGAATCACCCTTAGGAACATTGGCAGAGGGATCTGGGCGTACAGGTCCACAATTCCCTAAAAGTGGCCAAGGTGATTAAGACATACTGCATTTTACTTTCATCAACCAGAGCATTGACTACAATAGTTGGGAAATCATTTTGCAGCTACATAAAACCTTGGTAAGGCTGGAGGATTTGGAGTATTGCGTGCAGCTCTGCCACATTACCAGAAGAATGTGGAACGTTGGGAGAGAGTGCAAAGATGATTAATCAGGATGTTGTCTGGTCTTGAGGGCATTGACTGTGAGGAGAGATTGAATAAACTAAAAAAATTTTCACTGGGAAGACAGAGGCTGAGGAGAGACCTGAGAGAAGCCTACAAAATTATGAGAGACATAGACAGGGTGGATAGCCAGAGGCTTTTTCCCAGGGTTGGAATGTCAATTACAAGGGGAATAGGTTCAAAGTGAGAGGGGGAAAGTTTAAGGGAGATGTGCCGAGGAAGTTTTTCATGCAGCGAGTGGTGGGTGTCTGGAATACGCTGCCAGAAAGGATGATGGAAGCAGGCACACTGGCAACATTTAAGAGGCATCTGGAGAGAATATAGGGATGCGATCCAAGTAGGGGCAGAAGGTTCTTTTAGTCTTTTTTTAATGTTTTTTTTTGCTGCATCATGATCAATATGGGCTTGGAGGGCCGAAGGACCTCTTACTGTGCTGCATTTTTCTTTGTACTTTTTCTTTTGTTTTAAAAGGATTGAATTAGGGAATTGGTTGCATAGGCTAAGCTTGTATTTCTTTGAACATAGACGGCAATGGGCTAAATCTTACCAAAAAATGGCAGTGTCTTGATTCCAGTGAGAAAACTGATGTGCTTCACTCCAGAGAAATTGATCAGTTTTCTCTCCAGATCTCATGACACTCTGCCAAAAAAAGATCAAGATGTGGAGATGCTGGCATTGGACTAGGATAAACACAGTAAGAAGTCTCACAACATCAGATTTTAGTCCAAAAAAAACATCAAGTCACGCAGAGGAGTGGGGTCTATATACCCTGCAAAACCCAGCAACACAGAGATCAGGCGTATCTTCAAAGGGTCCCCCGATCAAAATCTGTGTAAATGTCAGCCTTCCAGCTTCCTTCTCCATCTATAATTGGAGTCTGCCCCTTCTCCCCTCTCATCAATCATTGGCCCCTTCTTCCCTGCCCCTGCTGATTATCAGACCCATTCCGCCATTTCAGCCTCCAAAGTCTGAGTTGGATCAAAGTTCCCCCTTCCGCCTCTCCAACAGCCAACGTTGGCATCTCCAGCTCTTCAGCCTGGCCATGTCCCTCTCCCCTGGGGGCTATACTTACCTTTATGCCTCTGGGGAGACTCTCACCACTGGTTCACATGTGTGAGAAACTGTTGTAAAACGTCACCACGATATCACCTTGATGCGGTGTCAATATACCGCAGGGGGGGTCAATATTTGGCGAGGGGATGAGTTAATAATGTTTAAGTATATTCAAATGGACATAAACCAGGTTCATGCCCGTTGTGATCTCACCGGCAGGAATGGTGACTTTCAGATCTTGAGGCCCCATCTGCAACCTCACAAACAGCGAATATGGGCTCAAGATCATCACCTCGATGAGTTGACCTAATCAACTGGTTTTAGATATTAAAGGCGATAAAAAGGTAGAGAGAATCTGGGGTTGGTCAGTGGTTAGGGCGATTAGCGCATAAATCAGATTAATGCCAACAACAGAGGGATCGATCCTATTCAGGCTGAGGGGGGTTATGTCTCCTTTCTTCACCCGTGGTTAAAAAAAAATCACAACACTTAGCCAAGGTTCAGCAAATAATTGCCAAGGAACTATCTCCAGGCAGAGACGGAAGAAGAATCAGAGAGAAGCCACTTTCCCTAATGGGGGAAGTTCCTGAAATAACAACGAAATTAAAACTTGGTTGTTTAGAGTCAGAAAATACCTCCAGCACAAAGATAATAGAAATCTAGACCTCAGTCTTCCATAAAGCTGTTGAGGCTAGATCAATTGTAAACAGACGTTGATACATCTTTGTCAAGTAAGAATATTAAAAGTTGCAAAACCAAGATAGGTAGGCAGAGCCAAAATACTAATCAGCCATTGTTTAACTGAATGGCAGGACAGACGTGTGGGTCTGAATGGCCTACTGCTGTTCCAATATTCCCCTCTAAACCATTTGATGCCATGGAGCATTGAAGGCTTAGTGAGGTTCACAGCTCCAAAAAAAGTATGATTTCGCCAGCCGCTATGAATTTTGAACTGTCTGACAAGTAGCACCACCGTTACAGTGGTCACAATCACAGCTGCTGATTCATGAAGTATTATTTATGGCAACTGAGCTCATGCACTTTTATCTGTTAATCCAAATGTTTATACATGTGAACCACGTGTAAGGTAGACTGTATAGTTTTTGAAAGGAATTGAGAATAAGCACTGATGCCTATGAAAAGATAAAAAGAAGAGGCACATGTGAGATGCGCAGACATCATTTATAATCTGGACTGGCAGCAGTCCAGCACGTTTTCATTATCAAGCCATGGTGCTTGTTCTGTGATCGAATCCTCATTTGCTTAGTCTACATGTGTAGCAGTACATGAAACCAGTATCTGTCTTCTTGAACATTGTTGACTACCAACCATGTGTCCCAATTAATAAAGATTTCAACCAACTTCTGAAATATATTTTTCTGCGCACATTCCATAAAATAGTTGGATCCCTCCATAGAAATGCTGCGTAATTCCCTTTGCGGAAGCCTCTATTTGAACAGATTAGTGAGGCTTTTGATACAAAAGAACGTTTATGTTGTCAACTCAATTGATTTGCTGTATATAGTTACAAAAATAAAATACACACAAGTGTAGAATTATGAAATAATTGAAATATAAAGGCATATATTTCCTTGCCCTAGAATCAAGAGGGTTCTCCATTGTGTGGAAATGTATCGTACCTGGGGTGTGATGTTAGAAATATTAAAATCAGTGCATAGTTTTGCTCTCAATAATGCATTTTGAGCCTTCCTGCATTGTTTTTGAAAGTTGTACATCTAAACAAAGTCACATATTCACAGAGGATTTTGATTACCTCAATCCATTATAGACACAGCCAGTGATCTCACTGGTAACCATCTGTCATCTATTTCATTTGCATCATCAACACCTGCCCTGTTTATATACTGCCTTCTTTTTCACAGAATTTACATCAATTTAATAAAATACAAAAATGTTATTGTTAAAATGAATCAATTTATTGTCCCCTGAATGTCTCAATAGAATTTGCATTGCTTATAATTAAATATGGCCCATAATGATCTGTTCATGGCAAAATGACTTAATTCGTGTGTCAGTAATTAGTTATTATATATTACACTGCTGCTCAAGCCATGTATTGCTGATGTAGATAAAATAGCTTTGGGAGTCCCTGGTCATTAATCAGTGTTTTATTACAGTCCTCAAATTAACCCCTGCAATACCAAACTGTCTTGCAATTAACAGTTATATCTTTTTGTTTTCCAGTCGACTTCCATTTTCTTTTGTAGACAATTGATTGTGTTGAGTTTTCTTCACTGAAGGTGTTGGTGAAGCCAGCAATTACTTTTTTACCCATCATATTTACTCTTTCTCCTTCATTTTGAAATCATTTTGTCTTCCTAGCTTCTTCTTAGCAATACAATAACAATTCCTAATAAAAAAAAGGTCAGCTAGGTGGTCTGTTCTGAGGCACCCCTCTCTCCCTCCCTGTAAGATTTCTTTCAATTAACCCCTCTTCTCTATGAAGCAAGATCCTCTTTTTCATGACACCTTCCTAGGACCATGGAGCAAATAGGCATAACCATGCATATTTGCAACTCGAAGCCATTGATACAAATTTAGAATCTGGAATGCATTGCTTGAGAGTGTGGTGGAGGCAGATTCATTAGAGGTCTTCAGAAGAAAAGTGGACAACTATCTGAAGAAAAAACCATCTGCAGTGCCATGGGTAAAAGGCTGGGAGAGTGGGACTGGGGTGAGCTTGCAGAAAGTCGGCAAGATTATGATGGGCTGAATGGCCTTCCATGCTGTAACTATTCTATGCCTTGCCACCATCTTTACAAAATTTGAGTAACAAGGTACCTCACTGTGCAGCCCCAAGGAGGAGCCCTTGGGAAATGTTTTCATCAAGCCTTCTCCGTTATGGAATGTTTTATGTGGCAAAGTATTCAATCTCATACCTGACATAAACTTGTCACCCATTGTCCTCAGATATTGCCAGAATACATTGAAAAATCTTCCATAAACAGAATTGTGAAAGGTATGACTGTACAACCATCAGCAAAAACGAAGACCCATGACAGTTTCATGTTGAGTGACATCTAAATACCCAATGGCTTGATTACCGTCACTTGTCCAGAGACATTCTAGCAACAGATTTCCTGTTTACTCAGAAAGAGAAATTGAAGACAAGTTTCACCAAATTAAATTTTATTCTGAGTCATCCCTTAACAAATGTACTGCATACATTCACAGTCAACCAAAGGTGTTGAAGAAACTGTAGGAGGCATTTTAAAACAACTTACTAGAGATTTACATTGAGACTTTTATGTTTCGGAAAGCTAATAATGTTAGAATGTGTTACTTAACATTGCTGAAATAAGATTTCAGAAAGACTCTTCCCATTATTCACATTTGCACTAATTTATTGCCTTCAAAAATATGAAGAGCGAAAGAATAACTTGGTGCGGTTCACTATCTCAAGACTGGGCCTTAGTTTAGCACCAAACATTTGGGTGCGTGAAAGATCAATATTGATGTGGATTATTGATCAAAATTTTTCATCACTTCTTGGTCTAGATTTTGCATTCAGAACAATGGCAAGGCTGTCAGCACTATTTGTAACAAATAATTATAAAGTATGCCTATTTTTGGCATCTTCAAATATGCTGCTAAACCTGGAGTTGTAATAGGTATTGTCCAATTTACTTGGCTCCTCCACAGGCTTCATTACATAGGTATCATTATGTTTGATATTGAAACTAAAAAGTCTCATAATACAAGGTTAAAGTCCAACAGGTTTATTTGATAGTACATGCCACCAGCTTTCAGGAGGCTCCTCCTTCATCAGGTGAGTGGGGGATCTGTTCACAAACAGAGCATATAAAGACACAAACTCAATTTACTGAATAATGATTGGAATGCAAATCTTTATAGCTAATCAAATCTTAAAGGTACAAACAATGTGCAGAGAGCGTTGAGCACAGGTTAAGGAGATATGTATTGTCTCTAGACAGGACAGTTAACAATTAAACCAGTTGGACTTTAACCTGGTGTTGTGAGACTTCTTACTGTGTTTACCCCAGTCCACATCACTGAGACTAAGAACAGACCATGAACGGTTTATTGACACATTGGTCAGCTCAAGACTGTGTAGTCAAGCTCTATAGTAAGAAGTTTATTTGATAGTAAACCCACAAGCTTTCGGAACGCTGTTCCTTCTTCAGGTGAGTGGAAAGTTCTCATCAGAAACAGGACATATAAAGGCACACTCAGTTTACAGAATACTGATTAGAATGCAAGTCTTTACAGCTAATCTACTATTCAAGTCTTAAAGATGCAGACAATATGACTGGAGATAGCATTAAGCATAGGTTAAAGAGATATATATTGTCTCCAGACAGGACAGTAAGTGAGATGTTGCAAGTCCAGGCAAGTCATGGGGGTTACAGATAGTGTGACATGAGCCCAAGATCCCGGTTGAGGCTGTCCTTATGTGTGCGGAACTTGGCTATCAGTCTCGGCTCAGCGACTCTGTGCTGTTGTGTGTTGTGAAGACCCCCTTGGGGAATGCTTACCTGAAGATCAAAGGCTGAATGCCCATGACTGCTGAAGTGTTTGCCAACAGGAAGAGAACAGTCTTGCCTGATGATTGTCGAGCGGTGTTCATTCATCCATCATCGCAATGTCTGCATGGTTTCCTCAATGTACCATGCTTCAGGACATCCTTTCCTGCAGCGTATTAGATAGAGGTACTTGGCCGAGTTGCAAGGATACGTACCGTGTACCTGGTGGATGGTGTTCTCATGTGAGATGATGTCATCCATGTTGATGATCCAGCATGTCTTGTAGAGGTTGCTGTGGCAGGGTTGTGTGGTGTTGTAGTCACGGTTCTCCTGAAGGCTGGTAGTTTGCTGCGAACAATGGTGTGTTTGAGGTTGCGTGATTGTTTGAAGGCAAGAAGTAGGGGTGTGGAGGTGGCCCTGGCAAGACATTCATCTTCATCAAGAGAAGGTGAACATCTGGAGAAGATGTCGTAGCTTCTCCGCTCCAGGGAAGTACTAGATGATGAAGGGTACTCTGTCCACCGTGTCCCGTGTTTGTCTTCTGAGGATGTCGGTGCAGTTTTTCACTGTGATGCATCAGAACTATCGATTGATGAGTCAAGTGCTATATCTTGTTCTTACGAGGGCATCTTTCAGTGTCTGAAGGTGTCTGTTGTGATCCTCCTCATCTGAGCAGATCCTGTGTATATGGAGAGCTTGTCTGTGGGGGAGGATTCTTTAATGTGTTTCGGGTGGAAGCTGGAGAAGTGGAGCATCGTGAGGTTATCTGTGGGCTTGCGGTACAATGAGGTGCTGAGGTGATCATCTTTGATGGAGATGCGTGTGTCCAAGAATGCAATCAATTCCGGAGAATAGTCCATGGTGAGTCTGATGGTGGGATGGAATTGTTGATGTTATCATATAGTTGTTTCAATGATTGTTCACCATGACTCCAAAGGAAGAAAATGTCATCAATGTATCTAATGTATAGCGTCGGTTGAAGGTCCAACATGAAGATGTTGGCATATTGAGGTGCGAATTTGCACAGGCTCAAACAAGACTTCTTCACTGCACAGGACCTTCAACCGATGCTGTACACTAGATACATCAATGACATTTTCTTCCTCACTAGATTAGCAGTAAAGACTCAGATTCTAATCAGTATTCTGTAAACTGAGTGTGCTTTTATATACCCTGTTTCTGATGAGAACTTTCCACTCACCTGATGAAGCAACAGTGTTCCAAAAGCTTGTGGGTTTACTATTGAATAAACTTGTTGGACTTTAACCTGGTGTTGTGAGACTTCTTACTGTGTTTATCCCAGTCCAACGTTGGCATCCCCACATCTAGTCAAACTCCAGCGAGGGTGGAGCTTGAGTTCTGAGTCACCTGACCCATTCTCTTAAAGGGGCATCCCTCAATATACAGAACACTATCTTGCTAAGAGGTACAATATTTAAATATATGAAGGCTAAGATATTTCTGTATTTATCAATCAATACTTCTCGGGCACTGAAAATATACATTTACAATTGTGAATTGTCACTCATTTTGATTTTAAATATAGTTGGAGATGGAAAAATCTTTATTTTTTTCAGGTTTTTTATCCCTCTCCTGATTCTACCTTTATTTCACCTTACTCTATTTCAGTATCTGTGCATGATTTTACATTGAATTAGATATTCAGATATATGCTCGCTCGGTTAGATTTTGTGGAATAATTATAACTGCCACCCCCTCTCCCTCCCATAATAAATAGGTAGTTAGTCTAAGGTGAAAACAATTTCCTGGAAAGAACCTCAAACCTGTTGCCAATCCACTCACTTAATGGGGCAGGAAGCAGACAGCCAACACAGGAAATGCGTTGCCTATTTAAATATTGTAATGAGACTGGCAGCCTTATGTTTAACCCATCACAGCTGCAATTCTGGTTGGTCACAGGAAACAGACGTGGCATCTTTGTGACTGAATGGATTCAAATCTTATCCGTCAGCTTGAAAAAAGTTAAATGATTTTACAACGCTGCTTTTGGACCAGGAGGAGCCTTTTTATTCCCCCTCCCACTTCAAGTTTATCCTGTTCCCTCTCATAGACACTGCCCAATCAAAGAACTCCCAGGATTACATTTGATCAGTGATCAAGAACAATTCTGGATCTGACCTCACCAGGGTCAATGATTGGAATCCCCAATCCCTGTACTCAGTTTTAACACCTTTTCACCTTCCCACAATTACACCTTATGGGATCAGGGCTTGGGGCCCCAACCCCTAATGCGCCAACTAATGCAGCCATGGATCACCTACCTTCGTGATGCAACACTCTAGAGGTCTCCTGGCCTCACAGAGAGTCAAACGTGTCAATCACATTGAAATTTGAATGGGGGCATCCTGTGAAAATATAAACTACATGGTATATCCACAGCACTTTCCCCTATGCTGTTTACTCATTGATCATGTGTGAACTTAAGATTACCCTACAGTAATCCTATAACATAGACATAGAAAAGGCCCTTCAGCCCACAAGTTGCGCCAATCATATCCACACCAACCAGGCCATAGGACTATTGATAACTCCCAATCCCATTAAATCCCATGTACTCATCCAGAAGTCTTTTAAAAGATCCCAGTGAGTTCGCCTCTACTACCACTGAAGGCAGCCGATTCCACTCACTCACCATCCTCTGAGTGAAAAACTTACTCCTGACATCTCCTCTGTACCTGTTCCCCAGCACTTTAAACCTGTGTCCTCTCGTAGCGACCATTTCAACCCAGGGAAATAGACTCCGAGAATCCACCCTATCTATACCTCTCAACATTTTATAAACCTCTATCAGGTCGCCCCTCAATCTTTGTCTCTCCAGGGAGAAGAGGCCTAGCTCTCTCAACCTATCTTCATAAGGCATGTCTCCCAATCCAGGCAACATCCTTGCAAATCTCCTCTGCACCCTCTCAATAGCTTCCACATCCTTCCTGTAGTGAGGTGACCAGAACTCTGCACAGTACTCCAAGTGGGGTCTGACAAGGATCTTATAAAGTTGCAGCATTACCTCTTGACTCCAAAACACAATCCCTTGACTAATGAAGGCTGGCACACCCTATGCCTTCTTCACCATATCCTCCATCTGCAAGGCCAATTTAAGAGTCCTATGGACCTGGACCTCCCACTGCTGAAAGCCCTATCCTTGATATTGTACTCCTTCATCCCATTGGACCTGCCAAAATGGACCATTACAATTTATCCATGTTGAAGTCCATCTGCCAATTGCCAATAACATTGCCCATCACCCTCTGTCCCATGCAGTTAAACGTCCACATCCCCTACCTTTCCAAGGAGCACCTACTACTTGATAATAGACATGCCTTTCATCCTCCCTCACCCCAGAATCTACTTTTTCTTCCATGTCTCCTTCAGCAACTCTCAGCATCTCTTCATTTGCCATCATAGGACTCTCATCCTTACGAGCTCCTACTGCTACTTTTACCCCTCACCATTCCTTCCTATCAACCATTCCCTCAACATGTCCTACAGGACTCATCAGTTGGCAACATCACCCCCTCCTTCTGGACCCCATGCCTGTTCAAACCTATATACTTACACCTCCACCCTTCCCATTCTCCTCTTCCATACCACCCCAACCCAATCCATGATTCCTATAGCATTTCTCTCTTTCTCCTAGCACCTCCAACCACCCCCATACCACTATAGGCCTCCACGCCCAATTCTACTTCTTTAATCATAGAACATAGAACATTACTGCGCAGTACAGGCCCTTTGGCCCTCGATGTTGCGCCGACCAGTGGAACCAATCTAATGGCCCTCTAACCTAAACTATTCCAATGTTATCCATATGCCTATCTATTGACCATTTGAACATCCTCAAAGTTGAATGCTGCAGGGCATTCCACACCTTACTACCCTCTGAGTAAAGAATACACCTCTGACATCCGTCCTATGACTACCACCCCTTAATTTAAAGCTATGTCGCCTCGTGTTAGCCATCACCATCCGAGGAAAAAGGCTCTTACTGTCCACTGTAGCTAACCCTCTGATCTCGTATGCCTTAATTAGGTCACCTCTTAATCTTCTTCTCTCTAACGAAAATAACCTCAAGTCCCTCAGCCTTTCCTTATAAGACCTTCCCACCATACCAGGCAACATCCTGGTAAACCTCCTCTGCACCTTTCCAATGCCTCCACATCTTTCTTATAACACGGCGGCGAAAACTGTACGCAATACTCCAAGTTGCAACATGACCTCACGACTGCGAAATTCAATCTCTTTATCAATAAAAGCTAACGCATCGTACGCCTTCTTAACAACCTTATCAACCTGGTGCCGACTTTCAGGGAGCTATGCACATATACACTGAGATCTCTCTGCTCTTCGACACTAATAAAGTCCTACCATTAACCCTATATTCTGTACTCCTGTTACTCTTACCAAAGTGAATCACCTCACATTTTTCCATATTAAAGTCCATTTGCTACCTCCCGGCCCAGCTCTGCAGCATACCTTTGGCGTCGTCAGCAAATTTACTATCCTTCTACACCCTTATCTAGGTCATTTATAAAGGAGTGGCCCCAAAACAGATCCCTGAGGTAATCCCTTCCTCCCAGCACAGAACATCACTGCCCAACAGTACCTCATGCATCTGCCCACATGCAATGAGAGGATGCATGTCCTGGAAGCTCCTGCAGTGCTATAGCCTAAGCTGTTGATGCTCCATCCACCACCTACTGCTGCGAATGGTGTTCCAGGGACTGAGGTTGCTGGAGACCTCTATCTTCTGATCTCCACAAGCTGCCCTAGGCCTTATTCCAAGTCAGTCCTGACAAATCCATGCTGTGTTATTCCAGAGGCATTCCAAGCTGGTGTGATATCCTGTTGGAAACATGGATGATTGGACACTGAGGCCCAATTCTAGTTAAACCTTCATCTGCATTACCTTAACAGGATACAAAATGGCTTCATATCAGCTTCAGTTGGAAGGGAGACCTACCATGATGGTTGGGAACACATCTTTTCAATGTCATTTTACACCGATAGGTGGTTGATTTTTTTAGCTCCTGCTGCAAACCCGCCCCTTTTCCCATCACTAAACTTACTGTTATCGGATCTGGCAGCACCTGTAAGGAGAGAAAAGAGCTGATGTTTTGAGTTGAGATGATGGTCATGAGGACTTGAACCATCAGCTCTTTTCTCTCCTTAGAGACACTGCCGGACCTGCTAAGATTTTCTCATATCTTCAGCTTCGGTTTCAGATTCCAGTCTCTGCAATAATTGACCTTTATTATTGCTGTTATTGGGATTGGAAATCTCAACCATGCAATTTGTTGCGTTGCTCAACCATGCTTTATATTCCCCGGAGAAGGCACCATACTGAAAATGATGGCCAAGAACCAAGGATGAGAAACCTATGAGAAATCTATTTCTGGCAGTGCTACAAAAACAATTGTGGCTGAATATCAGATAATGAAGTTGATCCGATTCTGCCTGATCTGTACTGAGACGACATTCCATCTCCTGAAATACCCACAAAATGTTTGCGGGCAGCAGTAACTGTAATGCATGGCGAGCATTATTCCTTCACTATTGAACACAAATTGGTGACTAGTGGAGTGCCACAGGGATCGGTGCTGGCCCTCAACTGTTCACCATACACATAGATGATCTGGAAGAGGGGGCTGAGTGTAGGGTAACAAAATTTGTTGATGACATGAGGATGAGTGGAAAAGCGAATTGCATGGAGGATGCAGAAAGTCTGCAGAGAGATTGGATAGGCTGAGTGAGTGGGTGAGAACCTGGCAGATGGAGTATAACGTTAGCGAATGTGAGCTTATCCACTTTGGTAGAAATAATAGTAGGAGGGATTATTATTTAAAGGATGAAAAGCTGCAGCATGCTACTGTGCAGAGGGACCTGGGAGTCCTTGTGCACGACTTGCAAAAACTCAGTCTGCAGGTGTAGCAAGTGATCAAGAAGGCAAATGGAATGTTGGCCTTTATTGCGAGGGGGTTAGAATATAAAAGCAGGGAGGTCTTGCTGCAACTGTATTGGTGAGCCACAAGTGGAGTACTGTGTGCAGTTTTGGTCCCCTTATTTGCATTAAGGATATACTGGCCTTGAGGGGAATACAGAGAAGGTTCACCAGGCTGATACCAGAGATGAGGGGTTTAGCTTATAAGGAGAAATTAAATAGACTGGACCTGTACTCGTTGGAATTTAGAAGGCTGAGGGGGTATCTTATAGAGACTTACAAGATAATGAAGGGGCTAGATAGTGTAGAGCTAGAAAGATTCTTTCCACTTAGAAAGGAAAACAGAACTAGAGAGCACAGCCTCAAAATAAGGGGGGGGGGGCAGGTGCAGTTCAGAACAGAGTTTAGGAGGAACTTCTTCACTCAAAGGATGGTGAATCCCTGGAATTCTCTGCCCATTGAAATGGTGGAAGCTACCTCGTTAAATATATTTGAGTCACGGGTCGATGGATTTCTGACAGACAAAGGAATTAAGGGTTTTGGAGAAAGTGGGAAAGTGGAACCGATCCATTGCAAATCAGCCATGATCTTATTGAATGGCAGGGTAGGCTTAAAGGGCTAGATGGCCTACTCCTGCTCCTATTTCTTATGTTCTTATTGTGGGGCCATTATATTTTCAATGCAACAGATCCTTTTGAAAGGAATGAAGTGGTTGCATATGAACGGGGATACAAAGAATCAGAAAAGACAATTGTTGTCAGCTGGCTTTTGTGAGGATGAATTAATATCTATCCTATAACAGAGAAATTAATATCCTTTATTTTAAGAGTTGTGATATGTCATCCCTTTCAGTGTTTGATCTCTTTAAAAGTTTGCCACTCTTGAGCATGGTCAATACCAACCTTGTTGAATAACATATCAAAATAATATTACGTGACTGGACTATCATTAGCTATTTTTGTCTCATTTAGATTGATCTAACAATTCATCAATTTCTGTATACCTGGGTGAGATATTCTGACTTATCAGTCTTAGTTACAGACTTAATGGCACACATACAACACAACAGATGGGCAGGGACATTGGAATTGTGAGGTTTGAGGCCTCACTTTATCTTTGTAAGCACGACATTCAACGATAAATATATCCTTTAGTTTCATTCTCTCAACAGTTGTCATAGAAATGGAAACATACTTAAAATCGCAGTGCTTTGGTTCTTTGTGAATAAAATGTACTTCTTATCTGAAGCAACATTTGTGCATGGCACTGTTATTGAACTGAAGTATACCACACCCTCCCGCACCCTATAATGATGATTGCATATGCTGCATGGATTTCATTATTTTGGGAAGTTTTCACCAACAATGATAGCAAAACTTTTAGTCTAGTGAGCAGCTGGGGTAAAGATGGGTCAAGGTAGACAGTGAGTTGAGCAAACACAGACGGTCAGGAAGCTTGTTTGGCAACAGCAAGAGTGGAGGTTGGCTGAGTTGCTATCCTAGTATTTAATGAATAGGGGCTGATCTGGACTAATGTGAACAGGAAATCTGTGAGTCTGACCCAAATTAAACTCAAAGTAACAGAGACAATAAACAATAAACAACCAAGGCAAGGATTGAATTCCCAACTTGATACAAAAATTGTAGTAAAAACATAAGAGAAAGAAACAAATTGCATTTATGTAGTGCCTTGCATGACCACAGAACATTGCCAATGAACTATATTTAAACAAGGGGGTCACAATTTAAATTTACCAGGAAGAGTTGATGGCTGTTGGTGTGTGCAGGGGAGTCAAAAATGGAAAATTCCCAGCTTGTCGGAAACCCACTGACTGCTGAATTTAAGCTGTGTGTATTGTGACATATTCGGGCTGTTTTCTGGGATAGGCAGATGCAAATTGCTTGAAGATTTAATCCTGCATTTGGACTTGAATTTCCAGTGCCCAAGTTTGCCAAGTTGTTTGAAATTTACTACAAGGTGTGAACACTACTGGGATTGACAGAACTGGGAAAATGACAGGCTGGAAATATTAAAGACAGTTGTCTTTGCCGAAATGAAAGGCTTTCTGTTAGGATTTGTGAGAATATGCGTTAACTACTTTGGAGATAACTTCCAAGACATTATGTTGGGATAAAATAATTTTTAGGTTCACAAATTGTAGCTAGTGAACTGCTGCAAGAATCAGTGTTCACACCTCAACTATTTACAATGCACAGAAATAACTTGGATGAAGGGACTGAATTTTTTGTCAAATTTACTGATGATATAAAGAAAAGTAGGAATGCAAGTTTTTGATAAAGTAAATTGAGTGGGGCAAAAAAAACTGGCAAATGAAGTATAATTTGGAAAAATATGAAGCTGGTCACATTTTTGGCAAGAACAGGAAAGTGGACTGTTATTTAAATGAAGTAGGACAGCAGAATACCATGCGGAATAATCTGGGTGCCCATGTAACACAAAAAGGTTAATATGCTGGTACAGCAAGTAATAAGAAGGCAAATGGAATGCTGGCTTTTATTGCAAAGGGGATAGAGTATGATGCGGAAATGTTGGACAGGGGTGGGCACAGTAAGAAGTCTCACAACACCAGGTTAAAGTCATTTGTAAAGTTATTTGGTAGCACGAGCTTTCAGAATGCTGCTCCTTCATCAGGTGAAAGCAATAGAGTGCAAGTCTTGTTATAACTATACAGAGTATTTGTCAGGCCACATGAAAGTACTTGTAATAGTGTGGCCCTTTTAAGAGGGTGATCCCTGAGGGCCACATGATCGAGCTGGACCCCTATGGACAGGCAGCGTGGAAAGCCACGACAATCAGATGCAAGGATATGTATCCTGGAATAGCTTGAAGCCACAATGAATGATCTTCAAAGTTATTACACTGATGATGAGGAATATCTTTTGTTGGTCATCAGAAGATTGCAGTGAGCAGTTATAGAGTTGAAATTATGAAGAAGCAAGGTACATATGCCACATAAAATACATTGGAAAGATTGAGCCATATGACTCAGATGTGCAAAACTGGAGGCAACAAATTGAAAAGCTGTGTTATTTCTTTGTAGCTAATAAGATCATAGCAGAGGAAAAATTAAAGTTCATACTTCTGGCTGGGACTAAAATTGCTTTAGAAAAAGATGGAGAGACTGTCCAGGTGACTGACTGCACTGAGTAGGGCATAAGTGAAATACAAGGGTGGCCAATGAAGTGAACCATTTGTGGCGGCAAATGAACTGTTGTGAGCTTCAGAGGCTGAGAAGGGGAATACAGCATGAGGAGTGGAGGCTTGTTTCTTGGATGCTTGGGGGACAGCATTCCCAAGGCACTTGCTGGTACAGAAATGACGCATGTTTCCATTGTAAATGGTAGGGTCATACACAAACATAGTGCAGAATGAAACAGTCAGGCCAGAACATGCAAAACAAAATGGATGAAGAGTCCAATGAGGAACCTAAGTTATAAGCCCTAAACCAAGTCCAACTCAATAAGGCGACCCCTACAATCTTCCTCGGCCACTGATAAGATCCCACACAGGATGATAGTTAACAATATAACAGCACAGGAGATTGGAAAAATATATGCTGGCATGGATTGAGAATTGGTTCAGGGACAGAAACCAGAATGTAGGAATCAACTGATCATTCTCAGATTGGCAGACTGTGAGTAAGTGAGCTACCACAAGGATCAATACTTGGGATACCAGCCATTGGGTATAAATGATTTGGATATGGGGACTAAATGCAATATTTGCAAGCTTGTTGATGACAAAAAAACTATGCAGGAACATTTTGGGCGGCGCAGTAGCATAGTGGTTAACATTGCTGCTTCACAGCTCCAGGGTCCTGGGTTTGGATCCTGGCCTGGGTCACTTCTATGTGGAGTTTACACATTCTCCCTGTGTCTGCATGGGTTTCATCTGGGTCTCTGGTTTCCTCCCATAGTCCAAAGATGTGCGGGCTAGGTTGATTGGCCATTCTATATTGCTCCTTAGTGTCCTGGGATGCATTTGTTGGTGGGTAAATATGTAGCGATATGTGGATAGGGCCTGGCTGGGATTGTGGTTGGTGCAGACTCGATGGGCTGAATGGCCTTTTTGTGCACGGTATGATTCTAAATGAGATGTGAAAAGGATATAAGGAGGCTTCAAAGGGATTTGGAGAGGCTAAATAGAGTGGGCAAAAGCATGGCAGAAGCACATAATGTGGAAAAATGTGAAATTATCCACTTTGGAAGGAAAACATGAAGGAAGAGTATTTCTTAAATGGTGAGAGATTGGGAAGTGTTGATGTTCAAAGATACCTGGGTGTCCTTGTTCATAATTCACTGACTGATAACATAGAGACACAACAAACAATTAAAAAGCCAAATGTTATATTGGTTTTCATCACAAGGAGATTTTTGTTCAGGAGTAAAAGTGCTTTGCTGCAATTACATAGCACCTTGATGAGACTGTACCTGGATTATTTATGTGCGGGTTTGGACTCCAGGCCTGAGGAGGTTATGCCTTCCAAAGACAAAGTGAAACAAAGGTTCACTAGATTGATCACTGGGATGTTGGGATTGCTCTGTGAGGAGAGACTGAAGGGACTGAATGTATGTTCTCCAGAGTTTAAAAGAATGGGTGGTGATGTCATTGTAGCATTGCAGCATAGTTTGACAGAATAGATAGAAAAAGGATTCTTCTCCTGGCTGGGGTTTAGAATCAAGGGGGCATGGTCATAGAATAAGTTGGAGGCCTTTTAGGACTGAGATGAGGAGCAATTTCTTCAGTAACATGGAGTGAACCTTTGGAATTTTCTACCCTTGAAGGCATATTCAAGACAGAGATGGATAGATTTCTGGATATTATATATATTTAGGGATATGTGAGTCATGCAGAAAATGGCATTGAGGTTTATCGATTATGATCTAGTTAAATGGTGGAGCAAGCTCGAGAGACCGAGTGGCCCACTCCTGCTCCTAGTTCTTATGCTCCTCTTTTCCTAACCATTCCATGCTATCATAATAATCCCTACAACAGAAGCTCCTATTTTGTTTATTAACTTTTTATGAGTCACCAGAAAATCTAAGTGTACCACATTCACAAACTTCCCTGTATTCACATTGTTTTTTTATTTCATCAAACAAAAATTCTTAAGAAATTAATTAAACTTAACTTTTCTTTCACAAAACCATGTTGACTGTTTCTGGGCACAGCATTGAGAACTCTGCCCACATCCTATGAACCAACCCACCAGTTATTAAGCGCAACATTGATAGGTCCTACTTTTTACTTAATTATTCTCTTGCTCTTCATGTATTGATAAAACATTTTATCTGCTACTCCTATTAATTTTGTATATCAATAAAAAATCTCTACTCAATGTTCTCTTCTTCGGAGAATAGTCTTAGATTCACCAACCTATCAATGTAGCAAAATCTTTGATTCCTAGGACCATTCTCCACCTTTGCTAATGTCTTCACTTACTTGCTAAACTGTGCTATGCAGAAATGGGTAAAATGGGCAAATTGTTGAGCCTGAATCAGTGTTGGTAAAGATTCATTGCTTTTGTTCTTTATGCCTCTATTTATTAAGTCCAGGATCTCTTCTGCCTTATGAACCACTTTCTCAATCTGCCTTGCCATCCTCAAGGCACATAAATCCCAGATCCTTCTTCTCCTGAATTCTCTTTGGAATTGTACTTTCTATTTTACATTGTCTCTCCTCATTCTTCCAAAATGCATCATTTCACACTTCTCTGCATTTAAATTCATTTGCCACTTGGCCACCCATCCCACCAATCTGTCTATGTCCTCTTGACATCTAACACTATCCTGTTAACATTTCAGATACTTCTGTTTTGTACCAACTGCAAATGCTGAAATTGTGTGCCGCTTACCAAAGTCTCAGTTATTACTATGGATCAAGAAAAGCAGTAGCCCTAACACAGACTCATGTAAAATATTTGATTTGGTTGATTTTTGTCACATGTATTAGTATACAGTGAAAAGTCTTATTTCTTGTGCGCTATACAGACAAAATATACTATTCGTGGAAAAGAAATGAGCGATGCAGACTGTAGTGTTACAGTCATAGTGAGGGTGTAGACAAAAATCAACTTAGTATTGGGTATGTCCATTCAAACGTCTGATGGCAGCAGGGAAGAAGCTGTTCTAGAGTTGGTTGGTACTGGTACTGTGCTGGAAATGTGTCTTTAGGCTTTTTCCCGATGGAAGAAGGTGGAAGAAAGAATGTTTGTGGTGCGTGTGGTCCTTAAATTATGCTGGCTACTTTGCTCAGGCAGCAGGAAGTATAGACAGAATCAATGGATGGAAGGCTGGTTTGCATCATAGATTGGGTTACATTCACGACCTTTTGTAGTTCCTTGCAGTCTTGGGCAGAGCAGGAGCCATACCAAATTGTGATGCAACCAGAAAGAATGCTGAAAAAAAGAAAGAATATTGGAGTACAGAATATAGGGCTAGTGGAAGTACTCCTGGTAGCGTCGATGAGCAGAGAGATCTTGGTATACATGTGCATAGCTCCCTGAAAGTTGGCACCCAGATTGATAAGATTGTTGAGAAGGCATACAGTGTGTTAGCTTTTATTGATAAGGGATTGAATTTCGGAGTCGTGAGGTCATGTTGCAACTGTACAAAACTCTGGTGCGGCCTCACTAGGAGTATTGTGCACAGTTTTGGTCGCCGCATTATAAGAAAGATGTGGAGACATTGGAAAGGGTGCAGAGGAGGTTTACCAGGATGTTGCCTGGTATGGTGGGAAGGTTTATGAGGAAAGGCTGAGGGACTTCAGGTTATTTTCATTAGAGAGAAGAAGGTTAAGAGGTGATTTAATTGAGGCATACAAGATGATCTGAGGGTTAGATAAGGTGGACAGTGAGCCTTTTTCCTCAGATGGAGATGGATAACATGAGGGGACATAGCTTTAAATTGAGGGGTGGTAATTATAAGACGGATGTGAGAGGTGGGTTCTTTACTTAGAGGGTAGTAAAGGCGTGGAATGCCCTGCCTGCAGCAGTTGTGGACTCGCCAACTTTAAGGGCATTCAAATTGTCAGTGGATAGGCATATGGATAACATTGGAATAGTTTAGGTTAGAGGGTAATTAGATTGATTCCATGGTGGCACAACATCGAGGGCCAAAGGGCCTGTACTGCACTGTAATGTTCTATGTTAGAACATAGAACATAGAACATTACAGCACAGAACAGGCCCTTCGGCCTTCGATGTTGTGCCGACCAAAATAAAAAGCAATGCCCCTCCAAACTAAACCATTCCCTTCTCTTCCATATACTTATCAACTAACCTCTTAAACGCCACCAAACTTGGCGCATCTACAACAGCTGCAGGCAGGGCATTCCACTCCCTAATCACTCTTTGAGTAAAGAACCTACCTCTGATATCCGTCCTATAACTCATACCCCTTAATTTAAAGCTGTGTCCCCTCGTGCTAGCTTTCTCCATCCTAGGAAAAAGGCTATCACTGTCCACCCTATCTAAACCTCTAATCATCTTATATGCTTCAATAAGATCCCCTCTTAGCCGCCTCCTTTCTAACGAAAACAACCTCAAATCCTTCAACCTCTCTTCATAGGACCTGCCCTCCATACCAGGCAACATCCTGGTAAACCTCCTCTGTACCCTCTCCAATGCCTCCACATCTTTCTTATAATGTGGGGACCAGAACTGCACACAATACTCCAAGTGCGGCCGCACTAGAGTTTTGTACAGTTGCAACATGATGCTGCGGCTCCTAAATTCAATCCCCCTACCAATAAAAGCTAAGACTCCATATGCCTTCTTAACAACTTTATCGACTTGACTGCCTACTTTCAGGGATCTATTGACACATACACCAAGATCCTTCTGTTCATCAACACTATTAAGAGTCCTACCATTAGCCCTATACTCTACACATTTATTGTTCCTGCCAAAGTGCATTACCTCACACTTTTCCACATTAAACTCCATTTGCCACCTCTCGGCCCAGCTCTGCAACTTGTCCAAGTCACTCTGTAAACTAAAACACCCCTCTTCACTATCTACCACACCACCAACTTTAGTATCATCTGCAAATTTACTGATCCATCCCTCAATACCCTCATCCAGATCATTTATAAAAATTACAAACAGCAGGGGCCCCAAAACAGACCCCTGAGGCACACCACTCGTCACCGAACTCCACGATGAATATCTCCCATCAACCACCAACCATCAACCAAATATATGTTCTATATAATGTTCTCCTGCCTGAAAGGCAACTCTTCACCACTAATTTCTGTTTGCTGTCGCTTGCCCAACTTCTTATTGTGACACTTTCCCTTTTGTTCCATGGGTTTCATATTTGTTGATGAGTATTTTTTATGGCACTTTATCAAACAGCTTTTGGTTGTTCAGGTGATACCCATCGACATCATTACCCACATCCGCCTCTATATTAACACATCGAAAAGTCCAATCAATTTTGTTAAACAAGATTTGGCAGCAACAAATCTACGTTGGCTTTCCTTACTTAATCAACATTTTCCCAAGTGATTGTTAATTTTGTTCAGGATTATCATTTCTAAAAGTTTTCCCATCACTGACTTTAAACTGAATCGCCTGTCTACATTTTTGCACATCTTTGAACAAAGATTTTACATTGTAATTTTGTTATGCTCTGCCACCAATCCTTTTTCTAAAGAGGATTAGAATCGTACAATCCCTACAGTGCAGAAACAGACCATTCGACCTTTTGACTGCAATCCATTCAGGTCTTATCCTTCTAACCCCACATATTTAACCCATAAATTCTCCTGACAATAAGGGACAATTTAGCATGGCAAACCTCAACATCTTTGGACGATGGGAGGAAACCCGCGCAGCCTCAGAGAGAATGTGCAAACTCAATAGTCAGTCACCCAAGGCTAGAATCAAAATTGGGTCATTGACATTGTGACAGTGCTAATTACTCTGCCACCATGCCATATTGTTATTGCAACAATATCCACACTACATCCTTGGACTTCATTCATGGGTCATCATTTCTGCCTGTGATATTCTTTGCCATCCATCCAAAGTATTCTGCCAATAAATATGCCTAGTATCTGGGAGTATCTAAGGATAGAAATATAGAAACATAGACAATAGGAGCAGCAGTAGATTAATCAGCCCTTCAAACCTGCTCCGCCATTCATTGTAATCGTGACTGATCATCCAATTTAATAGCCTGATCCTATCTTCCCATATCATTTGATCTTCTTTGCTCCAAGATCTATATCAAATTGCTTCAGAGAATTATAGAATCCCTACAGTGCAGAAAGAGACTGTTCAAAGCATAGAGTTTGCATCAAGTCTCCAAAACTACATCTCACCCAGTCCCTCCCTTCACCCTCTCTCCATAATCCCACGCATTTACCATGGCTACTCCACCTAATTTACATATTTTTGGATTCTAAGGGATAATTTATTATAGCCAACCTAACTAACTTGCTCATCTTTGGACTGTAGGAGGAAACCCAGCCAGCTTTGTATCATCTGTAAAATTGGAGATTTTACATCAGACCATAAGATGTGGACATTCAGCCCATTGAACATAGAACGTAGAACATTACAGCGCAGAACAGGCCCTTCAGCCTTCGATGTTGCGCCGACCAATTAAGAAAAAGCAATGACCCTCTAACCTAAACCATTCCCTTTTCATCCATAAACTTATCTACTAACCTCTTAAACGCCACCAAACTTGGCGCATGTACAACTGCAGCAGGCAGGGCATTCCATACCCTTACCACCCTCTGGGTAAAGAACCTACCTCTGACATCCGTCCTATAACTACCACCCCTTAATTTAAAGCTATGTCCCCTCGTGCTAGCTTTCTCCATCCTAGGAAAAAGGCTATCACTGTCCACCCTATCTAAACCTCTAATCATCTTATATGTTTCAATAAGGTCTCCTCTTAGCCGCCTTCTTTCTAACGAAAACAACCTCAAATCCCTCAGCCTCTCTTCATAAGACCTGCCCTCCATACCAGGCAACATCCTGGTAAACCTCCTTTGTACCCTCTCCAATGCCTCCACATCTTTCTTATAATGTGGGGACCAGAACTGTACACAATACTCCAAGTGCGGCAGCACCAGAGTTTTGTACAGTTGCAACATGACGTTGCTGCTCCGAAATTCAATCCCCCTATCAATAAAAGCTAAGACTCCATTTGTCTTCTTAACTACCTTATCGACTTGATTGCCAACTTTCAGGGATCTATGCACATATACACCAAGATCCCTCTGTTCTTCAACACTATTAAGAGTCCTACCATTAGCCCTATATTCTACACATTTGTTATTCCTGCCAAAGTGAATTACCTCACACTTTTCCACATTAAACTCCATTTGCCACCTCTCGGCTCAGCTCTGCAACTTGTCCAAGTCTCTCTGCAAACTATAACACCCCTTTTCACTATCTAAGTCTGCTTTGAGTCTGCTTTGTCATTCAATCATAGCTGATATTTTTCCTATCACCATTCTCCCACTTTTTTCCTGATCCCCTTATTAATCAACAACCTGTCTATCTCTGTCTTAAAGACACTCAAAGACTTGGCCTCCAAAGCCTTCTGTGGCAAAGAGTTGCACAGATTCACCATTCTCTGGCTGAAGAAATCCCTTCTTAGCTCTGTTTTAGCCTTCCTTTAGTCTGAGGTTGAGCCATCTGATTCTAGTTTTTCCTATTAGTGGAAACATCCTCTCCACGTCCACTTTATTGAGGCCTCGCAGTATCCTGTAAGTTTCAAAAAGAGCCCTCCTCATCTTTCTAAACACCAATGAGTACAGACACAGAGTCATAAACTGTTCTTCACACGACAAATTCTTCACTCCTGGGATCATTCTTGTGAACCCTTTCCAAGGCCAGCACACCTCTCCTTAGATATGGGGCCAAAACTGCTCACAATATTCCAAATGGGGTTTGACCAGAGCCTTATACAGCCTCAGAAGTACATCCCTGCTCTTGTATTCTAGCCCTCTTGACATGAATGCTATTTAGTTCTCTCATCTAAAGCATTAATATATATTGTGAATAGTTGGGGTCCTAGCAGAAATTCCTACAGTACTCCATTAGTCACCGCCTGCCATTCAGAAAAAGACCCGTTTATTCCTGTCTACCAACAAGTTTTCTCTCCATCTCAATCCCATGCACTTCAATTTTCTTTTAATCTTTTATGTAGGACTTTGTCAAAATTTTTTTACAAGTCCAAATATAACACATTGACTGGCTCCCCCTCATCAATTTGTCCAGATACATCCTTGAAGAATTCCAGCAGATCTGTCAAGGATGATTTCTCTTTCATAAATTCATGATGATTATATCCAATCCCACTACTGTTTTACCAGTTCTCTGCTATAAAATCTTTGATAATGGACTCCAGAATTTATTTCCACTACTGACATCAGGCTGACTGTTTCCTCTCTACTTCCCTTTCTTAATCAAGGGGTTACATCTGTAGGAATTGTTCCAGAATCTATAGAATCTTGCAAGATGACCACCAATGCATCCACTTTTTTTAAGGCCACTTCCTTAAGCACTCTGGCATGTAGATTATCATGGGGACAGAAAAGATTCACCAGGATGTTACCTGGTATGGAGGGCACTAGCTATGAGGAGAGGTTAGAGAAACTTGGTTCCTTTGTTTGTTCTTCCTGGAGCAACAGGGGTTGGGGGCAACCTGATAAAAGTCTACAAAATTATGAGAGGCAAGGACAGAGTGGACAGTCAGAAGCTTTTTCTCAGGATGGAAGAGTCAATTACTAGGGGGCACAGGTTTAAGTTGCAAGGGGCAAGGTTTAAAGGAGATATATGAGACAGATTTTTTACATAGAGAGAGTAGTGGGTGCCTGAAACCATTGCCAGGGGAGATAGTGGAAGCAGATACAGTAGTGACCTTTAAAGGGCATCTTAACAAATGCATGAATAGGGTGGGAATAGAGGAATATGATCCTCGGAAGGGTAAGGAGTTTTAGTTAAGTCGAGCAACATGGTTGGCACAGGCTTGGAGGGCCAAAGGGCCTGTTCCTGTGCTGTAATTTTTTGCTCTTTGTTTTTCATTCAGACCCAACGGATTTATCAGCATTCAATCGCATCAATTTCCCTAACAATATTTCTCTGCTAATACTGATTTTCTTCATTTCTTCCCTCTCACTGAACGCTGTGTTCCCCAACATTTCTGGTATGTTAATTGTGTCCTTCTTTGTGAAGATAGAACCAAGAAATGGTCAGCCACTTCTTTGTTCCCCATTATAAATACCCCATTATAAATTACGCGGAGACCTAATTGAGGCGTATAAGATGATCAAAGGACTGCATAGGGTGGATAGTGAGAGCCTTTTTCCTCGGATGGTGATGACCAACACGAGGGGACATAACTTTAAATTAAGAGGTGGTAGTTGTAGGACGGATGTCAGAGGCAGGTTCTTTACACAGAGGGTGGTGAGGGCATGGAATGCCCTGCCTGCAGCAGTTGTGGACTCGCCTACTTTGGGGGCATTCACATGGTCAGTGGATAGGCATATGGATGATATTGGAATAGTTTAGGTTAGAAGGGTCCACTGGCCGGCGCAACATCGAGGGCCGAAGAGCCTGTACTGCACTGTAATGTTCTATGTTCTATGTTCCTGTTTCCGACTATATGATGTATGCATCATGGCTGCTTTTTTTTTAAGAGCAACACACAGCATGGGAAACAGGCCCTTCGGCCCAACGAGCCCGCACCGCCGTCATAACTATATAATAGCAAATCCATTATCCTATTATATTATTCCTATATAATAATATATATATTATTCCTAATAAGGAAGACTCTCACTATAGGGACAATTTGTTTCCCAATCAGCCTAAGAGCGAATTTTTGGGTTGTGGGAGGAAACCGGAGTGCCTGGAGAAAACCCACGCAGCCACGGGGAGAACGCGCAAACTCCCGCAGACACCGGCCCAATTCCAAGTGTCTGCACAGCCACATCGATAGTCTCTGAGCTGTCATGGTGCCCCTCAGATGGTCCACATAAAGCACTCATTTACGACATGAGGTACCAGGCAACCCATGAATCAACATCCAAGAGCTGTACCCGCACCACCTGCCGAATGCATGCTCAATGTTGGTCAAGTATGGACCGAATTACCTGTGGAACAAAGCCGTAGTTAAACAGTCCTAATATATCCCTCTATCTGCATACCGCTCATGTGGCTGTCCAAGAGACCCTTAAACAGCCCCAGCGTGCCTGCTCCCACCACCTTACTCGGCCGTGCATTCCACACCCCCACTACCCTTTGTGTGAAAAACTGCCCTCTAATATTCGTCCTATACATAGCCCCCCTCACCCTATGGCCATGACCTCTCGTCCTATCCATTTCTAAAGGTGGGAAAAGTTTACCTCCATTTACTCTATCTATACCCCTTATAATCTTATACACCTCTATGAGATCCCCTCTAAGCCGACGTCTTTCAAGGGAAAACAACCCCAGTCTATCTAATCGTTCCTCATAAGACAGTCCTTCCCTACCAGGCAGCATCCTGGTAAACCTCCTCTGCACTCTCTCCAAGGACTCCACATCCTTCCGATAGTACGGAGACCAGAACTGGGCGCAGTATTCCAAGTGAGGCCTAACCAAAGTTCTAGACAACTGCAACATCAAACTCCTACTCTTGTATTCTATACCCTTTTCTATGAAAGCTAACATACTATACGCCTTCTTTATCACCTTCTCCACCTGTGAGGACACCTTCAGAGACTTGTGAACATGCACCCCCAAGTCTCTCTGCGTCTCTATGCTCCGTATAGTTTTACCTTTTATCCTATAACTCTCTTCTACATTTTTCCGGCCAAAATGCATCCCCTCGCATTTATCCGGATTAAATTCCATTTGCCATCTATCTGCCCAGTCTACCAACCTGTCTATGTCCTGTTGTATTGCCTGACACTGCTCTTCTGTACCCGCCAAGCCAAGCATCTTGGTGTCATCAGCAAATTTGCTGATCTCACCACCTACCCCTACTTCCAAGTCGTTTATGTAGACCACAAATAGAAGAGGACCTAGTACTGAGCCTTGTGGCACTCCACTAGTGACAGGCTTCCAGCCGGAAAAAGAGCCTTCCACTACTACCCTCTTTCTCCTCCTCCCGAGCCAGTTCTCGACCCATCTACATACCCGACCCTGTATCCCATGCGCCTTCACCTTCTCTATCAGTCTACCATGAGGAACCTTGTCAAATGCCTTACTGAAATCCATGTAGACGACATCAACAGCCTGTAACAGCTTTCTGGGTACCTTGTATGATTCTTTGATTGTGGTCCCACATAGCCATATTTATGAAGTGATATCCATTGGAATGGATGAAAGCCCCTTACTGCCCTGCAGGTACTTTAATGGCTGCAATGTCTCCTTGTGCCCATGAGAAACTAGTTAATGCTGCAAAACCTCCGATCTTTTCTGTTTGACTACCATTGTCTGTCGTGCATTAAATATATTGATGTGTCTATCAATATATGTTTTGAATGAAGAGCTTTATACAGTGATGTGCTGTGTGGGCTGAGTCCCATTGAGATCATAGAATCCCTACAGTGCAGAAGAAGACCATTCAGCCCATCAAGTTTACACTGACCTCAATCCACCCAGGCCCTATCCCCCTAACTCCACATATTTACCCTACTAGTCCCCTGATACTTTGGAGCATGGCCAATCAACCTAACCTGCACATCCTTCGACAGTGGGGAGAAACTAGAACACCCAGACGGAACCTACACAGACACGGGGAGAACACGCAAACCCTACACAGACAGCCACCCAGGGCCGGAATCAAACCCGCGTCTCTGGTGTGGTGAGGCAGTAGTGCAACCACTATGCCGCTGTGCCACTCTGAAAAGGAATGTAAAGCAGTCACTCAAGATTAGAATTGAACTCAGTTCCGTGGAGTTGTGAGGCAGCAGTGCCAGTCCCTCTGTCACCATGCCAGCCTAACCTGTACGGGATCATAAAACCACTCTTCGCAGGAAGATTGGAATTAGCTGGAGGTGAAGAAGTTCAAAATGCTAGTCACATTTAAGGCCACCGGCAGCACCAACACAAACATCAGGATGCAACAGTTCCTTGTGAAAGGCAAACAGAGGGATGTTCTGACTGTACTTGCCCCAAAGCTGGAATATCCCACCCGAAGTCAATGGACCTTTGCATGGCCCGTGTTCCTGCCCACTATGATTCCCAGTAGTTTTTGTGGTTTGACTATTCAATACAATAAGAATGTTTTTTAGGTGTTCATTCAGTACACTTGGGAGGTCAAAAGGTTCCATGATTGAAAAGATTTGGGAAACCCTGTCTTAATAGCATTACTAAGTCTTTAGGATAGATTGTAAGTAACTGAGGCCTCTTCTGTTCCACCATTAGCTCTGACCTGCCAAAAGAAAAATGCTCCTTTTATTCCTACTCTCAACCTTCTGTTTATTAACCAACCATCAATCCATGCTCCTCCATCATATTGCCCTCTAACCGCATGAGCCTTCTGGTTGCATAACAGCCTCTTATTATCTTATTCAGGATGTGGGTACCACTGGCTGGGCCAGTATTTATTGCCCATCCTTAATTGCCCTTAAACTGAAGAGCTCCCCAGGACATTTCTTGTCAGGGCCATTTAAAATATCTCCTCAAAATCCAAATATACAATATCCACACTTTCCCCTTAACTACTCTCTGTGAAATCCTCATAAAATAGATTTGTCAAAAGTGATCTTCCTTTCACAAAACCATGTTTACTCTGCCTAATTGTATTACAATTGTCTGAGGCCCTGTTACAATATCCCAGATAATGGATTCCAGAATTTTCAATAACATTAAAGAGTGAAAGGAGAGATAATTGCTTTTTATTTTGGTCGGCACAACATCGAAGGCCGAAGGGCCTGTTCTGTGCTGTAATGTTCTATGTTCTATGTTCTATGTTCTATAATTGAGACACTGGTTAAAAATTGATGATGATGAATTATTAGATAAGAAATCTGTACTTTATAGCTGATAAGTCACCAGGATTGAATCAGACATTTCCAAGGGATGTCTAAGCAGAATAAGGCTAAAACTTGTGAAATCACTGATTGTAAACTTCCAATTTGGCAGCACAGTGGTTAGCACTGCTACCTTGCAGTGCCAGAGATCTAGGTTCAATTCCAACCTTGGGTGAATGTCTATGTGCAGGTTGGACATTCTTCCTGTCTCTGCGTGGGTTTCCACCAGGTGCTCTGGCTTCTTCCCCAGTCCCAGGATGTTCAAAATAGATGGAAAGGTCATGCTAATTTGCTTCTTATGTTCAGGGGGATTTGTGGATTAAATATGTTGGGTTATAGGGATAGGGCCTGGTGAGATTGTTGTTGGTGCAGGCTTGGTAGGCCGAATGGCCTTCTTCTGCACTGTAGGGATTGTGTGATTGGAATCCTCTTTAGGAAAAGGAATGGTGCCAAAGCATAAGAGAATTATGATGTAAAATCTTTGTTCAAAGATGTATTCAAGATAGCAATTATAGGCCATTCAGTTTAAAGTCAATGATGGGAAGCCCTTTACAAATGATAATCCAGAACAAAATTAACAATCACTTGAACAAATGTTGATTAATTAAGGAAAGGCAGCATGGATTTGTTGTTGCCAAATCTTGTTTAATAAAATTGATTGAGTTTTTCGATGTGGTAATATAGAGAGAGATGTGGGTAATGCTGTAGATGTGGTTCACATGGGCAACCAAAAGATGTGGTTCACATGGGCAACCTGTCTGATAAAATGCCAATAACAGACTCATCAATAAAAATGAAATCCATGGAATGAAAGGGATCATTCCGGTGAACCCAGTAATTGGATTCTTGTTCAGAATGGGCAGCATATGTGTTTGCATATGTGAATATGCAAACACATCTACTGACTCCCTGCCATGCATCATACTCCTTGGCGGAACTGCACCGGGAGGGGGCAGATGTGGGGTTGCTTGGTATTGGTCATCATCAACATGGACCTGATGTGTTGGATCCCTAAGGGTCTAGGAGAGCACTACACCTATCATTCATAAAAGAGTGGCATCCTCCACAACACTCAAATAAGGGATCACCTCTCCTCCACATTATGCAGGCATGAGGGCGACTACTCAACCATTACCTCAGGCCCCCTCCTCCTCAGATCCCACTGCTCTCCTTTTCCCCTCTGAAGCCTTACTCCCTTCTCCCAAAGCCTTCACTCAGCCCCTTTCTCCCTCAAACCCCTGCTCAGGCCCTTCTTCAGGACATATGCCTTGTCAGTGTCAATAGTGCACTGGCATCCTGGCATTAATGCCCTGGCCTGGCACCTTGAGCTCCTTGCGAGAAATGTGCTGGGTGGGCTTTGATGCTCGTAATGACCAGCACGGAACTGACATGTTGGAATCAGAGCAGGTCAAGGAGGTCAGGCCAGTGGCCATTTGCTAGTTTGACACTCTGTCCTTGACTCTCAATTACAAGATTGTTATCTGGAACTTAGAGGGGCTGTTTTTGTCTCCATGAATGAGTTAGCCTCATCCATGTGTGTAGCCTGCTTGATTGTAGTTTATTTTTAGAGATTGGACCCCTCCCTGAAAGTATCAATAAGTTTGCTGATCCATTACTATGACAGAGGCTCCTGTGTGAACTTCCATTTTGAGGAGATCCTCCATTTTGAGGGGAGCAGGTGGGTAAGTGGAACTGATCCACTTCAGATCAACCATGATCTTATTGAATGGCAGGATAGGCTCAAAGGGTTAAATGGCTTACTCTGCTCCTATTTCTTATGTTGAGTGGATGATCATAACTGTCAGTATTATTGAGATAGGGGCTACTTTGCCCACCTTAATGTTATTCAACTTACATACATTCAGTGCTCCTTACTGTGCAGTAGAGGCAAATTCTTGACTCTGCGAACATTGGATTAACCCTACATTTATTTCTTATATGTCCCTTTCTGACATAATGCACAGCCTCCATGAACCTAATTTCTCCTGAGGATGGATTCACCTACACCGATAGCATTCCTCACAAACCTTGGTTTGTTGACTGAATGTGTTATATCTCTGTACTCTCTCCGACTCTGAGTTCTTTGCTCATTAAACCCCACACCATTATCTTTCGCACTGCTGCCACTAATATGTCTTCCACATACTCCCTTGTCGTCCTCACCCAACTTTGTGAACTCACCACCTTGCATGTCTTGGAGCTACATCATGTCCTTTCCTGCACTTACCATGGAGGGGCAATTTCTAGACCTACATTTTGTCTCTCACTAAAAACAGAACTGAATTCACACTGTTCAACTGGTTGCCTCAATTTTACATCAAAGCTGCTATTTCTTCACCAGGGGCTTTTGCTTTTGAGGTGAACTTTTATATCTCTGCATGACAACTGAGGGCTTTGGATGATTACGCAGTTTTACTATTTTGACTAATACTTTAAAGATTTTAGACTCAGGGACATCCAAGAAAGTCAGGTTCCTTTGTAAATTATAGATTTGGGCACAGCAGGCTGTTAGCAATATCACCCTCTTCTCCTTCACCGTCATTTAATTTGTTTCAAAAAAATATTGCAAGCAATCAACGTATTGAACCCACTCTTACAAAAGATGGTTAAAGGGCTCTAATTTGCTGAATAAAGGCATTGTTGGTAACTTGAGTAGACCTGACTTGAATAACTTGGACCCAAGGACTGCTCTGTGTTTCTTCATGGCAATTTGAAGGCACTCGTATTGATCCTTGCTGCCAATGTGATATCTTCACAAGATTGGCAGCCACCAAGTTTAGTAACTAAACTATTTATTATAATATTAAAAAAAAGCAAATTATTGAGGATGCTGGAATCTGAAACAACAACAGACAGCATCTATGGAGAGAAAATAGATGTAACGTTTTGAGTCAGGGTATCGTTTCTTGTAATGAATAACTATTTATTGTAATGAATTAATTCTGTACAGAATGCAAATAATGTGCGACTGACTACTTAAACTCTAGTCTCAGACTGACTGGGGGACCCTGTGTTCAGCTCCAGGATTCACGTGCTTTGGCTCAATTGGCTGATCAGACCATATAATTCCCTCAAAACCTTGCCCCTAAAAGAAGCTCGCTACTATAGTTGATGAGCTATTTACATAGTCTGCCTGAGGCTCTGCAGTTGAACCTCATCTGCAAGGTTGAGGTGGAAGCATTTTTAGGTTGATGGTCACTAGTTCCTTCTAGGATTGCTAATGGACACTTTATTTGAGGCCTGGCTGTACTCAGCAGCCATGTTGAATGAGGGATGATTGTGATCTGGAAAATGGAAATACAAGAATTAGAAATACTTCAGCTCCCTGCTCCTGGTGATATCACAATGTATACACTGTTCTACTGTCTAGATACTGTCGGCGGAGGGGTCTATAAACATCTCCTGGAAGTGACTTCTTTCCTTTGCTATTTCCTATCTCCACCCAAATTGATTCTCATCTTAATCTTCTGAACCAAGATTCTTTCTCACCACTGCACTGATCTTATCCTTTATTAACAGAGCTACTTTACCTCTTGTTCCTTTCCCCTTGTCCTCCCAAAATGTCAAATACCATTGAACATTCAGGTCCTAGTCTTGGTCACTTTGAAATCATGTGTAATTGCTATCATTTATTTATATTGGTATTACTATTTGTCCATGGGCGTTTGATAAGGTGGCCCATGGAAGGCTTCTGCAGAAAATGCAGATGTATGGGATTGAGGGTGATTTAGCTAATTGGATTAGGAATTGGCTAGCTGATAGAAGACAGAGGGTGGTGGTTGATGGAAGTTATTCATTGTGGAGTTCGGTTACAAGTGGTGTACCTCAGGGATCTGTTTTGGGGCCCCTGCTGTTTGTAATTTTTATAAATGATCTGGATGAGGGTATTGAAGGATGGATTAGTAAATTTGCAGATGACACTAAAGTCGGTGGAGTGGTAGATAGTGAAGAGGGGTGTTATAGTTTGCAGAGAGACTTGGACAAGTTGCAGAGCTGGGCCGAGAGGTGGCAAATGGAGTTTAATGTGGAAAAGTGTGAGGTAATGCACTTTGGCAGGAATAATAAATGTGTAGAGTATAGGGCTAATGGTAGGATTCTTAATAGTGTTGATGAACAGAGGGATCTTGGTGTATTTGTGCATAGATCCCTGAAAGTAGGCAGTCAAGTCGATAAGGTTGTTAAGAAGGCATACGGAGTCTTAGCTTTTATTGGTAGGGGGATTGAATTTCGGAGCCGCAACGTCATGTTGCAACTGTACAAAACTCCAGTGCGGCCGCACTTGGAGTATTGTGTGCAGTTCTGGTCCCCGCATTATAAGAAAGATGTGGAGGCATTGGAGAGGGTACAGAGGAGGTTTACCAGGATGTTGCCTGGTATGGAGGGCAGGTCTTATGAGGAGAGGCTGAGGATTTGAGGTTGTTTTCGTTAGAAAGAAGGCGGCTAAGAGGAGACCTTATTGAAACATATAAGATGATTAGAGGTTTAGATAGGGTGGACAGTGATAGCCTTTTTCCTAGGATGGAGAAAGCTAGCACGAGGGAACATAGCTTTAAATTAAGGGGTGGTAGTTATAGGACGGATGTCAGAGGTAGGTTCTTTACCCAGAGGGTGGTAAGGGTATGGAATGCCCTGCCTGCTGCAGTTGTAGATGCGCCAAGTTTGGTGGTGGTTAAGAGGTTAGTAGATAGGTTTATGGACGAAAAGGGAATGGTTTAGTTTGGAGGGTCATTGCTTTTTCCTAATTGGTCAGCGCAACATGGAGGGCTGAAGGGCCTGTTCTGCGCTGTAATGTTCTATGTTCTATGAAGATTCAACTGAAAGTAAGCCCACAAAGTTGTCAATGGAATGAATATTTTCCATTAGACTGAAGTAATCATAGAACTACAGTACAGAAAGAGGCCCTTCGGCCCATTGAATCTGCACCGAACGCAATCCCACCCAGGCCCTATCCTCCCCCCCATGCCTCCATATGTTACCTGCTAATCTCAGCACACTAAGGGACAATTTTAGCATGGCCAATCAACCTAACCAGCACATCTTTGGACCGTCAGAGGAAACTGGAGCTCCTTGGAGGAAACCCATGCAGATACGAGGAAAACATGCAAACTCCACACAGACAGTGACCCGAGTCGGGAATCGAACCCAGGTCCCTGGAGCTGTGAAGTAGCAGTGCTAACCACTGTCTATCCTGCCGCCCCTGTTACGACAAGCCTTTTCACTGTGGCTAGCCATGTTAGCTGATTAAAATGTTGCCTCCCCAGTACATAAATTTCTGTCAATAATCACTTCCCGCTGTACAGTCTCTGAACATAGAACATAGAACATAGAACATTACAGCACAGAACAGGCCCTTCGGCCTTCGATGTTGTGCCGACCAAAATAAAAAGCAATGCCCCTCCAAACTAAACCATTCCCTTCTCTTCCATATACTTATCAACTAACCTCTTAAACGCCACCAAACTTGGCGCATCTACAACAGCTGCAGGCAGGGCATTCCACTCCCTAATCACTCTTTGAGTAAAGAACCTACCTCTGATATCCGTCCTATAACTCATACCCCTTAATTTAAAGCTGTGTCCCCTCGTGCTAGCTTTCTCCATCCTAGGAAAAAGGCTATCACTGTCCACCCTATCTAAACCTCTAATCATCTTATATGCTTCAATAAGATCCCCTCTTAGCCGCCTCCTTTCTAACGAAAACAACCTCAAATCCTTCAACCTCTCTTCATAGGACCTGCCCTCCATACCAGGCAACATCCTGGTAAACCTCCTCTGTACCCTCTCCAATGCCTCCACATCTTTCTTATAATGTGGGGACCAGAACTGCACACAATACTCCAAGTGCGGCCGCACTAGAGTTTTGTACAGTTGCAACATGATGCTGCAGCTCCTAAATTCAATCCCCCTACCAATAAAAGCTAAGACTCCATATGCCTTTTTAACAACTTTATCCACTTGACTGCCTGAACCCTGGTGAGATACTAACACATCATGGAACCCACTGTTTACTTTTTTTTAATTTCAAAATAGCGAGATGGGGGTTCGCCACTTGCCTTACAATGAGATAAAACCCTGAAAAGGGCAAGATGATGGTGAGATTCTGACACAGGATACTTAGAGTCTTGAGTCCCTCTGTGCGTCTTTCATCAACTTGAAGCTGGAATTCTTGATCTTCCTTGTCAATGATTCAAGATATTACGAGACACTACAATTAGTGCACACCCAATCATAATGAATAATCTTTACAAGGTACAACTCCAAATTTGGGGATTCACTTCCATACGAACGGTCACAAAAAATGCCATGTCTACATTTAGAAAAACTTCTCCTTTCTGCCCCTGAGTTCTAGCTGACAGCTGCCAATAAAATATAAAAAATGTCTTTGGGACTGTCACTAACTATCAAGCTTTTCATCAAATTCTTTTGAGCAGATAAGGTTCGTTGCTGACTGGTTAGGAATGAAATAATGATTGATTATTGCAGTAACAAGAACTGCACCCATGGAGAAAAACAACATGAAAATTTCTGTTCAATGACTTGATCTTAAAAGTTAACACTATTTGTCTTTTCAAAAGATGCTGTCTGATCTGCTGAATATCGTCAGAAATTCTATTTGTATTTCAAGTTTCCAGTGCCTAAGCATTTTGTTTTTTTTCCTGAAGCATAGAACAGAATCATAGAATCTCTACAGTGCAGAAGGCCATTCAACTCATCAAACCTGCACCAACAACAATCCTACCCAGGCCCTATCTCCGTAACCACATGTATTTACCCCACTAATCCCCTTGACAGTCAGGGACAATTTAGCATGGTCAATCAATATAACCCACACATCTTTGGACTGTGGGAGGAAACTGGAGCACTAGGAGGAAACCCACGCAGTCACCCGAGGCCAGAATTGAACCTGGGTTTTTGGGGATGTGAGGCGGCAGTGCTAACCAGTGTGCCACCAACATTCTTGAAACCTCCTTTTTGTTTCAGATAGCTGAAATACTCTATTGCATTAATGCATCTGATTCCTGACTGTGTTCTTGGAGGGTTTGGACTTCGTTTTGAAAATTTACAATCCAACTGAAGCTTGATCCTTTGTTTTAAAACACATATTTCTGTAAGTCTGGGTTCATCCACCTTGTCCTTCCTTATTCACTTCAAATTACATTCCTAGGTGCCATAAATACGTAGCCATCAAATTATACACAAGGGAATTGATAAGAAAATTGGGAATCTGTTATAAACACCTGATCGGATATGGGTCATCAGGAATTCCCAAGATTGTGCAGAAGAAACAAAAATAGTATTTATAACCAGACAACATCCCTTTAGATTAACATGCTGCAAGTGATGTGTTGCAGTTCAACTTGAAAAGCAAGGTCACCTGAAAAGGCAAGGCTACAGTTGAATCTTGATGACTGCATAAACGATTGGTCTGATTTAGAATTGTGACAGGATTTTGCTTGCTGTGACATTAAAATCACCACAATTCACAAGCTTCGATGTCAGTGATTATTCAAAATCATGGCAGAAAACATTTAAAATTTTTCAACTGACATTTCTTAGCAGTGAGATGGTTTTTTAAGGGCTGGTGGTGGGTGGGGGGCATCTCTCCCACCCTTCTGACACCCAGAGCATGTCTGGAGCAATTTTCAGGTGGGTCCGCAAATGGATGAGCAGCATGACCATCTGTTTCAGGCAGCTGCTTAAGTATGTGAAGCAGAGTTCTGCTCAGGTTGTAAGATGCTGCTTGTAGTTTTCAGTCATGGAGAAAGATAAGCAGCAGTGCTTAAAGGGCAGGAGTTGAAAATCTGATTTGAATTTGAAGTGGAATTCAGTGCCGGTATCCAAAAACTATTTTGTATTTGGAGTAACAAAATGGAATTTCTGTGGAGATTCTCCCAGTTGTAGCTGCATTGGAAGATTGGCAGAAATCAATTATCGGGGGTTTCCATGAATAATCTTCCGAAACTTGAGTGGACAATTTGGTGGCTATTTCTCAACCCAGAAATTAAGGGTAGGAAAGAAAGGCCAATTGGGCCATCAAGTCCTCATTTGACCTCCATATGTGCAATCCAATTGAGCCACACTTTCCTTTCCACAGTCCTGCAATATTTTTCATTTATAACAGTATCTAATTTATGAACTGAGCCTTCAACTGTGGCTTGTGGCAGAGAATTCCAATGCTCTGCGTCAAGAATTATTGCTCAGAACTGAATACTCCACTTAGGGTTTAACCAGAGTTCTCTACAAGTAGAGTATATGTTCTTCCCCCTTGTATCCCAAAACTCTTGAAATAAAGGTCAATATTCCATTAACCTTTTAAATTATCTTTAGTACCTGATCAGTAACTTCAAGTGATGTCTGAACCTGAACCCTTAAATCTTAGTTTCTTGATTTTAGGAAATATTATTTTCTATATTTCTAAGGTTCTAAGCTGCTATTTCCTGCTATAGTGAAGCCCACTCAGTGTACCTCTGCAACCTAAGGTTCGTACCTTCAATATTTACTGTGCCACTTAATGTTGTCAGCAAACATAAATATACAGCTTGCTCAGTGTCAGCTGTGGCTCAGTTGGTAGTACTCTCACTTCTGAATCTTTGGGTCCCAGTCTCATTCCAGGCCTTGAGCACAAACATTAAATCTGACACTTCAATGCAGTACTGGGAGAATGCTGCACTATCAGGATTGTTATATTCTGAATGAGATGTTTAACTGAGAGTCCCATCTGTCCTCTCAAGTAGATGTAAAAGATTCCACGGCATTATTTAGACATCTCTCGTGCCCTGGCCAACATTTATCCTTCAATCAATATTCCAATAAAATATTATCTGGTCACTGTCACATAGCTTACGGGAGCTTTCTATGTGAAAATTGGGTGCTACATTTCCTACATTACAACAATGCTAACAATTCACAAATAATTAAATACTTTTGAAGTGCTTTGTGATGTCCAGTGGTAGTGAACAATGCAATGCAAAGGCAATTTTTTTCTTTACTATTCCTTATCCAAAATTATTTAGAAATATAATCAAATGTTGAAGTCCCACTAGATGTCTGTATGGACAGATGGTGGTACTGGTGTGCGTGAGTAGTGTGTAGGTACAGCAAGGGATTAGGAAGGCAAATTGAATGTTAATGTTTACTGCAAGGGGAATGGAATACGGAAATTTTATTGCAGCCATTCAGGGTTTTTGTGAGATAACATTGAGAGTACTGAGACAGTTTTGATACCCTTATTTTAAAAGTGCATTAGAACTATTCAGAGAAGGTTCACATGACTGATTCCTGGAATGAAGAGGTTTTCTTATGAAGAAAGGTTGGATAACTTGATTGGGTAGATAAAGAGAAACTATTTTCTCTGATGAAGTAGTCTATGCCAAAGCAGTCTTAACTAACTTATTTTAGGTGTTGTCAGAAAGCATTTTTTATTTATTTATGGGATGTGGGTGTCACTGGTTGGATCAGCATTTATAGCTTATCCTAGCGGGCATTGCTGTAGATATCACATTGTAGGCCAGACCAGATAATAATGGCAGATTTTTTCCCTAAAGGACATTAATGAACCAGTTAGGTTTTCGTGACAATTGGAAATAGTTTCATGGTCATCATTAAACATTTAATTTTAGATATTTATTTAATTCAAATTTCACCATCTGCCATTGTGGAATTCGTATCCTGGTCCCCAGAGCATTTTCGTGGATTATTAGTCCAGTGACAATACCATTATACTGCTGCCTCCCTTCCTTCTTCACACAAATAGCAGTGGAAATCTGGAATTTTCTCCCTCAAAATGCATTTGAGACTAGGTCAATTGAAAATTTCAAAATTGAGATCGATATATCTTTGTTAGGCAAGAGTATTAAGAAATTATGAAACTAAAGCAAGTAAATGGAGTTAAAATATGGATCAGCCATGATCTAACTGAATGGTAGAATGGGCTCAAAATGCTGAATGTTGTATCCCTGTTCCTACACTCTTAACTTTTCTTTCTAACAGTAACATAATTTATGGATTCATAGAAGAGAACTGAACAAAAACAGGTTTGCTACACTGGAATTTAGAGTCATTAACTGTCACAAATGTTTAAGAATTTCTTCCCGTGCTTCTTTTGCCAAGATTTAAGAACTATATGGAGTACGCGTTCAGCCTGTCAAGCCTGTTATTTTTAATTCAACGAGCACTACATCTTACGTTTAATAAAACAATTAGGAACATGACTGAAAGTAAATGTTTTCATGCATAATTCAGTCCTTGTGCCCTTTAGTTACAAAGCGAAGCTTGCTATTTGATTTAATATATGGCAGTAAGCACTCACCTGGACAGGATTGTCCAAATCATCAAGCAATAAGAAACTAGCAGTGTGGCATGTTTTCTAAAAGATGATTACTGGTGCCCACATTGAGCCTTTATTTAAGGTCAAAAGAGAGGAGAAAGAAGTCTATATACGCTGGTTGAAAATAAAATTGCAAACGTAATCACTTTGTTTGCTATCAAATTTTGGTAGTAGCCAAAATATTTAATGAAACTCAAAGGTGGAGTGGGGGAAGGGTGGGAGGTGGGGTGGTGGGGGTGTTGTGTTGAGTAGTGGGGGAAGGGTGCTACATTACAGTTTTTGGCTGATACCCAATGTTCAAATTTGGTATTGAATTCCCAGGAGGTCAAAAAGGTCACTACACACAGCTGTGCAAAAAACAGCAGGGATTCTCAGTCTACATAGAATCTTAGTAAAGATTCATATCAGAATGCATACCAATTATATAGCATATGGAAAATGTTCTTCATCATCATAAAGAGTCCACATAAACAAGCTTTGAAACAAGCCATTTCGAACACAGAATCACATTGAAACTACAAGCAGCTCCTTGCTTTATTCCCTTCCAAATGGCAGAAAAAAATCTTGCTATTAATGCCTCAAACAATCCAGTGATTGACATGAAGGAAGAAAAACTCACTGCGTGTAATCCAATACATCGGACCTGTCATGTCTTTCATCTTGTTCTATTAGATATATGTGTACATATAATACACAATATATTTGTATACATTAATATATAATTTCACACATTTTCCTGTTGTTCATTGGAGAATTCTGAGAGTTATTGAAAGGCAGGACAATTATTCATCAACATTTTCTTTAACATTACAGTGTGGTCATTGATGTATGGACGCATACTGCATATACAGGTCTATAATGTCTTTAGTCACTAGTGTAGTAAAGGTGTTAAATTAATACAAAGAACAAAAAACAAAACAGCATGAGAAACAGGCCCTTTGGCCCAATGAGTCCGTGCCGCCATTTTGACATTATGACTGCCTTCTTCTACCTCTGACCTTTGTCTACACCTATTGGGGAAGATTGGGAAGAAATTCTATGGATATTGTGCAGGTGGCACACAATATAAGTTCTATGCCATTTTTTATTGGCTAATGCTATATATATAGTATGTCATTATTCAACGATCAACAATGTCAAAAGTCCTCAGTGCCCTCACTCATTGGACAATGATCTAATTTCCATATTGCACCTTAATATATCAGGAAAACTATTCCAGCTCTGCGGGAATTCAGTAATTTCCAGCAGTATTGATACGGTATAGTATAGTTTTGTATACACTGTCAACCCAGTAACAGTGAATGTTTTTTTTTCACACAGAACATGCAAAGCTTCAACATAAATGGTAATGATTTAAAATTGAATTGGTAGGCATTTTGAAAAGACTGCAAAGGGATGTGGGGAAGGGGTAAGGAAATGAATTCTGAAGGAAATGAAGATTGAAGGACATGGAGGTGTCCCCTACTATGGATGAATTTTAGGGGTGGTTCAATGGTGTTTGGGGTATCTGCCCATTTATAATTATACCACCACCATTAGCTTTCTGAATCAAAGAGAATTTACATGCATGCGAAAGCTTAATTTTAACAAGAGACCTAACTCTATTAGAATTTGAAGAAAACTGGCATTTTCTTTGGATTAATTTATATAATCAGTTGCATTTGGAATATCTGGCCTTTATAAACATAAATGCCTCTGTTTCCTAGTGTTATGGATTCCAGAGACATACAGGTACCCCAGTACCTAATGTTGCAAAGGCAAAATGTTCTTTATGTCATTATTTCTGCAGTTAGTTTATTGTTTCATGGGATATAGGTCTTGTGAGCATTTGTTGGCCATCTCTAATTTCCCATTGAACTAAATAGGTTACTAGGTCATTTCAGAGGGCATTTAAGAATGAAGCACATTGCCTGTGGGTCTGGAGTCTGAAGTAAGCTAAACCAAGTAAGGATGACAGATCTCTTTCCCTAAAGGACATTAATGAACTAGATAGGTTTTTTTTATAACAATCAATAATAGTTTCAGGTTCACCATTACAGAGACTATTCCAGGTTTATTAACTGAATTTAAATCCTACCAGCTGCCATAATGGGATTTGAATTTGTGTCCCCAGAGCCTGGGTTTCAAGGTTATCAGTCCAGACACATTACCATTACACAACCATCACTGTTCAGAGCAAAACACCTATTTATTTATAGTCAGGTTTATTATGGACCCAGCTACAAATGGGACAGAAATTTCAATAGGTGGAAGAACTGAGGCAGAAGCCAATAGCATTGACTCTGACTGTAATTTTGACCGCTAACACAGAAGAATGTGTAGTATTACAGCAGACAGCTTGAAAACGTCCAATTCTGACAGTTCCAGTTGAAGAGTAAACATTAGTTGACTGCGGGGGTGTTAATTTAAACAGCACGAACTTCTCCTCTCACCTGCCATATGTAAACAGAAAGGTGTCTTGATTTGTTTCTCTCTGTATAAGCAATGGGGAGAATTCTCCAGCTCCATCAGACAGTCCATGGGAATCCTGATGCCCCGTTGAATAGGCGTCGGCAAAAAAGCATTAGGATTCTTGCTGGGCATGAAGAAATTTGGGATTCACCCAACTCATCCCAACTACCCTGATTGGATTTTTAAAAATTGATTTGTGGGAAATCGACGTCGCTACTCGCCAGCAGTTATTGTCATCTCTAGTTGCCCAATGGCAGTTTAGTCAACCTCGTTGCTGTTGCTCTGGAATCAGCTATAGGTCAGACCAGGTAAGGATGGCAGATTTGAATCATCGACGGCCAGGTGAGGTGCCTGAAGATTGGAAGGTGGCAAATGTGCTTTTGTTTAAGAAAGGCTGCAAGGAAAAGCCTGGGAACTACAGGATGGTGAGCCTAACATCTGTAGCAGGTAAGTTGTTGGAAGGTATTCTGAAAGATAGGATCTACAGGCATTTAGAGAGGCAAGGGTTGATTAGGGATTGTCAACACGGCTTTGAGATTGAAAAATCATGTCTTACAAATTTGAATGAGTTTTTTAAAGGGGTAACCCTTGGGCAGTGCAGTTGTTGTTGTCTACATGGACTTGTCAAGGCCTTTGACAAGTACCCACATGGTAGATTGCTGCATAAGGTTAAATTTCATGGGATCCACAGTGAGACAGCCAAATGGATATAAAACTGACAGAAGACAGGTAGTTGTAGAGGGCTGTTTTTGAAACTGGAGCCCTGTGACTAGCAGTGTGCCTCAGGGTTCGGTGCTGTGTCCATTGTTATTTGTCATTAATATTAATGATTTGGATGAGAATTTAGGAGCATGATTAGGGAGTACGCAGATGACACCAAGACTGGTGGCATAGTGGACAGTGAAGAACGTTATCTACAATTGCAATAGGATCTTAACCAATTGGGCCAGTGGGCTGATGAATGGCAGATGAAGTTTAATTTAGATAAATACGAGGTGATACATTTTGGTAGATTGAACCAGGGCAGACTTTACTCAGTTAATGGTAGGGTGTTGGGGAGAGTTGCAGAACAAAGAGATCTAGGAGTACAGTTTCATAGCTCCTTGAAAGTGGAGTCACAGGTGGATAGAGTGGTGAAGAAAGCTTTCGGCATGCTTGGTTTCATTGGTCAGAACATTGAAAATAGGAGTTAGGGCATCTTATTGAAAGTATACAAGATATTAATAAGGCCACACTTGGAATACTGTGCACAGTTCTGGTCACCTTATTATAGAAAAGATACTATTAAACTGGAAAGAGTGCAGAAAAGATTTACTAGCATGATACCAGGACCTGATTGTTTGAGTTATAAGGAGAGGCTGAATATACTGGGACCTTTTCCTTGTAGCGTAGGAGATTTAGGAGTGATCCTCTAGAGGTCTATAAAACAACGAGAGGATAGATCAGCTTGATCATCAACATCTTTTTCCATAGGTAGGGAAGTCTAAAACTAGAGGGCGAGCGGGGAGAAATGCAGAAGGATCCAGAAGGCAATTTTTTCACACAGAGGGAAGTGACTACCTGGAACAAACTGTCGAAGTAGTAGCAGAGGTGGGTACAATTTTGTCTTTTAAAAAGCATTTAGATAGTCAATGGGTAAGATGGGTATAGAGAGATATGGGCCAAATGCAGACAATTAGGACTAGCTTAGAGGTTTAAAAAAAGGGCAGCATACACAAGTTGGGCTGAAGGACCTATGTTGTAAATCTCTATGAGTTTATTTCTTTCTCTAAAGGATATTAATGAAACAGATGGGATTTTCTGACAATCAACAATTGTTTTACAGTTATCATTAGACTTTTAATTTCAGACATTTTTTACTGAATTCAAATTTCACTGCTCTGGTGGGATTAGAACATAGAACATAGAACATTACAGCGCAGAACAGGCCCTTCGGCCTTCGATGTTGCGCCGACCAATTAAGAAAAAGCAATGACCCTCTAACCTAAACCATTCCCTTTTCATCCATAAACTTATCTACTAACCTCTTAAATGCCACCAAACTTGGCGCATCTACAACTGCAGCAGGCAGGGCATTCCATACCCTTACCACCCTCTGGGTAAAGAACCTACCTCTGACACCTGTCCTATAACTACCACCCCTTAATTTAAAGCTATGTCCCCTCGTGCTAGCTTTCTCCATCTGAGGAAAAAGGCTATCACTGTCCACCCGATCTAAACCTCTAATCATCTTATATGTTTCAATAAGGTCTCCTCTTAGCCGCCTTCTTTCTAACGAAAACAACCTCAAATCCCTCAGCCTATCTTCATAGGACCTGCCCTCCATACCAGGCAACATCCTGGTAAACATCCTCTGTACCCTCTCCAATGCCTCCACATCTTTCTTATAATGTGGGGACCAGAACTGAGTTTCTGGATTAATAGTCCAGTGACAATACCACTAGGCCACTATCTTCCTGCCTACACTGGGGCAATGCTAGTAGGTTGGATGGCCCATTCAGTGGTCTCCGGCCATGTTCCCATCTCTCCAGTGGGAAATGCGGTAGGCAGACTTTGGTGCAGGTAATAAACCTGGCATGTTGGATCCTGAGGGTGTAAAGAAGATTTGCCCCTCTTCTGCTGCCAAGCTGTACAGGGAGGGTTCCCCAAGCATCCTGAGGTTGGGTGGGCTTGAGCTGGGGGGCAAGGGGTTGATCTTGGCATTGTCCCATAGTCCCATTGTCCCATTCCCCCTTATTGCTATGACAGACCGCTTCTGGTATGGTGATTTTAGACAGCTCAACATTTTAATTTCTGTCTTTCATCTGTGAGAACTCTGAAGTGGTCAGGTCATTTTAACCTCCATGCACTTGATCAATTGGCAGGCTTTCAAATCACAGCAACACCCCATTTTGCACTCCCCTTTCTCTCTGTCAAAAGCTACAGGTGTGAACAGACTCCTCTGAAGTCCTCTAACAGAGAGGAGATAACATTTCACTGGGGGGAGGGGTGATTTCTTCTCCACAGCTGTTCACTCAGCCCCGTTTGATTCATGCAGCTTTTATTTGAAGTCTCTGATCCTTCCTAGAAAGTTCAGAATCCTTGAAATATTTTCTAACACTTTGAAATCTTTTGTTTCCATTCAATTTCAGTCCAGTCCTTCGAACTCTCATTTGATTGGCAAGTTCATGATTTTTACTCTAGTGAGCTTTGATTATTTCACGTGACTTGTCTTCGCAGAATATTACACATCCAATAGCAAGACAAAGTATCAGACCGTTGCAGTTCTCTCTAGAGCAAGTCTACCATCAGTCCACACACTGCTAATGAGAGTGCAGACCCGATGGGCAGGTCAGACATGAGCATGCCCAAGCAGCTCCTTTTTGGGGAACTCTCTGCTGGAAGACACTCGCACGGAGGGCAAGAGAAACATTTCGAAGACACACTCAAAGCCTCCCCAAAGTCGCTTGACATTGACACGACCACCTGGGAAATGCTGGCACAAAACCACCATTCCTGGCACTGCCTCATCCACAAAGGCTGTCAAGCTCATGAAGCAAGGTGTATTGCTGAAGCATAACTCAAGTACAAGCTGTGCAAGTCCAGAGCTATTGGCACAACAACTACAGTGTCTACACAAGCCTGTCCAATATGTACCAGGACATTCCGTGCCTGAATTGGCCTGATCAGTCATCTTCGAACACATCGCAATCAGCCTCAAAATGACTAATGGTGTTGAGGTCTTCATCGATGATGATGGATGAACAACAACTGCAACGTTTACACAAAAGAGGAACTGAAAAGCACTTAGATCTTTTGAAGTTGCCTAAAACTGAAACAGCTGCAGGCCATTTCAAATCAGCAAAGTGCTTTTTGCTTCCTCTTTTATGTAAGCATTGTGGTTGAGAACAAAGTGGGTGTTTGAGTTGCATTCAAGTGTGAAGGGAAAGGTAAATAGACAAAACTGATTCGAGGCTAAGTAAAAACCATTAAGTTGTCAATCAAATTAGAGTTCAAAGGACTGAATTGAAATTGAATGGAAACAGAAGTTTTTAAAGCATTGGAACGCATTTCATAGACTCTGAGCTTTCTATGAAGATCAGAGACTTGAAATAAATATAGTATTGAAACAATGAGGCTGAGTGAAAAGCTGTGGAGATGGGAATACCCCCCTCATGAAAATGGGTGATTTCTGTCAGTCAAAGAACTTCAAAAGGATCTTCTCACATCTGCAGCTTCCTAGTGAGAGAAAAGAGAATCCTTTCTGCTGAATGGAGTTCTGTGGTAATTTGGAAGCCTTCCAGCTGTCCAGGTGGTGTGCAGATTAAAATGAAAAGGGAATTTCAAAGGTTTTAGAGGAGAGAGACAATAATACATATGTAACCCCAGGATGGTGTCTGAAACTGAAACCATCCTGACAGTAAACACCTTTCCCAGGGCTAGATGCAGCCACGAGGAAGAGTGGTGAGGCCAGTCCTTCCCCCTCAGCCCAAGTTCACCCAACCTGCAGGACCATTGGGGATCCTCCATCACTAACCTGGCACATGGGCACTGGACTTACCTCTTCAACACCCCTCACTGTCCAAGGTGGCAGGCCAGGGTTCCAGCGCATCAATGGCTTGCCAAGGTGTGGGGCCTGAAGAGGAGCCTGAGTGGGGCTCTCAAGGGCGTAATTGGATCACTTTCATACTTCTGTGGTGAAGGGTGTGCAGTGGTGGTCTGTTATTTGAATGGTGGAGGTGGTGGTCAGGGAGGATGTTTGGGAGAATCCGTCTGATTTCGAAACTCCTCAATATTGGTACAATCCAATTTTTCCCTAGCAAACTGAATACAATTTCAGCTAAACAAAATAAGTGATAGCCATTTACAATCGATTTTCATACTACATAAATCTGTTATTTCTCTGACATTAGTAATCTCATACCTTGTCCTGAGGAGTGCAAAATGAAAGCTTTGATTAAAAAAAGCTCCTTTTTCAGCAATATTTAAATATTGTATGACTAAACAACTATTTTAAAAATAGCAATGAACATAGCTATATATATTTTATAAAAACATGCATTGTGAAGTTTTAATCCTGTGCAATATGATGGACATAGAGACCTTTTATAGTGCTATCTCAGAATCTTTACAGTGGGCCTTACAGTCCAGTAAATCTGCACTGGTTCCCTTAATGCATATTCCACCGAGCATCTTATCCTCATAACTTTGCACATACTTTTTTTTGCAGAAAGCAATTCTTTTGAACACTTTGATTGAACCTGACAGCATTCCCCTCTCAGGATGTTTGTTTTAGACTAACCACTCCCCAGGTGAAAATATTTCCTCATATCAATGGTTCTAGCAGGCTTGAGCACTGGCACAATAAAAGCAGCCCACTCCAAAAATTGCACAGGCTTCATAATGCCTAATTTTTTCGGCTGTTTGAGTTCAAACTCAACCTTTTCATGCAAGTTGTAGGGTACTGATTGGGCTCTGTAAAACTTGGGTATAGCCTCAGGATCTATGTAGACTTTTGCTTCGAGGCCCTGTATCTTGTCTAACACATCTTGGAACACATTGTGGTTTTTTAAATATGGCATGAAATCCCCTTATTAATTTTGAATATTTGTAGTTAATTTAATCTGATTTAGCAAAGCAAATCTCAGCCTATCAGGCTTGGGCCTTTGGCTCCCCATCACCATGAGAGGCAGCTGAACTGACTGGTTGCAGTAGCTTGCAATCATCGTTCCCAAGATCCTTAAAAGTTCCTCAGTGTTTAGGTTTACAAGGATGTTGCCTGGATTGGGAGGCATGCCCTATGAAAATAGGTTGAGGGAGCTACGTCTTTTCTCCCTAGAGAGACGAAGGTTGAGATGCGACTTGATAGAAGTTTATAAAATGTTGACAGGAATAGATAGGGAGGATTGTCGGAGGCTATTTCCCAGAGTTGAAATGGTCGCTACGAGAGGAGACAGGTTTAAGGTGCTGGCAGCAAGTACAGAGGAGATATTAGGGGTAAGTATTTCACTCAGAGGGTAGTGAGTGAATGGAATCGGCTGCCATTGGTGGTGGTGGAGGTGAATTCGCTGGGGTCTTTTAAAAAAACTTCCGGATGAGTACCTGGGATTTAATGGGATTGGGAGTTAGAGATAGTTCTATGGCCTAGTAGTTATGGGTATGATCGGTGCAACTTGTGGGCTGAAGGGCCTGTTTGTGCTGTAGTGTTCTATGTTCTATGTATGCTGTCAGTCTGGCTGTCATGTTTTTTCCGAGTTCAGGGGGCTGGACCCCACCTGTATATAATGATACGTTTGTTTCCTGACAACTATAGCACAGCCCCTTGCGTCCAACTCCATTTTGAGCAGCTGACTGTTTACCATCAACATAATGGTCATTGGGGGCCATCTTGCCCATGTCGAGAATTAACCAACCATTGGATGGTGAATAAGAAAATAGCAGATTTATGAAGTGTGAGAAGCGATTGTAAATGGCTATTACTTATTTTATTGAGCTGAAATTGTATTGCGTCCAGTGCGCAAGGAGAACAAACACAATGGGTTTCATTATGATGCTCCAGGTTCTGTAAAACAGTTTCAGTTAAAGCATTTTGCAGCTAATACATGCCAGTTAAAACACCAATGGCATTACAGCTTGATGTGCACTTTCAACCAAAACAATTCAGCATCTTTTCAATCCTCACTTTGTCTATTTATCACTATACATGCAGAAGTAGTCCTTGAGATTTTAGCACACAATGTTCAGTAAACATCTTCATCTTCCGTAACCATAAATTGCACCCAAAAATGAGTCTCAATACTCACTTATGCTGGATCAAGCATACCTTTCACATGCTAATGTTGACTCCAACTTCTACATCCACCTTAATGCTGTTCAATCTGTATACTTCAGATTCATTTTTGGGGCTTTTCTCAACATGATGTTATGGAGTCAGAATTTTTTTATTGACCCCAGTAGACTTTGCTTAGGCTTTCATTTGGTCCTCATGTACCACTTCCTATTGCAGGTAAAGCACACAGAGTCCCTGAATTTACACCTCTCCTGGGGGTGATCTCCCACACACTGTATCTGTCTTCCTGGCTCCTATTCAATGCATCATATTTCCTATATCTCTGCACTCCCTTTTGCTCTGAGCCTCCAAGTGCACACCTGAAGTTGCAGTTCTTTGTTCATTCTTTGTCCCAGAAGCACTATGAGTACCACTATTGTCTTTTGTCATTGAATTAACCTTGTATTGCGGCATTATCAATGTGGGTTTCAGCTGATAATGTCCCTTAACTAATTCCATGATTCCCTAGCAAGTTTTGGAGTCTGGGGAAGTCAGACTCCTCATTAGGTTATACGTTGGAGTCTCACAGGTTGTTAGTAGAATAACTTTCTGATTTTCTACCCCCCCTTTTCATTGGTTTTTAAGAGATAACATCTGTGCTCAACATACAGCCTCCATGGCTCCATGTTGGAGTCAAATGGTTCCAATTTACCACAAAGGGGCACTTTGGCACTCACAAACTGCTGAACAAATTTGCTTCAAAAGGCTTCCACAGGTAGTCTGCTCTCCTGATTTCTGTGATAATAAGAAGTCACACTGATTGACCATGTGATAAATGTAGTATCTTCAAAAATGGAGGACCATCAGATAGATTAACGAATAAATGATTTATATAAATGACTATTTACAAAGATTGATAAAAAAAGCCAGCCATGCTCCTTGACTCCAGATTCCTAACAACCAGGAAAACACCATGCTCTGTGTCTGGAACCACATGCTCTGGCACGATTGGCCAACAGGGTCACATGACCCGTGGAGAGCTTGCTCCTTAAAGGGCACACTACCACAATAATTAAACCGTTAGCCCTAGAAATAAGACAAAAAAATTCAGATCGTGTTATCATGAGGAATTGTAGATGCAGTTGAATATATTGCAAAAAAATAAGGACAATAATAATTTTCACCGTACTGTTAAATAATCATAAAGGGCTGCATTTTACAGGAATGGGGGGACAGAATGTTCATGCTTCCAAAAGTAAAGTAGAATGGAAGCTGAATTCTCTGTGCCTGCCCTTCCATGCTGCGGGGAGCACTAAATTGGTGCACTGTGGGACTTCTGCTCATCACTCATCGGAGGGTATAATCTGTGTGAGCTGCTGATTGGACAGCAACTGGACCCTGTCCACGGCAGCTTGAGTGCAGTAGTGGGCACTGCTAGAATTACAGGGAGGAGGCCAAGGATGAAGATGGCTGCCCTAAGATGGTAAGTCCTGGAAATTTAGAGCAGGGAAGAATCCTAGACCCAAGCAGGAGGAAAGAGTCTGTGTTTTGTTTAGCAGGTGATAGGGAAGGAAGTTTAAGAGACAGCTTAGGGAGTGACCGCCCCGCTCCTCCAGCTGAATGAGGTACCTCTTCCAACTTGTTTTTGTGTTTCAAAAAAACAGCTGCCCAGTTCTGCCCAACTGCCTACACTAACTGTGTTATGGCAGCAGGTTATTCAGATCAATTAATTTTTTAACAAGCCTTGGAAGTGATTTTTCCCTCTGCTCAATTTTGGAACCATCCAAAATTGCCTTGTAATCTTGTACAAGTGTGTGTGAGGTATAGTAGGAAGTTGCTGGCTTTGGTAAATTAAAGCAGGATCTGAAACTCTCTAACATGAACAGTTAACAGGTTTTATTCTTAAACTGGTGACAGCCTTATTAAAATGATTAACAAACTGAATAAAATCCCAATAAAATGCCATTCAAATATTACAAGACCCCATCAGGAATAATAAATAAATCGTCACAGAATTCAGTCACTCTCAACTTATATAGAAACAGGTGTCTCTTGGAAATATGAATTCCTCTGGTAATACTCTCGTTTGGAACACTTTTGAGTTGGTCTCTCTCTCTCTCTCTAATTAGATGGTGATTTTATGACGACATATATGAAACAGCAGGATTTCCATGAGAGCCTCATCTTCCCTTCTTCTGACTCAAGAGGTGGCAAGCATACTCTGACAGTTATTCCCCTTGTCTGGGTTTGTATCCTGGAATTACCTCTCAGTATTCCTGCAATCTGAGTGGTTGAGACTGTCAACAACTCTCACATATGAATTGAATTGGTTCTATGTCTCTGCGTGCTTGCTTTAAACTCATTGATCTAATTCAAAAGCCTGTTTTGTTATGTTGGAACATATATAGACTTCGATACAAGTGTTATGAAAATCAGTTTCTGAAGCCTGTACTCTATAATTTAAAATCCATGCATAAAGACACCTGCTTTTTAAAGAGGCAATGTTATTTGATTCCTTCTTTTCCCTTAATTATTTTTTCACTATTTACATTTGTCCAACAAAACATTTTTAACTGTACATATGCATGTTCACAATACAATGCATTAATCCTCCAACAGTACCAGTACTGTCCAGTGCCACCAGCAAAACCACCAGTCAGGTCTTCATTGGTGGGACCATACATGACCCTCACTGGGGAAGACAAGTGAGTATCTGGGAGTCACTAATTAGATTTAAATAGGGTCATAAATATTGAAATCAGCTTTGCACCTTTTATGGGCTTGAAGCTGATTTTGCTGGCAATTTGGAGCCATTAATATCCAAGAGGCAAGAGACTGGACCCAAAAACGAGCTCCCGCCAATCGCCAAGCTGAGCCGATAAGATCGCTCCCCCTCAGACTGTGTGCCAATACAGGATGTAATATATTCACACTGTACTAAGTCTCCAAGAGTGTACCAAGTACAGAGTATACTATAATATTGTACTAACTCTCAGTGTACCAGTACAGGGTGTACTATATTCACACCTTACTAACTCTCCAACAGTGTACCAAGTATAGAGTATACTACAATCACAGTTGCACTAACACTCAGTGTACCAGTATAGGGTGTACTATATTCACACCTTACTAACTCTCCAACAGTGTACCAAGTATAGAGTATACTACAATCACAGTTGCACTAACACTCAGTGTACCAGTATAGGGTGTACTATATTCACACCTCACTAACTCTCCAACAGTGTACCAAGTACAGAGTGTTCTACAATCACATTGTATTAACTCTCAAAGTACCAGTGTAGGGTGTAATATATTCACATTGTACTAATTTTCAGAAAGTGTTCCAATAGAGAGTGTACTACATATAGCTACTGTCTGACAGTATAGAGTGTACTAAATTCATGCTGTACAATGTTCAGACATCCCTCTCGCAATAGCATCTAATGTTCAGTGGTGTTTGATTGGATGTCAAGTGCTTTGAATCTTTTTTTTAATCCCTGAACCAATCTTATCCAGATACCTTATATCCTAGAATGATGAGCTGCCATTCTCCCATGTTTCAGTAATAGTTATGGTATCGCGCTTCCAAATATTTATTTGTGCTCTCAGCTGCCCTGTTTTATTCACTGGACTCCATATTTTAATATTTTTCACTGAACAACTCTTTTGTTGTCTATTTTCTAATCTTGGTTTCCATTGTTTAAATATCTTTCACAGGATATGACTATTGCTAGCAAGACCAGCATTTGTTACCTATCCCTAATTGCCCTCGAATTGAATGACTTGTGAGGCCCTTTAAGAGGGCAGTAATGTATTTTACTGATGATAGTGCTAATGGTGTCAAACAGGGCTCTGTGCTCATACCCACACTGTTCAGCATGATGTTTACTGCCACATTGAATGATGCCTTCCAGGACAGTGTTGCTGGAATCAGCCTCAAATACAGAGTGGATGGGAAACTCTTCAACCTGACGAGACTTCAAGCCATTACCAAAGTGAAAGAGACTGTTCTGAGGGACTTCCTTTTCGCAAATGACTGCAGCCTGTATGCTGGCTCAGAGCCAGAGATGCAAGTCAGTATGGACAAATTTTCCACGGCTTGTGACAACTTTGGACTCACCATTAACATTAAAAGACCAAAGTCATGCACCAGCCTGCTCCTCATGTACCGTACACAGAACCCATAATCACAATCAAAGGACAGAAACTACAGACAGTGGAGCAGTTCACTTATCTTGGCAGCACCCTCTCGCAAGCAGTGACTGTTGATACAGAAGTTAACAGCAGAATAGCAAAGGCAAGTTCTGCTTTCAGTAGCCTGTGCTCCACTGTATGGAAATGTTGAGGAATCAACCCAGCAACTAAACTGAAGGTCTACAGCACTGCGGTACTCACCACTCTCCTGTATGCTTGTGAAATGTGGACTGTGTAGCAAAGGCATGCAAGACAGCTCAATCATTTCCACATGACTTGTCTTTGCAGAATATTATGCATCCGATGGCAAGATAAAGTACCAGACACTGAAGTTCTCTCTAGAGCAAGTCTACCATCATTAGCACTGCTAACGAGAACACAGACCCAGTGGGCAGGTCATATCATCCACATGCCAGATGAGTGCATACCCACGTAGCTCCTTTTTGGGGAACTCTCTGCGGAAAGACGCTCGCAAGGAGGGCAGAAGAAATGTTACAATGATACACTCAAGGCCTTCCTGAAGTCGCTTGACATTGACACGACCATCTGGGAAACGCTGGCACAAAACTGCCTTCCCTGGCGCTGCCTCTTCCACAAGGGCAGTCAGGCTTTCAAAACAAGGTGTATTGCTGAAGCACAAATTAAGCATGAGCTGCGCAAGTCCAGAGCCACCAGCGCAACAACTACAGATTCTACACAAGTCTGTCCAATATGTGCCAGGACATTCTGTGCCCAAATTGGCCTGATCAGTCATCTTCGGACATACCGCATCCACCCTCAAAATGACTAATGGTGTCAAGGTCTTCATCGATGATGATGAACGATCAACACGTATTTTACTACGGATCTGAAGTGGCGTGTAGGACGGACAGGATGAGAATGGCAGATTTCTCTCCCTAAAGGAGATTGGTGAAGAAGATGTTTTTTTTAATGTCAATTGATGATTGTTTCATGGTCACTATTACTGAAATTAGATTTATATTCCAGATTTATTAATTGAATTTAAATTTCACTAGTTGCCATGGTGAGATTTGAACCATGACCTAAAAGTATTAGTTTGGGTCTCAGGATTACACATCCAATGACATTCCCACAATGTCAGTTTCTGTAATTGCTTACTAATTATCTGCCTTCTATTTTTGTCTTTGCTACTCTTCATATTGTCACGTTCACATTTCCTGTTGAGTTGGTTAAATCCTTCCCAACAAGCCAAAGCCATCCTTACCCAATCTGGTCTACATGTGATTCCAGATCTAGAGCAAAATGGTTGACTCTTAACCACCCTTTGATAATAGCTTGAGCAAACCACTCAATTGTATCAAATGAGCTGCTAAAAACTGGAATAAAGATACAACTGGACAGACCACCTCACAATGATCTGGGCACTTGAAGCAACAAAAGAACACCCTCATTAGTCAATACTGTGAAGTTCTTCAATAACATTAAGGACTTGTGCCAAAGCTTGGGGAACTGTCCACAGACTGGTCAGGTAAGAGCCTGACAGAATCATGCTCACAGGATTATCCCACATAGCCAACGTTCCAGACTTCACCATCACCATCCTTGGATAGTCCTGCCTCACAGGCGTAGCAGACTCAGAATCAGAGGCAGCACAGTGGCGTACAGTTGGGAGGAAGTAACCCTTGGAGTCCTCAGCAATGACCTTGAACCACATGAAGTTTCATGCCACCAGGTCAAACATGAGAAAGGAAATCTCCAGTTGATTATTGCACCCATCATTCTTCCTCAGCTGTTAAACCATGTCAGATGTAATATTTGGAATGTTGGGAAGCACAGACAGGAGGAGGAGTAGTCATGCAGAAACCTTATTCACAATCCCTCCAGTCATGTCACAGCCACAGTCACTTCCCACTGATAGCCAGTCCTCCATGGAGATGCTGATTTTCCTCCAGCACTATCCTGCTGCCTCCAGTTACAACTCATCACCTTCTACAAGAAAAAGGGAAATGTTTCAGTGAGTATCCTATAATATGTTTGGGTCATGGTTGAATAGATGCCAATGTTATGAGATGTGGGTACAAGGTTTCCAACAATGCTAAGTGTATGAGGTTAGATAAAGATTATGAATTGAATAGTTGAGTACTTTTTTTTAATTCTTCCACGTTAGGTAAGCATTTGTTACCCATCCTTAACTGCTATGAAGAAGATAGTAGCAAGTTGCCATCTTGAGCCTCGGCAGTCTATGTGGAGTAGGCACACCCACAGTGTTGTTAGGATTTTGATTAATGACAGTGAAGGAATGGAGGTACAGCCAGGATAGTGAGTGACTTGGAAGAGAACTTCCAAGAGGTGGTGGTGTTCTCATGATTAATAAAAATTTAGTGGATGGCTGATAGAAATGAGAGTTGAATAGAGTGGCATCGTGACAGTGTTTAGCACTGCTGCCTCACAGCGCCAGGGACCACATTCTATTCTGGCCTTTGATGACTCTGTGAAGTTTGCATGTTCACTCTGTATCAGGTACTCTGGTTTACTCCCACAGTCCAAAGATATGCCAGTTAAGTGAATTAGTCATGCTAAATTGCCCCTTAGTGTCTCGAGATGTTTAGGTTAAGGGAATTACTGGGGTACATATGTGAGGTTAGAGGATGAGATTGGCTAAAATGCTCTTTCAAAGAGTTGGTGCAGACTCGATGGGCCAAATGGCCTCCTCCTTCTGCACTGTAGGGGTTCTATGAGATTCTATGAATAGAGAGGAGTTTGTAGGAAGATGAAATGATTCACTTTGACCAATCACGTTAGACCATTAAACTTCTCCCTGCACATAGCCATGCTCTTGGAGCAATACATCTTGTATTGATCCTGGTTTCTACTTGTTCTGACTGCTTCCTGAGCATTTGCGCTATTAGGGTTATGAATATCTCTCGGGATTCACAGTGGCACAGTGGTTAGCACTGCTGCCTCACAGAACCAGAGACCCAAGTACAATTCCCGGCTTGGGTGACTGTCTGTTTGGAGTTTGCATGTTCTCCTCATGTTTCAGTGGATTTCCTCCAGATGCTCCAGTGTCCTCCCTATATCTGAAAGACATGCTGGTTAGATACATTGACAATGCTAAATTCTCCTCGGGTCTACCTGAATGGGTGCCAGAGTGTGGAGACTAGGAGATTTTCACAGTAACTTTATTGCAATGTTAATGTAATCCTACTTGTTACTAATAAATAAATTTTAAAACCTCTTCTACCAAGATTGTTTGCCTGAAAACCTTAGTGCTTGACCTCCTGTGTGGTCAGCCATTTCCTGAGGTACGCTAAGCCAAGTTGAATTTCGGAAAATCTCCCACCATTTCTTGTAGCTACAGTGCACCTCACCTTTAAGACTAAGTAGTCTGCCTTTAAGTAGTACTAGCATTTTTGATTTATGACTTCTGCTAATGCATGCAACAAATGAAGAGCACAAGTAGTGCTGGAGTCTTATAATAATCATTTAAAGCAGCAGGAGACAAGAATGCAACATTTTATAGAATGGAGCTTGTTCATCATATACAGTGATCTCCATGTCCTATTGCAGGGATGATCCAATTTATTGAATTATGGAGCACACAGGAGAAGGTCATTTGTTCAATTGCCCCAGTCTCTGTGAGAAAGCCATTAGTTAGTCCTACTCTCCAACACCAGCATCCATCCAACTTTGTTTTTCATTGCCCTGACATGTTTTCTTTTCTCAAGTGTGAATCTGAATCCCTTTCAAAAGCTTAACATTGAACCCATTTCCACCACACTTTCAGGCAATGCATTCCACTTCAAAACAACTTGCTGAGTAAAAATTTTCTTTAACCTTCTTTCTGACTTTTTTGCTATTACCTTAAACCTGCATCCTCTCATTCTTGACCCTCCTGCTGGTGGAAACAATTTCTCCCCATCTATGGTTTCCAAATCCCTTATCCTTTGAATGTCCCTTATGGTAAACAAGGCAATGGAGAATAATCACAACCTCTTTAGTCTCTCCACTATCAGTCTAGCTACACTGCTCAAGTAGCGCAGCAGGCCAGGAAATGCCTGCAACGGGAGTCACCAGCCGATTGCAACTTTCCCATGCCCTACACTTCAATCCAATGAGCCTCACATCTGAAATCAGCATGGAGCTGACTACAAAAAGGAAATTCACATTTCCATATCATTAGCGAGCCAGAATGGTGTTCACCGGGCTTGCTAATGTTTCCACCGCACTAGGAGAGGTTCCCAACAGCAGGGATTAAAACTGGATTCCATCAATGGGAACCAGGCATGATCATTCTGCTGGTGGGGACAGAGGCAATTGAGCCCCCCCCACCCCCCACCCCCCCCAAACTGGAAGGTTGGGGCATGGTGGGTACCCCTTGGGAAGTACCAGACTGGACAATGCCAGAATGGCAGTGCCAGCTGGACACCCAGGCACTGCCCACTGAGGCTGGAAGGAGGAGAGAGGTGGGGTCCAGGAAAGCCAGTGATTGGGTGGCCGGCGATTGGTGGGCTAGTGCACATATGCCAATCTTCCCACTGACAGATCAACATATGATGTAAAGATGCCGGCGTTGGATTGGAGTGGTAAGAACTCAGTAAGAATTTAGCAACACCAATTATTAATCCAACCGATTTATTTTATAGTAAAATAGCGAGCTTTCAACACTCCCGTGTCTTCATCAGGCAAGTGCAGTGTTCTGGTCTGCAATAGCACACATCAGCACAGACAGTCAGAGATTGCTGATTAGAATGCGAATCCTTACATCTAACCTGCTATTCAAGTGTTAAAGTGGCTAACAATGTGTGTGAAGGGGATCCTGAGCATTGTTAGAGAGTTGTGTATTTTCTCCAGACAGCACAGTAAGTGAGGTTTTTTGCTAACCCAGGCAAGTTACGGGGGTTACAGATAGTGTGTCATGAAGCCAAGATCCCTGTTAAGACCGTCCTCATGTGTGCGGAGCTTGGCTATCAGTCTCTGTTCAGCGACTCTGCGCTGTCGTGTATCACGAAAGCCCCCTTGAAGAACATTTACCCGCAGGTCGGAGGCCGAATGCCCATGACTGCTGAAGTGTTCGCCCACAGGAAGGGAACTGTTTTGCCTGGTGATTGTTGAGCGATGCTCATTCATCCGCTGTCGTAGTGTTTGCATGGTCTCCCCAATATACCATGCTTCGGGACATCCTTTCTTGCAACGTATTAGGTAGACAACGTTGGCCGAGTTGCAAGAGTATGTACCGTGCATCTGGTGAATGGTATCCTCACGTTTGATGATGTCGTCCATGTCTATGATCCGGCATGTCTTGCAGAGGTTGCTGTGGCAGGGTTGTGTGGTATTGTGGTCACTGTTCTCCTGAAGGTTGGGTAGTTTGCTGCGAACAATGATCTGTTTGAGGTTGTGCGGTTGTCTGAAAGCAAGAAGTGGGGGGGTGGGGATGGCCCTAGCGAGATGTTCATCGTCATCAACATATGCACAGTGGCTTGCTCAGTGTGCCGATGCCCCCGTCTCTCAGCCTCTCTCTCTGTACGCAGAGTGCCAGAAATCCATCCCATAATGGGCAGGAAAATCTCTTGCATTCCCACCCATTGGGAACTTAAATTAAAAAAAAAAATCATCCTCTGAATTTCTTTGTATCAATAACTATTGTTGCAAGTCTTTTTGGCAATCTCTCCAAGACTTTGACATCCTTTATAAAGTAAGGTGCCCAGAGTAGGACAAGTATGATAGCTGATGTCTAACCAGTAATTGATTATACTACAGAACTCCATAGTTAGAGCAGTAGAATATGTCAAAGAAAGTTGCAAAGGCTTGAATTTTACTAACGGCATGTAGGCAGGATTTTCGGGCCCAGAAGCAGATGTGATTTGTTCCCACTTTGAAATAAGTGGACGTATTAGTGAGAGGCAACATGGTTTTGTGAAGGGGAGGTCCTGTCTTATGAACTTGATCAAGCTTTTTGTGGAAGTGATGAAGATGATTGATGAGGGTAGGGCAGTGGATGTTGTCTACATAGACTTCAGTAAGGCCCTTGACAAGGTCCCTCATGGCAGAATGGTGCAGAAGGGGAAGTCGCATTGGATCATAGGTGAGCTGGCAAAGTGGATACAAAACTGGCTCGGTCAAAGAAGACAAAGGGTAGCAATGGAAGGGTGCGTTTCTGAATGGAGGGCTGTGATAAGTGGTGTTCCTCAGGGATCAGTGCTGGGACCTTTGGAGGAAATGTAACTAGATTGAATAGTAAGTTTGCGGACGACACAAAGATTGATGGATTTGCGGATAACAACGAGGAATTTCAGAGGATACAGCAGGATATAGATCAGTTGAAGACTTGGGCGGAGAGGTGGCAGATGGGGTTTAATCCAGACAAATGTGAGGTAATGCATTTTGGAAGATCTAAAACAGATAGGAAATATATGTAAATGGCAGAACTCTTAAGACTATTGATAGGCAAAAGGGATCTGGAGTACAGGTACACAGGCCACTGAAAATGGCAATGCAGGTGAAGAAGGTAGTCAAGAAGGCATATGGCATGCTTGCCTTCATCGTCCAGGACACACTGAGTTTAAAAATTGGCAAGTCATGTTGCATCTTTATAGAACCTTAGTTCGGCCACATTTAGAATATAGTTCCAAGGCACGCATGCAGGATTTTCATCCTGATGAATTTCCAATATAGCTCAGTTCTGGTCTCCATCCTACCAGAAAGATGTAGAGGCTTTGGAGAGGGTACAGAAAAGATTTACCAGGATGTTGCCTGGTATAGAGGACATTAGCTATGAGGAGACATTGCAGAAACTTGGTTCTCACTAGAGCAATGGAGGTTGAGGAGAAACCTGATAGAAGTCTACAAGATTATGAGAAACATGGACAAAGTGGATAGTCAGAAGCTTTTTCCCGGGGTGGAAGAGTAAATTACTAGAGGGCATTGGTTTAAGATGCCACGGGCAATGTTTAAAGGAAATGTATGAGGCAGATTTTTTACACAGAGAGTAGTGGGTGCCTGGAACACATTGCCGGCGGAGGTAATAGAAGCAGATACGGTGGTGACTTTTAAAGGACGTCTTGACGATTACATGAATAGGATGGGAATAGAGAGATCTGGTCCCCGGAAGGGTAGGGAGTAGGGATAACGTTGGGCAGCATTGTTGATGCAGGCTTAGAGGGCTTACCATAGAGCCATAGAAAATTACAACTCAGAAACAGGCCTTTTGGCCCTTCTTGTCTGTGCTGAACCATTTTTTGCCTAGTCCCACTGACCTGCACTTGGACCATATCCCTTCACAGCCCACTCATCCATGAACCTGTCCAAGTTTTTCTTAAATGTTAAAAGTGATCCTGCATTTACCACTTTATCCGGCAGCTCATTCCACACTCCCACCACTCTGCATGAAGAAGACCACGCTAATATTCCCTTCAAACTTTTCTCCTTTCAGCCTTAACCCATGCCCTCTGATTTTTTTTCTCCCCTAGCCTCAGTGGATAAAGCCTACTTGCATTCACTCTGTCTACACCCATCAAAATCTTATACACCTCTATCAAATCTCCGCTCATTCTTCTACGCTCCAGGGAATAAAGTCCGAACCTATTCAATCTCTCTCTGTAATTCAGCTTCTCAAGTCCTGACAACATCGTTGTGAACCTTCTCTGCACTCTTTTAACCTTATTTACATCCTTCCTGTAATTAGGTGAACAAAACTGTACACAATACTCTAAATTCAGCCTCGCCAATGCCTTATACAACTTTACCATAACACTCCAACTTTTATACTCGATATTCCCATTTATAAGGGCCAATGTACCAAAAGCATGACCTTATCCACCTGTGACGTCACTTTTAGGGAATTTTATACCTGTATTCCCAAATCCCTCTGTTCAAGTGCACTCTTCAGGCTCCTACCATTTATCCTGTACGTTCTATTTTGGTTTGTCCTTCCAAATGCAACTCACACTTGTCTGCGTAAATTCTATTTGCCATTTTTCAGCCTATTTTTCTAGTTGATCCAAATCTCTCTGCAAGCTTTGAAAAGCTTCCTCACTGTCCACTATACCTCCAATTTTTGTATCATCAGCAAATTTGCTGATCCAATTTACAACATTACCATCCAGATTATTGATATAAATGACAAACAACAATGGACCCAACACCGATCCCTGTGGCACACCATTATAGTCACAAGTCTCCACTCAGAGAAGCAATCTTCCACAACCACTCTCTGGCTTCTTCCATTGACCCAGCATTTAATCCAATTTACTATCTCTCCATGTATGCCTAGGCTTGTTCTTGTGCTGTAATTTTCTTTGTTCTTTGTGATATTCTCTTTCATCTGCTAATAGCTGTTGACTCCATACTATTTGGCCAATTACTGGCTAAATATGCATTGAGTGTTGTTGTGGAACTAAGAGTCAGGCAGGCAGTGGTTATAATGGTATTTGAGGGGCCAATGCATTAAAATGTTCAGTGATCTCTCTCAAGGCTGAAAAGTGGTGGCCAGGTGCCTTGGGGATCTGTCTGAGTGGAAGGAACCCTTGTAGCAGGCATGGCCTCAGGACCCACTGCCCATGTCAAGTGGAAAGACAATGTCAGAGGGCTAGCTGTCGCATTTTTCTTGGATGGATGCCTACTGGTTCTTCTGGAGAAAGTGACTATCTCGTGGGACATTAAGACAAAACCATGTCATCAGAAAAAGAGAGCGTGGACTGAGATGGTTGTCCAGGTGAGCGGGCATGATGCGGATCACCTCCCTTTGGTCCAGTGCTACAATAGGTTCAATGACATTCTGCACTCTACCAAGGTGAGCATTGAATTCCTATGGAAGTGTGTATAGATGGCTGAGTAGATGGCATGATTTCCTGGTGCGTACAGATGTACAATACAGAGTATGCCATGAAAGGCTGAAAAATATGCCCAGTTACCTTTGATGAGAGTGAGGTATGAAAATTTGATGGGTACCTGAACTTCTGGCTCATAAGTTGGAGAGGTTGGTGTAGAATGGCATCTAGAGCAGGGAGTAATGAATGCACTTACCTCTTTGTAGAAAAAAAGAAAGCATAATGCACAGAAATGGAGATGAATGGGTAGTGGAGTGCCTAATCTTCTGATCCTGACAGATGCTGAGGAGCAAGCCCTTTAGTCAGCATTGGAAAGTGGAGTCTATAGGTTGTGAGGCAGTGGTGTCGGAGGAAGGGAAAAGTTCAGTCACAAGGAATAGAGTATTTGAGCATTTGAATTCTACTGGGTGGAATCCTTCCAAAGTGTCATACAAACGAGAAGATGGGAGTCTCCACGCTGGTCTTTTCACTGAGTTTGCAATCTTCCCACACTATCAGCTTTTCTGGCAGCAAGGTGCTTTGCACTGGATGGAGCCTACGTATGCCAGGGAAGCAGGCTTCAGAACATTTAGGCAACATCGCGCAAAGCACCCCGATCTGACACAAACATGGAGACCAGATGTGATCCCGTCATTGTTGAGCAACAGGGATTCTTGTCCATGTGACATCTTGCCAGTGAGGGGGGAGAGGCAAATGATGACGCAAATCTGATTTTTGGCCTTGCACAATATCTTCCTGCCTCATCACATGGATGGACCAGCACAGTGAGCCAATGAGACCTTACCCATTGTTTTTCATAACTTCAAATTGTCTAAATTACGAGGAGCATGTGAATTACCTTATTTTCAGAGGTCTTGGCGTGGTGAGGCACAACTCTGTAGCTCTTGGTTTTCTGGTATTTAACCTATTCTAATGTTATACATATACTTGATATCTGAAGCACCGCAATATATTTTCTGAGAAGCGACCCAAGGCATAAATAACAGGAAGTACATTTATTAATGCAAATTCAAGTAGTTTGAAATCATAGAACATAGAACATAGAACATAGAACACTACAGCACAAACAGGCCCTTCGGCCCACAAGTTGTCCCGAACACATCAAAACCTACCCAGCCATAGACCTATCTATAACGCTCAATCCCATTGGATCCCATATACTCATCCAGAAGTCTTTTAAAAGACCCCAGCGAGTTCGCCTCGACCACCACTGACAGCAGCCGATTCCATTCACTCACCACCCTCTGAGTGAAAAACTTCCCCCTAGCATCCCCTCTGTACTTGCTTCCCTGCACCTTAAATCTGTGCCCTCTCGTCGCGACCATTTCAGCCCTGGGAAATAGTCTCTGAGAGTCCACCCTATCTATTCCTCTCAACATCTTGTAAACCTCTATCAGGTCGCCTCTCAACCTTCGTCTCTCCAGGGAGAACAGTCCCAGCTCCCCCAACCTGTCTTCATAAGGCATGCCTCCCAATCCAGGCAACATCCTTGTAAATCTCCTCTGCACCCTTTCAATAGCTTCCACGTCCTTCCTATAGTGAGGCAACCAGAACTGCGCACAGTACTCCAAATCAATCACACATTTTGGTGCAAAAATACTGGAAATGATGAGGCAGGTGGTGGCAGACTAATTTAACTCAGCCTTCAATCACTATCAGGAATTTTATCTCCTTGTATGTGATGGGTATCATGACAAAATGATGTGTTCATTTTGTTCGGCCTCGGTTTGCCAGGCTTCTTGTGCAGATAAAGTCCAAAGGTCTTTGTCAGCCCTTACAGCAGCTTACTGATTGCTGTTGGTGGTACTAACAAATACAAAACCACGGACTGCATGCCTGTGACATTCCCCAATACACTCACCCAGAGAACTGAATCAAAGAACTTCCTGAAATGGAAAACAGCTTCAGAATAAACGGAAGCATTTCAGACTTTTAGCATATGCCTGCTTTTTATTATTTTTAATTGGACAGAAAGTTTATGAATAATTTATTTCTTAGCAGTGGACTTGACAACATCCGCTTTTACAACAGTACATCTTTAGCCATCTGCAGGTATCATCAGGAAAACAATCCTCAAAATATTTTAAAAAGACTGGAAGGTTTGTGATCGTACCTTATACTGTTTTAAGCCATTCCCACAGAGTTATTACAAACATCAGGACCACAATTGAATTCATAAAGGAAGAAAAAGTAGATATGCTCCTCCCTTTCTTTTACTGACAAAGAAATGCCAGATGGTTCAATTCAAATATCAATATACCATAAACCAACACACACATACCAATTTCAGAAGTATAATTCCATTGCAATCTTATTGAATAAGTCTATCACATCTGTTCAATTAAAAATATTAAGAGGTGAAGAAAATTTTATTTATTTCCCTAGGGATTCATATTATTTTGCAAAGATGTATAGAGACGATTCGAACCTTTGCTTCTCTAAACCATCAGTTTTTGGTACATTAAACTCTGAACCCAAAACCTGAAATTCAAGGGGAGCATATTTCACAGCTTGTTTGGTCATTGTAAGGTGAGCTTCCTAAATAGGCATCAAATGATCATTTACTAGCTTTGGGCTGACGATCCATAAGCTGTTCCATGGCATCAGGTGCTATCTAATTTGCATAAATACACAATACTTCCATCAGATGGGTGTTGTATATTTTATGTTTCAAAGTTACGCTGAGATGGAATTAGTTTCTGTGTTTTGTTTACAGTGTTTTAAACTTTCCAATCCATGCTCCAGCTCTGGATTCCAGCTCTTTCTGCAGCTTATTTATTTTTCCCTGAGACCATGTCAAGGCTTAACCAATCAAACCCAGTGAGCATCAATGGTAAAAGACTCACATAAACCCAGAACATTACATATTTTCCCCCCCGAGAAACTATAGACCTTATATTAAACCATCCTATACAACAAATATAATACAATAAGTCATTTCTTTGAATTTAGCTTGCCTGTACAGAAAAGTCTCTGAGATGCAAAAGTGTCTGATCACTATGGTGAGACCTATGAATTTGAAGTTGTGGTCCTGCATGATCAACTCAACTGTACGAATCTGGAATGCAGCAAGCGTGGAACCTCGTCCATCAACTTTTCTGCAGTACTGAAGCACACATTCATGAATAATAGAAGTTGGAACATAACGGATTTGCTTTTCTTGTGGCATCTAAAGTTAACTCCAACTTGAGTTTAATGAAGATTGTGGACTCACGAAATTATTCTGACAGAGTCATAGAAACATAGTCATTTTGGCATAATTTTTCCACATTCCCAGTTTTGACCATTAAGTTAGTCCCAATTACCCGCATTTGGCCCATATCCCACTATACCAATCTTACCCATGTGACTATCTAAATGCTTTTTAAAAGACAAAATTGTTCCCATTGCTACTACCACCTCTGGCAGCTCGTTCCAGACACTCACCATCTCTGTTGAAAGAAATGCCCCTTTTGTATCTCTTCCCTCTCATCTCAAACTGTGCCCTCTAGTTTTAGTCTCCGCAACCTTCAGGAAAATTTGTTGACCTTTTCCATGCCCCTCATTAGAACATAGAACATTACAGCGCAGTACAGGCCCTTCGGCCCTCGATGTTGCGCCGGCCAGTGGACCCTCTAACCTAAACTATTCCAATATCATCCATATGCCTATCCACCAACCATTTGAATGCCCCCAAAGTAGGCGAGTCCACAACTGCTGCAGGCAGGGCATTCCACGCTCTCACCACCCTCTGTGTAAAGAACCTGCCTCTGACATCCGTCCTATAACTACCACCTCTTAATTTAAAGTTATGTCCCCTCGTGTTGGTCATCACCATCCGAGGAAAAAGGCTCTCACTATCCATCCTATCCAGTCCTTTGATCATCTTATACGCCTCAATTAGGTCACCGTGTAACCTTCTTCTCTCTAATGAAAATAACCTCAGGTCCCTCAGCCTTTCCTCATAGGGCCTTCCCACCATACCAGGCAACATCCTGGTAAACCTCCTCTGCACCCTTTCCAATGCTTCCACATCTTTCTTATAATGCGGCAACCAGAATTGTACGCAATACTCCAAGTGCAGCACCAGAGTTTTGTACAGTTGTGACATAACCTCACGGCTCCTAAATTCAATCCTTCTACCAATAAAAGCTAACTCACCGTATGCCTTCTTAACAACTTTATCAACCTGGGTGCCAACTTTCAAAGAGCTATGTACTTGTACCCCAAGATCCCTCTGCTCGACAACACTATTAAGGGTCCTTCCATTAGCCCTATATTTTATATGCCTGTTATTCCTACCAAAATTAATCACCTCACACTTATCGGTATTGAATTCCATTTGCCACCTCACAGCCCAGCTCTGCAACCTATCTATGTCCCTCTGCAAACTGTAACATCCATCCTCGCTGTCTACAACTCCCCCCACGTTGGTATCGTCAGCAAATTTACTAATCCAACCCTCTACACCCTCATCTAGGTCATTTATAAAAATGACAAACAGCAGTGGCCCTAAAACAGATCCTTGAGGTACACCACTTGTAACTGCACTCCAGGTTGAATATTTCCCATCAACCACCACCCCCTGTCTTCTATCAGCTAGCCAATTCCTAATCCAAACTGCTAAATCACCTTCAATCCCATGCATCTGCACTTTCTGCAGTAGCCTACCATGGGGAACCTTATCAAATGCTTTGCTAAATACACTACATCACTGCCTTACCCTTATCTACCTTTTTGGTCACCTCCTCAAAAAACTCAATAAGGTTTGTGAGACACGACCTACCCTTCACAAAACCGTGCTGACTATCCCTATTCAATTTATTTCTCTCTAGATGCTTATAAATCCTATCCCTTATAATTCTTTCCAAGACTTTGCCCACAACAGAAGTCAGGCTCCCCGGTCTATAATTTCCAGGATGGTCCCTACTCCCCTTTTTGAACAAAGGGACAACATTTGCCATCCTCCAGTCTTCCGGCACTATACCTGTAGCTAACGACGACATGAAGATCAAAGCCAAAGGCTCTGCACTCTCCTCTCTAGCCTCCCAGAGAATCCTGGGGTAAATCCCATCTGGCCCAGGGGACTTATCAATTTTCATACCCTCAAGATTCGCTAACACCTCCTCCTTATGAACCTCAATCCTGCCCAGACTACAACCTGGTGTCGCAGTATTCTCCCCGACAACACTGTCTTTCTCCTGCGTGAATACTGACAAAAAATACTCATTCAGTGTCTCTCCTATCTCCTCAAGCTCCACGCACAACTTCCCACTGCTATCTCTGACTGGCCCTAATCTTGCCCTAACCAATCTTTTATTATTTATATACCTGTAAAAAGCTTTAGGATTCTCCTTAATCCTATCCGCTAAAGTCTTCTCGTGTCCTCTTCTAGCTCTTCTCAACTCCCTCTTTAGCTCCTTCCTGGCTGATTTATAGCTCTCCATTGCCCTAACTGAGCCTTCATGTCTCATCATTATATAAGCCTCCTTCTTCCTCTTCACCAGAGATTCAACTTCCCTAGTACACCATGGTTCCCTCACTCGACCACTTCCTTCCTGCCTGGCAGGTACATATTTATTATGGACATGCAGAAGCTGTTTCTTAAATATGCTCCACATTTCAGATGTCCCCAGCCCCTGCAATATCCTGCTCCACCCAATCCTTCCTAAATCTCTCCTAATAGCCTCATAATTACCTTTCCCCCAGCTATAACTACTGTTATTCGGTACGTGCCCATCCCTTTCCATCACTAAGGTAAACGTAACCGAATTGTGGTCACTATCACCAAAGTGCTCACCCACCTCCAAGTCTAACACCTAGTCTGGTTCATTACCCAATACCAAATCCAATATAGCCTCACCTCTTGTTGGCCTATCTACATACTGAGTCATGAAACCTTCCTGCACACAGTGAACAAAAACTGACCCCTCTAATGTACTTGAACTATAGCTTTTCCAATCGATATTAGAAAAGTTAAAGTCCCCCATTACAACTACCCTGTTACTTTCACACCTATCCAGGATCAACTGTGCAATCCCTTCCTCTACTTCTCTGGAACTTTTTGGAGGCCTATAAAAAACTCCCAACAGTGTGACCTCTTCTTTCTTGTTTCTAATCTCAGCCCACACTACCTCAGCAGACAAGTCCACATCAAACGTCTTTTCTGCCACCGTAATACTGTCCTTAACTAACAATGCCACTCCTCCCCCTCTTCTACCACCACCTCTGCTCTGACTGAAACATCTGAACCCCGGAACCTGCAACAACGATTCCTGCCCCTGCTCTATCCACGTCTCTGAAATGGCCACAACATTGAAGTCCCAAGCACCAATCCAGGCTGCAAGTTCATCCACCTTATTGTGTATGCTCCTCGCATTAAAGTATACACACTTCAAACCACCCTCCCGTTTGCCACTATACTGCTGTGATCTGGAAATCTTATCCGTGACCTCCCTATTCACATCCTCCTGTATACTGGCACAACAATTCAGGTTCCCATCCCCACCCTGAATTGTTTTATAGTTTTTTATAAGATCACCCCCAAGCCTCCTATGCTCCACAGAAAAAAGTCCCAATCTATCCGGCCTCTCCTTATAATTCAAACCATCAAGCCCTGGTGGCATCTTAGTAAATTTTTTCTGCGCCCTCTTTCTAGTTTAACAATATCCCAACTCCTGTATTCAATGTTCTGACCAATGAAACCAAGCATGCCAAATGCCTTCTTCACCACTTTGTCCATCTATGACTGTATTTTTAAGGAGCTATGAATATGTACTCCGAGAACTCTTTGTTCTATAACTCTCTCCAGCAGCCTACGATTAACTGATTAGATCCTGCCTTGGTTCAATCTACCAAAATGCATCACCTCACATTTATCTAAATTAAACTCCATCTGCCATTCATCAACCCATTAGTCCAATTGATTAAGATCCCATTGCAATCCTAGAAAACAATCTTCAGTGTCCACTATGTCACCAATCTTGGTGTCTTCTGCAAACTTACTAATCATGCCTCATAATTTCTCATCAAATTATTAATATAAATGACAAATAACAGTGGACCCAGCACCGATCCCTGAGGCACACCGCTAATCACAGGCCTCCAGTTTCAAAAACAATCATCTGTCTTCTATCAGCCAGTCAGTTTTGTATCCATTTGGCTACCTCACTGTGGGTCTTGTGAGGTCGACTTTATGCAAGACCTACTATGTGATACTTTGTCAAAGGCCTTGCTAATGTCCATGTAGATAACATCAACTGCACTGCCTCATCTTCCTTCTTGATTATCCCTTCAAAAAATTCAATCAAATTTGTGAGACATAACTTTTCACTCACAAGGCATGCTAACTGTCACTACTTCTCAAAGTGTCTGTAGATCCTGATAGTTCTTGGAATGTAAGAATTAGATGCTTGTCTAAATTTCATTTTATTCATTTGTGGGACTATCATTGATGAGTCAGCATTTATTGCCCATCCCTAGTTGCCCTGGAGAAGTGGCGATGGACTGCCTTCTTGAAATGCTGCAGTCCACGTGCTTTGGGCTGATTCATACTGCTGTTAGGGAGGGAATTCCAGGATTTTTATCCAACAACTGCAAAGGAATAGTGATATATTTCCAAGTTGGGAGGTGAGTGGCTTGGAGGGGAATCTACAGGTAGTGGTTTTCGAATGAATCTGCTTCCCTTGTCCTTTTAGATGGAAGTGGTTATGGGTTTAGAATGTGTTCTAAGGATTTTTGGTGAATTTCTACAGTACATCTTGTAGATTGTACACAATGCAGCTACTGACCTTCTGCACAGAGTGAGTGGATGCAGTGCCGATCAGGCAGGCAGCTTTTTCCTGGGTGGTATCAAGTTCCTTGAGTTTTCTTGGAGCTTCAGACAAATGGAGAGTACTCTATTACATTCCTGATTTGTGCCTTGCAGATGGTGCACAGGCTTTGGGTGATAGGAGATGAGTTACTTGTCACTGTATTCCAAACAGCTGACCTACTTTGTGTTTATGTGGTGAGTCTGCTGAGTTTCAGCTCAATGGTAACCCTGGGGATGTTGACAGTGGGGAATTCAATGATGGTAATATCAAGGGCTTTAGTTAGATTGTCTCTTATTGGTGATGGTCATTACCTGACATTTGTGTGTTACTTGCTGCTTGTCAGCTTAAGCCTGGATATCGTCCAGATCTTGTTGCAGTTGAACATAGATTGTTTCAGTATCGGAGGAGTTGCAAGTAGTGCTGACCATTGTGCAATCATCAGCGAACATCCCCATTTCTGACTTTATGACAGAAGGAAGGATGCAGATGAAGATGGTTAGGCCTTGGACACTACCCTGAGGGACACCTGCAGAGATGTTCTAGAGCTGAGATGACTGACGTCCCACAACAACAACTATTTTCCTGTGTACCAGGTATGACTCCAATCATTTGACCGTTTGCCCCTGATACCCAGTGGTTCCAATTTTGCCACAATTCCTGATGCCATTCTCAGTCGAATGTGGCCTTGGCATCAAGGGCTATTACTCTCACCTCACCTCTGGAATTCAGCTCTTTAGTCCATGTTTGAATGAAGGCTGTAATGAAGTCAGATGAGATGAGTAACTCTGGCAAAACCCAAACTAGATATCACTGAGCAGGCTAATAGCTTGATAGCACTGTCGATGCCTCCATCCATCACTTTACTAATGATCGAGCATAGACTGATGAGGCAGTAATTGTCCGAGTTGAATTTGTCCTGCTTTTGGTCTGGGCAATTTTCCACATTGTCAGGTCGATGTCAGTGTTGTAACTGTACTGGAAGGACTAGACTAGGGGAGCAGCAAGTTCTGGAGAACAAGTCTTTAGTATTATTGCCAGAACGTTATCACGGATCATTGCCCTTGCAGTATCCAGTGCTTCCAACCATTTCTTGATATCACGTGGAATGAATCGAGTTATCTGGAGACTGTGATGCAGGGGACCACTGGAAGAGGTCAAGATAGATCATCCACCCAGCACTTCTGGCTGACAATAGAAGTTGACCTTGCAATGACCTTCTTAGGTCATTGCATATTCTAAGTTCAGCATTTTGACTACATTCGATATCCATGGCAATGGATTGATTTGCTCAATGATACCATCTGCTTTGAGCCATTCTGACTAATGTGACACTTTGACATGGATTGCAAACAGCAACCATCTCAAATTTTGCATAAATTTTGGTGTTTTGTTGCGAGGAGTATGACAGTACTGTTAAATCTATGCAAATCCAGTAACTAAGGAAGGAGACTATTATTTATAGCTTGTATCATCACTGATGTTAATCTGTGTTCCAGTGGGTTCTTCATGTTATAATCTAATACTATTGAAAAATTTATCCCTGTCACCCTCACGCAATATAGATTTGCAGATTTATTGAAACTAGTCTTTTACATGAAATCAAAATGGAGAATGGACACATCACTTTTGAATCAAAATAGAGTTGAGAGGTCAGGTGACATTGGTCTTTTTCTGTCAATATTCACTGAAGTACACAAGATCGTATAAGCTGGCCTGCATAGCTGGACAAATGACCTTCCAAGACATTTCATTAAGAAGTTATTAAAATGCAGCAATATTTTTATTAATTTACTGGCTGCCCTTATTCAAATTGCATAAAGTAGTTCACAACGGACATGCAGATTTCTCAACTTTAGAACGAAAATCTAAAGAATGGGTATGAGAAAGAACCCATTTTATCACAAGGAGATGTGAATGAATGAAACATGAACACCATTGTGTGTCAACGCCCAAATCATTAGAGACCATTTGGGAGGACGATAAGAAAACAGGTACTATAGTCACATGACAGAAACAAAGTTCCCAATAGGGTACATTTAATAAAGCATATTTTGGTCTCCTTACCTGAGAAAAAATATACTTGCCATAGAGGGAACACAGCAAAGGTTCACCAGACTCATTCCTGGGATGAAAGGATTGTTGTAAGAAGCAAGATTGGATCGGCAAGGCACGTATTCACTGGAATTCAGAAGAATGAGAGACCTAATTGAAAGTATAAAATTTAGAAGACTGCAAAAAGGGATTTTGTTTCCTCTGGCTGTGGGGGTCTAGAACAAAGGGTCTCAGGTTTTGGGGTAGGCCATTTAGGGCTGACATGAGGAGAAATAGCTTCACTGAGATGGTGGTGAACCTGTGGAATTCTCTATCATAGAACGCTATTGAATATATTTAAGAGGGAAATAGATTTGTTTTGGGAGGGAGGTGGTAAGGGGCAGTTGGGGCAATTCTCCTGTCCTGTTAGCCCCTAGCACAAATCCTGTTGGGCTGGTGAATTTGGTGAGAAGCTTGAAATGGAATTTGTGCTGGGGCCTATCTCCACAACCTTGTCCCTCACCTGAATTGTGGCAATCCTCAGGTTAAATCACCACCATCAGCTCTCCCCCTTAAACAGGAGAGAAGCCTCTGGTCATCTGGAACTATGGCGATTTTATCTTACCACCTGGTGCAGTCAGGATCTTTGATGGAAAGGGCAAGAACCTGATCCAATCCCATTTGTAGTGATTTTAATCTCACTGATGAGGTTAAAGTCGAATGCACTCGCCTCTCAATATGCTTCTGCACTCCTCACCTGGGTACCAATCACAGGAAGTCTCTAAAAGTGGGGACTAAGTGCCATGGACTCCAAGGTGGAGCATGAGGGTAAGTATCTTCAGCAGACAACTGCATGATGCCTATGGACAAAGCAGTGCCAGGGTGTAGAGGCAGGTCCTCCAAGGCAAATCTAGGGTCTGCCAAGGAGTGTGACATGAAGGAGGGGGCCTTAATGAGGTTCCTGAAGAGGGGAACCTGAGCCTTTGGCGACCCCATAATGGGGAGGTCTCAAATTGTGGGCCGGGGTGAGAAGAAGGGAGGAATTTCTGTAATATCATTCTGGATCAGGGCCCTCTTTAAAAATGGTGCCTTGATCTCACAGGAGTCAGCCTTGCTTCTATCTTTCGATCCTGTACATCTCATTCACAGCATAAATCAACCCCAAGTTTAAGTGCGGGGGGATTGTGATCAAAATCATGCCAACCCTCCTGGTGGGAATCACACCACATTTCCTGCCAGAGATCACATGTATAATTTTTTTTAGAAGAATTTTTAGAAGACTCTCAACGTATCAAGGGGTACGGAGAAAGCACTGGAGTGTGGCATTGAGATAGAGGATCAGCCACGATCAAGCTGAATGTTGGAGCAGGCTCAAAAGGCCAAAAAACCTACTTCTGCTCTCGTTTTCTATATTTCTATGAAGTCCTCTTCTTCAATGAACTGCATATCCTTGTAAGTTGATCCCATGAGTTATACATTTTCCCTCAAGCTGGACATGGCATCTGAAATGATGAACACTCCCACTTTTGAAAGTATTTGATGAAAATGGGGCATGAGTTGGTGAGACTATTGAGATCTCTTTGTATTTAACTCTTGCACTTGAGCTGGTTTGGCAAGCTGTATCTGTGACCTGAGTCTAAGGGTGCATTGCTGCTTTCAATCATACATAGCATTTTTTATTTGGACGGGCAATATTGTGGTTCTTTCCAAGGCTAAATCATCATCCTCCATGAGAAAATGTTTCTTAATTCATGTAATTAAGGTCTTTTCAATTATTTGCTGACAAATTCATTCATTGCCTGGTGTGCCAAATTGATGTGTTGAATCCAATTACCATAACACTGTCACACAATCTTTAATGGGTACACTATTTGCCTAGTACCTCTGGCAGAATGTATATAATTTGATCATCATACTTTGGCCTGAAGTATTTTTTTGAGATTTCTTACCACTACATTAAATGTATATATACCTTCTGTGAGCTGCTTGAATATTATCTGGCTTTCTGCTCTAGCACAATGTTGAAATATCATCTTCTTGCAGACCAATGCTAGACATGGACTGTACACCTCCATAGTGAGCAAACGAGTTTTGAACTTTGAAATCCATTAATTGCATGGAATGAGCAGAGGGTGGTTATAGAGAGTTGTTTTTCAAGCTGGAGGACTGTGACCAGCAGCGTACCTCAGGGATCAGTGCTGGGCCCACTGTTACTTGTCATTTATATTAGTGATTTGGATAAGAATATAGGGAGCATGGTTAATAAGTTTGTAGATGACACCAAGAGTGAAGGCATAGTGAACAGTGAAGAAAATTATCTCCAATTGTGGTGGGATCTTGATCAATTGGGCCAGTGGGCTGACGAATGGCAGATGGAGTTTAATTTAGACAAATGTGAGGTGATGCATTTTGGTAGATTGAACCATGGCAGGACTTACTCAGTTAATGGGAGGGTGTTGGGGAGAGTTACAGAACAAAGAGATCGAGGGTACAGGTTCATAGCCCCTTGAAAGTGGAGTCACAGGCGATGAAGAGTGATGAAGAAGGCATTCGGCACACTTGGTTTCATTGATCAGAACATTGAATACAGGAGTTGGGACGTCTTGTTGAAGTTGTATAAGACATTGATAAGGCCACACTTGGAATACTGTGTGCAATTCTGGTCATCTTATTATAGAAAGGATATTATTATACTAGAAAGAGTGCAAAAAATATTTACTAGGTTGCTACCAGGACTTGATGGATTGAGTTATAAGGAGAGGCTGGATAGACTGGGACTTTTTTTCTCTGGAACATGGGAGGCTGAGGGGTGACCTTATAAAGGTCTATAAAATAATGAGGGGCATAGGCAGGTAAATAGTCAATATCATTTCCCAAAGGTAGGGGGCATAGGTTTAAGGTGAGAGAGGAGAGATACAAAAGTGTCCAAAGGGGCAATTTTTTCACACAGAGCGTGGTGAGGTGTCTGGAATATGCTGTCAGAGGTAATAGTAGAGCCTGGTACAATTTTATCCTCTAAAAAGCATTTAGATAGTTACATAGGTATGATGGTTTTAGAGGAATATGGACCAAATACGGGCAATTGGGATTCGTTTAGGGGTTTTAAAAAAAAATAAGGGCAGCATGGACAAGTTAGGCCGAAGGGCCTGTTTTCAATGCTGTAAACTCCTATGACTCTATATCCTGACAAAGAAAGGAAAGATGTTGAAGTCAGTAACTTCAACATTTTCTCCACCATCTTCCCTTCAGTTTATTAAATATTTTGTATCTCAGATCAAAGCGGAAATGCCACTAGTTTCTATTTGTATAACAGATCTTAATTATTATGCTTTAGGATGTCTACTCCATACTTCAAGTCTAGCTTCCCGCTCTTTCTGCAGTTTGTTTACATTTGTTGCGTTCACATCCAGGCTTAACCAATCAAGCACAGTGAGCATCGATTAGTAAATAAACTCATATAATAAAACATAGAATAATTGAACACTACAGTGGGGTGGCCTCTGCTTCCTGTGTCTAAAAATGAGCTGTCAATTCATTGGCAGGTGCACTGCTTAAACACTTATTCCCATTCGATCCAGTTTCTGGCAGGTGTAGGGGATCAATTCTTAAGGTGTGAACTCAGCTCCGTCCCACTCTCCGTTGCTTTTAAGAGTCAATCTTCCTGTTCTGATCTTGGTATGAACATTTGACATTCTTTTTGCTTGCAAGTATCCAACAATCAGTTCAATTTTCATAGGGAAACAGCGTCAGCTCAGCAAAATGGGGCTGGATAGCATGCTTGGGTTTTCTACCATGCTCATGAACTGAAGGTAGTTGCAGCATTGTGTACAAAACCGCTATAGCAATCAGTAACTAAATAGCTTCCAACTTCACACCAGGGCTGTTATGGAACACATGACAATTTTCATTTAAATTAATGGAACGAAACTGAGACAGCTTCCGTAAACAGTGATGACCCTTTCCACTCGGATGTAACAAGGACTACAATAGCAGTCACAAAAACAGACAGATATTACTGTCGACTCATTTTACAGATTAAAACTTACTGTTAATTGCATTGACATCCACAGAGAATATTCAAATTCTCATAAAATGTTAATTACATCAACAATTACAGAAGTAGATATCATAAACAGGTTTTCTTCCTTCTAATTTTCTGTACAAAGTAGTAATTGTAGCAAGTAACTACCTCTGTCAACAACAGTGACAACACTCCCGAAAAAATCCTCAATCTAAGTAAGTTCTGCTAAATTTTTATAAATCATTGGTTACACTTTAGTATTGTGCATAATTCTGGGCACCACGTTTTTAGAAATACTTTAAGGCCTTCACGAAAAAGCAGAGAAAATTTGATAAAATGGTGCCAGAGAGAACGGGTTACGTTTAATTGGAGGGGCTCGAGAACTGGGAATGTTTTCCTCAGAATAGGGATGATTGGAGCTCTACTTATTCAAAAGTTCAAACCAAAGTCAATTTAGCTATATGGATGTAGGAAATAGGAGCAAAATTAGGCCAATCAGCTCCTTGTGCCTGCTCCGCCATTCAATAAGATCATAACTAACTTGATTGTGTCTTGAATTCCACTTTCTCATAAACCTCTAATAACCATTAATTTCCTTGCTTCACAAGAATCCATCTCCACATTACAAATATTCAATGACTCTTCCTCCACCATTTTCTGAGGCAGAAAGTTCCAAAGTCTCACAACTCGTTCTTATTCATTCTGGGACATGGACGCTGCTTGCTGGCCAGCATTTACTGCTCATCGCATGTTGCATGAGGGCAGTTGAGAGTTAACCACATTGCTGTGGCTCTGGAGCTATATGTAGCCAGACCAGATAAAGACCGCGGATTTCCTTCCCTGAAGGACATTAGTGAACCACCGATGGATTTTTCCAACAATATACAACAGTTTCATGCCATCAGTAGATTCTTAATTTCAGATTTTTTCTATTGAATTCAAATTCCATCATCTGCTGCGGCAGAATTCGAAGCCGAGTTTCTGAAGTCTAGTGATAATGCCACTAGGCCTTTGCCTCTCCTCTCTCCAACTCAATGCCAAGCATAACACCTGGTGGGCACCTTCATCTTAGATACACCTGAATAGGTACTATGTAATTTAACCAAGAGCAACTCTAGTAAAGGGATGACTACTCTTGCTCTCTAAAGCATGAGGCTATCTTGGCAATTCAATTAATCTTTTCATGCAAAATATGGTTTAAACACTTCAGAAACTGGCCCATTAGCCCAGCCCATTGTTATCTATGCCTCACTGTGAATAGCAATTGATCTCGACTTGTCTAGTACTTGATCTATTTCACCGAGACAGGAAACACATCCAAGAAATTCAATGCCATGATAATTTCCTGTGGAAGGTTTGGCACTCTTGCAAAAGTTGGCAACGAAGTGCTTCCGCATTCACTATGTGTGTTCCAGACCAGTGTGTGAGTGTATATTCATAGGTGGAAAGGAGTAAGGCCTATTTTGCTGATGCAATTTGTGGAGTAACTTGTTTTCTTAAAAAAGACCCCAAAACAGTTTGTAATCAGATTGGTAAAATGCCTACTATATAATTTCTTGACACCAAAAACTGTTGATAACCCATCTATCCCAATTTGTGAGTAGCTTTTGTTTTGGCTTCTGCGAGGGTTACCATGACGTGGTCTTTTGGCCTTTCAGATCTTTTAGGACATCACCATGCCAATGCCATATGGAGTGGAAATGCAGCTTAACACCAATTTCTGAGATGGATCGAGAAGTTTGAAGAATGCAGCATTTGCTTTACTCTGTTAATAGCTTCTTTTGCCACGGCTTCCAAAACCAATGTTGGCGTTCTTCAGGAGTATGTGCAAGACGGCCAGTAATGTTGACAAATTTGGTAGAAAACGCCCATAGTAATTCACCATTCCTAAAAATGACAAGCTTAAATGTGTTTTTGGGGGCCAGTGCCCCTTTAATGACTCTTTATCTTCAATGAGGTGTAATCCTACATGACTTGACCTACACGACAGCTCATGTGTACGCTGCCTCAGTGATGTGAAAAGTAGACTTCTACTTGGGACGAACTCCAGTCTCTTGAAATCTCTTTAGCACAGCCTCTAAGCTACCCATGTGCTCTGCTTCTTTTGATCCAAATATAAGAACATCATTAAGACATACTAGAACTCACTGCACCCCTTGCAACAGACTTTCCAATATCCTCTGGAAAAAAGCACATACCAAAGGGCAGGCACATATACTGCAACAGACTTTTGTCTATGTTTATAGAACATAGAACATAGAACATTACAGCACAGAACTGGCCCTTCGGCCTTCGATGTTGCGCCGACCAATATAAAAAGCAATGCCCCTCCAAACTAAACCATTCCCTTCTCTTCCATATACTTATCAACTAACCTCTTAAACGCCACCAAACTTGGCGCATCTACAACTGCTGCAGGCGGGGCATTCCACTCCCGAACCACCCTTTGGGTAAAGAACCTGCCTCTGATATCCGTCCTATAACTATCACCCCTTAATTTAAAGCTGTGTCCCCTCGTGCTAGCTTTTTCCATCCTAGGAAAAAGAAAATGAGGGGATTTGCGCCCCTCGTTATTTTATAGATTTCTATAAGATCACCCCTCAGCCTCCCATGTTCCAGTGAAAAAAGTCCCAGTCTATCCAGCCTCTCCTTATAAGTCAAACCATCAAGTCCTGATAGCATCCTTGTAAATCTTTTCTGCACTCTTTCCAATTTAATAATATTCTTATTATTCAAATAGTCCTCCTTCCCATACTTGGAAAATCTTAGTCCAATTTAACTTGATTTCCTTGAATTAACTTGAATCGTGGCCCAGGAGATTTTGTCCTTTACCTGACATTATGATGGCTGGCCGCTCTGTGTATTATGTCCAGTACTCCACTGAAATACCAAAAGGATCTATGTATCTAAATGGGGGCATTTTTGTGATTACTCTTCTTTGTCTCAATTCTTTATCTTCACTGAAATTCAACAGAAACCGTATACTCACAGTCCCAGGCTCACTTTTATCCTCATCACTAATGTAAAGATGCTCATTCAACAGCTTAGGGGAAGAAACAACATACTGAATGGCTCCAGCCAGCTCCCAAGAAGGTTCTGGGTCAGTCAGCCCAGGTGACACATTATGATCCCCCACCCTGCTCCCCGATTGGTTCCTTAGGTCTTGTGATTCTTACTCTGCAGAGTAATCTTTAGAGAGACAAGTATCACAGCCTCTTAGTTGTGGACTCATCAAAAAGAGGAACTATCCTTTCCATGTCCGCCTTGTCAAGGACGTCCAGGATCTTACATGCTGCAAACAACTCACTCCTGACTCTTCTAAACTCCAGTGAGAAAAACAATGATCTATTCAACCTTTCCTCAGAATGCAACCCAATAATTCAAGGTACCAATCTAGTAAACCTCCTATGAACAATCTTCAATACATTTATAACCTTCAATAAATGTGCAGCACGCAGGCAGCATTGAAGCAAAATGGTTAGCACTGCTGTCTCACAGCGCCAGGGACACGGGTTCGATTCCCGGCTTTGGTCACTGTCTGTGCAGAGTCTGCATGCTCTCTCCATGTCTGAATGGGTTTCCTCCATGTGCTCCAGTGTCCTTCCTCTTTCCAAAGATGTGCAGAATAGGTGGACAGAACCATGCTATATTCCCCCTCAATGTATCTGAATAGGTGCCAGAGCAGGGTGACTAGGAGATTTTCACAGTAACTTCATTACAGTGCTAATGTAAGCCTACTTGTGATGTAAAGAAGGGGAAGAGAGACCCCTCTTTTGTTCAAGAAGGGGAAGAGAGACCTTCCAGGGAATTATAGGCCAGTGAGTCTTACTTCTGTTGTGGGCAAAGTATTGGAGAGAATAATTAGGGATAGGATTTATAGTTATTTAGAGAGTAATGAATTGATTGGAGATAGTCAGCAGGGTTTTGTGAAGGGTAGGTCGTGCCTTACTAACCTCATTGAGTTTTTTGAAAAAGTGACTAAGGAGGTGGATGGGGGTAAGGCGGTTGATGTGGTATATATGGACTTTAGTAAGGCGTTTGATAAGGTGCCCATGGAAGACTTCTGCAGAAAATGCAGATGTATGGGATAGAGGGTGATTTAGCTAATTGGGTTAGGAATTGGCTAGCAGATAGAGACAGAGGGTGGTGGTTGATGGGAGATATTCATCTTGGAGTTCGGTGACAAGTTGTGTACCTCAGGGGTCTGTTTTGGGGCCCCTGCTGTTTGTAATTTTTATAAATGATCTGGATGAGGGTATTGAAGGATGGATTAGTAAATTTGCAGCTGACACTAAAGTCGGTGGAGTGGTAGATAGTGAAGAGGGGTGTTATAGTTTGCAGAGGGACTTGGACAAGTTGCAGAGCTGGGCCGAGAGTGGGCAAATGGAGTTTAATGTGGAAAAGTGTGAGGTAATGCACTATGGCAGAAATAATAAATGTGTAGAGTATAGGGCAAATGGTAGGATTCTTAGTAGTCTAGAGGAACAGAGGGATCTTGGTGTGTATGTGCATAGATCCCTGAAAGTAGGCAGTCAGGTCGAGAAGGTTGTTAGGAAGGCATATGGAGTCTTGGCTTTTATTGGTAGAGGGATTGAATTTCGGAGCCGCAACGTCATGTTGCAACTGTACAAAACTCTAGTGCGGCCGCACTTGGAGTATTGTGTGCCGTTCTGGTCCCCACATTATAAGAAAGATGTGGAGGCATTGGAGAGGGTACAGAGGAGGTTTACCAGGATGTTGCCTGGTATGGAGGCAGGTCTTATGAAGAGAGGCTGAGGGATTTGAGGTTGTTTTCGTTAGAAAGGAGGCGGCTAAGAGGGGACCTAATCGAAACATATAAGATGATTAGAGGTTTAGATAGGGTGGACAGTGATAGCCTTTTCCTAGGATGGAGAAAGCTAGCACGAGGGGACACAGCTTTAAATTAATGGGTGATAGTTATAGGACGGATATCAGAGGTAGGTTCTTTACCCAAAGGGTGGTTCGGGAGTGGAATGCCCTGCCTGCAGCAGTTGTAGATGCGCCAAGGTTGGTGGCGTTTAAGAGGTTAGTTGATAAGTATATGGAAGAGAAGGGAATGGTTAGTTTGGAGGGGCATTGCTTTTTATATTGGTCGGCGCAACATCGAAGGCCGAAGGGCCTGTTCTGTGCTGTAATGTTCTATGTTCTATGTTCTAAAATAAATAAATTAAAATAAACAAGGAGACAAGAACTGCATGTAGTATTAAAATGTCGTTTCACAAACATCCTGTACAACAGGAGCTGAACGTCCTTGTTTTTATGTTTGATTCATTCTGAATTAAGGATAACATTCCATTAATCTCCTTAGTTCCTTACTGTAGCTGTGTATTGACTTTTTTGATTCATGCACAAGAACACCTAGATCCCTCAGCACTCAGAATTTTGCAGCTATTTTCCATATAAGTGATACTCTGCATGTTTATTCTTTCTGCCAAAATAAACTTCATATTTTCCCACATTATATTCCCACATCAAATTGTTGCCTACTCAGTCTACGTAGCTTATCTATAACTGGCTACAACCTCACTTCACAACATATTTTCCTCCCGATCTCTGTGCCATCTATAAATTTAGTTACCATACCTTCACTCCCTTCATCAAGTCATTGATATAAATTGTAAAAGGTTCAGGCTCAAGTCCAGACCCTGTGGGACTCTTCTCATCATATCCTGCCAATTAGATAAAGACCCATTATGCACACTCTGGTTTCTGCCAACCAATCAATCTTCTATCCATTTTAACATATTAGCCTTTACACCATGAAATTTTATTCTCCACAAGAATCATAGATGTGGCACTATACCAGATGTCTTCTGGAAACCCAAATACAACCTAGATCATTTGATGGGCAACACAACAGCTCAGTGACTATCGCTGTGCTGTGCAGATACATGGATTTGGGCCTATGTCTGTGGGAGTTTGCGCATTCTCCCCGTGCTTGCGCGGGTTTTCTCCGGGTGCTCCGGTTTCCTCCCACATCCCAAAGATGTGCTCTTAAGCTAATTGGCAAAACAAATTCTCCCTAAATTGTCTCAAATACCTTGCCCACAACTTCTGTTGTGGGCAAGGTATTGGAGAGAATTATTAGGGATAAGATTTATAGTTATTTAGAGAGAAATGAATTGATTGGGGATAGTCAGCATGGTTTTGTGAAGGGTAGGTCGTGCCTTACTAACCTCATTGAGTTTTTTGAAAAAGTGACTAAAGAGGTGGATGGGGGTAAGGCGGTTGATGTGGTATATATGGACTTTAGTAAGGCGTTTGATAAGGTGTCCCATGGAAGACTTCTGCAGAAAATGCAGATGTTTGGGATAGAAGGTGATTTAGCTAATTGGGTTAGGAATTGGCTAGCAGATAGAAGACAGAGGGTGGTGGTTGATGGGAGATATTCATCGTGGAGTTTGGTAACAAGTGGTGTACCTCAGGGGTCTGTTTTGGGGCCCCTGCTGTTTGTAATTTTATAAATGATCTGGATGAGGGTATTGAAGGATGGATTAGTAAATTTGCAGATGACACTAAAGTCGGTGGAGTGGTAGATAGTGAAGAGGGGTGTTATAGTTTGCAGAGGGACTTGGACAAGTTTCAGAGCTGGGCCGAGAGGTGGCAAATGGAGTTTAATGTGGAAAAGTGTGAGGTAATGCACTTTGGCAGGAACAATAAATGTTTAGAGTATAGGGCTAATGGTAGGGCTCTTAATAGTGTTGAGGAACAGAAGGATCTTGGTGTATGTGTCAATAGATCCCTGAAAGTAGCAGTCAAGTGGATAAAGTTGTTAAGAAGGCATATGGAGTCTTAGCTTTTATTGGCAGGGGGATTGAATTTAGGAGCCGCAGCATCATGTTGCAACTGTACAAAACTCTAGTGCGGCCGCACTTGAGTATTGTGTGCAGTTCTGGTCCCCACATTATAAGAAAGATGTGGAGGCATTGGAGAGGGTACAGAGGAGGTTTACCAGGATGTTGCCTGTATGGAGGGCAGGTCCTATGAAGAGAGGTTGAAGGATTTGAGGTTGTTTTCGTTAGAAAGGAGGCGGCTAAGGGGGAATCTTATTGAAGCATATAAGATGATTAGAGGTTTGGATAGGGTGGACAGTGATAGCCTTTTTCCTAGGATGGAGAAAGCTAGCACGAGGGGACACAACTTTAAATTAAGGGGTATGAGTTATAGGACGGATATCAGAGGTAGGTTCTTTACTCCAAGAGTGATTAGGGAGTGGAATGCCCTGCCTGCAGCTGTTGTAGATGCGCCAAGTTTGGTGGCGTTTAAGAGGTTAATTGATAAGTATATGGAAGAGAAGGGAATGGTTTAGTTTGGGAGGGGCATTGCTTTTTATTTTGGTCGGCACAACATCGAAGGCCGAAGGGCCTGTTCTGTGCTGTATTGTTCTATGTTCTATGTTCTAAATTTGGTTTTTAATCCATAGATCTATAAACATAGACAGGAATCACGGGTAGAGGTGGGAACATCGGGGTGGCGGCGCGGGCTCATTCAGCCGAAGAGCCTGTTTCCCGTGCTGTTTTGTTCTTTGTTCTTTTGTTCTTTGTTCTCTCTATCCACAGTGCATGTTACTCCATCAAAGCACTGCAATGAATTTGTTAAAGATAATTTTCCTTTCACAAACCACAATGACTCTTCTCAAATACCTTGGATGGGACTGTCCAAAAAAAAACTCTTAAGTGTCAAATTTGTGTGAAAACTGGAGAAAATCCCACTGTTTTTTTTTCAGTGGGATTTTCAAAATGGATCTCCCACTATAGACTGCTCTAGCATGAATCTCTTTAAAAAGCTGCGGGCAGGGCCTATTTCCCATGGAGAGATAGGCAGCATTGCACTGAACAGGACCTACGATTTGCTGAACTGTCATAACAGGGATCAGGGCATGTATGGGGACCTCACACTGCTGGCCTCCCAATCGCTGGCCAGTTCGATTGCTAACCTTGCATCGCTAGTGGGCGACCACCCCAGCTCCCCATGGCCCAACACCCCATGATCTGGGCCAGCCTCAACATCTGCACACAGCATACCACCACCACTCCTCCCAGTCAGCAGTCCCATTCTCCTGATTTCTCTCTCACCGATAGCCCCAACTCCTCTGCAGTCCTCCTCTGCAGCCCTAATCCCCTGACAGGCCAAACCCGCCCACCCACCCCCCCAACCACTCCCACCCCGATGTCCCGGCTCAATCGCTGACCTCCCTCCCTGTCACTAAATTTGAATGCAGAGTGGTAGGGGGACACCCCCGCCCATCTCTCCACAGACACATCTTTCCCCACTGGGCCCCTCCGTCTCATGCACAGCCCCCTTGGCACTGTCTGACGCCCTGGGCATTGCCCCTTTGCCTCTTGGACAGTGCCAGAAGCCAAGCTGACACTGCCAAGCTTGCCCTGCCCTGGAGACCCCCCCCCCACCCCCGCACGCTTATCTCTGATCACCTTGGGGCGGCCATCATGGTCCCCTTCACTTAGTAGGGTCCATCCAAAACTGTGCACATTTTGACTGTTGAAGTGATTGTAGAAGTTGTGCAATAATGAGGGGAAGTGGTTAATAAACAATTGAAGAAGTTTGAGTTAATTAAGGGGAGGCTGCACCAGTTTGTAAAAGGCAGATCATGCTTGATCAACATAAATGATGACATAACAGAGAAAGTAGATGAAGGGAAAGCGAGAGATGTTAATAATTTGGTTTTAAAGAAAGAATGTCAAAAGAATGAAATTGATTGGATTGCTTTACAGTGAGCCAAATTAGAACATAGAACATAGAACAATACAGCACAAACAGGCCCTTCGGCCCACGAGTTGTGCCGATCACATCTACCAATCCACAGACCTATCTATAACCCCCTATCCTATTCTTTTCCATATACTCATCCAGAAGTCTCTTAAAAGATCCCAGTGAGTTTGCCTTAACAACCTCCGACGGCAGTCGGTTCCATTCACTCACCATCCTCTGAGTGAAAAACCTACCCCTGACATCTCCTTTGTATTTGCTTCCCTGCACCTTAAATCTGTGTCCTCTTGTAGTGACCATTTCAGCTCGGGGGAAATAGTCTCTGAGAGTCCACCCTATCTATCCCTCTCAACGTTTAGGCAGCACAGTGGTTAGCACTGCTGCCTCACGGCACCCGGCCTCTGCGTGGAGTTTGCATATTCTCCATGTATTTCCTCCAGGTGTTGGGTTTCCTCTCACAAGTTTAAAAATGTACAATTTAGATGATTGGCCATGCTAAATTACCCCTTTGTGTCTCAAGATGTTAGGTTAGGGGGATTAATAGGGTAAATACTTGAGGTTACAGGGAACAGATTTGGGTGGGATTGCCCCTTGCTGTCAGTGTAGATTTGATAGATAAATGGCCTCCTTCTGCACTGTAGGGATTCTATGGTCTCAGAAGAATATAAGAAATAGAAGCAGGAGTAGACTCGTCTAGACTGGAAGCAGAAGCCTAGACTGGGAGTAGACTAGGCTCCTTCAGCCTACTTTACCAGGTCACAGCATTTCTAACATGGTCTTACTACTCCACGTGATAACTTGACACTACAAATAAGGGAGTTGAATGCAATATTTAAAAGAAGGAACTTCTTTATATAAACAAGTAACAATGTTTAATTTTAACAATAACTCACAAGTAATACCAGTAACAACTATGAAAACAGGAGAACTAGTACAACAGGTCTTGGTTGCAGATTGGAAGTTCCTCCAATATTGGTACATGCTCAGAACTCTTAACAGATGCTAATAATAAAACGGAGAAAATAGAACTTCATTCCAGGACTCCCCCAGCGAATTTTCTTTAAAATACCTCTAATTCATGTATGTTCTCCTTAGTAAGGTGATCAAAACTGCTCACGCTGCTTTAGATGTGGTCTCACCAATGCCCAGTATAGCTATAGCAAGACCTTACCTTTTTTTAGAGTCCAACCCCCTTGGAATAAAGGCCAGTATCCTGATCGTCTCTCTGTCCCTTCGTACTATTCCATGTCCTTAATTTCTTGATGAACTGATTGGTTGCCTTCTGTGTCATACTAACTTGGTGACTGCGTGATATTCTAAAATTTGAAAGGGTTTCTTGAAAAACAATGAGGTTCTTTCGGAAATATCACTTTTTTATGCAGGATAAGAAGGAACAGCAAGAACAGGGGAAAGGAGAAGAGCTTGGCAGTTTACCTTAGTGTGCATGATGTAAAGAAGAAGCAGCTAAGAATGCAAGGTAGTTGTGAGGATGTTAAAAACTTGAATGCAAGAAGGGTCAGTGTGTCATTGTGATTGAAAGGCGTGTGAAGATGTGGAAGGGAAAGTCTGATTGTGCTGGGGCTGAAGTCAAGTGGTTCACAGGAAAGTAAGTGAACTACGAAGAAGATTTAGTTGCTAGTTCTGGTGAGGTTGCTAAATAGTTCTGGTATCGCAGCCATGTCATAGAACATAGAACACTACCCTTCAGCCCACAAGTTGAGCCGATCATACCCATACCTACTAAGCCATAGAACTATCTGTAACTCTCAATCCCATGTACTCATCCAGAAGTCTTTTAAAAGACCCAAGTGAGTTTACCTCCACCACCACTGACAGCAGCCAATTCCATTCGCTCACCACGCTCTGAGTGAAAAACTTAACCCTAACATCTCCTCTGTATTTGCTCCCCAGCACCTTAAATCTGTGTCTTCTCGTAGTGACCATTTCAGCCCTGGGAAATAGCCTTCGAGAATCCACCCTATCTATTCCTCTCAACCTCTTATAAACCTCTATCAGGTCGCCTCTCAACCTTAGTCTCTCCAGGGAGAAGAGACCTAGCTCCCTCAATTTATCTTCATAGGGCATGCCACCCAATCCAGGCAACATCCTTGTAAATCTCCTCTGCACCCTCTCAATAGCTTCCACATCCTTCCTATTGTGAGGCGACTAGAATTGCACACAGTACTCCAAGTGGAGTCTGACAAGTGTCTTATAAAGTTGCAGTATTACCTCCTGACTCCAAAACTCAATCCCTCGATTAATGACGGCCAGTACACCATATGCCTTCTTGACCACATTCTCCACCTGCGAGGCTGATTTAAGAGTCCTATGGACCTGGACGCCAAGATCCTTCTGCTCCTCAACACTGCTAAGACTCCTACCCTTGATATTGTACTCCTTCATCCTATTGTTCCTGCCAAAATGGACCACTACACTTTTATCTGCAACTTGGGAAGTTGCGGATACTGACTTGATCATCAAACTTCAAATTGTTGCTAATTTGTCCAAGCATTTGTCCAAAGGGAAGGGAGTTTCTTCCCTATTCTCACTTGCTCTCCACAAGTGGATCAGGTGACACCGGACAACATTGTGCTGCTTCACTGACTATTCCTGGGAGATACACCTCCCATGTAAGAGCTGCAAGCTGCCCAGAAGTAACAGTTATCTTATTGTATTTCTCACACTCCCAGTTGGCAAGCTGATGAGAAGGCAGTATTATTAGCTTTGGCAGCTTGTGGATTTAACTCAAATGAGGCGAGACCACAAAAATTGATCAGACCTCCTGCTGACTGCATCAAAATGTAAATTGCCCCCATCAGGTAATTTAACCTTATTCATTTCAATTTCTCCACGGTAGGACGAAATAAAAGAAAAACAGGGTTAAGGGAAAAGGGAACAGATTGAATTAACTAGCCCAACATTCCTCAGGTCACAATATCTTCCATCAATATCTTCTATCTAGATAACTTCCAGTATTGTTCTTCCAAGATTCCGAGGGGATCAGTGGAATGGACTCTCACTGATATGGGGATCAAATGAGGGTCAGAGAGTGTACGTGGGGCTCTTGCCAGCTCAATGCTGTTGAAATCCCACACCTGCCATCTTGGGGAATGATCCCATCCTCACCATGGAACATTTTTCCAGGTTTTTTTTTCTCCCTCATTCCCTAAGCTTCTCCAAAAATGCCCTATATTTTGGGGAAGGAAGAGGTGGCAGGCTGTTCCCTAGGACCGCTGGTGTGAAGCCCAAAAGCAAGATCAAGGTGTTGTGAAACCAGGAACCAATGTATGTCAGGAAGACTGAGGTGTTGAGTGAACATAGAACATAGAACATAGAACATAGAACATAGAACATAGAACATAGAACATTACAGAGTAGAACAGGCTCTTCGGCCTTCAATGTTGCGCCGACCAATTAAGAAAAAGCAATGACCCTCTAACCTAAACCATTCTCTTTTCATCCATAAATTTATCTACTTAAACGCCACCAAACTTGGTGCATTTACAACTGCAGCAGGCAGGGCATTCCATACCCTTACCACTTTCTGGGTAAAGAACCTACCTCTGACATCCGTCCTATAACTACCTTAATTTAAAGCTATGTCCCCTCGTGCTAGCTTTCTCCATCCTAGGAAAAAGGCTATCACTGTCCACCCTATCTAAACCTCTAATCATCTTATATGTTTCAATAAGGTCTCCTCTTAGCCGCCTTCTTTCTAACGAAACAACCTCAAATTCCTCAGCCTCTCTTCATAAGATCTGCCCTCCATACCAGGCAACATCCTGGTAAACCTCCTCTGTACCCTCTCCAATGCCTCCACATCTTTCTTATAATGCGGGGACCAGAACTGCACACAATACTCCAAGTGCGGCCACACTAGAGTTTTGTACAGTTGCAACATGACGTTGCGGCTCCGAAATTCAATCCCCCTACAAATAAAAGCTAAGACTCCATATGCCTTCTTAACAACCTTCTCGACTTGACTGCCTACTTTCAGGGATCTATGCACATACACACCAAGATCCCTCTGTTCATCAAGACTACTAAGAATCCTACCATTAGCCTATACTCTACACATTTATTATTCCTGCCATAGTGCATTACCTCACACTTTTCCACATTAAACTCCATTTGCCACCTCTCGGCCCAGCTCTGCAACTTGTCCAAGTCTCTCTGCAAACTATAACACCCCTCTTCACTATCTACCACTCCTCCGACTTTGGCGTCATCCGCAAATTTACTAATCCATCCTTCAATACCCTCATCCAGATCATTTATAAAAATTACAAACAGCAGGGGCCCCAAAACGGATCCCTGAGGTACACCACTTGTAACCGAACTCCACGATGAATAATTTCCGTCAACCACCACCCTCTGTCTTCTATCAGCTAGCCAATTCCTAACCCAATTAGCTAAATTGAGTGAGTGAGATCATTCCAAAATTAGATAGAAGCAGAGAAGTTAATAATAAAACAGTGAAACAACTTGTGTCATTTGATAACAATGAGGGTGATCTAGCAGAATTTGTCAAAGTGTCAGTTTCAGTCAGAAAGCTGGTGTGTAACTCTCCGGTTATACACACTTGTTTTCTCTCAAGATTTCGAGCCTCTTTAAACGAAGCAAATGATTGGGTATGATTTATCTCATCACTCTAGTGGAGAAGGGTCTCTTAGAGCCAGCGACAGACTCCACAGAGCTCAGGGCACCATCTTTAAAGGACAGCCCAGTCAGAAATAAAAATAAACTCCCCTCCCCCCACCTCTTCCCACAACAGGGGCCTGGACCTCTCCACCCACTCCAACAATCATTGCTAGTATTTTCTGTGAACCCTCAACAATCATTGCCAGCAATTATACCCCCTCCCCCATGATGTCTACAGTTATCACTGGCAGTTCTCCTCTCTCCACCGAATTCCACAAATATTGTCAGTAGTTTTGCCATCACCACACCTCCTCCACGGCCCGCATCCCCCACTTAGTAACTACTCACCCCCAAAGCATACTCTCCCATGGGGGTCCCACTAGGGTCCAACCCTGCGAAGGTGGCATTGCCTGAGAAATATGTTAACCTGTGCCAGTCATGATGTAGAGATGCAGGCGTTGGGCTGGGGTAAGCAGAATAAGAAGTCTGACAACACCAGGTTTAAGTCCAACCAATTTATTTGATAGTGGAGTTTGCGCATTCTCCCCATGCTTGCATGGGTTTTCTCCGAGTGTTCCTGTTTCCTCCCACATCCCAAAGATGTGCTCTTAGGCTGATTGGCAGAACAAATTCTCCCAAAATTGTCTCAAATTTGGTTCCAATGCATAGATCTATAAACATTGACAGGGATCACGGGTAGAAGTGGGAACATCGAGGTGGCGGCACTGGCTCTTTGGGTCGAAGGGCCTGTTTCCCATGCTGTTTTGTTCTTTGTTCTTTGTAAACTCACAAGCTTTTGAGGCTATCCTCTTCAGAGAGCATAGCCTCGAAAGCTTGGAGTTTACTATCAAATAAATCAGTTGGACTTAAACCTAGTGTTGTCAGACTTCTTACAAACAGGCAGTGTCAGGGAACTGCGGGGCAAGGTCTATTTGAATCCAAAGGTGACTCTCAATTTTTTTTAGGGCAAGACTAGTATTGAACGCCTATGAGAAAAGTTGAACACTAAACTAAAGAGATTGGAAGGATTGGGCATTATACAGCCCAATCATCTGCTTGACCAACACGTGCATTGAAGCGTGAATCTTGTTATAACAGCAGGTGTTTGTGTCCTCCACACTGGTGACAACACAACCTCCACTGTGGTACACCCTGTCCCGAGGAGTTATCCCTCAAGCCACCACCCTTCCTTGAAGACATCTGGGATCTGAGAGCACCCCAGGGTGTAGCTATCATGGAAGCTCCCTGGGAAACAGGCACACACCGACATGAAGTGCATTGTGTGGTCACAGATAAGCTGCACATCAAGGGAGTGGAATCCTTGCGGGTTATGACTGATGCCATGTGGCACCCTGAAGTGCGCAGGGCCATGTGGGTGCATTCAATCAATCCTTGCACTTGGGGCAAGCCCGCTAAGGTGGCGAAACCCATAGGTCTGGCATCTTGGCTCAGCTGGCCCTATTCACGCTGATATAAATGTAGCCCTCACATAAAGTGCATCTGTAACCTTCCCGATGTATGGCTGACAATGGGATACTAAACAGATCACCTGCGCTGCTCTGAAGTGAGCGACTTGTGTAGAAATTCAGAGCGACTGTGAGTTTAAGGGCCACAGGCAGTGGGTTTCCTCTCATTCCATGTGGTGCCATTCTTGCAGAGTCTGGCAGAGGTAGTCTACTGTCCCCCGGATCAGACATTACCTTCTACTGCACCGAATCTCTGACATTTGCAGTACGACGACCGACATTGGAATACCCTCAGCTGATTCCTATGAGGCTCACGCATCTGTAGTGTTAATCCCAGAACAGGGAGAAGCTCAGCCTTTCCCTCCTCTGCAGGCACTAGTCCTGGCGAGGTGCTAATATATGTCAGTGTCACTGCCACTGAATAAGGAGTATAGCCAACCTGACAGTGCCCATGATCTCCCAAAAGAAGACAAAATCACAATGAGTTATAAAGGATCATAAGAGAGTCCTGACTCTCCTTCCTTAATTCCTCTGGGGTTGCCATCTAATGATGTGGAGATGCCGGCGTTGGACTGGGGTAAACACAGTAAGAAGTCTGACAACACCAAGTTTAATTCCAACCGATTTATTTGATAGTAAACTCACAAGCTTTCGAGGTGTTTCGATCTCTTCGTTAGGTGAATGAGCTGTTCTGGTCTCAGACAACACATATATCAGCGCAGGCAGTTTACAGATTAGAATGCGAATCTTGAATAGCAGGTTAGGTGTAAAGATTCGCATTCTAATCAGTAATCTGTAAACTGTCTGTGCTGTTAGATGTGCTATCTGAGACCAGAACACCTCATTCACCTGACAAAGAGGTCAAAACACCTTGAAAGCTTGTGAGTATACAATCAAATAAATCGGTTGGATTTAAACCTGGTGTCGTCAGACTTCTTACTGTGATTGCTATCTAATAGCAGCACACCCAGTGCCTCAATGCCATCACTCTCACCCTCCAGTCAGACACTATAGCCACATCTCCACATCGCTCCCTGTCAACTCCAGAATAATGGACCTACCGGGGTCTCAGTGGCACCAAACGCCCCCGTTCCCCCGGCCCACAATCTCCCCTGCCCCAAAGAAACCTGGCACGACATTAGTGGGCAGTCGAGTGGCTACATATGACCAGTGTTTGCATCTGAAGAAGGCTTCGCCGATGCTCCTCATCATGACCTCGATTGGGGTGTATGACAATAGACATCACATCACGCCTTGCACAGGGACATATCAGTATTATTTGTGTGATGTTATAGCCTTAATGGAAATGTCAGCTCAATGCTTGGGACATTGGTTTGCAAAGGGTTAGCAGTTGGCCTCCAGTACCTGGCAGTGCTTTTTAGCTACACACCATTTAATGCTGTAACCATTAGTGGGAGGAGGCTGGGGTATCTGTTCAGCCGAGTGTCTTCCTCTCGTGGCAGATGAGGCACAGCTGAATCCTGAGGTCAGCAATTAGCATGTCCAGCACGTTCCGAGAATGCACCCTGTTTCTCCCAGATCCTGTCGCCCCTTCCTCCTATTCCCCCCCACCCCCCACCCGCCCCCGGTATGCCCCTCTGTCATGGCCAGCTCCCAACCCGTTTGCAACAAGAAAGAACACCCATTCAGCTACTGTTTGAGCACAGGCCCAGCATGGAGGAAGCAGGAAGCGATGCTTGCTTGGCAGACAGCGTATCATCTTGGAGCAAGGGGTGCCCCGATATGAAGGGAAACTAAGGCTTATGCGTGGCACATACACCTCTCCCTTCATCCAAATGGTGACAGTCACTGTCATCCCCGGCCCCGAGCTGCACTTGTGTGTGTCCCTAGCATTCTCCCTGGTGTTCAAGAAGTAATGGCCGCTTGTGCATTACTCCAGTATCTCCCTCTCGGTGATGGCACCAGTTTCACGCTTATGTAGACTTGTTATAAATGACACCATTGTGCCATCATACCAGTGCCTGCTGAATATATAGTGCCAGCTCAACTTAGTGCACTCAGTACTGAGTGAGTGCTCGCTGATAATATGCTGATGCATTCAGATTAAATTTGCATCCTTCTCCATCGCATTCTACATCACTTCGTCAGCGAAGTTAGTTCAGAATCAGAAAATGCGATCTTACCAGGGAGATTCATGTTTGTTTTCAAACTCTTCGCATTTTGAGTCCATGTTGTCATTCCCACACAGTGTCAAAAGCTCGCGGATTTACTATCAAATAAGTTGGTTGGATTTAAAATTGGTGTTGTAAAACTTTACTGAGTTTACCCCAGTCCAACGCCGGCATCTCTACATCATGGCCATTCCCACGCACAGAGTAAACTCAGATCCCGCTCAATTAGTTAGTTGGCAGTAGTAACAGGAATGAACAGCATTCAAAGCAAGTGTTTGAGGTAAATTAAAGTGTGATGGCATAACAAAGCAGGGGTCTCCAGCACTGAACCTTGTAGAACACCACTTCCCACCTTTTGTCACTCTGAATTACCCTTACTCTATTCTCTGCCTGGAAGCCAGCTAACAATCTATTCTAACTCCTTCCCATGACTTCAACATTTTCTGACTTAATTCATTATTGTGGAGCATTTTACCAAAGATTATTTGAAAATTAAGATAATTTCCACCTACTACATTACCAATGTCTGCTTTCTTTGTTACTTCCTCAAAACTCTAAATAGTTGACTTAGCCAGATTTTTCCATTTGAAATCAGCTTTAACTATTCATTGTTAAGAGAAACCTTGCAGAGGTGATGATGAACTTGGCCACTAGCTGGAATTAGTAGGACATTGAATTGCACCTTAATATTTTTAATCTTTAGATGTTCTTCAGTTCTCTTCTTTAGTAAGAATTGCATTATTTTTCCGACCAGTGATGTTAAGACATATTCTGTTCAGCTTTTAAAATATAGGAATTAGATTAGCTATTTGCCAACTGTCTGATACTACACCTTTTTCTACTGAACTATTAAAAATGACTAGTAATGCCTCTATTAGCTCTTTCTTAAATTCACAGAACCATAGAACATAGAACAATACAGCACAAACAGGCCCTTCGGCCCACGAGTTGCGCCGATCACATCCACCAATCCACAGACCTATCTATAACCCCCTATCCTATTTGTTTCCATATACTCATCCAGAAGTCTCTTAAAAGACCCCAGTGAGTTTGCCTCAACAACCTCCGACGGCAGTCGGTTCCATTCACTCACCACCCTCTGAGTGAAAAACCTACCCCTGACATCTCCTTTGTATTTGCTTCCCTGCACCTTAAATCTGTGTCCTCTCGTAGTGACCATTTCAGCTCGGGGAAATAGTCTCTGAGAGTCCACCCTATCTATTCCTCTCAACATTTTATAAACCTCTATCAGGTCGCCTCTCAACCTACGTCTCTCCAGTGAGAAGAGTCCCAGCTCCCTCAACCTATCTTCATAAGGCCTGCCTCCCAATCCAGGCAGCATCCTTGTAAAAATTCCTACAGTGCAGAATGAGGTCATTTGGCTCATTGATCCTGCACCAAGAGCAATTCTATCCAGGTCCTATCCCTCTAACTCTACATATTAACCCTTCTAATTCCCCCTGACACTAAGGAACAATAAACATTATCAATCCACCTAACCTGCTCATCTTTGGACTGTGGGAGGAAACCCATGCAGACATGTAAAAACAGTTAACTGAGACCAGAATGGAATCTGGGTCTCTGGCCATGTGGGGCGTCAGTACTAACCATTGTGTATCGTGCCACCCTTTATTATTTTAAAATACATGATTGCAATCCATCTGGATGAGGGACTTTATTCTCTTTAAATTTGTTTCGTTTATTCAGTCCCTCCTTTTATTTTAAATGCAATGATCTCATTACTCAACTCATTATTCAATATCACATTGACCTGCTCTGTTGACCTCATTGGTAAATACCAAGTAAAATAATAATTTAATACCCTTGTCAACTCTCCAGCATTATCTGTGGTATTACACTGCCTGTCCCCTTGTGGTTCTATTTTATTATTTTACATTACAGACTTCTTTCTTTGCTGCTGTACCTGTAAAATATTTAACTATTTTCATTCCGACTCCTGAAGTTTAATTCAACTGTTTCCTTTTATTATTTTTTGAAACTCTGTCCTAATCTGTTCATATTCTCTCCTATCCTGTGGTCCTCTGCTATCAAGGTATTTGACTTAGGTCTTTTCTCTAACTCTCAATTGCTCCCTTTTGTCTTTATTCATTCATGGAGGCTCACTGGTGATTCCTTCGAGCAGAATATATTTTTCCATCTTGACAAATACATGAATGGGATGGGAATAGAGGGATATTGTCCCTTGGAGGGCAGGGGGTTTTAGTTCAGTCAGGCCACATGGTTGGTACAGGCTTGGAGGGCTGAAGGGTCTGTTACTCTAATTTTCTTTGTTCTTTGTTCTGTTGAACATGTTTTAAACATTTCCAATTATTTATCTATATCATCGTTTGCTGACATAATTCCCCATTCAATTTTACCATGTCCTATTCATTGCATTTAGAAATTACTTTGGTTCAGAAGATTGAAATATAAAATCAGTTTGGGTGGAGATGAAATAGAGCAAGTGTAAAATATCCCTAGTAATAATAGTTTATAGACCCTCAAATGGGCCCCAACAAAGGATAAATCAAGAAAGAAAGGAATTGCAATAACTGTGGGGACTATATTCTTTATATAAATTAGACAAATTGAATTGGAAAAGGTGGTCTTGAAGATGTGTGCATGAAGTCTATTTCTGATAGTTTCTCAGAACAATAGGTTTAGAAAGCAACTTGGGATAGATTATTTCACATAGGGTAAAATGTAATGTGACAAGATTAATTAATCATTTCTTGGTAAATAACATTTTGGGAAAGTATGATCATGACACAATGAATTTCATAATCAGTTTGAAGGTCTGAAGCCAATGTCTTAAAATGTAAATTAAGGCGATTCCAATGGCATGGAGACAAAGGACCAAATCTTTGTCCCTGGGTTGGGAAGGGAGAGTTGGGTGATTCCCTGGCATGGCAAACTCAACTTTTAAAAAGGTTTCCTGTAGGTGGGATTTTTGGTCAGGTAAGTGGTGGGGAGGTGCACTTTTGAACAAGAATTGGGATGGGCAACCTTGGAATAAATCCGTAGGCTGCCACTCATGGATGTGGGCTGTGCTCAAAATTTGCCTCTGTGCCCAACACTGTTAAACCCCTACCCATCACCCCATGAGTATTCCCTCTGCCCCATATCAGTCTAGGCTAACTTAATTGCCCTTTACCAACTCCATGGCAAAATAATGTGCCTCGCTGCACACCATTGCCTCTGTACCTTATGCCAACTCATGCCAGTCCATGTCCCTCACCACCCTTTGCTCCTATCCCCTCCATGTCAACTGACCAAGTTCTCTTGGACAGATCTTTTATAGCTTTGACACTTCCTGGGTAGCTTTGACAGATTTGAAGCTGGACAGCTTCTTAACATTTCCTTGACAGCTGAACATTTACTGGACAGATGGACATTGCCTGGATAGTTGGGCACCATCTTTATAGTTTGAAGGTCCCAATAAGTTTTTGCTTTAAAAGCACAAAATGATATTACTTTTAACAATCCCAAAGACTGTCCTATTTTTGTCAGAGGTTGCTCTATCTCTCCCAAAGGTATCCTGAAATCCTACACAAAGCAGTACCTTACCTCTCCATAGGAGTATCCTAGTTATCCATGCAATTCCACCAAGTTCCAATCTCCCCTTATCTGTTCTAATCTGCATATTCCAGATTCCACATTCCTGTTCTTCCAAAATCTCTCTTCAATGGAGGCAGCTGGTGATTTAAATTGTCAGCTGCCTCCACAGTAGACTCATGTGCAGACCCTGGTCTGATGCCAGTACTGTCCCTGCAAAGGTTCAGGGCAAGATTTAGAAATTTCAACCATTTTTAGGATTTTCGCCATGTTGGAGGGCATTTCCATCATGGCAAACATCCGAACTGAAACTAACTAAAATGGACAAGAATAATAAATGGTAAGATGGCAGGTAAACTGTGGCAGACATTCAAGGAAACATTTAATAATTCTCAACAAAAAATATTGGGTAGAGTTTTCATCATGGACTTGAAAAACAGGAGCTGTGTCTGTTTTTGGGTTAGAAATTTGCTTCTTGAAGGAAACCAAATCAAAGTCCCAGTTTTCAATGGCATAAAAACAGATTTCCTGTCCAATCGGAAGTGGTATGGGTGGGAATAGAAATGAGCCAGATCGTTTAGACTCTCCAGTGCAGCCATTATTAAAGCTGGCAACTGCCTTAAAGATGAGAACTGTGCATCATGCCAAAGCCTTTCAACCAAGCAGATGTGAGATGATGCAGGAAAACCAGAGGACTAGCACCCAAAGCATATTGCATCTTTCTTCATTGTTAGAGATCTCAATGTCATGCTGGAGGCTGTGAGGGATGTTTTCACTGGGTGGTCTTATGAACATAGTAAGAAGTCTCACAATACCAGGTTAAAGTCCAACAAGTTTATTTGATAGTAAATCCACAAGCTTTCAGAAATGCTGTTCCTTCGTCAGTGAATTTTGAACTTTCCACTCACCTGACGAAGGAGCAGTGTTCCGAAAGCTTGTGGGTTTATTATCAAATAAACTTGTTGGACTTTAACCAGGTGTTGTGAGACTTCTTACTGTGTGTTTAACCCAGTCCAATGCTGGGGTCTCCACATCATGATTACTATGGTCTAATGAACATCAGCCCCTTTGGCCTGATTATGCTGCATAGGTAAATGACAGATTCATCCCCTGCAATTATGCCTCAGGGACTCACTGGTTGCCTAAGTGAGCTGGTGTTCGTATTGCCTCTGTGTCTCTGCCTGGGCTCCTGTGAAGGAGATAGTAGCTAACTCTTCAAGGGATATCCCTCATTCCCTCAGAATTTGTGGTTTGGATTGCAGATCTGAGACAGCACATACTGATGGAGGATAAAGGGGTCCTGGCAGCTGCCAGGATATTAAATGTTAATTGGAAGCCTTTCTTGTTGATTAACCTCACGGTTGCTCACTGGCTGCTTTGTGAGGTGCACGGATGCAATTGATGATGACCCGCACTTGGGGGAATCCAGCAATGATGGCAAAACCCAAAACTCGCTGGCCCTGCAGGGTCACCTCTCTCATAAAGTGAATGTACTATCCAGCTCTAGAGGACATCAATGCTAGATGCCTCAAAAGTCTTCAGCAGAACCAGGAGCCAGAGGTGAAGAAGATCAAAGCTGTAATGGTTCTGATGGCCATTAGAACAGCATGATATCCAACGCTGCAAGGCGCAAGATTTTTGGCCTTGAGGCCACAGATGTTTGCAAACATCTTTCCTGAAGAATCATCATCTCCATGGAGTCAGTCATCTCCAGCAAGCTCCATCATCACCTTATAGAGGAATCTGAGTATCCTTGCATATGGGTTGGATTCTCCACCCTCGTGAGGTAGACGGCAGAATGGAGCATCAGCCAAAAATCAGAATTCCTGATGGGCATCAAGGGAATCAGGATTTACACAACCAGGCCCTGATTAAATTCTCACCCAGACCAAGTAGCAAACCAATAATTACTTAAATTAAATTAACTATAATGTAGTTAGTGAGTTTGACAACCCATTCACATTCAATTCCGACCACCCTCCCCCCCACCAACGTGGAATGGCACTGGACAGACTTGCTAATCACAAGCAGGGATATGGCACGGTGGATCCCGACGATCCAGGGGAGCATTACCGACCCTTCAGAAATGAGTGGTATCCTCCCCCACTCAAATCAAGGATCAGTCTAGCCCCCTTCCACCTTCACCATGCAGGCATAAAGGTGACCCCACCCCAATTTGCTGACCCGCTTGCCCTCAGAATCTTTCTCTCCCACAGACCTTCCACTCAGGCCCTCACCCCTTCAGACTCCCACTCAGGCTCCGTCCCCCTTAGACTCTCCATTCAGGCTTTCACCTCCCTAAATCCCCCTCCCATTCAGACACCCCTCCCCATTTCCCCCACCCCTTCCCACTCAGGCTTCCTCCATTCAGGCCATGCGTCTTGGCAGTGTCAACATGGCACTGTCCCCAGCACTCTGGCCTGGTGCCTTCGGTCCCAATGGCGAGTCTCAAGGAAGTAGGCCCAGTGGCCATTTGCCCCTCTGCTGCTGGTAGGCTTCAAAGGAAAGGTTCCTCAAAGGTCCAGCGGGGGTTGGTGAGTTCACATTGGGGGCAAGATGTTGACCTTGCCACTCTCCGCCCTGGTGGGAGTCTTGTCGCTGGACTGGCCCTTCAAGCCTTGGCAGTCCTGAAGATCACCCCTGATGATTTCAGGCAGCCCTGTAATCAACAGCTGCTTTGCCACATTTTGAAGTGGCAAGGTTACTTTAATTTCCATGCCCTCTGAACAGCTGTCATAGAACATAGAACATTACAGTGCAGTACAGGCCCTTCGGCCCTCAATGTTGCGCTGACCAATGGAACCTATCTAATGACTTTCTAACCTAAACTATTCCAATTTTATCCATATGCCTATCCAATGACCATTTGAATGTCCTTAAACTTGATGAGTCCACAACTGCTGCAGGCAGGGCATTCCATGCCCTTACTACCCTCTGAGTAAAGAACCCACCTCTAGCATCTGTCCTATAACTATCACCCCTTAATTTAAAGCTATGTCCCCTCATACTATCCAACTCCATCCGAGGAAAAAGGTTCTCACTATTCACCCTATCTAACCCTCTGATCATCTTATATGTTTCAACTAAGTTACCTCTTAGCCTTCTTCTCTCTAATGAAAATAACTTCAAGTCCCTTAGCCTTTTTTCATAAGACCTACTCATCATACCAGACAACATCCTGTCAGCCTTTAATATAAGTGCAACAGTCCATTCTGCAACAGTCCATTCTCTTTCACCCTGTCAGAAGCTGCTGGTGTGAGCAGACTCCTCTGAAATTCCCTGGTAGACATGAGATGCCAACTTTATCCCTGTTGGGAGGGAGTTCCATTCTGTACAGTCCTACATTCAGCCCCAGTGTATTTAGGGACATGCAGGAAAGGGGGGTTGAAGCTAAGATTATGTCAGGTTGAATGAAGCATGCTCGAAGACTGTACCACCTACTCCTCTTCCTATAATTCAAGTTCATCTAAGGATCTGAGAACACAGAAACATAGAAACATAAAAAATAGAGTAGGCCATTCAAAGAAGAACAAAGAACAAAACAGCATGGAAAACAGGCCCTTTGGCCTAACGAGCCCGTGCCACCACCTCGATGTTCTCATTTCTATCCATGATCCCTGTCATCCCTGTCTATGTTTATAGATCTATGCATTAGAACCAAATTTGAGACAATTTAGGGAGAATTTGTTCTGCCAATCAGCCTGAGAGCTCATCTTTGGGATGTGGGAGGAAATTCAGTTCTTCAAGTCTGCTCTGTCATTCATTCTGATCATGGCTGATCATCAAATGTAATATTGTGATCCCACATTCCTCTATATTCTTTAATCCTTTTAGTCCCAAGAGCCATATTTAATTGTTTCTTGAAATCACACAATGTTTTGGTCTCAATTATTCTGGTAATGAATTCCACATATTCACCATAGAACATAGAACATAGAACATAGAACATTACAGCACAGAACAGGCCCTTCGGCCTTCGATGTTGTGCCGACCAAAATAAAAAGCAATGCCCCTCCATACTAAACCATTCCCTTCTCTTCCATATACTTATCAATTAACCTCTTAAACGCCACCAAACTTGGCGCATCTACAACAGCTGCATGCAGGGCATTCCACTCCCTAATCACTCTTTGAGTAAAGAACCTAACTCTGATATCCGTCCTATAACTCATACCCCTTAATTTAAAGCTGTGTCCCCTCGTGCTAGCATTCTCCATCCTAGGAAAAAGGCTATCACTGTCCACCCTATCTAAACCTCTAATCATCTTATATGCTTCAATCAGATCCCCTCTTAGCTGCCTCCTTTCTAACGAAAACAACCTCAAATCCTTCAACCTCTCTTCATAGGACCTGCCCTCCATACCAGGCAACATCCTGGTAAACCTCCTCTTGTACCCTCTCCAATGCCTCCACATCTTTCTTATAATGTGGCGACCAGAACTGCACACAATACTCCAAGTGCGGCCGCACTAGAGTGTTGTACAGCTGCAACATGATGCTGCGGCTCCTAAATTCAATCCCCCTACCAATAAAAGCTAAGACTCCATATGACTTCTTAACAACTTTATCCACTTGACTGCCTACTTTCAGGGATCTATTGACACATACACCAAGATCCTTCTGTTCCTCAACACTTTTAAGAGCCCTACCATTAGCCCTATACTCTACACATTTATTGTTCCTGCCAAAGTGCATTACCTCACACGTTTCCACATTAAACTCCATTTGCCACCTCTCGGCCCAGCTCTGCAACTTGTCCAAGTCACTCTGTAAACTAAAACACCCCTCTTCACTATCTACCACACCACCAACTTTAGTATCATCCGCAAATTTACTGATCCATCCCTCAATACCCTCATCCAGATCATTTGTAAAAATTACAAACAGCAGGGGCCCCAAAACAGACCCCTGAGGCACACCACTCGTCACCGAACTCCACGATGAAAATCTCCCATCAACCACCACCCTCTGTCTTCTATCTGCCATCCAATTCCTAATCCAATTAGCTAAATCACCCTCTATTCCACACATCTGCATTTTCTGTAGAAGTCTTCCATGGGCCACCTTATAAAAAGCCTTACTAAAGTCCATATATACTACATCAACCGCCTTACCCCCATCCACCTCTCTGGTCACTTTCTCAAAAAACTCAATGAGGTTAGTAAGGCATGACCTACCCTTCACGAAACCAGGCTGACTATCCCCAATCAATTCATTTCTCTCTAAATAACTATAAATCCTATCCCTAATAATTCTCTCCAATACCTTGCCCACAACAGAAGTAAGACTCACTGGCCTATAATTCCCTGGAAGTCTCTCTTCCCCTTCTTAAACAATGGGACCACATTCGCTATCCTCCAGTCCTCCGGAACCACACCCGTAACCAACGGGGACCTGAAGATCAGAGCCAGAGGCTCTGCAATCTCCTCTCTTGCCTCCCAGAGAATCCTAGGGTAAATCCCGTCCGCCCCAGGGGACTTATCCAACTTCAAACCCTCGAGAATTTCTAACACATCCTCCCTATCTACTACAATACTTCCCAATTTGCAACCCTGTACCTCATTGTTCTCCATAGCTACATTTCCAGCACTCTGCGTGAATACCGAAGAGAAATATTTATTCAGTGCCTCACCAATCTCTTCAGGCTCCACGCACAACTTCCCAATGCTGTCTATGACTGGCCCTAATCTTGCCCTAACCAATCTTCTATTCTTAACATATCGAAAGAAAGCTTTAGGATTCTCCTTAATCCTATCAGCCAACATCTTCTCGTGTCCCCTCTTAGCTCTCCTCAATTCACTTGAGGATTGAAGAAATTTCTCCTCATCTCAGCCCTAAAAAATCCTTAAACTATGACCCCTTCTGAACTCACTTGAAAAGGTGTGGGGCTATGGGGATTGGGCATGGGTAAGATGCGCTGTCAGAGAGTTGGTGCAGACTCGATGGGCCAAATGGCCTCCTTCCGCACTGTAGGTATTCTATGATTCTATGATTCCAGCAGCTGCACTGCTGTTGCAAAATATAAAAGATGGTGTGAGGGTTTCATACTTTCATACTACCGTGCATGACAAAATTCTCCTGAATGCTGTGGTCTGATTTTAAGGCATTCGTCCTAGATTCCTTTTGTCCTTGACTCTCTGACTAGTTAAAAAAGTTTCTATTGACCCTAAGATTCTGGTCAAATTTCCAAAAATCTCAATCCAGCATCTTTTTTACCATCAATCAACACCACCCAAAAATAGATGAACTTGTCACTCACCTCATTGCTGTTTTGGAAACATTACTGTACACCATTTGGCAGCTACACTTGTCTGAAAAAAAAAAGCAGTACTCTTTAAATTATTATCTGCAATGTGATTTTATATGTCCTAAGAAAAGAGAGAACTGCTGGTAAACATTAGTATTTTTCTATTTTTTTCTTTCTATTTGTAAAATCTGTTTTCTACATTATAGCAGTGACTACAATTTAAGCACATTTCTATAGTAGTAAAGCATTTTTAGACATCTTTATGTCTTGAAAATGGCTATATAAAAGACAAAAGTCACATTTATCCTTTACAGTTTAGAATGCAGATAAATTTGTTAAGGATACTTGTTTCTGTCACAACTAGAAAGCTATTACCCTGAAACAAATCATTGATTTGACTTTGGCATGCAAAATGAGGAGAAATAATTCATTCCAACATTGAAGTTTATGAAAATGGTTTGTATTAAACCTCTGATTTGCAAATGGGTATCTACATGACTGCATTGTGTGGCACAGTTGTGTAACACACACAGCCTTCCTAACATGGTAATGGAATCATTTAAAGAAAGAAAATACATTAGTTTGTTTAGCAGAGCAATGCAGCAGGACCATCTGTCAACCTTAACCTACAAGTATTATAAATAGAGATATGTGTATAATCACAGAATCAAATTACATGTAGGCACATATGTCATCGATATCAAAACAAAAACTTGGCATTGTGCATTCATTAATAATTCTGCTGCAGAGTCCAACAGTAGAAGGTAAATAGAGAATATGACACAGCTAACAATGAAATAGAATAAATAACTCTACAAAAGGATTATGGACATCCTCATTCATTCTGTATATTCAATTTACACCTCAGGAATGATTGTCACAGAAATGTCCTTCCAGTTGACTGCTGGTTCGCTGGAAACACTTTAGAAAGTAGAAAAATGCCCCTTAAAAACTGCCAGTATTTACACTGCTTATCCAGGCTCTCCATAAAAATTTCAATGACGTTACAAGGACAAGTTTGGGAATCGCTATGGAAGTCAAGTTTACACCCTCATTTTTTAACCTAATGTGCTTAAGAATTACATAGTGACATCAGAATTGGGAGCAGGAATTAGTCATTCAACCTGACTGTGAGCTCAATACACCTTTCCTGTCTCCCTCTCATAAGCTTGACTTCCTAATTGACCAAAAATCTACCTTACTCAATCTTGAATAAATTCAGTGACCCGGGCGGCACGATAGCACAAGTGGTTAGCATTGCTGCTTCACAGTTCCAGGTCCTGGGTTCAAATCCTGGCTTGGGTCACTGTCTGTATGGAGTTTGCACATTCTCCTTGTGTCTGTGTGGGTTTCCTCCAAGTACTCCAGTTTCCTCCCACAGTCCAAAGATGTGTGGGTTAGGTTGATCGGTCATGCTAAGAAATTGCCCCTTAGTGTCCATGGATACATAGGTAAGAGGGATTAATGAGTATAATATGTAGGAATATGGGGATAGGGCCTGGTTGTGTTCGGTGCAGACTTGATGGGCCGAAGAGCCTCTTTCTGCACTGTAGGGTTCTATGATTCTATGACCCAACCTCTACTAATCTGTGGGGAAGAGAATTCCACATATTAACATAAGACAAAGAATAGTACAGCACAGGAACATGCCCTTAGACCCTCTAAGCCTGCACTGTCTAAACCAAACGTGTATGCACTTATGGAGTTTGTATCCTTCCATTCCATCCTATTCATGAATTCACCTAGATGTCCCTTAAATGCTGATATCATCCTTGCTCACACCACCTCTCTGGGCAGCACGTTCCAGGCATTCACCATCCTCTGTATGAAAATCTTGCCTCGCACCTCTCTTGTAGACTTTTCCCCAGTGCCTTAAGCCTAAGTGCCCTAAGTATTTGACTTTTCTACCCTAGGAAGAAGCACCTATCTACTCTGTCCATACCACTCATAATCCTCTGCCTGATTGCCCCTCAATCTCCAGTGAGAACATTTCAAGTTTGTCCAACCTCTTCTCATAGCTAATACCACACCAGGCAGCATGCTGGAAAATCTTTTCTGTGTCTTCTCCGAAGCATCCATATCCTTCTGCTAGTGTGGCAACCTGAATTGTACACAAGATTCTAAATGAGGCAAATTAAGGTTCTGTCGCATGACCTGTAGCATCTGCAGCATGACCTGCTGATTTTATACTCAGTGCCCCAACTGATGAGAGCAAGCATGCCCTGAAAGTATCCCTGAAAGTAAGCAGTCAAGTCGATAAGGTTGTTAAGAAGGCATACGGAGTCTTAGCTTTTATTGGTAGGGGGATTGAATTTCGGAGCCGCAATGTAATGTTGCAACTGTACAAAACTCTAGTGCGGCCGCACTTGGAGTATTGTGTGCATTTCTGGTCCCCACATTATAAGAAAGATGTGGAGGCATTGGAGAGGGTACAGAGGAGGTTTACCAGGATGTTGCCTGTTATGGAGGGCAGGTCTTATGAAGAGAGGCTGAGGGATTTGAGGTTGTTTTCGTTAGGAAGGAGGCGGCTAAGAGGGGACCTTATCGAAACATATAAGATGATTAGAGGTTTAGATAGGGTGGACAGTGATAGCCTTTTTCCTAGTATGGAGAAAGCTAGCACGAGGGGACACAGCTTTAAATTAAGGGGTGATAGTTATAGGACGGATATCAGAGGTTGGTTCTTTACCCAGAGGGTGGTTCGGGAGTGGAATGCCCTGCCTGCGGCAGTTGTAGATGTGCCAAGTTTGGTGGTGTTTAAGAGGTTAGTTGATAAGTTTATGGAAGGGAAGGGAATGGTTTAGTTTGGAGGGTCATTGCTTTTTATAATGGTCGGCGCAACATCGAAGGCCGAAGGGCCTGTTCTGTGCTGTAATGTTCTATGTTCTATGTTCTATGCCTTCTTGACTACCTTCTCCACCTGTGTGGATAAATGATTGGTGGACATGTATGCCTAGATCTCTCTGCCTCAATACTTCTAAGGGTTCTACCATTTGGTTTTTAATTCCAAATGCATTGGACTTTCCAAAATGCATTATCTCACATTTGTCCTGATTAAACTCCTTCTGCCATTTCTCCATCCAAGTCTCCAACCAATTTGTATCTTGCTGTATCCTCCGACAATTCTCTTCATTATCTGCAATCAAACAAGTTACATTTATATATTACAAACAATGAAGGGCCCAGAACTGATCCCTGTGGGACATCACTAGTCACAGCTTTCCATTCTGTTGGTAGATGGGTGTGTCCATGGGGAGAGATCAATAGGGACGGAGAGAGTGCCCAATGGTCATTGGTATTGAATTGAAAACAGCTTTTTGGCCTCATCCTGCACCATTATACTTCGGAGCACTGTTGTCTTATTTTCAACAGTGAAGGATCCATTAGGAAGTTGGCTATTTATACTTAAAGACTTTCAACCGTACATATAAGTCACTAAATTTCCACCCCCTTTACTGTTAAGTTCCACCAGAGGTAGACAAAAACATTGACGAAGGACGAAAGACTTGAGTAAGGCACTTACTGAGTGTGTTAAAATGGGTGGCACGGGCTTGTGGGGCTGAAGGGCCTGTTTCCTGTACTATGCTGTTTTTTGTTCTTTGAATCTACATAAACAAGTTAATATAAGAGTTAATCACTTCTTGCTATAGATGCGGTGTAGCAAAGGTTTATCAGACTGATTCCTGGGATGGCAGGATTGATGAATGAGGAGAGATTGAATCATTTAGGATTTTATTCACTGGAGTTCAGAAGAATCATGGGGGGAACGTTGGAATCTCATAGAAACCTATTAAATTCTAATAGGACTAGGCAGGGTAGATGCAGGAAGGATATAACCACTGACAGCTGAAGACAACTTCAAAGTAGCTAAGTACTCTCAGATCCTACTTTGTATAAATATTACGCTTAGGAACAATGGAAGGTGGGTTAATGTATCTCAGCAGCACTCAATTGCAAAGGAAATATCCCTTTACAGTTGAGCTGACTGCATGATGTCTAAAATCCATTAAGCTGTTAATTAGAAGACAGTTAAAGAACCTGTCAAAAATTGAATGGAAACCAGGCCTTTCGAATGGTTTGAAGAGATTTCAAAGCTTTTTATGAAGGTTCAGAGAATTGAAATAAGTGCTGTGTTAAAAAGGGGGGCTGAATTAGCAGCTGGGAAGAAACCACCCCTCTCCCCCATGAAAGCGACTTCTCCTGTCAATCAAAAGACTTAAAAGAGCTTTTCTTATGCTGGGAGCTTCTTAGAGACAGAAAAGGAAATCTTTTCTGCAGAATGGAGTGCTGCTGTGATTTTGTGATTTGGAAGTATGCCAGGTGTCCAGGGTACATTTAAGCTAAAGTGACCTGACACTTCTGGTTTTTCACAGTCCACAGATCAGGATGATGATGCCTGAAACTACCATGCCAGGAATGATCTGCAGGTTTTCCAGAACTAGAAGGAGCAGGTGAGCCACAAGATGCAGATGCCAAGGGCCAGGGCCAAAGTCAACCTCTTGTCTCTGTTCTGACTCTTGGGGTTACTCTCCCTGGCAGTAGCAGAGAAGCACAAGCACTACACATACTTCCTTGACTCCCAAAGGTTCTAATGCCCACGTTGGTCAAGACTATCATCAAAGCCCACCTGGTGCAATTTCAGTTGAAGAACTGGATGAATGGCAGAAAGGCTTTTAACTGGGTTTCATATCCACTAATCACATTCAAATAAGCTGTTCTTACTCAGTCTTGAAACTGATTGGGGCTAGCAGCAAATGGCAACAGAACTGGCAAGAATGTCAAGAATCCCATTTTAGTCCTGACGTCCCTTTCAATGGCATTCCTGCCAGCTGGTAACCGGGCTGGTGAATCCTTCCCATAGCTAGAATTCTCTGACGTCACCAATGGCTGGGATTCTCCAGGACCGCTGTAATGGATGGAGATTTGGCTGAGTGCCAAATTTTCCATTCTCATTGGTAATGGTAGCAGGAGGATAACATTTGATAGCCCATTTGTTTGAAAGGTGATATTGAGGAGTTTAGTGGGTTGCTACTGATGGAATGCACCACCCTCTGTGTGAAAAAACTATCTCTAGCATCCAAATTATACCTTATCCCCCTCACCCTAAGCCTGTGACCACTCGTGCTATTCGAGTCCATCCTAGGAAAAAGCTTAACCCTGTTTATCTATATCCCTCATAATCTTGTACACCTCTATTAGATCTCCTCTAAGTCTATGTCTTTCTAAGGAAAACAGTCCCAATTTGCCAACCTCTCCTCGTAACTCAGACCTTCCATACCAGGCAGCATCCTGGTAAACCTCCTCTGCATTCTCTCCAAAGTCTCCACGTCCTTCCGTAGTAAGGCGACCAGAACTGGACGCAGTATTCCAAATAAGGTTTAACCAGCGTTTTATACAACTGCAACATTAAAGGCCAGCTCTTGTACTCTATGCTCCTTTCTGTAAAGGCTAGCATAGCATATGCTTTCTTCACAATGTTCTCCACCTGCTCTGCCACCTTCAGAGACTTGTTCACATGCATCCCCAGATCCCTCTGATTTTCTATACTCTTAATAGATCTACCCTTTATCATATACCTCCCCCCAACATTCTTTCTCCCGAAATGCATCACCTTGCATTTATCAGGATTGAATTCCATCTGTCATCTGCCCAAGCTACCAGCCTATCTATGTCCTGCTGTATCGCCTGACAATGCTCCTCGCTATCTGCAAGTCCAGACATCTTTGTATCGTCTGCAAACTTGCTGATCACTCCACTTACTCCCTCTTCCAAGTCATTTATATATTACAAATAGAAGAGGTCCCAGTACCGAGCCCTGCGGCACACCACTAGTGACCGACCTCCAGCTAGAGAAACACCCTTCCACTACTCTCTGTCTTCTAGCTGAGTTTCTGGATTAATAGTCTAGTGATAATACCACTAGGCCATCAGCTCCCCTTGTTGGAGATATTCATTGCCTGGCAAATACTACTTGCTACTTATCAACCCAAAAGTTGATTGAGGGAGCTTGTTGGCAGGCAAAGGGGCATCTAGTAATTGGGAGGCTTTCAAAAGTGTGTTAACCTGAGTTCAGGGTAAGCTCATTGCTTTTAGATTGAAAGGCAAGGTTGGTCAAAGTACAGGACCCTGGATGACTTGAGATATTGAGGCCCTTGTCAAAAAGAAGAAGGAGGCACATAACATGCATAGGCAGCTGGGATTAAGTGGATCCCTGGAATAAAATAGAGGGTGTCAGAGTAGACTCAGGAAGGCAAGAAGGGGACATGAGTTTAACTGATAAGGCGAAGGAGAAACCAAAAAGCTTCTACAAAATCATGAAGGGCAAAGGAGTAACTCAGGAGAGAGTAGATCCTCTCCAGGATCAACAAAGTTATCTATATGCAGATTCACAAGAGATAGGTGAGATCCTAAATTAATATTTCTCATCAGTATTTACTATTGAGAAAGGCATGGATATTATGGAACTTGGGAAAATAAATAGTCATGTTTTGAAGAATGTACGTATGACAGAGAAGAGGTGCTGGAAGTTTTAAAGCACATCAGGGAACATAAATCCCTGGGATCTTATGAAGTTTATCCCGGGACATTATGGGAGGCTAGGGAGGAAATTGCAGGTCCCCTAGCAGTAGTATTTGAATCATTGTCATCTATAGGTGAGATGCCTGAAGATTGGACAGTGGCAAATGTTGTGCCTTTGTTTAAGAAAGACTGCAAAGAAAAGTCTGGGAACTACAGGATGGTAAGTAGAGGGTAAGTAGTGGGTAAGTTGTTAGAGGTTATTCTGAGAGACAGGACCTACATGCACTTAGAGAGGCAAGGACTGATTAGGGACAATCAGCTTGGCTTTATGAGCGGAAAATCATGTCTCACAAATTTGATTGAGTTCTTTGAAGGGATAATCAAGATGGTAGATGAGTGTAGTCAGTTGATGTTGTCAGAGTGGATTTTAGCAAGGCTTTTGACAGAGAACCGTATGGGAGGACGTTGCATAAGGTTAAATCTTAAAGGATCCAGGGTGAGGTAGCCAAATGGATACAAAACTAGCTTGATGACAGAAAACAGAGAGTGATTGTAGAGGGCTGTTTTTCAAACTGGAGAACTATGACCAGCGATGAGCACCAGGGATTGGTGCTGGATCCACTGTTCTTTGTCATTTATCATAATCATTTGGATGAGAATTTAGGAGACATGTTTAGCAAGTTTGCAGATGATACCAAGATTGGTGACATAATAGATTGTGAAGAATGTTCTCTAGGATTGTAATGGAATCTTCATTAGTTGGGCCAGTGGGCTGATAAATGGCAGATGGAATTTAATTTAGATAATTGCAAGGTGATGCATTTTGGTAGATCGAACCAGGGCCAGACTTATTTAGCTAATTGGAGAGCGTTATAGAACAAACAGATCTAAGGGAACAGGTTGAAGAGAGACTGGACAGATTGGAACTTTTCTCCTTGGAGCATAGGAGGCTTAAAGAGGTAATAAAATAATCCAAAGAATTGATAGAATTCTTACATAGAGGAGGCCATTCAGCCCATTGAGTCTGTACTGACTATAATCCTATCCAAACTTTTTCCCGTAACTTCATACATTTACCCTGTTAATCCCTCTGACACGAGGTTCAATTTAGCTTGGTCAATCAACCCAACCAGTGAATCTTTGGAGTATGGGAAGAAACTAGAACACCTGAAGGAAACCCATACAGACACAGGGAGAACATGCAAACTCCACACAGACAGTCACCAAGGCCAGAATCCCTGTCGCTGTGAGGCAGCAGTGTTAACCACTGTGCACCATTCTGCCCCAAATAAGCGGTGTAAATAAGATAGGTAGTCAACATCTTTTCCCAAAGGTAGGGAAATCAAAAACTAGAGGGCATAGGTTTAAGGTGAGAGACAAGAGAAGGGTCCAGAGGGGCAATTTTTTCACGCAGAGGGTGGTGACTGTCTGGAACAAACTGCCAGAGGCATTAGTAGAGACAAGTACAATTTTGTCTTTTAAAAAACATTTATACAGTTACATGGGTAGATTGGTATAGAAGGATATAGGCCAAACACAAGCAATTGGGACTAGCTTAATGGTAAAAACTGGGCAATGAGACGTAGATAGGATGCAAGACTGAGTGGAGAAGAGACAGATGGACTTCAACCCGGACAAGTGTGTGGTGATACATTTTGACAGGTCAAATGGGATGACAGAATATCATATTAAGGGTAGGACTCTTAGTGACGTGGAAGATCAGAAGGATCTTGGGGTCTGGGTTCATAGGACTCTCAAATCGGCTTCACAGGTAGAGGATGTGGTTAAGAAGCCATATGGTGTACTGGCCTTCATCAATCGAGGAATTGAATTTAGGAATTGGGAGGTAAAGGATATGGAAGCCATAGGTGCAGAGGAGATTTACAAAGATGTTGCCTGGACTGGGTGGCATGCCTTATGAGGACAGGTTGAGAGAGCTCGGTCTTTTCTCCTTAGAGAGACGATGGATGAGAGGTGACCTGGTAGAGGTGTATAAGATGTCGAGAGGTATTGATTGAATGGATTCTCAGAGGCTTTTTCCCAGGGCTGAAATGGCTACCACAAGAGAACACAGGTTTAGGGTGCTGGGGAGTAGGGAGAGAGGAGGTGTCAGGCGTAGGTTTTTCACTCAGAGGATGATAGATCCGTGGAATAAATGGTGGTGGAGACAAATCTGATAGGGTCTTTTAAGAGACTTTTAGGTAAGTACATGGGACTTAGTAAGATAGAGGGTTTTAGATAAGCCTAGTAGGTTGGGAGATGTTTGGCACAACTTGTGGGCCGAAGGGCCTGTTCATACTGTAGTTTTTCCACATTTCTAAGTTGGGCTGAAGGGCCAGTTTCCATGCTGTAAACTCTCTGACTCTATGTCTGGAATTTTACTGCCTCACAAGACCCAGAATCAGGATGAGCGAGGCTCACAGAACTGCATTCTCCATTCGCTTAGGATGGGATCTTAGGGAGCCTTGGGTGGGTGAGGTTGTAAAATACCAGTCAATGACTCTGACTGTTGTTGAATGAATGTTGATATGCTTGCTTGCTCTAATGTATTGGTGAAACGATGGTGGCAGAGCATCTGAGGAAGTGTTTTAAAAGTCTTTGTGCAATGTCCTTGAGGTGCTCTGGGTCTGTCACAGACAGAACCATCCCAACATACAAGCACCTTTTAACTAAAGATTTCAGCTCCATTGTAAGAGCCAGCTGTATATCTGCTGCAGCACTTTGCCATTATATAGAAGGTGCAGCAAGGGAAGTTGCTTGAATCCCTGTCATCAACCAAGCAACTTGACCATAAGAACATAACTAGGAGCAGGAGTAGGGCATCTGGCTCCTCAAGTCTGCTCTGCCATTCAGTAAGATCATGGCTGATCTATTCGTGGACTCAGCTCCACTTACATGGCCGCTCATAATAAAGGAATTAATCTTTAATTCCTTTACTGTTCAAAAATCTATTTTTGCCTTAAAAATATTCAATGAGTAGCCTCAACTGCTTCACTGGGCAGGGAATTCCACAGATTCACAACACTTTGTGTGAAGAAGTTCCTCCTAAATTCAGTTCTAAATCTGCTCCCGCTTATTTTGAGGCCATGGCCCCTAATTCTAGTTTCACCTGCCAGTGGAAACAACTTCCCTGCTTCTGTATTATCTATTCCCTTCACAATCTTATATGTTTCTCTAAGATACCCACTCATTCTTCTAAATTCCAATGAGTATAGTCCCAGTGCACTCAGTCTCTTCTCATAAGCCAACTTTCTCAAGTCTGGAATCTACTTTGTGAATCTTCTTTGCATCCCCTCCAGTGCCAGTATATCCTTTCTCAAGTAAGGAGACCAAAACTATACACAGTACTCCTGGTGTGGCCTCACCAGCACCTTAAACAATTGTAACATAACCTTGCTGTTTTTAAACTCCATCCCTTACCAATGAAGGACAAGATTCCATTTGCCCTATTAATTACCTGCTGCATCTGCAAACCAATTTTTTTTTGCAATTCATGCACAAGGACACCCAGGTCCCTCTGCACAGCAACATGCTTCAATTTTTGTATCATTTAAATAGTAGTCCATTTTGCTATTAGTCCTACCAAAATGGATGAATTCACATTTACTATTTTACTTGGTCTGTCAGACCTTTGCCAACTCACTTAGCCTATTTCTATCTCTTTGCAGACTTTCAGTATCCTCTGCACACTTTGCTCTATCAATCGTCTTAGTGTCATTGCGAATTTTGATGAACTACACTTGATCCCCAATCCATCTACGTAAATTGTAAGCAATTACAGTCCCAACACTGATTCTTGAGACACACCATTAGTCACTGTTCGCCAACCATCAAAATACCTATTTAACCTCAATCTTTGCTTTCTGTTAGTTATCCAATCCTCTATCTATGCTAACACATTAACAACAACACCCTTCACCTGTAACTTATACAGCAGTCTTTGGTGTAGCACCTTTCAAATGTATTCTGGAAATCTAGACATATCACATCCACAGGTTCCCCTTTGTCCACTGCGCATGTAATATCCTCAAGGAATTCCACCAAATTAGTCAAATATGACCTTTATTTCATGAACCTATGCTCCTATGTTCCCAATGGGACAATTTATATCCAGGTGTCTCGCTATTTCTTCTTCAATGATGATGATATTCATGAGACTGACAAAACTTTTAGGGGAAAATGCAAAACTTCAGTCATCAGATGCTGCATTATCTCTCCACATTGGAGCATTCCAGACTCTGTATCAAGGCATGAGATATGCTGGACATAGATTCCTTCACCTCCTGAAACATGATGCTTAAGCTTTCAGGCAGGCTTTGGTTTGTTATGGCTATCAGCGTTCTCCTGAATCTTAGTTCTGTGATGTGTTCATCTGATTCCTCTACTCCACCCTGGCAAAATGGCAGCTCTGATGTTATTCCATTCTGCATACCATGCTCATTAGTGAAAGGTGTTTGCTAATTTATGTTTCTTGGATATATTCTAGCTTCTAAGCTATATGCAATACTGGTCTCTGAGATAGTGCCTATGTTACTGGTAGCTCTTACTTCTGACAGCCTACAATTATAAGAAAGATAAGGTTTCAGTACTTATGGTTACTATAGGAAGGTGAGTGAGGCCTATGAAAAGAGTCAGAAGAGACGGAGGGAGAGACATGGCCAAGTTCAAAAAATAGAAAGGGAAATAAGAAAAGTGTTTGGCAGAGAAATCAAGGGCCAGAATCAAACAGGGCCAGAGTTAGAAACAATGGGAATAGGACGAGTACTATTTAAAAGCCAAGCCTTAAGACTTTGTGCCTTAATGCACAGAGCATTTGCAATAAAGTAGATGAATTCATTCATAAAATAGATGTAAACATTTGTGATATAGTTGGGACTATGGAGACATAGCTGCAGGCTGACCAGGATTGGGAACTGGGCATGCAGGAACATTCAGTATTTAGGAAGGACAAACAAAAAGGAAGGATGTGGAGTAGCTTCTTAAAAGTGAAATTAACACAATAGTGAGGAAGAATATTAACTCAGATGATGTGGAATCCATCTGGGTAGAGCTGAGAAGCACCAAGGGGCAAAAAAGGTTAGTAGGGATTGTATATAGAGCCCAAACTCTAATGGTGATGTTGGCAATGACATTAAACAGGAAATTAGAGTCACATGTGACAAAGGAACATTTGTAATTATGGGTGACTTTAATCTACATACAGATTGGGCAAATCAAATTAACAAAACCATAGTGGAGGAATCCCTGGAATGTGTAAAGGATGGTTTTCTGGACCTATATGTTGAGGAACAGCTAGAGAACAGACATTCCCAAATTGAGTATTGTGTAATAAGAAATAAATAATTGGTAATCTAATTGTGTGAGGCCTCTTGGAGATGAATGACGACAATATGAGAGAATTCTTCATCAAGATGGACAGTAGTGTAGTTGATTCTGAGACCAGGGTCCAGTATCAAAATAAAGGAAACTACAATGGTATGAGGCGTGATTTGGCTGTGATAGATTGGTAAATGGGATGACGGTGGATAGGCAATAGCAAATATCAGAGTGCACACAAGAATAGTTCATTCCTGTCTGGTGCAAAAGTGAAATGGGAAAGGTGACCAAACCATGGCTTACAAGGGATTTCCCTTATAAGATTTCCCTTGAGATAATATTAGATCCAAGCAGAGATATAGAAATTGGCCGGAAAAAAACAATAGACGTGAAGATTGGGAATGTCATGGTGGTGCAGTAATTGGTGCTGCTGCCTCACAGCGCCAGGGATTCCACGTTTAATTCCTAGCTTGGTCACTCTGTGCAGAGACTGTACATTCTCCCCAGGTCTGCCTGGGTTTCCTCTGGTGCTCCTGTTTCCTCCCACAGTTCAAAAGACATGCTGGTCATGTGTATTGACCATGCTAAATTCTCCCTCAATGTACCCGAACAGGCACCAGAGTGTGGCAGTAGGGGATTTTCACAGTAACTTCTTTGCAATGTTAATGTAAGCCTACTTGTGACATTAATAAATAAACAAATAAAACTAACTAGGTAATCTTGGTCTGTATTTCTTGGAGTTCAGAAGAGTGAGGGGTGATCTTATCCAAACATAAAAGATCCTGAAGGAGCTTGATAGAGTAGATGGTGAGATGTTTTCACTAATGGGACAGTCTTGAACAAGAGAACATACTTACAAGAAAAAAGCCAGTCACTTAAAACTGAAGTGTGTAGGAATTTCTTCTCAGAAGGTTTTGAATGTCTGGAATTCTCTTTCCAAAATGGCAATGGAGGCTGGATCATTAGAAGTTTTTAAAGAGGAGATGGATAAGTAGTTGATAGATCAAGGAATAGGAAAATGGCACAGAAAAAGAGTTGAGGCCTACATAGATCAGCCATGTTCATAATGAATATCAGGGCAGGCTTGAAGGGCCTGATGGCCTACTCTTGTTTCTATTTCTTGTGTTCTTGTACAAATGTAGGAACACATACAATCTCAGTCTTTCTAACTTAGCCTTCATGATGTAGGGTCTCTCACTTATCATTCAGTTGAGCCACATTTAGCTGTATTTCATCCCTAGGCATGGTCAGCACTGACAAGGTGCATATCTATGAACCCTCTCTCACTTAGGTCATGAAAGTTCCAAAGGCGCGTAATCCCACCTCCATTCCCATTAATCTGGTGAGGGTCTAGAAAGCTCTGGCAATACTAAACAACAGCAATGTTGTTTGTCTCCCTTCCTGTCTTCTGCTCTTTGCTATTATAAAGCACAATAATATAGACTCTGCTCTATTCTTAGAGACCTGCTCCAACACCAGATCTGTCTAAATCTGGACGAACAGAAAGCTTCCATTCAGAGGAAACCTTGCTTATTTTCTCTTTAGAGAAATTGTCAGTGGGCTCTGAAATGCTAAACAAAAACACAGCTGACCTAAGCACGCTGCAGTTGGCTTTCTATTTACTCTTTTCTCCTTAGCTGTTCATCACAAGGCAGCCTTATGTCACATGGGAATTTCTTGGAACATAATGATGTCATCATCAGGAAATCCATTAGTCTCCTTTCAGATACTCAGAACAAAGAACAAAGAACAACACAGCATGGGAAACAGCCCACTTTGCTCTTTTTGGGACATTGCTCAGAAGAAAACACACGTTTTGCCCAAAGTACATTGATTATCACACATTATATGTAAGTGAGGCAAACTTTGGGCAATTATCAATCAGGAATACTTGTGGGTCTGTAAGGAAGCTGGAGTTGTCACATACATCTAGGTGATTTGTCTGTGCTTTTCCTATATCAATGATTGCTGTCACTTCCCTCTTGATCACCAATAGCAAAGCTGTCTTAAGTAGAATTTTTTTTTAAGTTACGCTGTCCCTACATACCTGCGTAGATTACATAGCCATAGTATGTAGTCCAGTTAAGCTACTGGTCAATGGTAACCCCTAAGATAATGATAGTTAAGGATTAATTAGTTACAAGTCACTTTGGGACATCTTGAGATTGTATAAGGTGCTATATAAATGCAATGCAAGTCTGACTTTAATGGAGAAACAAAATTCAAGTTGAACGCGAATAAAGTCTGCTGACCATTGTATATATTCTCTTTACTATGATGTTTAAATTGTAAATTTTGACTCATGAATAAAAAGGAGTCTGATTTGCACATTTTTCTTTCACTTTTAAAGGGATTTGTTACCTGATGCTATTTAATTTGTAAGTTCAGAGATGCTGGATGTCAATCACAATTCCTGTGTACACAGCACATATTTTGTTAATGTGTTCCAGATATTCAGTGAAGGATCAGGCAAGTGTGATGTGAATTCCATTCTGGTGTATTGGCAGAGTGAAATGTAATGTCTGATTCTTGTCTGGTGTTGAAATAAACTGGCTGATATATGTGAAACCACAGCTGAGGGATGCTGATGATATGAGGAGACCAATAATATGATGACAGGTACCCAGTGTGACACACAAACACTAAGTGTGACACATGCCTGCTTTGCTTGAAATTTTGGTCCTTTTTCTATCAACATTCAAAAATGAAACAGTGCCAATTTTATCATTTACGTAGCAGTGGCCAATCAATTATCCATCCTTTCTAAAGTTGCTAATGCTGATTCTGCCAACATCAAGTTACTACCTAATCATCAATCTGCAATTTCTCTCCAGATGTGTCGACGATTGACTGTCACGTGGTGAGATGTTCATTGCACTCACGGTACCAGTTCCACTGTTCTAACTTTTGGCCAACTCATCACTCACTCCAAACTTTCACACATTTTGCTGCTAGGTGGATATGAAATTCCAATGTATTTCACATAGAGTGGCTCATGAGGCGAGACTTCTTTTTCTCTCTCCTTAGAGGGAGGGTGGTGGAATGAGGGCCTAAGATTTTCAATCGGAATCCAAATTTGAGTTACAGAAAAGGAGCTACTTACTCTCCCAATGGAGAAATCCTCACAGAGAACGGAGAATCTGTGCAGAAGCCAACCCCTCTCCACTGCACTAGTAGCTGTATTCTGATAAGTGCTCAAAGATTCTCAATGCATGAGTGACTGAGCGTGAGTGAATGGTTGAGTGTGTAGATGTGAACTGGGTATGTAAATAGAGTGGCAGCTGGATAGAGTGGTAGTTATGTAATATAGAAGCTAGCTAGTGTGGCAGATGGGTAGTAGATGGGTGAGAAACATGGGCTGGATAAGTCAGTAGATGGATTAGGAGTTTGTAATAAGTCTTTGCAAGCAGAAGTCCCTTCACCAAAATCCCTTTATTTACAATTCCAATAGTAGTATAGAGAGTGTTATCAGTCAAGAGCCTATCTTTGGGAATGCCAGAGGATCTCACACTCCTGATTAAATATAAGGAAAGGACTCCATGATTGGCCTATTGATTGACTCTTTAATCAGGGAGTTCAAATTCCAATAGGCCAACATCAATAGCCTTAATTTCAGAGCTGTCAGGTCTTGTCACAGGGAGCTGGAGGGGTCGGTGGGGAGAGAATCAGGGGGATAAGGGAAGCGAAGTTGGATAGTAGAATGCTTAAATTATGCTGGAGAATCAGGGAGTTGAGGTGAGTGTGGCAACAAGTCAGATGGTATGAGAAAGGTTCGTTGGTTCAGAGAGATTCGGTGATTCAAAACAAAGTCAAGCAGTAAGTGGGAATCTTTGGGGGGATTTGGAGGAGTTGGGGATTTGGTTACCCAAGGATTAGATAAGATTTTTCTGACTAACTTTTCCTGGGCAATTATCCAGTGTCTGAATTCTAATTGAATTGCCATGGGAACGGTGCCCCCTTGAATGGACATTCTAAGATGAAAACCATGTGTGTAATTCATGTCTTCTACTATTGTGGATTATACATAACTCAAAATCACTGGATTTCCAGACTCTCCATCTCTCCAAACTCAAAGTTTAATAAAGGGATCTGTAGAGAAATCAGTTGCTCATAATAGATAGGCTTGGTGGGCCACAGGGCCTGTGCCTGTGCTGTGTTGTTCTTTGTTAACAGGCACTTCAGCCCATCAAGCCTGCACTGATATTGGGTTTCTATCCCCCATGTGTCTATAAAGATACACCTTGAATGTTGCTAATGTGCCTGCTTCCACCATCTCCACTGGCAGACCATTTTAGGCACCCACTACTCTCTGTGTGAAAGACTTTCTCCGCAGGTCTCCCTAAGCTTACCACTTCTCACCTTGAACCTGTGCCTCTTGTAGTTGACCCTTCCATCCTGGGAAAAAACCTCTGACTATCCACTCTATCTATGTCTCTCATAATTTTGTAGATCTCTATCAGGTTGCCCCTCGGCCTCATCTTTTCAGTGAAAGCTATCTGCGTTTATTCTCATACCTAAAATCCTCAGATCAGGCAACATCCTGATAAACCTAATAATCCTCTATTTATTCTCCACAGTGTAGCAACGGATTCAAACTTCAAATAATCTAAGAATAGAAGTATTGATCATGCTACTGATACTGGCTACAGATAACCAACTTTATGACCTCAAGAACTAGTCAGTCTGTGATGAACAGCTGTACAGACAGCAGCATCTGTGCCTTTAAAAACTAGGAACTTCAACGTCTTTGATTATCTAAGCCTGTTCCTTTTCAATTCTATTAGTATAATAAAATATTCTTCTGATAAGAAGACTATAGGCAACTCACTCTGTGACCTGTCGCAAATCCATTAATTTGAGGAAATCCTGCAATAATACTAATTTTTTGAGTCCAGCTATTGGATCCACCCAAACAAGTCTTCAAGACTTCATCATCTTTCATAGGAGATGTAAGGTGCTTGCTTATCATGGGGCAGGAGCGTTATATAGAAACATAGAAGATAGGAGCAAGAGGAGGCAATTTGGCCCTTTGAACCTGCTTCACCATTCATCTTGATCACGGCTGATCATCCAATTCAGTATCCTTATCCTATTTTTCCCCATAACTTTTGATTTCATTTGCCCCAAGTGCTATATCTGGCCTACTTCTTGAATACATTCAATGTTTTAGCAACAATTACTTCCTGTGGAAATGAATTCCACAAGCTCACCATTCTTTGTTGGAAGAAATATCTCCTCATCTCTGTCCTAAATACTCTGAACTATCACTTGATTTCTGAAATGTAAAATTGAACTCTTCATTTGAACTGTATTTTTTTGTGTGTGCACACATGTTCATTCCTTTAACAACATTTGCTTCAGATACGATTCATGCTGTGCTCATGGTGATTTATCTTTGGTTCACTCGCCCCAGGAAAACTTAATCTTTGCAATCAGTAGGGCTTCCCAAGCATTGTTTCAAGCCCAGTCAAGGGAGATAAGAAAACAAAGAACAGTACAGTACAGGAAGTGGTGCTTTAGTCCTCCAAGCATGTGCTGCTCATTCTGGTCACCACACTACCAGAAAAATGTGGATGCTTTGGAGAGGGTTCAGAAGAGGTTTACCAGGATGTTCTGGAACATATTAGCTATGAGGAGAGGTTGGATAAACTTGGTTTGTTCTCAGGAATGATGGAAGTTGAGGAGCAACTTGATAGAGGTTTACAAAATTATGAGTGGCAATGGACAGAGTGGATGGGCAGGTGCTTTTTCCTAGGGTAGAAAAGTCAGGTACTCAGGGACAAAGATTTAAGGTGCATGAGGAAAAGTTTAGAGGGGATGTGCCAGGCAAATTTTTTACACAGAGTGTGATGAATGTCTGGAACATGCTGTGCCTGCCTAAACTAAAACCATATGCACTTATGGAGTCCATATTCTTTCATTCCCATCCTATTCATATATTCATCTAGTTGTCCCTTAAATGCTGCTATTGTATTTGCTTCCAAGGGCAGCGTGTTCCAGACATTCATCACTCTCTGTGTAAAAAATTTGCCTGGCCCATCTCCTCTAAACTTTTCCCCATGCACCTTAAATCTATGTTCCTGAATACCTGACTTTTCTACCTTAGGAAAGAGCATCTGACTATCCACTCTATCCATGCCATAATCTTGTAAACCTCTATCAGTTTGCCCCTCAACTTCCCGTCATTCTCAAGAACAAACTGAGTTTATCCAACCTCTTCTCATAGCTAAAACCTTCCAGACCGCAGAACATCCTGGTAAACTTCTTCTGAATCCTTCCCAAAGCATCCGTATTCTTCTGGTAGAGTGGCAACCAGAATTGTACACAATATTCCAAATGAGACCTAACTAATGTTCTGTACAGCTGCAGCATGACCTGTTAATTTTTATACTCAATGCCCCAACCAACCCCAGCAAAGAAGCCAGCATAATTAAGGACACCACACACATCGGACTTTCTGTCTTCCACTTTCTTCCTCTTGTTCTTTACATACATATAAAATGCCTTAGGATTTTTCTTAGTCCTGATACCAAGGACTTTTTATGGCCTTTGTTAGCCCTCCTAACTGCTTCAAGTTTCTTCCTATTTTCTTTATATCCTTCAAGGACATAGTTTTTTAGATCTTGTGAATTCTTCCTTTTTCTTTTTGTCATGGCTCATAATATCCCTTGTTCTCCAGAGTTCTCGATACTTGCCACACACATCCTTCATTTTCATAGGTACGAGCTGGTCCTGAATTCCAATCAATTGACATTTGAAAGACTCCCACATGTTGGATGTTGATTTACCTTCAAGCATGTTTATGCCTTCTTGACTACCTTATCCACCTACATGTGTCCAAATGTCACTGCCTGTCAATAATTCTAAGGGTTCTAACATCTACTACATAATCCCTAAATGCATTGGATTAAATTCCATCTGCCATTTCTTCACCTAAGTTTTCAACTGATGTACATCTTGCTGTAACCTCTGACAAATCCTCTTCACCATTTGGGCCTTCACCAATTTTTGTGTATTCTGCAAACTTTCTAATCAGACCAGCTAATCAGACCAGCTACTAAACCATTTATATATATTACAAACAACAAAGGGCCCAGAACTGATCCCTGTGGAACACATCTACTCACAGCCTTCCATTTAGAAAAGCACCCTCTTCTGCTATCCTCTGTCTTTTTTGCTCAAGCCAGTTCTGTATTCATCTTGCTAGCTCTTCTGAAGTCCATGTTTACAACGTCCACTGCGTTTCCCAAATCTATCATCTTTGTCACTTTCTCAAAAAACTTGAGGCACAATCTCCCCTTCACAAAACCATGCTGTCTATCACTAATAAGCCAATTTCCAAATGTGAGCAAATTATGTCTCTAAGAATCTTTTCCAATAGTTTGTCTGCAACTGATGTAAGCTCACCAGTCTATAATTTCTTGGATTATCCCTGCTGCCCTTCTTAAACAATGGAACAACATTGGGTATTCTTCTGTCCTCTGGAACTTCACCTGTAGCCAATGAGGATATAATGAGGATATGATGACTGACATTCATCATTATGAAATGCTTCCAAAAGCTAGTCATAGCACAAATCAATTCTAGCCTCCCAGGCTACCTGGATCCACTACAGTTTGCCTACCACCTCAACAGGTCCACGGCAGACGCCATCTCCCTGGCCCTGCACTTAATCCTGAAACACCTAGACAACAATGTCAGATTCCTACTTATTGACTACAGCTCAGCCTTCAATACCATTATTCCCATGAAACTCATTTCCAACCTCCCTCTGTGCCTGGATTCTGAACTTCCTAATCACAGACTACAATCAGTAAGGATAGGTAACAACATCACCTCCAGTTCCTCCGCGATCATCTTCAACACTAGTGCCCCACAAAGCTGTATTCTGAGCTGCCTACTGTACTCCTTACACACTTAAAAAACTGCATGGCCAAATTCCCCTCTAATTCGATTTTCAAGTTTGCCGACAACACCACCATCACAGTGGGTCAGATCTCAAACAATGATGAGACAGGGTACAGGAATGAGAAGGAGAATCTGACATGCCAACAATAATCTTTCCCTCAATGTCAACAAAACAAAGCAGATTGTCATTGACTTCAGAAAACATAAAGGAGAACATACCCATCTACATCAATTGGGATGAAGTAGAAAGAGTCAAAAAATTCAAGTTTTTAGGTGTCTGGGTCACCAACAACCTGCCCTGGTCCCCTCATGCCAATATCATAGTTAAGAAAGCCCACCAACACCATTCCTTTCTCAAAAGACTAAGGAAATTTGGTATGTCAACTACAACTCTCACCAACTTTTGTAAATGCACCATCGAAAGCATTCTTTCTGCTCATATCACAGTTTGATATAGCTCCTGCTCTGCCCAAGAACACAAGGAACTACAAAAATTACAATGAAACTAAGGAAATAACAATCATTTTAAATAATAGTTAATATTTACAGCTGACCAGAGGTCAACTTGCTGGAAATCCCAAGGAAGTTAATATTTAATCTGGGAGGCATACTCAACAAAATTATTACAAGCAAAACAACGCTAATGAAGAAAATAATGGCACTAAAGATTAAAGTTAGAAGTTTACTTATTAGTTACCGACAGGCTTACATTAACAGTGCAATGAAGTTAATGTGAAAATCCCCTAGCCACCATACTCCGCTCCTGTTCGGATACACAGTGCCACAATAGTTAGTGCTGCTGCCTCACAACATCAGCGACCCGAGTTCAATTCCAGCCTTGGGTGACTGTGTGGAGTTTGTACATTTTCCCCATGTCTGCGTGGATTTCCTCTGGGAGCTCCGGTTTTCCTCCCCAAGTCCAAAGATGTGTAGGTTAGTTGAATTGGCCCTGATAAAATTTCCCAAGATATGTAGGTTAGATGGATTAAATGTGGGAAATGTGTGGGGTTATGAGAATATGGCAGGAGAGAGGATCTGGGTAAAATACTTTGTCAGAGAGTCAGTGTGGACTTTATGGAGTGAATGGCCTATTTTTGCACTGTAGGGATTCTATGAGCAATCAGTTTCCAGGAAAAGATGTTTCCCATCTAGTATTTTAAAAGAAGTAACTGAGAACATTATTGCTAGCTGTCCTACAATCTTCAGAAAGAAATGGAAATTCTTCAATCATTCAGATTGGAAATGATGTCTTTTACTGTTATATAAGAAAGAAGGTGAGAGAGGGAATTATAACCCAATTAGCCTAGCATCTGCTGTGAAAAAATGTAATCAAGAGGAGGGCAACAGAGCACCTTGAAAATGTTCAGTTTATCAGAGAGAATTAGTATGGGTTTGTAAAGGGGAAGTCATGCTTGATGAACTCTTTTGAAGAATTGGCCAAAGTAGTGAACAGGGGAATTACTCTAAATGCTATTAAATGGGCCTATGAAAGATATTTGTTAAAGCTCCTAATGAGAGACTGAGGGCTAAAATGAAGCTCATCGATTGAAGGAAAATAAAAAAATTAGTTTGCAACTTGGCCATGTGGCAGGAGACAACAAGTAGGGATAATGCACATATATTCTACCTGGTAAGATGTAAATGTTAATGACCCATAAGCATCTCAATTATTCTTAAGAATAATGAAAAACTTAGATGATGGGATCGAAGCCACATATCCACATTTACTGGCGATATGAAGGTAGGTAGTAATGTAAGTAATGTAAACAGAAGCATACATTTATAATATGATATTAATAGTAAACAGAAAACAGTAGCATATGCATTTCTGTTCTATTTTATAAACCAATGCATCTATGTGTAATGTGTTACGTAATTACATTGCAACATTATCAGGGCATTTAGGAGATTTGCATCTCTCCTGTCAAAGAATAAAGAATGATACAGCACAGGAATAGGCCCTTTACCCCATCAAGTTTGTGCCAACACAGATGCCTCTTCATTGAAATATTTTCTTGTCTCTACATGGTCCCATGGTCATGGTCCCCATGATCCCTCTAATCCTTGCCAATTCATATATTTATCCAGATGCCTCTTGAACATAGTTATAGAATCTGCTTCCACTGTCTCCTTTAGCAGCGCGTTGTAGGCATTCACCACCCTACGTATGAAAAGCTTGCCCCCATACCTCTTTTAAACTTTACACTTTTCACTTTGAACCCATGTCCCCTCTCTTCATTGTCCTTATCCTTGAAACCAGGCAACATTTTGGTAAATCTCTTCTGCACTCTTTCCAATTCAAGTTACATTTCCTGGGTTGGCCCAGGAAATGTAAACAAAAATATACAACGCAGAGCAAATCCAAACTTGCAAACAACTGTTAAAAAGTCGAAGCAAATGTTATTTATCTGAATGCATTAAGCTTTTGAAACAAGATAGGCATGTTGATAGCAAAGATTGCGACATATGAGTATGGTGTGTTAACTATGAGAGAAACATAGTTGCAGGGTGACCAGGAGTGGGTGTTCAATATTCCAGGGTATACAATATTTCAAAAGAACAGGTCAAAGGGGAAAGGAGGTGGGGTAGCGTTGTTAATCAAATAAGGTTTCAGAGCTGTGCTGAGTTGTGATATAAATACAGTTGTGGATGGTGGTGGATCAGTTTGGGTTAAAATCATGAGTGGTAGCGAAGGAGGACTAGAGTGGGATCAATATGTAGACCCAAAATGTGACCTCTCAAGAGGTCAGAGCATAAATGGGGACTGCAGTTATTGTGGGAGATTTTAATCTACATATTGATTGTACAAACCAAACTGGCAAGGGTAATATAGAAGAAGAATTTTTGGAGTGCATCAGGAATTGCTTTTTAGAGTGGTATGGTATAAAACCTAACTGGGAATGGGCTATTTTAGATTTGGTTTTGTGGAAATGAAAATGAATTAATAAGGGATGCTATGCTTAAAGATCCTCTGGGGAGTAGTGACCACAATGTGATAGAATTCCAGATACAGTTTGAGGGTGAATGCCATAGGGTCCATCACAAGTGTCTTAACTTAGATGAAGGTGATTACAATGGTATAAGGGAGGAGTTGTCTAGGGTGAACTGGGTAAACAAGCTAAAGTACAGATTAGTGGATGAGCAGTGGCAGATATTTAAACAGCTGGTCCAAAATGCTCAGCAAGAGTTTATCTCAATCAAAAAGAGAGATTCCACGAGAAAGAGGCAAAATTTTGAGGTCAAGGATAATGTTAAAGTGATATACAATGTGACAAAAGATCAAATGACTGGGAAGATTTTAGGATCCAGCAGTAAAAGACTAAGAAGATCTTAAGAAGGGTGAAAATGAGTTTTGAGAGAAAACTTGCATTTAGCACTAAAACAAACAATAAGATTTTTTATGGATATACAAATGGCAGGGATGGCACAGTGTTGGGCAGCATGGTTGCAAAGTGGTGATTTAACAACAGCAAACAAAGAAATAGCTGATATGTTCAATAATTTTTTTTGTCTCAGTCTTCACTGTGGAAATATCCCTACTTTATCAGATGGGCTAATTTAAAATATCATGGTAGAATTAACAAAAATCCCAGTCACAAGGATAGAGTATCAGAGAAATGTATGGGCTAAAGATGGACAATTGACAAGACACAAAGAACTGCACTCTGGGATTTTAATGGATGTCACTTCAGATAGTGGAGCTATTGGTTGAAATTTTTCATAAATCTCTAAATTCAGCAAGGGCATCAAAAGATTGGAAAAAAAGGAGAAAGGCAGGAAGAATAAAATTAGTCAATTCAACATCTATTATTGGCAATGCATTAGAGCCAATAATCAAAGAAGAAATAGCTAATTGTTTAGGAAAGCTGAATATAAACCTACCTAGTAAACCTAGTAAATATGCTTTTATGAAAGGTAAATCATGTTTCACAAATTTGCTCGAATTCTTTGAGGATGTAACAGGCAGAGTAGATAGAGGGGGATCTATAGATGTAGTGTATTTAGATTTTCAAAGACATTTGACGAAGTTTTGCAGAAGAGGCTGGTGTATGGAGTAAAAGCACTTGGAATTGGAGGAAAAATATTGGTATGGATTAAATACTGGCGGTCACATAGAATACAAAGAGTTGGAATAAATGGGTCATTTTAGAGTAGTAAGATGTAATTAGTGGAATACTACAGGAATCAGTTCTTGACCTGCAATTGTTCACTATTTGTATTAATGACTTGGAGAAAAGGACAGAATGTACATTTTCCAAATTTGCAGATGACATGAAGATAAGTGGAAGGACATTTTGTGAGGAAGATATTGTGATTCTGCAATGGGATATAGATAAATTAGATGACTGGAAACTTGAGAAATCATGTTGAATATGACGAAGTGTGAGGTCATATACTTTGGTAGGAAGGATCAAAAGGAAGATTATTATCCAAATGATGAGAGACTGTCGATGAGTGAAGTACTGGGGGATGTCGGTATTCTGGTTGTTGAAGCACAAAAAGCTAGCAGGCAGGCCCAAGTATTTAGGGAGGTAAATGGAATTTTGGCTTTTATTGCAAAGGGGTTGGAGTTTAAGAACAGAGAGATTTGATGCAATTGTACAGCATGTTGGTAAGTTCTCATCTGGAATACTGTGTTCAGTTTCAGTCCCCTTACCTTAAAAAATGGATATAGTAACATTGGAGGTAGTCCGAAAGAAATTCACCAGGCTAATTCCTGGGATAATAGGGTTGTCCTATCAATGCTATAAAGGGAGACTAAATAGTCTGTGTCTGTATCCCTTGGAGTGAGGGGTGATCTTATTCAAACTTCTAAGATCCTGAGAAGGCTTGACTGAGTAGATGATGAGTGATCACTACTAGTGGAAGAGTCTCGAACAAGGAAACACAGGTGCAAGATAAAATGTCTGTCATTTAATACTAAGGTGCATGCATAGAAAGTATCTTCTTGTAGGGAGTGGTGAATCTCTAGAATACTCTGCCCCAAAAGATGGTGAAGGCTGAATCATTAAAAGCATTTAAAGTGGAGGCGAATAAATATTTGGTCAATCGAGGAATAGAAGGGTATAGGGAAATGGCACAGAAAAGAAGTTGAGACTGATGAGCCTTGATGATATTGAATGGCAGGGCAAGATTGAATGGCCGGGATTCCTAAGCTTGCTGCTATTTCGTGCGTTTTTGTGGGAGGCAGGCCTATCTCACCATTTAAAACTGGCAGCCCGGTCTCGAACCAGTGGGGCTGATTGGCGGTTGTCTGCTATAAATAAATTCGCATTTGGAGGGGCAATCTCACCTGATAGACCCTGGTGGAGTTACCGCCGACATGGACAATAAATCCCCATTCTGGAGAATCACAGCCGGTGATTACTTATGCTGATTTCGTCTTACTGATAGTCAAAATTTATAAGCACCTGCAAATTTGCAAAATTTTCTCCCCTTTCAGCCTAGACATCACAAGGCAGATGAAACAGTGTTTGCCATATGGTGGAACACAAAATTGCGCATTACATGCTCCAGTCAGTATAAAATGGAGCCATCTGATGTGTCATGAGCATTGCCGCGGGTGATGTATGAATGACAAAAAACGAATACAATTGACGTACATGATTCATGTGACCCTTACCCTCAAACAGAATATAAATCAATCAATCATCAAAAATGTGTTTGCTAAGATCTGCAAAGGAACATAAAATGCAGGATGACACTGACATCACAAAGATTTCATTCACTAATTACAAAATTAAAATGTGGTATTTTCTTCTTTCAATAGCTTGTCGTGAAAAATTTGTAGTTTAAGTCCTGTGTTTTATCATCAATCTGAATAATTTATTGTACGCTGTATAAAAAATAAACCTCCAATTTTATCATCACCTGGATTACTCTGAGGTACCATTACAAAACATGGCAACTGACTGAATTAGCAATTTATCATATGATTTGTAAACTTAGTCAAGAAGCCTTCCATTGTCTTTGCAAGCTGTCAGAAACAAAACCACTTCCAGTATATCCTTTGTTGTGCAGAGCATGTTTGTGTCAAACAGCATTCATGTTTCTGCTACAGGGGCAGGCTTTGTGGATTACTGCAAAACTCTATTTCTATATCATCTATGTACATGTGATTCGAAGACCCTTTTCTTTCCCATTCCAGATATGCTCACAGTGCCTCAGGTCACAGATGGTCTGGGATGAGATTTTCCCCATTAAATTCCTAATAATCTTTTTTGAGGATGATTCATGGAAGCTTGGGGACTTCTCATTTTAATTAGTAGATTTAAGGAGCTAAGACTATTTGAAATTCCCTCCTCAGAGAGCTAGGTGCAGGTGATCCCACTCTAAAGAGTGACACCATATCAGAACTATATCCCAATTACCATTTCTGATTTGTGTCAGTCTGGCACAAATCCTAGTTTTGACAAGAACACCTTCTTTATGGCACAGTTAGGATACTGTGACATGTATAATTGCTCAGGGCGTTTTGTGGTTAGTGTGGGAAATCAAACAGAACCGATTCAGGATTCACAGTTTGCTCTTTTTAAGAATACACTACCTTGAGCTTACCCATGCCAGACTTGCAACCTGTTAGCATTATCTCTAAAGGCATAACTAGGATGTGTCCATCTTGTTTGCCCTTATGACTGAGTAACGCAGAAACGGGCCAAGTCATGAATGTTTCTGTTGCACGGAGTCATAGAGTCATTGAGATTTACAGCATGGAAACAGACCCTTCAGCCCAACTTGTCTATGCCGCCCTTTTTTTTAAAACCCCTAAGCTAATCCGAATTGCCCGTATTTGACTCATATCCCTTTATACCCATCATATTCATGTAACTAAATGCTTTTTAAAAGACAAAATTGTACCAACCTCTACTACTACCTCTGGCAGTTTGTTCCAGACGCTCACCATCCTACCTGTGAAAAAAATTATCCTTTTGGACAATTTTGTATCTCTCCCCTCTCACCTTAAACTTATGCCCTTTAGTTTTCAACTCTCCGATTTCTGGGAAAAGATTATCACTATTTTATAGACCTCAATAAGATCAACCCTCATTATTTTATAGATCACTATAAGATCACCCCTCAGTCTCCTACACTATCCAACCTCTCCTTATAATTCAATCCATCAAGTCCCGGTAGCTTCCTAATAAAACTTTTACTCTTTCTAGTTTAACAATATCCTTTCTATAATAGGGGGACCAGAATTGCACACATTATTCCAAGTGTGGCCTTACTAACGTCTTGTACACCTTCCACAAAACATCCCAATTCCTGTAATCAGTGTTCTGACCGATGAAATCAAGCATGCCGAATGCCTTCTTTACCACTCTGTCCACCTGTGACTCCACTTTTAAGGAGTTATGAATATGTATCCCTAGATCTCTTTGTTCTGTAACTCTATCCAATGCCTTACCGTTAACTAAGTCCTGTCCTCGTTCAAACTATCAAATTGCATCACCTCGCATTTGTCTAAATTAAACTCCATCTGCCATTTGTCAGCCCACTGGCCCAGTTGATCAAGATCCCATTGCAATTGGAGATAACTTTCTTCACTGTCCACTATGCTACCAATCTTAGTGTCACCTGCAAACTTACTAACCATGCCTCTTATATTCTCATCCAAATCATTAATATAAATGATAAATTCATTTTCAAATTACTTATGAGAAGGGAAAGAATGAACATGTGGGTATCTAGGGAACTTAGTAAAATGTTTGTACACAAACAATGTATTCAGTGATTCAAGTTTTAAAATCAAATTTGTATAGTTTCAACAAAATAATTTGCATAAATTAAAGGCAACTAGCTTGATGTTCTAAATTAGAGATTTGCAAATGTTACAAGATTGTTCAAAAAGTCTCAAGATAAGACCAGCAATCACAGGCCAGTCAGTTTAATCTCAGTGGTGTGGAAACTTCTGGAAACAGTTAATCTGGACAGTTAATAGTCATTTGGTCAAGTTTAGGTTAATTAAACACAGCCAGCACAGATTTACTAAGGGCAAAACATGTTTAACTAACTTGCTAGAGTTTTTTGATGAGCTAACAAAAGGTGAAGAGGACAATGCTATCGATGGATTTCCATTACGCATTTGATAAATGCCCACACAACAGACTGTGGGCAAAGTTATAGCTTGTGGATAAAGGAACAGCAGAAACATGGATACAACATTGGCTGAAAGTGGTGAATGGATATTTTTCAGACTGAAGAAAGGTTTGCAGTGGAGTTCCTCAAGGCTTGGTGTTTGAAACCTTACTATTCCTGATACATATTGATCTTGCTATAAAGAGTTCAATTTCAAAATTTGCAGATGACATGAAAGTGGGAAGTATTGTGAACTTTGAGGAGGACAGTAAGGTAAATGGTAGGACACTGAAGAATGTAGTAGACCAGAGGAATCTGGGAATACAGATACATAATGCCCTAAAAGTGGTGTCACAGGTCGATAGGGTTGTAAACAATGCTTTTGAACATTTATAAATCGAAATATTGAATGTAAGAGTTGGAATGTTATGGTGAGGTTGTATAAGGCATTGCTGAGGCCAAATTTAGAGTATTATGTGCAATTTTGATTACCTAATTACAGGGAGGATATTAATAAGGTTAAAAGAATGCAGAGAACATATATAAGGATATTGCCGGGACTTGAGAAACTGAGTTACATAGAAAAGATTGAATAGGTTAGGACTTTATTCCCTTGACATAGAAGAATGAGGGGAGATTTGATCGAGGTATACAAAATTATGATGGGTAGAGCTACAGTGGATGCAAGCAGGCTTTTTCCACTGAGGCTAGGGGAGAAAAAAACTAGAGGATGAATGGGGGAAAAGTTTAAAGGGAATATTAGAGAGGGGGGGGGCTTCTTCACACAGAGAGTGGTAGAAGTGTGAAATGAGCTGCCAGATAAAGTGGCAAATGTGGGCTCACGTTTAATATTTAAGAAAAACTTGGACAGGTACATGGATGAGAGGAGTGAGAAGGGATATGGTCCAGGTGCAGGTTAGTTGGACTAGGCAGAAAAATGATTTGGTGTAGCCCAAAAGGGCCAAAGGGTCTGTTTCTGTGCTGTAGTGTTCTATGATTCTCTGACAGTGTGAAACTTGAAAAGGACAGAGACATATTAATGATTTGGGCAAACAAGCAGCAGATGAAATTTAATGCCAAACAGTGTGAAAGAATGTCATGATATCTACTGCCTTGAAAAGCAGGAGCCTCAGATTTTGATAATGATGTAAATGAACTAATCACTCATAAGGAATTGTGTAAACACATTGCAGATTCATTTATTTGGATTAAGCACAGAAGAACATTTATACAAACTGGAACATTTGAAGATATCAGCAGTGGACCTCTGTGCACTGTTATTTGCTCATGAAGTAAAACTGTAATTAGATTACATGACACACTTCTCTTCAAGTGATGGGATATTACTACACCTTAAGAGCATAATACAATCCTCCTTTCTTTTTACCCAGTGATTACCCAGTGGCTCTGACTTCCATCATTATGAAGTGCTTCGAAAGGTTAGTCATGGCAGTCATCAAATCTCATCTCTCAGATTGCCTAGATATACTATAGTTCACCTATTGCAGCTATAGGTCCAAGCAGAAGCCATCTCCCTGGGCCTGTACTCAATTCTGGAATATCTGGATAATAAGAACACTTATGTCAGACTCCTAGTTATTGATACAGCTCAACCTTCAACACCATTATGCCAACAAAACTCATCTTCAGACTGGGACTCTGCCCCTCCTTTAGTGATTGGATCTTAGACTTCCTAACCCACAGACTGCAATCAGTAAGGTTAGGCAACTGCATCTCCTCCACAATTATCCTCAACTTCAGTGCCCCACAAGGCTGGATCCTTAGTCCTTTACTTTACTCTGTATATACTTATGATTCCATTCAAATTTGCTGATGACTCTACCATAGTGGGTCAGATTTCAAACAATGATAGAGTCGAATAAAGGAAAAAGACAGACAATCTGGTGAAATGGTGTAATGACAATAAACTCTCCCTCAATGTCAGTAAAACGAAAGAGATAGTCATCAACTTCAAGAAGGTTGGTGGAGGACATGCCCCTGTCTACATCCATGGTGATGAAGCGGAAATGGTTAAGAGCTTCAGGTTTCTAGTTGTTCGGATCACCAACAATCTATCCTGCTCCCTCCACACCAACACTATAGTAAAGAAAGCTCATCAATATCTCTATCTCAAGTGATTAAGGAAATTTAGCATGTTCGCTACAACTCTCACCAATTTTTACAGATGCACCAGAGAAAGCATCCTCTCCAGATGTATCACAGCTTGGTTTGGCTCCTGCTCTGACCAAGCCCACAAGTAACTGCAAAGGGTTGTAAACATAGCCCAGTCCATTACTCAAACCAGCCTCCCATCTACTGACTCCATCTACACTTCTTGCTGCCTTGAAAAAACAGCCAGCACAATCAAGGATCCCACACATCTAGGATGTCCCCTCTTCCATCTTCTTCTATTGGGAATAAGATACAAAAGTCTGAGAACACTTGTCTACCGACTCAAAAACAGTTTCTTCCATGCTGCCATTAGACTTTTGAATAGACTTACCATATATCAAGCTTTACCCTATCTGTAACTGCAATACTTTATTCCACACCCTTTCTTTCCCTTCTCCCCTAGGTACTCTATGAATGGTATGCTTTGTCTTTATAGCACACAAGAAACAATACTTTTCACTGTGTCCCAATACATATAACAATAATAAATCAAATCATTAGATCAGCTAGGTAGTCGATATCTTTTCCCAAAGTAGGGGAGTCTAAAACTATACAGCATAGGTTTAAAGTGAGAGAGAAGAGATACAAAAAAATCCAGAGGGGCAATCTTTTCACACAGAGGGTGGTGAGTGTCTGGAACAAGCTACAGAGGTAGTAGTAGAGGCGAGTACAAATTTGTCTTTTAAAAAGCATTCAGACAGTTACATGGATAAGATGGATATAGAGGGATATGGGCCAAATGCAGGCAATTGGGACTAGCTTCAGGATTTAAAAAAAGGGCAGCATGGACAAGTTGGGCTGAAGGGCCTGTTTCCATTCTGTAAACCATTACGGCTCTATGACTCTAAATCAAATCAAATTAAAACTGAAAATTGCACTTAGAGTGTGTGCAACAGTTACCCCTGATATTATGTGAAATTGTCAAATAGTGGGGTACTTGGTAAAGAAGGTGATGATGATGATGATGATGCCATGAAACAAGTCGGATGCCATTTTAAAAGGAAGATAGGTAGGAGCTTCATATGGAATCTGTGGTTCTTTGTGCCAACTTGGCATATGATCTTGACATGCCTTTCACTTCTTCGTGGCAACTTCAATGTCATTGTTCATACCCAATGAACAGACTGTCTCTCTTGTGAGTATTCTTGTCCAATCTATGTCCATGTGTGAGTGATGAAGTTGTTAAAGAACATCAGGTCACAAAATATATGATGATCTGCTTGCCTTTGAAAACGACTCCTTGGAAAATGTTTAGCTCATCCCAGTGAGGTCAAATTGTTTGTGGACATACTGAATTAAATCTATTGATTTCTGAGGTCAATCGGCTATGTGATGTCTGACTGAATCCATATATTGTCACTACTGTGAAGTCTTGACATACTGGAGGCCTCCAGCTTGAGATATCCATGATCATCTAATTCTGACCCTTTCAGCAACGCTGATTTTAATTGTTCTATCCTGTTCAGATGCACCTTCAGCTGTCTAGTCTGTAAGCTCAGGAATTCCCTCTTTGCCTCTTCACTTTTTTTTCTTTGAAGATGTCCCTTAAAATCTACACCATTGACCTGATATCCGGTCCTGAGTTTCACTGCCAAATTTTGCACTTTAAAGCTCCTGTAAAACACCTTGGAATATTTGAATTTTTGGGATTAGAACATGTGATTATTTCCACACCATCATCTAAAGGTATCAGTTCAGCTTGTCTGATGACTGGGTGGAGCACAGGTCTCTGGGAATTGGAGATATTATACAAGCCCCTTTCACCTGAGTAACCCAAAGCCACCATGGCAACTGCCTCACTTTCCATCACGGTATTTGCCTCTGACCACAGTGGCTTCTTTTCGTCTCTCAATCACAGCTGGCCTGACTCCTCCAGGGGCTGATGTCAAGCAGACATGGCTGTTATGCCCCTGATTAATTGAACAAAGAACAAAGCACAACACTGCACGGGAAGCAGGCCCTTCGGCCCAACGAACCCATGCCGCCATTTTAACAGCGTGAGTTCCCACTTCCACCCACGACCCTTGTCTATGTTTATGGAAATCCATGTTGGAAACCAGATAGGGGAGACAACTTAGGGACAATTTGTTTCATCAATCAGCCTAAGAGCACGTCTTTGGGGTGCAGGAGGAAACCGGAGCACCCGGAGAAAACCCACGCACACGGGGAGAATGTGCAAATTCCCACACATGAGGGCCCAAACCTATGAAACTCCTATTTGCATCTCTATTAGCCTAGAAGAGAATGAGCAGCGATTGTGAATGAATGTTTGACAGCTGTATTTGTGCATATGTGATGCCTCATATATCTGAAGAATTATGGGACATATTTGAGGTGTGAATATTTCCTATGAAGGCTGCAATGGGCATGTTTGCGAAGGCTGTGTCAATGTGTAGTGAGGCAGTAGATGCAGTGTGTTGAGTTTTGAATACTGGTGGCATGTTGCTGAGATGGAATCTTATCTTGAGCCCTTTAGTCCAGTTATTAAATTACATACGACACTAGGGCCTAGGAACATGGGTTCCTGGTTGCAGCCTGCAAGGTGATTTCCTCCCATTTGTGCTGTATCATTTATGTATACCATAATCATACTGTTTAAGAACATTGAGCATCAGGGATGGGAAGTTGGATTAAAAAAAGACTAGTTTAAGGACAGAACACAGCACTTAATGATAAACGGTTGTTATCAGACTGGAGGATGGCAGTTAGTGATAGTCCCCGGGGATCAGCGCCAGGTCCACTAGTTTTTTTTTCACACGTGTATAAATGACATGGAAATTGGAATATAGAATAAAATTTCAAAACTCGCTGAAATTGAAACTAATCAACTGTAAAAGGGCAAAGCTAGGCTAACAGAATGACCAGGGAAGTGGCAGATGGAATGTTAGGCAGAGAAGTCTGAGGTCAGGAATTTTGACAGAAGGTATTGGAAGAGGCAAAGTAGACTTAATTGGCACAGTTCTAAAGTGTATGCAGGGACAAAGGGTCCTAGGGGTTTATGTAAATAAATTTTTGAAGACAGCAAGAGATATTGAGAGAGTAATTAAGAAAGCATATGGAATCTTGAGGCCTATAAATAGAGATACTGCTGGAAAAAAGACATTTTGTCAAAATGTTTCATCTTGCACTCGTCGACAAGGATACCAATGCTAAAAGAAACAATAAATTTATACTATTTGAGAAAAGAGCACGGATTGGTTGACAAGCTGACTGTGATTAGTAGAAACACTGCCATGGACAATGCACCAGGTAATGGTGACTCACAGTTAGCTGCCAAGCTTTGTTTGAAAATCTAAACCAGGGGCTCGACTCTGGTCAAGATATTGCCCTGCAGAATGGTTATCATTTAGTTCGGTTAACCGAAACAGGCACAATGTTCTTTCTGTCTGCAAAGAGTAGGGTCTTGTGCAATAATATACATAGCTTCCAGTACACACCACAGTGTGTGCCACAGTGTGAGCCTGACTGACATTGTAAATTGGGTACCAGCTTAAGGTTTAGCACAGGGAGATCCCAATGGCTGCAGGGGTGGGAAGGTGGGGAGGAGGTGGGGGGAGGGAGAAGGAAGATCCCTGAGGATATAGGCAGTGTGGTGGAGGGTGGGAGGGGCACAGCAGAGGGTGCCCTGATGTTTGGGGCACCAATCTGGGAGTTCCATCTCTGTGGGGGGAAGATGGGGCCTTAAATTTAACTTTACGATCGGGCACTATTTAACAAAAGGCACCCCAATCTCAGAACCCTGGCTTTGCCAGCCTGGTAAGAAGTCTCACAACACCAGGTTAGCGTCCAACCAGTTTAATCGATAGTAATGTCACAAGTTCCCCAGTCCAACGCCTGCATCTCTACACTTTTGCCAGCGTGTTCACGCTCTGCCTCTGCAACTGGTTGTGTGATCCTCGTCAACAATCTGAAATTGCAGAGTGATGTTAAATCAGACAGGAAAGGGATTTTGGGAAGCCGAGGAGTTTTGCACAGCTTTTCTCTCCTGATCCAACACTGTAATTTTGCGAAAAAAATGCACCCCGAGTCACTCACAGGTGCCTGAGATTTTCAAGGGGCCAGTCTGTCTGCAGAGATAGCTGCTTGGGGATAAGGGGTACTGACTGAAATGCACTGGCCAGGGGGCACAAATCCCATAATGTCTGCTAAACCTTCTGAGAAGCCTAATGTAGAGGATCAGCACCAGCAAGATTTTGGTTTGTAATCTTCCTCACCCTCCTCTGATGACATGATCAGTTTCACGCTCAGGAAGGGTGTTAACCTGATCAGCATATTCCATGACGAATTTGCATGTAATTATAATAAATTACTTCTAACCACTTCGCATAATCCCAGCCAGCCAATGTGACGTCATGGCAGCATGAATCACCACTGGTTTCAGTAACAAGTGCCCTGCCTTCCATCACTGCAGTGAGGAGTTCTTCAGAAATGTCCCCCAATGAGCTGTTACTGCACTTTAGAGAGTGCTAATGAGTGCTCTAATTGTTCTTTAAGCGTTACATCTTCAAATGTGATCTGGGGACTCGGACTGCTATGCAGCTGCATTGTAGGGCTCAAAGTGCTGGTGCCTAGACAATAAAGAATGGACTTTTAGTTGATGAATATGAGCAATGTAAGACCGTATGTGACTCACTGTGGTTGTCAGCATTTGATGAAGTGATGGAGCTGTAATCCATACAAATTGATGGAAAGGACCAATATCCCCTGCCCCAGAGGAATGATCCCTGTCCCCTCTAGCTTGCTTGCTTGGCTGCAGTCTCCTCAAACTCACTGAGCGCAACAATGTTGACCATCTCTCTCTTGGTCTGTGATCTTCCTCTTCGGTTGTGTGCCAGTTTGCCCTGTATGAAGATGAAAGAAGGGCATGTGATGAGAAGGGATCCAGCAGAGGTTGGGTAAGGTGCATGCATCCTCCCGAGAAGGGCCATAGGATGGAATATGAGCAACGTGACAGATGGAATAGTGGTAATGTGAAAGTCTCTGTCAGTGGATTTCCTCTTCCTTTTGGAGTTTAACAGGAAATGTCTCATCAGCAGAGCAGATTTAGTTTCACTTCCATAAATCGAGCTTCCATTTGTAAAGATGAATCAGTGCAGATCACGTCTCCAGTTCCCAGAGGATCACTACTTGACCCTTCCTCAGGTTGATTTTTTTTCCATGTGGCTTTCAACTACAATGGCATCACTGTCAAGTGTACTCAGAATAGATTGCTTCACTGGCTCTCTATGCTTCTGATTAAGATGCTTCTTCAATTTTTTACATTGAACTTCTACTTCATACAATACTGAACATGTACTGGCCATGATAATGCCTGGGATCCAACCATCTCATTGCTGCTTTTAAAGTTTGCATGGCACTCTCAGCCAAACCATTTCAGGAGGGGTGGTACAGTGTGGTATGCATGTGTTTAATGCTATTTGCAACATGAAATGCTGTCCCATTGTCCAAAACTAACACCTCTGACAAACCATGGGTGGCAAAGGTTTGCCTTAACTTTCCATTGTTGTCAAATAAGTTATGGACTTCATTTCATAGATGGCCAGCCATTTTATGTGTATCAGCACAAGTAGGAACACAGTGCCCATGTATGGGCCAAGTAAATCAATGCGGAGTCGTGCCCACAGCTGATCTGGCCACTGCCAAAAGTGCATCGCGGATGCCAATGGCAAGTTTTGTCGTACCTAGCATTGGTCCAACTGTTTAGCCATGCTTTCTATGTTTGTGCCTAATCAAACATAGCTATAAGCCAACATTTTCATCTTGGACATACCTATATATTTCCTCCAGTAATAACTTTCTGCCTTGCATGGGGATGTCCATCTTGCACACCAAGAAGGGCATCCCGTCTTCGTACCTCAATTCAATCCTCCTTATAGAATCATAGAATCCCTATAGTGCAGAAAGAGGCCTTCTGACTCATCGAGCCTGCACTGATCACACTCCCATCAGGCCCTACCCTCATATCTCTACACATTTACGCGCTAATCCCTCTAACCTATACATCTCAGGACACGAAGGGATAATTTTAGCATGGCCAATCAATCTCATGCACATCTTTGGATTGTGGGAGGAAACCGGAGCACCCAGAGGAAACCCACGCAGACACGAGGAGAATGAGCAAACTCCACATAGACAGTGACCCAAGCTGGGAATCGAACCCAGGTTCCTGGAGTTGGGAAGCAGCAGCGCTAACCACTGCTGGGTAGTTTTAGTTGTTCTGACATTTTATCGCAACACCAGGCATGAAGAAGCATACGCATAACTCTGGACAATATTGGATTCTTTTGAACCTTGTATTTGATCTGTTGTGATGACACAGTGTGTCACAGAAATTCAAGGCAAAGACAATTTTTGTGGCATTGGCAGGGGCAGCATATTTTCCAGTAGTGGGAGATGGCTCAAGGCATCTTCATTTGATATAATTAAATGCTATCATAGACCCGACGCTGTATTCTTGCAGACATTATTGGAGGGATGGCTTTATCTTCTCAAAATAAGATGAGCAGGGGTTTATGATCAACAATTATGATGAAATGCCATCAGTAAACATCTTGGTGCAATTTCTTTATTCCAAAGATGATGGCCAATCCTTATTTCATGATCTGTGTTTCATGATCCTTTTCTCCTTCAGTTAGGGTTCTTTCTAATCTGTTCTACATTTTATTTGCTAAGACCAGTCTAACTCCATTGAGCATCAGTTTTGAGTGATGTTCAAAGGCAGTGTCATTCTATGTATGACATCCAAACTCAGTTACGTGGTATATATGGGCCAAATACAGGCAACTGGGGGCTTACTGACAAAAACTGAGCAGCATGGACAAGCTGGGCTGAAGGGCCTGTTTCCACATTATAAACCTCCATGACTCATGATTCTAAGGCAGCTTCAAATCCATGAAGCCCACAGCCTTTACTCCATGGCCTCACTGCTAGTAAAGGCTGTGCCAGTATTCGGAAACAAGGACTTTTGGTGTTCTGAGCTTCCAGAAACTCTATCATAATTTCTCGATTGTAACATGAAAGACCATGCATCCAGGTGATGTACCTTCAACCACTTAGTGTGCATCTATTTAAAAACATTGAACCCCTCAAGGGACCAGCAAAGTTTGTGTGCACACATTGCCATGTCCTGCCAGGCCACGCCCATGGAGGTAGGGGAGGTTGAGGAGGGAGTTTTTGATTTTCTTGGCACAGGTCACACCACTTCAACAAATCAGTGATGTCTGAATCATGGCCAAGCCACTAGATAACATGAGGGGACATAGCTTTAAATTGATGGGTGATAAATATAGGACAGATGTCAGACGTGGGTTCTTTACTCAGAGGGTAGTAAGGGCGTGGAATGCCCTGCCTGCAGCAGTTGTGGATTCACCAACTTTAAGGGCATTCAAATGGTCATTGGATAGGTATATGGATAATATTGGAATAGTTTAGGTTAGAAAGTCATTAGATTGGTTACACTGGTTGGCGCAACATCGAGGGCCAAAGGGCCTGTACTACACTGTAATGTTCTATGTTCTAGATGTAGCTTCTGGCATTTCATCTTTGACATTCCCAAATTGACATTTTGTAGATTAGTTAATATCTGGCTCCACTCTGAGTGGGGGCAACTATTCGGGTCCCTCAGAGAATGATCCCATTCTCAACACTGAGCTCATCTTTCTTAGCCAGATAGGGTTTCAGTTCTTCTGAGGGTTATCCTCAGAACTCACCATGTAGAATCATATGCCTTATTTTCGACAAGATTGGATCCTTTTTGTTCAGGCTTTAACTTGCCTTGTGGACAGCTACAGTATCCAAAAAATTTAAGGTAATCAAAGAACAAAGAAGAACAAAGAACAAAGAACAAAACAGCATGGGAAACAGGCCCTTCGGCCCAACGAGCCCCTGCCGCCACCCCGATGTTCCCATCTTTACCCGTGATCCCTGTCTATGTTTATAGATCTATGGATTAAATACCAAATTTGAGATAATTTAGGGAGAATTTGTTTTGCCAATTAGTCTAAGAGCACATCTTTGGGATGTGGGAGGGAACCGGAGCACCCAGAGAAAACACACGCAAGCATGGGAGAATGCGCAAACTCCCACAGACACAGGCCCAAATCCATGTATCTGCACAGCACAGCGATAGTCACTGAGCTGTCGTGTTGCCCATCAAATGGTCCAGGTCAAGCGTACACTAACGACGTGAAGCACTAGGATACTCTCGAAAAAAATCCAAGAGCAGCCCTCTCACGACCCATCGCGTGTATGCCCCTCGTTAGACAACAAGGTGAACCAAAGCACCTGTAGGATAAAAACAAGTACATCAATATCATCATCTATTTACACACTTCCCAGGGACTCCCAAGGCTCATGATCCCATTTTAAATCAATTTTCTATACCCCTCCATTCCCATTCTGTTCATGTGCCCATCTAAGTATTTCTTAAATAACTCCAGAGTACCTGCCTCCACCACTTTACTTGGCAGCACATTCCATACCCCCACCACCCTCTGTGTGAAAAACTCCCTCTAGCATCCAAATTATACCTTACCCCCCTCACCCTAAGCCCGTGACCCCTCGTGCTATTCGAGTCCATCCTAGGAAAAAGCTTAACCCTGTTTACTCTATCTATACCCCTCATAATCTTGTACACCTCTATTAGATCTCCTCTAAGTCTACGTCTTTCTAAGGAAAACAGTCCCAATTTGCCTAACCTCTCCTCGTAACTCAGACCTTCCATACCAGGCAGCATCCTGGTAAACCTTCTCTGCACCCTCTCCAGAGTCTCCACGTCCTTCCGGTATCAAGACGACCAGAACTGGATACAGTATTAATCACAACCTCTTCTAATGCTAGTAAAGGGAATGGGGTTGTGGGCAATGGGCAGTGATTCAGTGAGTCAATGTTTGCTATCCAGATTCCAGGTCAGCGCTCTACAAGGTATTCAAAGGCCTCAAGTAACAAGGCCTGATGCTGCACCCAGCTGGAGGCAATAGGGGAATTGTCTCGTCTTTAAAAAGTTCCGATAATGGTCTGCTGGCAGTGACTATTATGAAATGTCAGTCATAAATGTATTGATGGAACTTTTTCACACTAAATATGATTGTTAAATATTCGTTCTCAACCTGAAAGTACTTCTGCCCTGCATCTGAAAAGGTCCTGCATGTGTATACAATGGGCTTCTCCATCCCACCTTTCCAGCAACGTGAAAATACCGCACCAACTCTGCTTGGAGAAGCATCGCATGTAGGAACAAGTTCTTTCTTCGAGTCAAAATAGGCCAATAGGTTAGATGGCAGTAGAAAACTCCAACTGTGGAATTTTTATATTAGGCATGTAAAGGGATCAGCATGAAACCAAATTTGGGATATATTTTCCATAATAATTTATTAATTCTATGAATGACATCCAAAGATGTACAGAATATATGGAATTGTCGTGGAATGGCTAAGTTACCCCCTAGTGTCCCAACATGTATAGATTAGAGGAATTAGTGAGGTGAATTATGTAGGGTTATAGGGATAGGGCCTGGGCAAGGTGCTCTGTTGGAGAGCTGGTGCAGACACAGTGGGCTGAATGCCCTCCTTGTGCATGGCAAGGAATTTATTTTCTATGATTTTTAACTTCATGGTGTTCCTTGGAGCTGGTGCTTCCTTGCTGGAATCACCATTTGCTTGGAATCTTCATTATCCTCTACAGGGTATAAACCTTTGCCATTTATCCAAAAGCCTAAATAGGTCACTTTAGTCACTTGAAAGACATACTTTTCCCCATTCAAGAGCACTCTGGTTCTTGAGAATCTTTGCAAGATTTCTTTTAAGTTTGCCAGCTGCTCTTATTCTGAAGCCAGTGTAACCAGAACATCGTCTAATACACCATCACTCTGGATAGCCCTTAAAGTGTATTCTTCATAACTTGTTGGAAAATGACATCCATTGACAAGACTCAAAGGGCAAATGAGTATACTCATATTGTTCCTATGCATGTTGATTGTCACGTCTTTTCGGGAAGACTCGTCCAATTCAAATTGAAGATAAACATTGTTCATGTTCAACTTGGAGAACATCTGGTCACCTGTTAACTCATTGTACAGGTCTTCAATTTGGGGCAGGGGTACCTGTCAAGTTTGGAAACCCAATTGACTGTTAGTTTATAGTATCCTTAGATCAACTGACTGACTTAAGAACAGGGACAAAAGCCCATATATAGATAAGTCATGGATCAGTCATGATAGTGCCAGCCATGGCTCAGTGGGTAGCACTCTCACCTCTAATTTCAAGCGTCATTCAGGGTTTTTGCATAATAATCAAAGTTGACATTCCAGTGCAGTACTGAGCATTGTACCATCAGGGGAAATTTCTTTCAGATGAAATGATAATTCGAGTCCCTAGCTGCCTTCTTGGGTAAAAGATCCCAGTGACACTATTTTGAAGACAAGTGGAGCTATCCCCAGGATCCTGACCAATATTTATCCCTCAATCAACATTATAAAATAAATTTCTCTGGACGTTATCACATTGCTGTTTGTGAGAGCTTGTCTGTGGAAATTGACTACTGTTTTCCTACATTATAAATGTGAGTATACTTCAAAATAATCACTTAAGACATCCAATGGTCATAACAAGGATTATACAAATATTCTGAAATATTTCTTTTGAGGTATCTTAGCAAAGATCTTCAGAAAAATCCAAGTAGATAATGTCTATTGGGATTTCACAAAATTCTAGCAAATTAGTAGAAGATTATATTCTTCTTCAAAAGTCATTCCTGGTGTCCTGAATTGTTCCTCACTGTTCAGATAATCATAAAAAGCATTTCAGATTATCCCTTTAAGATTCTTAACTATAACTGAAGTCAAATTAACAGTTTCTTGATCCTGCCTTGTCCCCTTTTGGAAAATTGGAACTGCATAAGCATCTTTCTAATACACAGGAAGAGTCCCTGAATCTAATGAGTGATTCAAGTTACAGACAAGGAGATTGTATAGCTCATACACTAAGAATTGTCATGTCTTTGTGTGGTTGACATCAAAGTCATGGTTAATTAATCCAATGCATTATCTACAGGCTCTACCACATATAGAATACGTGGTATTTGAAGGAGTAGGTAATTAATTTACTTGCTTTAGTGGGTTCTGCATGCTTCCTTTGAAACCTCTAATGGTGCTCAATGGCTTCTTGAATGCTTCTTCTCCATATTGAGTGAACATGGGCAAGGGATTCCCAAGAATAAATAGGGATCTTAGATCTCTTCAGGGATGCTTTGAAGACGTCCTTAAAGCATTTCCTTTGCATTCCTGGGAGTACTTTTTTCTTTACTATTCATAGAATTATAGAATTCTACAGTGCAGAAGGAGGCCATTCGGCCCATTGAGTCTGCACCAACCACAATCCTATGCAGGCCCTGTCCCCATAACTCCACGCATTTACCTAGTTAGTCCCCAGACATTAAGGGGCAGTTTAGCATGGCCAATCCACCTAACACGCACATCTTTATAGTGGGAGGAAACCAGAGCACCCGGAGGAAACCCACGCAGACAGGGGCAAACTCCACACAGACAGTGACCCAAACTGGGAATCGAACCCAGGTCCGAGACACTGTGAGGCTGGAGTGCTAACCACTGTGCCATCATGCTGCCCCGGTGGCTACGGCCACTGCTGGCAAGGCCAACATTTATTTCCCATTCCTAATTGGTTGGATGAACTGGTAGGCTATTTCAGAGTGCAGGTAAGAGTTAACCACATTACTGTGGATCTTACAGCTCCCTTTGGCAAGGAATTCCAAAGACTCACAACAGAGAGAATAAATTCCCCCTCATCTCAGTTTTAAATTGGCACCCTTTATTCTGAGATTCTCTGGTTCTGGACTCTCCCATGAGGGGAAACACCATTCACCCTGTCAAGCCTTTTAAGAATCCTATATGTTTCAGTGAGATCACCTCTCATTCTTCTAAATTCCAATGAGTCGAGTCCTAACCTGTTCAACCTCTCCTCATACTGGGGATCATCCTACTGAACCTTCTCTGAACTGTCTCCAATGAAGTAACATTCTTCCTTAAATATGGGGGACTAAAACTGCTCACAGTACTCTAGATGTGGGTCGGAATTCTCCCCAAAAAAGTGTTGAACTTGTGGAAAAACTAGAGTAATTAGCACTGTTTCTTTTCAGTGGGAGTTCATGCTAGAATCTGCCATACTCTGGTAGAGGCCATGATCATGAACATCATTAAATTTCAGGGGGGCACAGCCTATTCCCGCTGGAGAGACTGAAATCTCTCTGCATACGCACAGTGGTCCTGCACTGTCGTCTTCCCATTTACTGGCCAGCTCAATTGCTAGCCAGTCCGGGACCCCTGCACTGCTCTCCCTCCAGTCCCTCCACATGACCCGATCATGCCCCGCCCCCTCCCCCGGCCATTCCTGGGTCAACTCCAACCCCCAGCCCCTCCCACCCCGGGCTGACCTTCCCCCTTCCCCGGAAGACATCCCCCAGCCTGCCTCGATTGCTGGATTCTTCCTGACTGACCGCTCTGCAGGACACCCCACCTCCACCTATCACCTTAAGCTCTGCCCCCCTGTAGACTCTGGCATTGCCCCATGCCCAGGAGACAGTGCCAAGATGCCCTCTGGACATGGGCACTTTGGGCAGCGTCAAGGGGTACTGGCTGGCACTTCCAGGGTGCCCATGCTCAGAGAGCACCGTCCCACCTCTGCCTGACTCCTTGAGGTCCTCAGTTGCCCCTCTTCACTCCAGTGGTGTCCTTCCATAGAAGTGGGGATCTACTGTAAACCCTGCGAAAGTGAGAAACTCTGGTGGGGTGGGAGCAGCTAGCAAGCCCAGAGAATTCATTCCCAGGCCCACTAATTCCATTTAAATTATGTTTAAAACATATTAATATATTATACCTGGTTCTTCCAGCTGGTTTCCAGTGCAGGTCTGATGACGATGGAAATTGGCACTGGGAGATGCGATCGCAGTGGGAACACATGTGTGAAACCTACGCATGCCCAGCCATGGGATTCTCTCAGTCTGCTGCGCTAGGAAATCAGCGGGGTGGGAGAATTGCCCCTGTGGTCTCACCAGTATTTTGGACAGTTGCAGCAAGATTTTCCTTCTGTTATATGCCAAACCCTTTTGAAATAAGAGCCAATATTCCATTAGTCTTCCTGATTACCTGCTGCATCCGTGTGCACAAATGAATGGTGTACGCCCAAGTCCTGTTGTGTTGCAGCTTTCTGCAGTTTTTTCTCGATTTAAATTAATCTGTTCTTTTATTCTCCCTTCCAAACTTAACCATTCACATTTTTGCACATTACATTCCACTTGTCAACTTTCTGCCCATTTATTTAACCTATCAATATCTTTTTGTAAACTGTTTGTACCCCTCTCGCAACTTGCCTTTCCACTTACTTTTGTGTCATCCGCAAATTTGGTCACAGAACATTCATTTCCTTCCTCCAAGTCATTAATACATATTGTAAACATTTGCGGTCTCATCTCTAATCCCTGTGGAACTGATTACAGGTCATCAACCTGGAGTCATGGGGATGCTCTCACATCAGTCACATGTTGATGCTGGAGTCTTCCCTCCTCCATCGCTGTGACCAGTATCCCTGCGAACTCCAATGGCTTCATCACTAAATCATCAATAAACCTGCGAGGAAATAGGAAGAGAGAAATTTGTGATGCAACAATGCTGGATTCTTACCATCCTCTGGTCCATTATCTATCTTGACCTGGGAGCAGCTAGTTGATAACAATCAGTTGCAGCACTCACACACTCACTAATATTAATTCCCATCCCATCTTCAGAATTGGATGATTTTTCCCACATGCAATCGCAGTTGCAGCCGGGCATTAGTCCAGGATGGCCTTCCCTCATTCATGGGACTACTGGAGAATCATTCAAGAGGAACATGTATTTATACACTGTACTTGAACATGGATATCTGGACAGTAAGGTAGGGGGGTGGGTTGCATAAGCAGATGTACATGCAGGTGTTGGGATCCTGGGGATATGTGAGCCCCTTGGCCCTTATCCCTGAGGCATTAGCTTTGCTTCTTAGCCTTTTGGCTCAGATCAAGTGTAGTATCAACATGCTGCACTTGGTTGAAGTCATTAGGTTACATTTTAACTTCAATTGAAGCAATTTTTTAAAGCGGAATCTCGACCTTTTGGTTAAAATGCAAATGAAATCAAGCCTTGGTGAAGGAGCTATCCCTACTCCAAGCAGCTTGGATCATGTAGATCAAATCCAAGACAGGTGGTGAGAGCCCTGTCTTGTCAACTTGGATTAGGAATGACTCAACTTGTTGGGACATTAGGTGCCAAACCTGACACCTAAAGCTGAGCCTCAGCCTTGGATTCAACACAGTGGGGAGCTAATAGAATAGCACGAGAGGTCACGGGCTTAGGGTGAGGGGGTAAGGTATAATTTGGATGCTAGAGGGAGTTTTTTCACACAGAGGGTGGTGGGAGTGTGGAATGCGCTGCCAAGTAAAGTGGTGGAGGCAGGTACTCTGGAGTTATTTAAGAAATACTTAGATGGGCACATGAACAGAATGGGAATGGAGTGGTATAGAAAACTGATTTAAAATAGGGATCATGAGCCTTGGGAGTCCTGGGAAGTGTGTAAATAGATGATGATATTGATGTACTTGTTTTTATCCTACAGGTGCTTTGGTCCACCTTGTTTTCTAACGAGGGGCATACACGCGATGGGTCGTGAGATGGCTGCTCTTGGATTTTTTTCGAGAGTATCTTAGTGCTTCACATCGCTAGTGTACGCTTGACCTGGACCATTTGATGGGCAACACGACAGCTCAGTGACTATCGCTGTGCTGTGCAGATACATGGATTTGTGCCTGTGTCTGTGGGAGTTTGCGCATTCTCCCCGTGCTTGCATGGGTTTTCTCCGGGTGCTCCGGTTTTCTCCTACATCCCAAAGATGTGCTCTTAGGCTAATTGGCAAAACAAATTCTCCCTAAATTGTCTCAAATTTGGTTTTTAATCCGTAGATCTATAAACATAGACAGGGATCATGGGTGGCAGCACAGGCTCGTTGGGCCCAAGGGCCTGTTTCCCATGCTGTTTTGTTCTTTGTTCTAATGATGTGAGGGGTTAACTCCTGAGAGCCAGTGTAACAGGATTAATCTCAGGCAGATTAACTTGGCACAGATGATTACTTTTTCAGATAAATGAGTTATTAATAGGCACCCCTGGTTACTCATGGGATAGATATCAGTGAGTTCATTGCTACCATCCCTCCAAATGTTATTTCACTGCCCAGTTAATTATTGGGTACAGCCATCAAATGTTAGTGTTGTGTGGGTTCACAGCCACCCTACCAATCTTGCAAGGCTGCATGGAACTGATCACAATGCCCTTCCCTCACTCTATGCAGCCTGCCTCAGATACTCCCACAGATACCTCCGTGGACAGGTTTGACTATCACTGAGGATAAACTTACTGACCACTGGCAATAGATTCAGTATCCACCAATAACTGACTTACTGGTGCTCTTGAGTACAGTTAGAAAACCCCACCAGCTGCCCTCTTCATTCTTAGCCCATCCCCTCTGCCCCAGAGCTGTAAAATGACCTCTCTCCTCTTGGACTCCATGGTGGTCAGTAGAGACATTCACACTCTAATCTCTGTCAGGAGGTCACAGCACCATATCCTGTTTTAAACAGTTGTATTGATTTGTGTCAGTGTGATGTCAACATTGATGAGTGGGAAGTTACATTGAGGGTGGAAAAGCAGCATTAAGCATGCTGATTATATTATAATGTATTAAAATCAATGCAAATAGGATAGTGCCCTTCTTGGCCATGAACCCGATTGTGTCACTGGGAAGGGCCCAGGTAGTTCACTTCCTGAAATCTCATTAGTGCAAATCCCATTTTAGGCCTTTCGCAAGATCTAGTAGCTGTTATGGGATTTGCACCCAGGGCTAAAGTTACCACTAAATCTTTGATATCACTAGCATCTGTAACAAGTTTAGTTACCAAACTGACCTTATATTATTTATTGGATATATTGGCTTGGAGGCAGTACAGAGAAGATTCATCAGGCTGATACCGGAGATGAGGGAGTTAGCTTATGAGGAAAGATTAAATAAACTGGACCTGTTCTCATCGGAATTTAGAAGACTGAGGGGGGATCTTATAGAGACTTAGAACATAATGAAGGGGCTAGATAGAGTAGAGGTAGAGAGATTCTTTCATAGAACATAGAACATAGAACATTACAGCACAGAACAGGCCCTTTGGCCTTCGATGTTGCGCCGACCAATATAAAAAGCAATGCCCCCCCAAACTAAACCATTCCCTTCTCTTCCATATACTTATCAACTAACCTCTTAAACGCCACCAAACTTGGCGCATCTACAACCGCTGAAGGCAGGGCATTCCACTCCCGACCACCCTTTGGGTAAAGAACCTACCTCTGATATCCGTCCTATAACTATCACCCCTTAATTTAACGCTGTGTCCCCTCGTGCTAGCTTTCTCCATCCTAGGAAAAAGGCTATCACTGTCCACCCTATCTAAACCTCTAATCATCTTATATGTTTCGATTAGGTCCCCTCTTAGCCGCCTCCTTTCTACGAAAACAACCTCAAATCCCTCAGCCTCTCTTCATAAGACCTGCCCTCCATACCAGGCAACATCCTGGTAAACCTCCTCTGTACCCTCTCCATGCCTCCACATCTTTCTTATAATGTGGGGACCAGAACTGCACACAATACTCCAAGTGCAGCCGCAATAGAGTTTTGTACAGTTGCAACATGACGTTGCGGCTCCGAAATTCAATCCCCCTACCAATAAAAGCTAAGAGTCCGTATGCCTTCTTAACAACCTTATCGACTTGACTGCCTACTTTCAGGATCTATGCACAAATACACCAAGATCCCTCTGTTCATCAACACTATTAAGAATCCTACCATTAGCCCTATACTCTACACATTTATTATTCCTGCCATAGTGCATTACCTCACACTTTTCCACATTAAACTCCATTTGTCACCTCTCGGCCCAGCTCTGCAACTTGTTCAAGTCTCTCTGCAAACTATAACACCACTCTTCACTATCTACCACTCCACCGACTTTAGTGTCATCTGCAAATTTACTAATCCAAATTTCCGCTTAGAAAGGAAAACAGAACTAGAGGGCACAGCCTCAAAATAAGGGAAGGGGGGCAGTTTAGAACAGAGTTGAGGAGGAACTTCTTCATTCAAAAGGTGGTGAATCTCTGGAATTCTCTGCCCATTGAAGTGGTGGAGGCTACCTCATTGAGTATATTTAAGTCTCAGGTAGATAGATTTCTGACAGACAAGGAAATTAAAGATTATGGGGAGAAAGCAGGAAGTGGAACTAATCCACTTCAGATCAGCCATGATCTTATTGAATGGTGGGGCAGGCTTGAAGGGTTAGATGGCCTACTCCTGCTCCTGTTTCTTATGTTCTTACCTAAATCTTCTGCTATTTCAGTCAGACTAGTTATATTAAGGTTTGCCTCTTTTAATTATATTTGTTGAATTGATGATGTAAATTATAGAATGTGATCACTCTTTTGCATAGTGAAATATTTAAATTTTATTTCAGGCACTGCATTTTAGATCATAAAATGTGCTGTATTGTTCTATGTTCTATGTTCTATGTTCTATGTTCTATAACAATTCTTTATATTAAAAAAATCTTATTTCCCACGATCAGATACTTTATATAATGGGCACATTGGGCTGGAAACAGGTGCTGACCCAGATCCCATTGTAGAAAATGCAATTGTGTTGGAATTTCAATTTTTTTTCCTTTATTTTTTCATTAGATATGGGCATCATTGCAAGGCCAGCATTTGTTGTTCATCTCTAATTGAACAAATAGCCTGCTTGACCATTTCAGAGGGCAGTTAAGAGTCAACCATTTTGCTGTGGGACTAGTGTTGTATGTGATCCAGATTGAGTAAGGATGACAGATTTGCTTCCCTCAGAGGCATTGGATGACATTTTATAACAATCAATAATAGCTTCTTGGTCACTATTACTAGATTTGAATTCCACATTTGTGAAGTGAATTTAAATTCCACTAGCTGCTATGGTAGGATTTGAATCTGTGCTTCCACAGTATTGGCATGGACCTATGTAATACTAGTCCAATTACATCACTAGGCCACCTTCACCCCTGGATCTTCTCTACAAAATCTGTGGACATTTAGGCTAACCAATGAGTTGGTCAGAAACTGGAATGGTGATGTTATAACTAGGAGGGAAAGAATGAACTGTCTGTCTCTTGTTCTACTGTTCCTTGGGTTTATAGGCAACACGGTAGCACAGTGGTTAGCACTGCTGCTTCACAGCTCCAGGAACCTAGGTTCGATTCCCGGCCCAGGTCACTGTCTGTGTGGAGTTTGCACATTCTCCTGGTGTCTGCATGGGTTTCCTCCCACAGTCCAAAGATGTGCGGGTATAGGTTAATTGGCCATGCTAAAATTGTCCCTTAATATACCAGGATGCTCAGGTTAGAGGTATTAGTGGGTAAAATATGTAGGGATATGGGGGTAGGGCACCTGGGTGAGGTTGTGGTCAGTGCAGACTCGAAGGGCCAAAGTGCCTCTTTTTGCACTGTAAGGTTCTATGATTTCTATTACAACATATATTTAAATGATTTCTTCAGTCAACTATATGATCAATATGTGCTTTATGTATGAATCTTAAAACAGAGCCACTGAGTTTTACATCACAGAAGGAAGCCTTCAGCCCATCATGTCTGTGCTGTCACCAAGCAGCTATCTATCCTATTCCCATTTTCCAGTATGAGGTCTGTAGTCTTGTTTGCTGTAGTATTTCAAGTGTTCATCCAAATCCTTCTTAAATTTGTTTGGATTTTTGCTTCTACTAATGTTTTTGACCCTTCTATGAAGAGAAAAATTTCCTTCCTATCTATCACATCTACGTCCCTCATAGTTATATAAACCTCAATCGACTTCCCCCTCAGCCTTCCCTGATCTAAGGAAAGCAATCCCAGTCTAACCAGCCTCTCTTCACGGCTGAAGCACTCGAGCCCAGGCAATAGCCTGGTGAATCTCTTGCACTATGACAAAGAATGCCAAGGTGTCTTCAACAACCAATAAAATTATTCATTTATTATGAAACCAGCCTTGTCAGGTGTAAGGCAGAGTTTATTAACATACAGCATGAAATATAGAAGTATATAATGACCCTTTTGAAATACATGCATACACAAAACAAAAAACCAAGATGAATAATAAAATAGAGGAATTATGTCAAAAAGTTAACAGTCAACAGTTCAAGGGAGAAGGATGGATGCAGAAGTCCTTGAAATAGATTATATAGTTCCTCTCTCAGCACCAGTTTATGAAACCATCAATGGCTCTTGCATTACTTTTCAAGTGGACTTCACAGAAAATTTGCAGTCTGCCGCTTTCAGAATATAGAGTGACTTTGGAGAAACTCCCATTGGTATTTTTACTGTTTTCAAGGGCTGGAGCTTCAAAGATTGTTAGTATTTTTGACTGTAGCAGTTAATTCTTATTGATTTCATGCTAAAACAAAACCAACTAACCAGCTTTTTACATAGTTTTCCAGGCATTATTTTTATCAAAGCCATAGACCATCATGTGACGCCTTTGTAAACAGTCCATTAGGGTTAAAAAGTTTCCAGTTCCATTAAAACTGCTTAAGTACGTTTTCTGGTAAAATGCTGTCTTTACCAGAAACAACCTCAACCGGAGTTCTTGCATGAACTATTTAAGGAACTTTCTCTTTTAAAAAACTCATATTCTTCTTGGATGTTCTTAATCTTTAAAGGTGAACTATTATTTGTGATTAAAGCATTTATGATGGTGGGATTAGTACAGTGAGTGTGGGGAAACATAAACATGTTATTGAGTGGCAATAACTAGTCCAAACATCTTTAATAGAAGACAAGACAGTAATTTATGATTTTGGAGGAAATAGTATTAGCAATTTAAGAAGGTATGGGGTTCTGGTTTTGGGGAACAGGAATTAATTGACAACTGCTGTATAAATTATAAAATTTGCACTGTTCATTTTTAAATGTAAATTGAAAAAGAACCAAAATTTCAAGCAAGCAGGCATGTGTCACACCGTAGTGTTTGTGTGTCACACTGGGTACCTGTCATCATATTATTGGTCTCCTCATATCATCAGCATCCCTCAGCTGTGGTTTCACATATATCAGCCAGTTTATTTCAACACCAGACAAGAATCAGACATTACATTTCACTCTGCCAATACACCAGAATGGAATTCACATCACACTTGCCTGATCCTTCACTGAATATCTGGAACACATTAACAAAATATGTGCTGTGTACACAGGAATTGTGATTGACATCCAGCATCTCTGAACTTACAAATTAAATACCATCAGATAACGAATCTGCTTTTTGCTTGTGGCGCAAATTTTACATATTAAACTTCCAAATACAGAGTCACAAGTCAGAGGTCACACAGAGGTCAGTAGAGTTCATTCATATTGAGCTTTATTTTTGTTTCTCTATTAAAGAGATTTGCGTTGCATTTAGATAGCGCCTTCCACAATCTCAGGATGTTCCAAAGTGAATAATAATCAGTTGAATACTTTCAAAGTGCAGTCAATTTGGAGAATACAGTAGCCAGTTTGTCTGCAGTAAAATCAGTAATGATCAAATGATCTTGAGGATAAATGTTAACCAGGGGAACTCAATGGCTCTTCAGCAAACAATGTCATGGGGAATGCAAATGATGAGTTAGATATTTCAAGATTGAAAATAGCATCTCTAGCAACATTGCACTCCCTCACAACCGCAAAGAAATGTCAGCCTAGATTTTGTGTTGAGGTCTCTGGATTGGGATTTGAAGTCCTGAATCAGAAGTAAGAGTGAACATGTATGGATATGATTGGCGCAACTTGTGGGCCGAAGGGCCTGTTTGTGCTGTGGTGTTCTATGTTCTATGTGAACATGAATCCATGGGTGCTACCTTAAAGTCAATAAAATGAAAATTGTGCTGCACATTTGATGGGCTGCAATCTGCAAATAAATTCTTAACATGTGCCCCTCTTATAAAAATACAGTGATGACACTTGCAAGCGATTAATTGAAAGTAAAGATCTCTGGAATGTACACGAAAGGGCAAAACTGTGGAGTTCAGTGTTAGTGAAACCAATCCCTTTAGATAAGGCAAATAGATCTGAGTGTTTCTAAATGAAGAGACACTAGGAGCTGAACAGAGGGGTTTAAGAGCATAAGTACAAAAATTGCTGAAATATTTTGGGCAGCTTACAAAAGCTAATGAAGAGTCAGCCTTTGATTCAAGAGAGTTTGAAGTTGTTTACGGCTGGTCAGAATTCTGGTGGGAGTCAGTGTTCAGTTTTGGACACTCTACATCAGAAAAGGAATTATTGGCTTTCAAAAGGATGCAATGCAGATTCACTAAAATGACACTTGAATTATGAGGAAGGATTGCAGAAATGGGTTTTCCTTGAGCTTTAAAGGGTGTTCACATTTCAAGAATGATCAAATTGAAGTGTTAAAAGATTTGTTTGATTGGAGAGAGAGAGAAATGGAGTTATCGTGATGAAAGAATGAAAACAGTTGCCAAGTGGGTGCTGTGCTAATTAGACATGCTGTCTGAAAGTTTGATTTTAGCCCACAGTTTTTGGATCATGATTGCCAGAATCGAACATCCCTGGAGGCTTTAAAACAAGCTCTGATTTTGTGAAACATTACATGTAGTCTCCACTCTCTTATTTTCATATAGGTATGGAACATGCTAGCTGAAACAGAACAGAATGCTTGAGGATATCTTAGGGATTGAGGGAATGGGAGTACTGGTTTTGAACACACAACACTAGAGGTCCTGATGGAGGAAATCCTGTGCCTTAAGTGGGCCAGTGAGTGAGTAGATTGTCCAAAAATTAATAGCTTGGAGACCTAACACCAAGGTTGAATGTGGCCCACAGGCCATAGTTTGGAGACCCCTAGCCTAAACAACAGAGACACCTATGTCAGATTCCTATTTATCGATTACTAAGCTCAGCCTTCAACACCATTACTTCTATGAAACTCCTTTTCAAACTCCATGGCCTGGGGCTTGGCTCCCCCCTCTGCAACTGGATCCTGAACTTCCTAACCCACAGATCGCATCAGTAAGGATAGGCAATAACACCTCCTCCATAATAACCGTCCAGACTGGTACCTCAGAAGGCATATCCTCAGCCCTGTATGATATTCCTTTTACACACATGTGTGATTGTGTGGCTAAATTCCTCTCCAACTTGATTTTCAAGTTTGCTGATGAGATCACAGTAGTGGGTTGGATCTCAAACAATGTTGAGACTGAGTACAAAAATGACATAGAAAATGTGGTGAACTGGTGCAATGACGTGATCTCTCCCTCAATCTCAACAAAATGAAGAAGATAGTCATCGACTTCAAGAAGTCTAGTGGAGATCATGCCCATGTCTACATCAATAGGGACGAAGTAGAAATGGTTGAATGCTTCAAGTTTTTAGATGTCCAAATCACCAACAACGTGTTTTGGTCCCTCCATGCTGACACCATATTAGCTACCAATAGCTCACCAGTGTCTCTACTTTCTAAGAAGACTGAGGATATTTTGTATGTCCATTACAACTCTCACCAACTTTTACAGATGCACCATAGAAAGCATTCTGTCTGGTTGCATCACAGTTTGGTATGGCTCCTGCTCTGTCAAAGTCTGCAAGAAACTACAAAGGGTCATGACCAAAGCCCAGTCTATCATTCAAAACAGCCTCCCAACCATTTACATTGTCTACACTTCTCACTGCCTTGAGAAAACAGCCAGCATAATTAAGGGTCCATGCAGCCCAGACATACTGTCTCTCTTCTTCTTCCGTCAGGAGAAAGATACAAAAATTAGAGGACACATACCAACTAATTCAAGAACAGCATCTTCCCTGCTGCCATCAGAATTTTAAATGGACATACCTCACACAAAGTTGATTTCTCTCCATACCCTAGCTATGACTGTAACACTACATTCTGCATTGTCTTGTTTTCTTCTTTGTCATAGTATGCTGTGTCTGTACAGAGCATAAGAAACAATAGTGTAGACTAATACATGTGACAATAATAATTCAAATCAAAGCAATTCACAATAAGCCTGCATATTTACCATGGCTACTCCATCTAAACTACACATCTTTGGAGTGTGGGAGAAAACACACACTCATACCATGTCTCCATCTCTTTCTCTCTCTCTCTCTTTGTTGTGTGCCTATCTATGATTAACTTCTAAATGTTATAATATAAAAACTTACACATATAAGTAAATCACTAATACATTTTCTAAAACACCAAAAATGAGTGCGACACCAACACAAAAGAGATTTGATTGAACAAATTAGCCATCATTCATTAATTGACGGGTGTCATTGTATCACCAAGGACAGACAGACTCTGCAGTGGGAAGCAAGAAGACTCCTTTCACTGATAAAGAATTTAGTAATGCTTTCTGCAAAGCATTACCACAACTCTTTACATGCAGTACTTTTACAATGTTGAACAACAGGGCATATAGATGGCACAGAAACAGGTCATTGGGCTCAACCAGTCCATGCTGATGTTTATATTCTACTTGTGTATCCTTCCATCTGTCCTGATCTAGACCTACAGTATTGGTCTTTATTCCCGTCTCGCTCACAGGTTTGTCCAGCAATGTAATTAGCAATATACTATACACTTCAACCATTCTCTGCAGTAATGAGTTCCACATTCTCACTACTCTTTGGATAATGAAATTATTTCTGAATTCCTTATTGGATTTCTTATACTGATGCTCTCTGTGTATCCCATTTTTCAAAACAGTAATATCTTGGAAACCGTAGCCACCATCAAGTGGAGTAAAAACAAAATTATTTATTATTAATAATAACATGAACACAAAGTGAGAGTGATGCTATTGATTACTTCCACTTCAGTTTCTAGATTGCCTAGGAGGGTCCACACTCAGCCCCAGGATTTATACACTTTGACCCAATTGCTTGAATGGGTCATATGACTGTCTACTGCTACATCCCTTATAAACATACCATTAAAAATTAAAACATAGAACACAGAACACTACAACACAAACAGGCCCTTCGGCCCACAAGTTGCACCGATCACATCTATACCACCAAGCCATAGTCCTATCTATAACCCCCAATCCCATTTGATCCCATATACTCATCCAGAAGTCTTTTAAAAGACCCCAGCGAGTTCACCTCTACCACCACTGACAGCAGCCGATTCCATTCACTCACCACCCTCTGAGAGAAAAACTTACCTCTAACATCTCCTCTGTACTTGCTTCCCTGCACCTTAAATCTGTGTCCTCTCGTAGTGACCATTTCAGCTCGGGGAAATAGCCTCTGAGAATCCACCCTATCTATTCCTCTCAACATTTTATAAACCTCTATCAGGTTGCCTTTCAACCTTTGTCTCTCCAGGGAGAAGAGTCCCAGCTCCCTCAACCTATCTTCATAAGGCATGCCTCTCAATCCAGGCAACATTCTTCTAAATCTCCTCTGCACCCTTTCAATAGCTTCCACATCCTTCCTATAGTGAGGCGACCAGAACTGTGCACAGTACTCCAAGTGGGGTTTAATAAGGGTCTTATAAAGTTGCAGCATTACCTCCTGACTCCTAAACTCAATCCCATGATTAATAAAGGCCAGTACACCATATGCCTTCTTGACCACATCCTGCACCTGCGAGGCCAATTTAAGAGTCCTATGGGCCCGGGCCCCAAGATCCTTCTGCTCTTCAACACAGACTCCTATCCTTGATATTGTACTCCTTCATCCCATTGGTCCTGCCAAAATGGACCATATTATCTTGTACATATTTACAAGATAACACCATAAATTAATTCTTCAGCACAATCTATTATATGGATAATTGATCCACAAATTTGGGGAAGGTGGGATCTGTACAAACAGGATGGTTTGCACCTGAACCAGAGGGGCAATAATATCCGGGAGGGAAATTTGTATGGCTCTTCCAGGGAATTTAAATTAATTTGTCAGGCTTTTTTGAATCATGATGCTTCTTTTGCATACTTACCCCACCAAATAAGGAAACCCCAGGTCCAACCTGATTTGAACGTGCTATGCAACTCGGCAGTATTTGATCAGTTAAAATGATACAAATAATGTGTTGAGGAAATTCAAGGCAAGCACAATTTCTTGTGGCATTGGCACTTGCTGGTGGAGTTCCGGCATGGGGAGTCAGCTCAAAGAATCTATAACGTGTCTCCGTTAGAGGAAGGTGTGTTAGTATCTGGCCATCAACAAAGTCCAATGTTGTATCCTCCCAAATGCTATTGGAGAGATGGCTTTGTCCTTTCTAAATAAGCCTGGCAGGCATTTATGATCAATAATTATGGTGAAATTCCATCTATAAACATATTGGTAGAATTTCTTTATCTCAAAGATGATGGCCAGCCCTTGCTTCTCAAACTGTGAATACGCCTCTTCTGCATTTGTTTTGAGGAGGGGGGGGGGGGGGGGGGGGGGGGTCAATCATAGACTGTTTTAACCTGTCCTCCATGTTATGTGACTAAACTGCTCCAACTCCATTTGGATATGTCTCACAAATGAGATTGATTTATTTTGAAAAGTTGAAATGGATGAAAAGGCAGAACGATTGCAATGTTTGCTTCACTCGTCTGAAGGTTTCATTTTGCTATGTCTTCCAGTACCATCTCTGTTTTCTTTTGACAAGAAAAAAAGAAATCTAACTTGTGCATCCTTTCCTGATACATATACTCAAAATTCTGGCATCATTTGTGTAAAGTTTCCCTGCACCTCTCTAGTATCTCAATATCCCCTTTTTAATAGTGAAAAGACTGCATGCAGTTCTTTAAATGTGATGGAACCAAAGCTGTATTTTTCAATTCCATCCCTCCAAAAGTGAATTCAAAAAGGCAATCTCATTAACTTGTCATACCAGTTGATAATTGTGGTGAACAGGTAAGATTATGAGAGAGGCAAAAACTGGGTTTCTCGCTGTACAATCTTACTGGCCCCAGTCTGTTGGTGTAATCAGTCTCACACAAGAATGCAACGCTGATTATACTATCCATTATCTCATTTTAATGTGATTAGTGAGCCTGAGACAGAATCATCCAAGCTCATTTGCCTTAGTAGCCTTGCCAGTCCTCATCGGCAAGGATCACACATGGTCCCCAGCAATGGGGGCTAGGTATGATTGCCTCCCTTGTGGGGACCAAGGCCATTGAGGTTCTGTGGGTGGTCAGCGGTAGGCAGGGACAGGGGTGAGTAGTGCCCCTTGGGCAGTACAAGTCTGGCACCCTTGCATTGTCCACTGAGTACCCTGGCATGACCAGCCTGAAACTCTGGCAGTGCCCATAGGGCACCAGGCAGTGCTAAGGGATGGGTCCTAAGTGAAGCAGGTGGGATCTAAGGGGACAGACCATGGCCTCAAGGGGAGACAGCACATGGGGGCTGTGCACTCTGCATCGGGGATCACCTGAATGATGATTGACCAGAGATAGAGGGGTTGAATGGAGACATCAATCATTTGGAGGAGTGAATTAGGGCAGCGAGTGGCCAGGAGCTGTGATCCATGGGAGGTGCGAGAGGCACGAAAATTTCCCAATGCAGTGTACTCTTGACACAGCGCACTGGGAGATCATGGCACATCGCCAATAACATCATAGAACATAGAACATTACAGCGCAGTACAGGCCCTTTGGCCCTCGATGTTGCGCCGGCCAGTGGACCCTCTAACCTAAACTATTCCAATATCATCCATATGCCTATCCACCGACCATTTGAATGCCCCCAAAGTAGGCGAGTCCACAACTGCTGCAGGCAGGGCATTCCACGCCCTCACCACCCTCTGTGTAAAGAGCCTGCCTCTGATATCCATCCTATAACTACCACATCCTCCAGCAATCAGCAGCCGGCTGTCCAGCATGAATAATTTCCATTCACTCTCCTTACTGGTGGGAATCAAACTTAGAGTCACACAGCAACATAGCTTGGAAACAGTTCCTTTAGCCCAATCGGTCTACGCTGAGCAGGGTGACCCCCCCACCCCCCATCTCATCTCGGTGGAGGTAGCAGAATGGCATAGTCATTAGCAATGCTTCCTCATAGCACCAGGGACCTGAGTTGAATTTTGGCCTCAGGTGAGAGAGTATCTTTTGGAGTTTGCATATTCCCCCCTTCTCTGGGTGGGTTCCCTCCCACAGCCTAAAAATGTGTGGGTTAGGTTGATTGGCCATGTTAAATTGACCCTACTGTCAGTGGATTAGCAGGGTAAATATGTGGGGTTACGAGAATAGGGCCTGTGTGGGATTGTGGTCAATGCAGATTTGATGGGCTGAATGGCCTCCTTCTCGTGTACGGGGATTCTATGAATTTCCCATGATTGGTCCATATCCATCTACTCCTTTCCCATCCATGTACTTAGCCAAATGCTCTTTGTTGCTATTACTTCACTACTTTCTCTGGCCATTCATTCCATATACACCTCTCCCTTGGCATGAAGAAATTGCATCTGAGGTCCTTTTTAAATCTTTTCTCTCTAGTTTTCAATTCCTCTTCCCTGGGAAAAACTCTATGGGCCCAATTTTACCAATCGGAGCCTGAGGGCCGGATCTGGGCATAATATGGATCCGAGCCCGGAATCCTCGCTCTAGTGCGTCCATACGCTTTTTGCCAGCTCGGATCCGATCCGCGCTGTGGGCGGGGCTTAGCGCTGCCGCACCGTTCGGATCTCTGAACTGCGCATGTACAGTTCGAAAAAAATCAGAGGCAGCGCGCACAGGTGCTGGGCTGGAATGCACAGTTGTGGCGGTTTGTGTCTTCTGAAAGATTACTTCCTTCTGTGTACGCTGTGTCAGTGTCCCCAGGCGGAATAATTCCAATAGAACATCAATTGTTCCCTTTGGAGGCAGGTCTACGCCAGGCTGTATCCTGTTTTGGTGGTTTGACCTGATATGTCCACTATCAATATCCGATACAAGGAACCTAAAAAAATTAATATGATGCCGGTCGACGTTTCCCTTCAGCCAGAAGCTGAAAAGAAAGCAAGATTGTGCAAACGTGTTCCCAAAAGAGGAACAATTTGAAGATGAATTTAAAATTGGCAATTATAGCAAAATTCTGAATGAAGAAGTACAAAGAACAAAGAACAAAATAGCTCACGAAACAGGCCCTTCGGCCCAATGAGCCCACGCTGCCACCTCGATGTTCCCACTTCCACCCGTGATCCCTGTCCATGTTTATAGATCTATGCATTGGAACCAAATTTGAGATAATTTAGGGAGAATTTCTTCTGCCAATCAGCCTAAGAGCACATCTTTGGGATGTGGGAGGAAACCGGAGCACCCGGAGAAAACCCACGCAAGCATGGGGAGAATGCGCAAACTTCCACAGACACAGGCCCAAATCCATGTATCTGCACAGCACAGTGATAGTCACTGAGCTGTCATGTTGCCCATCAAATGGTCCAGGTCAAGCGTACACTAATGACGTGAAGCACTAGGATACTCTGAAAAATCCAAGAGCATCCCTCTCATGACCCATCGCGTGTATGCCCCTTGTAAGACAACAAGATGGGCCAAAGTACCTGTGGGATAAAAACAAAACAAATCCATCAATATCATAGTCTTCAAAATATCATAGCCTTCAAAGTAGTCTTCAAAATTTTAGAAGCAACCATCACTGGGCTGCTTGACTGGTGTTGAATCAGTGGAATTCTGACAGATGCACATATTATTGTGACATCATTAATAAGTTGTGTTTTTTAATTTATGATCGACTCCATTCATTTTATTAAAATGTGTTTCTACAGGAAGGATACAGGGAATGAAAAAAACAGATTCCTGTTTTTATTTCTATTATTACATTGTTTAAATGCAAGGAGAAAATGCTTTGAATGTTAATTAGACAATACTCATTCACATTAATTCTGTTCCTGACGATATTTGTGTGGATTCGGCTTACGTATATTTAGTTGTTTGTGTGGTGTATCATTAAAACCCGTTGCAATAATAAAAAAAAACAGAAAGCAGAGAGAGCAGCTCTCTGACACAGATCATCCTCAGGGAGGAGTGGGGTGGTGGGGTGGTGCAGATGGATCTCTGGTTGTGGGTGAGGAGAAGGCCGCAGATGGATCTCTGGTTTTGGGGGGTGATGCAGGGAAGTCTGTTGCCACTCTGCAGGCAATCCCTCCTCCCTGAGGAACGAATCCCTCCTCCCGGAGTGGAACTGCAACCATGCCATCCCACCAAACCTTCAGGATCATAGAACATAGAACAATACAGCACAAACAGGCCCTTCGGCCCACGAGTTGCGCCGATCTCATCTACCAATCCACAGACCTATCTATAACCCCCATCCTATTCTTTTCCATATACTCATCCAGAAGTCTCTTAAAAGACCCCAGTGAGTTTGCCTCAACAACCTCTGATGGCAGTCGGTTCCATTCACTCACCACCTCTGAGTGAAAAACCTACCCCTGACATCTCCTGTGTATTTGCTTCCCTGCACCTTAAATCTGTGTCCTCTCGTAGTGACCATTTCAGCTCGGGGAAATAGTCTCTGAGGGTCCACCCTATCTATCCCTCTCAACATTTTATAAACCTCTATCAGGTCACCTGTCAACCTACGTCTCTCCAGTGAGAAGAGTCCCAGCTCCCTCAACCTATCTTCATAAGGCCTGCCTCCCAATCCAGGCAGCATCCTTGTAAATCTCCTCTGAACTCTCTCAGTAGCCTCTACATCCTTCCTATAATAAGGTGACCAGAACTGCGCACAATACTCTAAATGGGGTCTGACAAGAGTCTTATAGAGCTGCATCATTACCTCCTGACTCCTAAACTCTATTCCTTGATTAATGAAGGCTAGTACACCGTACGCCTTCTTGACCACTTCCTCCACCTGCGAGGCCGATTTAAGAGTCCTATGGACCCGGACCCCGAGATCCTTCTGCTCTACAACACAGCTAAGACTCCTACCCCTTATATTGTACTCCTTCATCCCGTTATTCCTGCCAAAATGGACCACTACACATTTATCTGTGTTGAAGTCTATCTGCCACTTCTCCACCCAGTCTTGCATCAAGCGATTCCTCACTAAGAAGATGAAGCAGAACTGACCTATTCCACAGTGGATCTGCGTGAAAATCAGCAACAAGATCAGGGACAACTCCAAGAGGAGAGACTGGAGAAGGCCGAAGCTGGGCCTGTAAAGGGATACACCATCATTGAGACACTGCCAGGCACAGCCATCTCTCCCATCTCTTGACCCTGCAGGGAAAAGTAATCTGTACCATTGGTGGTGTATCCCTTTACAGGCCCAGCTTGGTCCTCCTCCAGTGTCTCCTCTTGGAGTTGTCCCTGATCACGTTGCCTGTTTTCATGCGGATCCACTGTGGAATCGGCCAGTTCTGCTTCATCTTCTTGGTGAGGAATCGCTTGATCCCTGAAGATTTGGTGGGATGGCATGGGCACACGTCCACTCCGGGAAGAGGGATTTGTTCCTCCAGTGGGGAGAAGGGATCGCCTACAGAGTGACAGCAGACACCCCCCTGCCCACCACCAATCCCTCACAACCAGAGATCCATCTGCGACCCCTCTTCCTCCCTCTTTCCCCACTCGCTCACTCCCCCTCCCTCACCCCCCCTTCCCCAGGAGGGCGGTGAGTGTGGGGGGGGGAGGGGTTCTACCAAGGGGGACCTGCCTCCCAGGGGGGTCCAATCTCGGGGGGGGAGAAGGGGGTTGTGGGTGGTCTGCCAGGGTGGTTAGTGGGGACTCTGTGAAGGATGGCCGAGAATGATGGGCTTCGGAGGTTCTGCTGCAGAATAAAAATCAGCTTTCGATTTTTAATTTGCAGGTTGTTTACAGCGCGGATCCGGAACTGACCCAAAGACAGCAAAATTGGATTTGGTTGTAGAGTTGGGCGCGCGGTTCATTAAATCAATTTAAGTGCATGTTAATGCACTTAAATCATCATGCAGCCCAATTTGGGTGCAGATCGGATCCGTGTCCAAATCGGGGTTGGTAATATTGTGATTTGCTTGGAATCAGGTGCAGATTGTGTTATAGGCCCAATGCTCGAATTTACCATAATTTCACGCTCGAAAATGAGCTCAAATCTTTGGTAAAATCGGGCCCTATGTGTCTTCCTATCTAACCCTCATAATTTTATACATCTAAATAAGGTCACCCCTAGTCTCCTACCTTCCAAGGAATAAAGCCCTAGTCTGGGTCAACCTCTCTGATAACTCAGACCCATTAGTCTTGGCAACATCTTTGTAAATCTTGTTTGCATTCCTTCCAATTTATCAACGTCTTCATTGTAATAGAGTGATCAAAACTGTGCACAGTACTTCAAGTGCACCCTCACCAACTGTGACATAATGTTCCAATTCCAATATTCAATGCCCTGATTGACGAAAGCCCTTTTGCTAAACGTCTTCTTCAACACCCAGTGTTCCTATGATGCCACTTTACCTCATTTCTTTTTTAAAATTTAGTCTTTTTCCCTTCGCCAAAAATAATAGGTCTGAAACTCTCCTGTTTTCACATTCATTTGGCACTTAGAATTGTTTTGGTTAGTTTGCACACCGCAAATGTTTGGTTTGTTTTATTTATGGCCATGCTTAATCATGGAACAATTTTTAGCATTATTAATTATTAAAAATGTATTTGCAATCTTGAAATCTCTTTGTTCTTTGTTCTTCTAGCCACCTTACGTCTTCTGAGTAATGTGATCTCCCTGTGCTTCTGGCCAATAGGTACATCTCACATTTGATCTATCAACTTCAATTGCAAATTATTTTGTCTACTGTACACATTTATTAGTGTCTTCCTGTAATTTATTGCATCAAGTTAGCTATTCATTCTGCCACATGAACCCTGAGTTCACATTCCCTGACTTTATTTATCAGCCTACCATGCAACACCTATTCAAAAGGGCTTTTGAAAGCCTAGATCAATTCAGGTGCAATCCTACCCGCCATTCAAGCCATGCTCCCATTGCAGTAAAGCCAGAGAATTTGGTGGCCAGCCATACCTCTGTTCACTGTGGTCGATGTAAAATTGTGCTGGCATGAACAGTGATAAGATTCCGGCCTATATCTAGACATTACTATTATCTACTCTCTCTGTTGCCACCTAAAAATGTTAACAATCAAGCTAGATTTCCCCTTTTCATATAAAGAACAAAGAACAAAGAACAAAACAGCATGGGAAACAGGCTCTTCGGCCCAACGAGCCCGCGCAGCCACCCCGATGTTTTCACCTCTACCCACGATCCCTGTCCGTGTTTATAGATCTATGGATTAAAAACCAAATTTGAGACAATTTAGGGAGAATTTGTTTTGCCAATCAGCCTAAGAGCACATCTTTGGGATGTGGGAGGAAACCGGAGCTCCCGGAGAAAACCCACGCAAGTACGGGGAGAATGCGCAAACTCACACAGACACAGGCCCAAATCCATGTATCTGCACAGCACAGCGATAGTCACTGAGCTGTCGTGTTGCCCATCAAATGGTCCAGGTCGAGCGTACACTAACAACATGAAGGAATGCTATTCAGTATTGTATCTTTTCCTTTCTAGGTAGCTGTCTATTCTCTTCTTTTGTGAAGATTCCATTATTTTTCTCATCACCGCTATTAAGCTGATTTGCCTATATATTGCTGGACTTGCCTTACCTGTCTTCTGAATTATTGGCCAGACTCCTGGCACAATCCACTATTGTTTTCTGCTCCCACTGCCTTTGCACATTTTGTCTGGAGGTCCTTCTTGGCGCCCTGTGGCATTTCCTTCACTAACATATCCAGGACGATGTCAGAAATCTGAAACATGCTCTTTGCCTTGTTGCACCAAATTTGGTTTTATCGTGCTTGCCATTTTTTCCAGTTCTAGTATTTTCTTCAGGTAGAGAGTACCTCACCTTGCAGGCAGTTATAAGTAATTTTTTTTCCCTCACAAAAAATAATGGGTCTGAAACTCTCCTGTTTTCACATTCATTCAGCACTTAGAATTTTAGATGTTACCAGCAATGAACAAACTTGAACGCCAAATCAGGCATGCTGCCACTCAACAATGTGTTCACTGGCTGTGGCTGTTCGTAACTATCATGCAGATAGTCTATTTGCCTTCTAAATGGAAAGCAATGGGCAGAATTGTTTTAAACATTGTTATTTCCATGCTGATTGTTGTGTGCACTGGATGTTACAAGAAAATTCTGTTCTCCTTTATGAAATGTTTCCTTTAACTTGAGATGAAAGTGGAATATTCTGGAAAGAGAGATGGTGAGTCAGACTGAACGTATGTGCTTGGACAGGTTCACATGATCTAGTTGCTATGAGGGTAAAACTCAAACAGAAACTTATAAATGGAGAGAGACTGAGAACCCTGCGGACTGAGGGATGTGAAAGAGGAGGATAGATTTTTGATTGATAGGGAATTAAGGATTATGCTGGGGAGACAGGCAGAAAAGTGGAGCCTACAACGCAATTAAATCAGCCAAGATCTTATTGACTGACAGAGCAAGTTTCACGGGCCGAATGGCCTTCTCCACTTCTACTTCTTATGTCTAATATTCCTGGAACACATCAGCTCAATCATGTCAGCAATTGGTCACATGTGTGGAGGGTGGAGCACTGCCACAGTAAATAATGATATAGAGTCACAATCACAATTTTTCCAAGAGCTGCACAAGTGGTCACCATTATTAACTATTAGCCACATCGAATTGCTCATTATTTTACTCAGATATTTGTTCCAGAAAACTTCTCCAACTTATTTTATTTCCCATGAAAGATGAAAATATTTGTAAACTGTCTGAACTTATAAGTGTGCACAATTAAAATAATTGATGAATTTTTGTCTAATGTGAACATTTCTCAGAGAAATGGGCCTTGTGTGGTATCAGCCCTGGCTTGTCAAATCTGTAATCATGCATTGTACTCTTCAACAGCTTGTGAAGAGACAAATATTGTCTCAATGTTTAAAACAGGAGAAGAGAATGACTTGAGAAACTATAGGCCCATTACCTTGACATCAGTAACCAGAAAGGCACTTGAGGGAATCATTCAGAATCATTGATCTTTGCTATTTTTATAATTTTTAAGATGGAGTTTTTGGAGCCATGATCTGCAAAGTGCAAATGATCCTAAGGTCTATGAAAGTTTTGTAACTGTAGATGTGCTTGAATGCTTCAGTTAATGGAGTGACTAATTTGAACTGATTACCTGGTCAGCAGGAACAAAGAACAAAGAACAAAACAGCACGGGAAACAGGCCCTTCGGCCCAATGAGCCCGCGCTGCCACCCTGATGTTCCCACCTCTGCCCGCGATCCCTGTCTATGTTTATAGTTCTCAATTAAGACTGTCTGTTTCCACCTGGAATTGATTAAAGTAAACTTTATGAATCTTTATAGCATGATGTTACATGAGAGAGATTATTCAAAAATTAAACAAAAGGTTCCGGATGTATTGTGCAGAATTTAATACCTTCCCCGTGTTTGGTGGAGGGTGGCATTTAACCATATGGAGGATAACAAGTGAGGATTCCTCTAGCTTCCCATCAGTGTTCTGTTTAAATCTGTACCAGGAAAGTGTAGAGATGGCTTTCCCACTCCACTATCAATTGTGGCCCTTAAGTGGGCAAGTTAATAGCCCATAAAAACTTCATCCCATCATTGGGACAGGACTTGATATGGCAGGAAACCCAAAAAGACATATTTTGTTGGGCTGCTTGTGGAATCTCAGCAGGATTCTCTTGTTTAAATGTACTCAGTGCCTGATCAAGGGACCTGGGACTGGGGTTGTGTGCTTGAGAAAACCGCTCCTCTATTCTTGTTGTGGACCATCCACCTGGTGACCCACATAAAGCCCCTTCTCTCCCACCATCATGATTCTCCGCCTATGTTCATCAGCCATCCTGGGCCTCAGATGAATGTAGTACCAACAGCATCCACACCTCCCCAGTGGAACTCTCAAACAATGAACTGTAAGCCTCGAAATGGCCAGCATTTGGCAGATGAGACTTCTGTCCCTGGGATCCTTGACCCTATGAAGATTTGAAACTGACCAATTATTTGCCTATGTGGCCTTAATTAAACTCGGTACTCAAGAAGAGATGAAATGGGACCCTTGCTACCTCTCCAGGCAGTGGGCAAGACTCCCAGCATCTTTGTTAAAATCTGCCCATTGGTTTTGAAATAATTAAAGTCATGTACTGTGATGCTAGTTGCGTATAGAATCATAGAACTATATGGTTTGAGTGTCTCACTTGCAAATGGATTCAGATTGAGGTGCAGAACCTATTGGGCAACCCGTTTATTGTACAATATCATTGAAAATCTACTTACACTGCCTTTTCTGCTTCCTTCACAAAGCTCACTAACTGCTTCACATCATAGGTAATGTAAGTTTTTTATGTCATGGGATGAAAGTCTACTTACGAAAACTGTGGGGTTCTTTTGTTGCAAATGTGAAAGATGAGCGTCAGGAGAGTCCAAATTATAAAATGAACCATAGCTTATCTTAAATTTTGAATCGTAATCCCTCCATTTTGACAAAAGTTGTGGTAGATCTTCCCATTGTATGTATTGACTGAATAATTGAAGTTGCCACAGATTGTGAAATCTCAGTATCAAATTGCAATGCCTAGATTTGTTGATGTAATTTATTCATGCTGCCGTTCAATGTTATGAAGGCCAGTCAATTATTCTTGGTTTTAACATACATATTTTGGGAAAATATCTTCGGGTTGAGAAAGAAACTATTGCAAAGGAGGCCACCAAAAAAAGTATCACCATACATCTTAGGAAAGCTAGCGAGCAAACCTGATACTTGTACTATATCTGATGGCCATTCTCTGCAGCTGTTGTTTTGCACCTCATTGAGAAGTATCTTTTTCAATTGCAACATAATATGTGTTTCTGTAATTGTTCTAGGTGCATATATTGAAATTGTATGTTTTGATGAATGATGTTCTTCACATGTATATTTCTAGAATATTTTCCTTTATTCAGTCAGATGGATGGATGGCACCTTCCATACTGTGCGCAGAGTGCTGGCTGAGGCAAAAAAAAACTGGTGTGCAGCCCTCCAACAGCACAGTTGAGATTTTTCTCCAGATTTTAATCCAGTATGTGTAAATAAAATAGGAGGATGTGGTTTTTGCCTTCACTGGGTGGCAAGGCCTGATAGAACCAGCAACAGCAGCTCCACAAAGATTGAGGTGCCCTCTTTGACGGGTACCCTTCTCAGCATTAAGAAGAATTTTCTCCCCAAGTATCCACTTTGGTCGCAAAAACAGGAGACAGATAATCCCAATTGCAACGAGGGCAATCTGCAATGAGACCTAGGTATCCTTGTACACTAGTCACTAACGGCAAATGTGAAAGTGCAGCAGGCAGTAAAAAAAGATAAATGGTATGTTAATCTTCAGAGGAGATTTGAGTACAGGAGCAGGAATGTCTTGATGTAATTATACAGGGCCTTGGTAAGGGTGCATCTGGAATATTGCACACAGTTTTGATCTGCTTATCTGAAGAAGGATGTTCCTGCAATGGAGGGAGTGAAGGGAAGGTTTACCTGACTGATTCTTGGGATGGTGGGACTAACATATGAGGAGAGATTGAGTTGGTTAGGATTATATTCACTGGAGTTGAGAAGAATAATGGGGGTCTCATAGAAACCAATAAAATTCTAATAGGACTAGACAGGATAGATATAGGAAGAATGTTCCAAATGGCTGGGGAGTCCAGAACCAGGAGTCACGATTTAAGGTAAACCATTTAGGACTGAGATAAATGGACATTTCTTCACCCATACAGCAGTGAGTTTGTGGAATACTCTAACAGAGAAAGCAATTGAGACCAAAACGTTGTGTGATTTTCAGAAGGAATTAGATATAGCTTTGGGGCTAAAGGGATTAATGGATATGTGGGCAAAGCAGAATAGGTTCCTGAATTGGATCATCAGCCATGATCAGAATGAATGGTGGAGCAGCCTTGAAAAGCCAAATAGCCTAATCCTGAGCATATGTTTTATGATTCTATGTTACTCCAACCCTCATATACATGGGGACCCCCACACAAGCACCGAGATAACCAACCCCTATCAAACAAGCATCAGGACGTTTCTTCCCACTGCAGAAGCATTGCCCCCCACCTCCAACCCCACAACTTGCATTTGGGCATACCCTCCCCCAAAGCATTGAGTTCTTCCACCATTTAACATAGGGCCACTATCTCCTTATCCCTCAATAAGCATTAAGGCACTCTTCCTCCCTTGTATGTAGCAGGGCAACACTTAACTCCCAAGATCCACTGTGCTACCTCCCCTGGTCCACAGATAAGGGGAAGCCCCTTAATGGGACTCCCCAGCAGGAGTGCCCCAGGCACAAACCTCTTGTACAATTAACTTGACAATGCCAGGGCAATACCCAGAGAATTCCCCTTGACAGCTTCAAGTTTTGCATAAGGTATTGTAAACTTTGTTGATGTGACAGCCACATGAGCGGTCTGCAGATAGAGGGATATATGAGGACTGTTTAAATACTTTAATTGTTTCCACAGGCTATTCGGTCCACCTTGTTGACCAACAAGGTGCATGCGTTCGGCAGGTCGTGCGAGGGCTGCTCCTGGAGGTTACTTCAGGAGTGGCCTGGTGCTTCACGTCATTAGTGTATGCTTAAACTGGACCATCAGATGGGCAACATGACAGCTCAGAGACTATCGCTGTTGCTGTGCAGACACATGGATTTGGGCCTGTGTCTGCGGGAGTTTGCGCGTTCTCCCCATGGTTGCGTGGGTTTTCTCCGGTGCTCCGGTTTCCTCCCACATCCCAAAAATGTGCTCTTAGGCTGATTGGGTAACAAATTGTCCCTATATTGGTCTCTATACATCATTAAGACGTTTGGATGGCGGCGCGGGCTCGTTGGGCCGAAGGGCCTGTTTCCCGTGCTGTGTTGTTCTTTGTTCTTTGACACCATGTTGATGATGAGAGAATTCCCTACATGGAGCGGGGGTGGGGGGGAGCTCTTCAAATTTATTTAAAGAGATTCCCACTCCATCACCAGCAGAGAATATTATGATATTTTCTTGCCATTTTCACCCACAACAAATGCCAGTTGAAAATCCTCCCCGCTTCCCGATATGTATATTTGTAGCAGAGGCAACATTTATTGTTCATCCTTAATTGCCATTGAGAATATAGGGGTGAACTACGTTCTTGACTGATTGTAGCCCGTGTTGCGGAGGTATTGAAAGATAGAGAATTACAGGATTCTGACCCAATAAGTAAACAAATGGCGAAGTATTTTCAAGTAAAGATGATGTGTGTTTGGAGGTGGTCGTATTCCTGGAAACTTCCCAATCTCTATCAACACATCAAAAACAGAAAATGCTAGAAAATCTCAGCAGGCCTGACAGCATCTATGGAAAGAATATAGTAAAATAAAGTATATTTATTCGTCACAAGTAGCTTACATTCACATGGCAATGAAGTTACTGTGAAAATCCCCTAGCCATAATTTTTGAAATGTTAGTTCTATTCTCTCTCCACAGATACACAGATTGTCCATCATTTTCTGTTTTTATTTCAGATTTCAACATCTGAGGTATTTTGCTTTTTTTTTCTCCTTATAAGTTGTAGATAGTGTTATCAAGGAAGACTCAGCAAGTTTCGGAGACAGCATAAAATTATCAGGACTGGGGTGGAGAGAATAAACATTTAAGGTGGCGGATAAGTTACCGATCATGTAGATTGGTTTCTACTAGATGGAGTCAGTTTAATTCAATCGGCTGGACAGCTGGTTAGTAATGACAACAGCACGAGTTGAATTCCTGTACTGGCTGAGGTTATTCATGATTTTTAACCTCATCCCTTGCTGAAGATGAGATTAAATCACCACCATTCAGTTCCCTCCTTCAAAGGGGAAAGCAACCTACAAGCATCTGGAACTATGATTTACTTTTACTGAATGCCATTGAGTATTGTGAGTATTATTTGAACTCTATTCATCCAGGCAATTAGAAAACATGCCATTACATTCCTTCCTTGTGGTTTGAGAGGCTTTGGGGAATTATGAGACAAATTTCTGTAGGATATTCTGAATACACGAGAGAATACCCAGCCTTTGACCTCCTCTTTTAGCCACAGTATCTATAGAGTTGATTCCAATACATTTTTGTTCAATGGTGACTCAGGAAGATGACGGTTGCAACCATTATCAATTCAATAATGTTTTCATGTTTCAGGGTGGAGAGCCTTGTTGACTGTCAAAGGGAGGCAATCAGACATTCACTTGTTGGAGAATGTCAAACGCTTGGAACTTGGTGTGGTGTGAATGTACTTCTCAATTATTAGACCAAGACTGGATATATATTCATACATGTGGGCAGAGTCTGTTTCATTAGCTAACCAGCAAGCAGAAAGAATATGTACATAAACATTCTATTTCATCATTTGGGGACATGCTATCATTTCATTAGCTGCCACCCTAGCCAAGCTGTTCCAGTACAGTTACAGTACAGGTGTCTGCTCAGCAACATGGAAAATTGGTGAGTCCTGTCCACAAAATTCTAACCTAACCTATTACTGCCCTATTAATCCACTCTTGATCAAAGTGATGGTAGATTTTGTCGACAGGGTTATTCAGTGGCACTTACTCAGCAATAACCTGCTTACTTATGCTCAATTTGTGTTCTGCCGAAGCCACACAGTGCTTGACCTCATTACAGCTTCATTCCAAACATGAAGAAAAAAAGCAGAATGCCAGAAATGAACTGAGAGTAACTGCTCTTGACATTAAGGCAGCATTTGACTATACACCAAAGAGCCCTAGAAAAACTGGAATCAATGGGAATAAAGGGGGAAAACTCTCCACTAGGTAGGATCATTTCTAACAGAAAGAAAAATAGTTGCACTCAGTAGATAACATGCATTTAAATCCTAGGACATCAATACAGGAGTTCCTCATGGCCAGCCATCTTTAGCTGCTTTATCAATGATCTTCCCTCCATCATAAGGTCAGAAGTGGAGATATTTCTTGATGGCTGCACTATTCAGTACTATTTATCACTCGTCAGATACTGAAGCTATCCATTTTCATATACAATAAGACTTGGACAATATTCAAGTGAGAGCTTATAACTGGTATGTCACGTTGTGCTACACAAAGCAATGCACTTGATTGGTACTCCATCCAACACCTCCAATATTCATTCGCTCCATCACTGACACAGTCACAGCAGTGTGTGCCACTTATAAGATGCATTGTTGGAACTCACCAAGGCTCCTTCAACAGCATTATCCAAACTCATTATGCCTACTACCTCTAGAAATACAAGGACAGCAGGTGCAGTACAAAAGCAGCACATGCAAGTGTTCCCTCCAAGGCACATACCATCCAGACTTGGAACTATATCACTGTTCCTTCACTGTGTCTGGGTCAAAATTCTGCAACTCCTTCCCTAACACCACTGTAGATGTACCCACATCACATGGACCGCAGTGGTGAAAGAAGGCTGTTCATTACTTCCTTCTTGAGGGCAAATACTCCTAGGCAAAAAATGGTTAGGCGTCCGTAAGAAGGGTAAAAAGGCCTGTTTCTGGGCTGTAAATTTTCTATGGTTCTATGGGCAAATTTGCCGAGCCAGCTATACCCACATCTCCTGAAAGAATTAAATAGTGTCTTTACACTCCTTTCATTTTGAGACACCCATTATTTGCATTTTCACACACCAGACCCATTAAATGTGGAAATCATAGAGGGAGCTAACCAACCAGACCCAGTCTAAACGATATGTAACTCCAGTCCAAAAGATAGATCACTGATGATGCATTGTCAATGTCGCACACAATCCCAGAACACTTCTTAAAACAATATTTTTTTAAAGCTGGTTAATGGTTATCTTGTGGTCAATTGTTAATTCATGAAAAGTAACTTAAAATTGATTGAAGTTAAAATTGAATCAATTATTCATATGAATGCAATTCTAAAGCACACTTTTGCTGAAGATCTAATTTGATTGATTTATTTGTGAACAATTGTACTTCAGTAGTCACCTGAATCGTGATATTTCGATTGGGAGATATATCATTTGTAGCCACTGTTCACCAGTGGGCTCATTTTGAGTCTGGTTTACACTTAATTCTTCATTAGGTGTCTTTGGAGAAAGCCTCGAGGTTATAGAAACACTCATTAAGAAGGATCGTCGCCAATTTCTCAGACTAGCGAGAAATATGAAATATATCTGATTAGTAGTATCGTCCATTGCCGAAGGAAAACAATAAAAAAAAGTTTATTATTTGCCGCCCAACTTGATGAACAGCTTTTGTTAATACTGGCTGCAGTTTCTCAGTGTGAAATGGCAGGAAACGCTTCACATTGCAGACTAAACACGTCCAGCTGCCTTGGCATTTGAAGCTATGAAAAACATGTTCGACTTCCCTGCTACAATAAGATACACGCGATTTGAAATTTGGAGCGATTGTGGATAGGTTAGCACCCCAACTTGCTGTGAGTATCCTGTGGGGATTTTTCTGCTCTTGTTTCAATTTGTTAGTTGAAATTGAATGTATTTGCATTTCAGTCCATGTTTGCAGTTGAGGTTAAGAGTGCACCCGCGTGAAACCAAATGTATCCTTCTGATTTAAGGAAACATGCAATTGTGATAAAGTTATAGCTATGTCGAGCACTCTGCAAATCTTACGACGGAGAAAAATATGTACAATTGGGTGAGAACAGATGTATTGTTGAGAAACGAATTGCCAAAGGCATCAGCGCTATCTCGTGAAATCCGGGTGGAAGCCGGAGATAGATTGGAATATGTGTGACTTTGCCACAATAAAAAGCCAAACATAACAGCGCAATTCCAATATCGGCTGGAAAAACCAGCATGGAATTCGGTTCCAAGAGCTGAATAAATTGCTTCTTTCATTCCGATAGTATCGAAAATGTGAAGCGTGCTCTCTTCAAACCGCACACACGTGAGTGCTGAACCTCCACTTTGCTTAGCCGTGACTTCAATTAATAAACTTAACTGGCTTTCCTCTGGCACTTTGCTGATGCAGGGTTCTTTTAGAGAGCTTTCAGAGAAGAGAAAGGATAGAGACGAGGAGAAAGGCGAAGAGAGGACCGGGATAGTGAAAGATTTGAAGGAAGTTGCACATAGTATCCATGAAAAAAATGAAAAAAACAAATATAGCCCCAAACCTGGAATTCAAATTTGAACTATCGCATTCGTATTTAAAAATGCCCAATATTTTAAAATGTCCCATAAAATCAAGCAAACTTCTAAGCAAAAAATCGTTCATCTTCAATAAAACCCAGTTCCATGCCATAGCTTTAAAGTATGATTTGTAACATTTTAATTGATTAATGTACACACACACACACACATAAACCCTCACCCACTCTGGAACCATATTAGCTATTTTGAAAAGATAAGAATTCCCTTCGCTATTTAAGTGTCTTATTTATTGGGGACACGAATTTCGATTTTATTGCATGCTGCTATAATGAAATAACGATGTGTTTTGCGAGATTACATACATAGTTTTCATTTTAAAAATCTGCCTTTGAAATAAACGAGAACTAGACAGAGACCAAAGCATTTTCAGCAGAGTCAAAAAAACCCTGTTTTATTGTTTAAGTCAAAGTGTGCAAGTTTTGTTGAATAGTTACGTTTAGATTAAAGATCAAAAGTGCGCTGAAATGACATTTCTAGATGTGAACATAACGGCGGATTTTGAAGACAACAGTTGCTGAAGATGTAATTCCCAGCAGTAGTGACAGCTCCTGCAGCTTTCCTTGCACCTTGTTGCCACATGTGGCACTTTCACCGTGCTCCACCTGGAGAAAATCTCTAGAGCACCAGTGAACTACTGTAACCTTTATCCCCACACAACATAAAGGGACTTGCAGAAAAAAGATGTGTGCTTCGCCGCCTTGATTGCATAATTGTCTCTGCTGCGATTTCAACCTCGATTTTCACCAACATTTTAAAAAATGAAAATCAAGATTTGTTTAGCAAAGTATTGTCATACGCCAAGTGCAATGGCACTGATTAACCCTACTTAGGTCTCAAAAGTACTTTGATTATTAAACAGAAGTGCTCCACACTGATAATTATGCTTCAGTACTTCATGCTTACCAACCTGTTTGGAGTCATTCAGACATCCATGTTTTACTAAATGGTACACAACCTGTTTGGTCATGAAATATGCAGCGTTTTTTCCGGGGTAAAACATATCCCGGTAGTGAGATACCAAATGCATATGTTAATCTTACTTGTATTATACGGCAAAGTGTGGAAAGGACAAATCTAAAAACTAAGTTGTTATGCGATGCAAATGACTATTTAAGCTGGGAGAATAGCCTGCTGCATTGAATCGTTTTTTTTATTTTGCACGGACCTGTTCAACACTCTCGACTAAAGTTGGAGTTCAATCATTAAGTAAAACCACAACTCAGCTCCACATAGTTACGGATAAGCTTTGCAGTACAACCCTGCTTCCATTCAACAGTTCAGAGAATACACAATAGTCTTATTAATCACTCATAACTGTCAAAGATGACAAGTCAAAAAGTTCTTTTTTAAAAAAACAAATAATCTGTGCTTATTTTTTATATTGACTGCAGTACAATATTCCCGTGCCATTTGCAGGGGTGAAATCAACACATATTAACTTTCTCAATTGTCTCCACAGCTGAATGAATATGAATTTATCTCGAGACTGGAAGGGGACAGCTTTCTTACATTTAATTTTAGCTTATTGAATATTTCCATCGTACCTTAGCCTCTGCTCGTTCAGTTTACACCTTTAGTGAGAATATTGCCGTCAGGATTGTCTTGGCCACCTTCAGTCAGTTCGAACAAAGACGGCAGAGCAGTGAGAACAATTCAATCTCCCTTCAAAATAATCGACAAACTGATCAAAAACCAAACGAGTTTATTGGGGTGAAAACGTTCACTTCACACAGCAGGGGGGGGGGGGGAGAAAACAGGGCAAATAATAAAAATACACGTTCATCGATCTTTTTTTTTCTCATTGCATATGTCAAAATCATTCACGCCATGCTTCCTGAAGACGAGGAAGTATGTTAATGCATTAGTAAGACACTTGGACAAGTTTGCACACGGTTACACGTTAATACTTCGCCAGTGACCCTTTTTCAGAACTTATTCACAAGGCATCACTACACTCACCCAAATCCTTCGTGATTGCTGATTACTGAATACGTCAAAATATGGCACATAGAAAAATAAATTCACTACAATTGTATGAATAAATATTTGACTAGATCAAATTAATTGAATTAAAATAGTCGATGTGTTTTCATACCGTGATTTCCTAAAATGTCTCTTCAATATAAATAATATTTATGAAGTGTATTAGAAGGCAGACTTTTTTTGAACGATCACAGTAAAGGAACGCTTCCTCTATCCGATTGCTATCAATACTGCATCGGGAGTAAAAACATTGGCAATGCTTCATTGTTTTGTGTGTGGTTTGCTATGTACAGTACTGTGTTTGGATCCTTAAGGGCTCATATGTCACTTACAGCCCTACATCTATCCACATCAGAGCAATTCAAATAACATTAACCAAAAATGCTGTACTGCCACATGATCTACTTGTAAAATACTGTCGTGTATGTGAAACTAAGCAAAAGTATTTACAAATGATCCTGTTAAATGAAAAGTGTCCGCGAGAAGTAAGAAAGGGCCCATATGGTGTATCTTTCCCTATAAAGGGGTTGTTGCTAATATATAATTTACTCACTTGCATAGTTTTTCGATTATTGCTTCTCTGCCATCATGTAACATTCGAATATGAGTGCAGTCGTGCTGTTAAAAACAATTTTGTATCAATTATTTAATGTACCACCCACTGTTTTATCTTAATTACTTGTGATCTGTATAGCCACTATTTTTCTCATTAATTATGAAAAACCGCATTTAATTCGTCCTGCACTGAAAGTGTCTCGTTGCGCAGATGGAAGTCGTAAGGAAATGTACTGTCTGTGGGCACCACACATCGCATGGCTGGGCTGAACATGTAGCTCTGTCCAAGGGGACGGCTGGCTGGCACGGCGGAATAATGCATGCCATAGTGATAATTTTTCACATAGTCAGATGGATCTTCTTGCTTCAGGGAGAAAATCCCATTAAAGTTAATTGGAGGACTTAGGGGACCGTCAAACTGTGGGCTCACACACTCGGGAGAAGCGTTTTGGTAGAAAGATTCATAAGCACTACAGTAGCTGTAAGGTTTGATGGACTTGGAAGAACTTTCCATTGGACTGTGCCCCGAGGGGTTGCCTAGGTCGGGGTTTTGATACGTGTAGAGAGTGGAGGAAAACTGTGACCTCGCGATGTGAGTCCCATCTCCGCTCTGCTCCATCAGTAAGTTTCTGGTGTTGAGTTGCAGGCACCCGGCCACCAGATTGGTCGTTGGTTGGGACAAGTCTTTACACAGGTTTTGCACAAAGGTCAGCAGGTCGGGTCGCTTGCCAATGCGCAGGATCTCGGATAGAGCCCAGATGTAATTTTTGGCCAGGCGCAATGTTTCTATCTTGGACAGTTTCTGTGTTTTGGAATAACACGGGACAACTTTGCGAAGGTTGTCCAGAGCGTTGTTGAGACCGTGCATCCTTTTCCTCTCCCTGGCATTCGCTTCAGTCCTCCTCATTTTGACTCGCTCGACCCTTTCTTTAGTCATCACCTTTTTCCTGGGCCCTCTCCTTTTGGGGTGTTCCTCGTCCTCTTCGTCTTCCTTCTCATTCTCGTCTTTCTCTGACTCTACGGACGGGGTGATGTTGCTGAGATCAATCGAGCACTGCTCGTGTTCCCCACACACTTCGGAACCTTTGTCCTCCGCTTCACTAACATCATCAAAGTTTGTTCCGGGCATTATGGCAACTTCATCAATTGGTAAAGTCAACATGTTGTCAGCTTAGGGAGCGTGGGGGTGGGAAGGGGGGAAACAGGGAAAGAGAAAAGAAAATGTTAACGACGCGGTTTTCTTTTAGCTCAGTGATAGAACGAATGATTTTTTTTACACCATCTAATTTCTAAGATGAAGATTAAATAATCTGCATGGATCTTTTAAAATTCAAACTAAAATAGAACTGGAATAAGCATTTAGTATGGCACAGAACTATCGTTAGGTTGTATTTGCAAGAGCAGATTCTCAAATGCTTTAAACTCGATTAAAGGATGTGCTTTTCCAATATTGCATGTGGTAGTGATCTAGCAAAATGATTGTGTAAAAGCTGCGCAATTGACAGGTTTATGAAAACAGGACGGTTCCACTGTTTTGGTTTGATTCCCCTGGGTCTCAAACTTCCCATGGATCGTAATTAAAATTACAGGATCGCTTACAACGCTACATCCAACCGTAGTAACATTACAGTTACTATTGGAATTGTCGGGGTGTGGATACGGGAGAACAGTGCAATTCTGTCTTCATGTAATATAAATATATACATGTACATTTATAATATTAATATATATGATTTATATATAGTTCTAAGAAAATTTCAAAGATTATTTTTGAGCTGGGGTTGTCATTTGGAAAGCCACGTTGCATTCATGGCATGTTACCGATAGGCGATTTCGTTCCACAGACATTAACAATAGACTGGGTTTGGCGTTGAGCCGGAAAGTTAAATGACCGAGGGCGACAGTATTTGGAAATAATTCCTTTTTCAATGAAATATTCGACCTGGTATTGGAAATCGAGGTAATTCTTCTTTTAACTATGCTACATAGCAGCAACCTCGGCACTAGTTATGCAGTGCAATAAATCATTTGACAGATGGAGGGTCATAGGGTTTTCTTCCCACTATGAAATATTGCAATTTGCACTTGCATTTTCTACAATCAGCTCAAAGTTAATCTGTTAGATTCGAAAGTTTCTCTGCACTAGGATGACGCCCTACATTTTAAAGGCTTTTTTTCCTTGTTCCACTTCGAAAAATAGTTTTAAATTGGAGAACTAACCGGGCGCGCAACCTTTTGAACCAAAATAATTCTGCACACTCAGGTGTAGACTGTTTAAAATGCCACCCCTCTTCAACGCAGGGGGAAAAAAAAAGAGTGGTTAGTTTTTAAATGTCTGGCTGGCAACACGAAGATCTTGTTAAATCTATTAATGGGATGACAAAACAATTTACGATGACCACTTGTGAGGAAGACAGGTAATTCTCGAATTGCATTGTTGGCACTTAAACATGCAGTACGGATGCACATTACAGCAAGGTAATTGTTTAATATAAAAAAAAGAAAAGAAAGGGAACGCGTGGCAATTCAATTCTGGCCTGATTGTTGCAATAATTTGATGGTTTTTGTTGAATTCTTACCTGAAATCAGTGCTTCGGGGGGATGCTCATTTTCAGCTCTTGCTGGCTGCTTCCTCCGTGTTCTGACGGCAGCGGTAGGTTCTCTCCGCAGGATCGGTGTGTGATCTCTCTGAGAAGTGACAGTGATGCCAACTGCCAGCGCTGGTACCATGCCATCTGCCGCTGACGTCAGCGGGCAGCCGCCGCTGATTGGCAGGTGCAAACGCTGGCATCTTGCGCCCCGAGGGAGACAGGGAGCTGGGGCAAAGCAGCCCCACAGACATCAGATATTATCACCATCTCCATGGGGCAGCCGAGCAAAGGAAGGAAGGGAGGCCGGGCCTTGCACGATCAGCTCGCCGCCCGAAATAATAATAAAAAAAGGGAAAAGGAGGCATGACACGCGTCCCACCTTATTAAACCCTGTTTCCACATGTCAGCACCAATCAGACGCCCAAGTGAGCTACTCAGAATTGAGGGCAGGGGAGAATGGTTTTGTTTTGAGTAATAATCACTTCAAGTTAGTTGGGGACCCGAGACATTTTGTCTGGCGTGTGCTGTGTTTTTCTGCTTACATTGAGAATGCCCATGTGAACAAAAGTGGCATCGATATAGATTTCGTTGTCACCTCTACATTTGCAAAGGTGGTCCCCTTAAATTGCAACTGCCGACATACCATATGCATCAAATTTCAATGCCAATCCATTTTTTTTACATAGAATAATATTTTCCTTTAGTAAATATCAACCATATCACCTGTCACGACCCGAGATGGGGTTATTCGTTAGCAATCAATCGCTTAGCGACTGTCTGGAAGAATTGGATAGGGTGAAGTCATGTGTCCGAGGATGATTTCAATGGTTTCATACTGATCTCATAGTGTCAACTATCCAAAATAATTAGGCACTGGTTGTCATCATTATAACACAGGTCAGAAATATCAGTGCAATATGTTGATATTACAGTCTGATTTTAATGGAACTTATCTTCCTCAACCTTCTGAGGAACCAAATGCTATGCTGCCCAAGTCGTGGAGAAGATCACTAAATATTATTTAGTGTTGGCCGAAGATTTCTCACAAACCAATCTTTTCATCCGCGTTTGTATGACAGGCTGACAGATATCTCCATCTCCTCGCTCTTTACCCTGATGTACTTGCTCATTTTATCATAGAATATCCCTTCTATCATATCCGGAAGATTTCCTACACATGTACCTGTTTTATAGTTACAATTACAGTTAACTTTGTTTTATGAAAATATGACGTGTTCAAGGAAACCTTTCTCAATAGCCTTCAATCCAGCACTCCTATACTACGTTTTAGTTATCTTTAATTTATTATTCCTCGCTTGGCTTGTGAGGGTTCGCGGTAAGGCCCATACATGGCTTGAAGGGAGAATGACTCCCTAAAACTTTGCCTCTAGGTTCAGTGAGATGTCTTATAGAGAACCAAGACCACAGCACTTGTTAGGCCTCGCCACTGGAGGAATTGCAATCTCTGAGAGAAGTTTTCTACATTTGGACATCCGAGAATAAGCACATTTGCAGGTATCAGCGCAAAGGATTGTTAGTTCGTGTTTTAAAATGCATTTTGTTTCACAGAAATGAAGCAGGCAATAGAACTTAATTTCACTCCACCGGCTCTAGATTGTCCTCCTGGCAATTCTTTGATTTCGACTACCGAAATTCATTGACAGGTTTTCTGAATTGGAAGCACAGTGCGGATATAAATGCAATGTCAAGATGCGGTTCTTTCCGAAAAAAATCGCACCGTTATTTCAGTAAATACAACACGAACACAAATCTGGCATTTGGTATTATCTGCAATCTTCCAATTCTTATTTTCGAACTCTGTCGAAACTTCATAAAGCATTTAAAAAATGCAGATTTGAAATATGGAATTTAGCGAAGAACAAGACCAGTGCAAACTCATTTCCTTTTTATTAGCCTGTTTTCCTTGTTCGGCTCTCAATGGATGCCTGCTGCGCTGCCAGCTTGCACTAGCCAGTGGCAATGCCTACTGAGACATGGGCATTTTAGTCTGTGTTAATGCATGAAAAAAAACTTACACTGTGTGCTTTGATATAACCAAAATAGAATAGTATCATACATTTGACTTCATGCTCGGGACAGTAATCTGACTAGTTAAACGATATTTAATAAAACAGATGATTATCAAATGCACAGAAACAAAACTCCATTTGTGTCACGTTTTGCAAACAATCTGTCGGAGACTACAGCGGCTGAAATTAAAATAATAAGATGACAATGGCATCTTACAAGCGAGGCTGGCATTTAATAGTGTGCTACAATCTCTGGTGCCACGGTCCTTTGGGAATTTGTTCCAGAATCCTGGATGTTCCAGAAAGGATGACAGGACATTTCCTATACATGTGTAAGCACATCCTCATTTAATCAAATATTTCCGCAGTAAAGTATTATTTTTGCATTTCGTCGATAATACATCAATATTAAGAGTAAATCAAAATGAAATAACTTAACAAGCTCCTCGGAAACAACCAAAAGATCAAAGGACTATAAGGGTTGCAATTCATGAGTCTAATTTGTTTTCTAAGTTCATTAGAATGTTAAAATGATAGATGTACAAATCTATTATCGCTTTTGTGTCACATTGTACAAATAACCACAATCTCTTTCCCGCTTGCATGAGTGACTCGGAACTGGTTTAAGGACGTTCTGTCCCTTTTCCCCTTCACAGCCGATCCGGAAGTTCAGGTGTGTGCTTGTGGAAGGCATTTCGGTGGCAATTCATGTACTCAAGTGGGAATTCGGCCATAGGTAGCCACGTAACTTAAATTCTCGCATAATGTGAGCAAGGACTTTGTGAAATTTCTCTTCCTTGGCTAGGATAAAACTGGGAGTTGGGGAATATGAAATGTGACCGAACCAATGCGTTACTGAAAGAATGGCGCAGTCAGAATTGGAGAGTTCATTTAAACCTTCTGTTATCAGTATAGAGTTTGGTGTTGGAAGTTGAAGTCAATGGAAACTCAGTTTTGCTTTTGGACAATCACTGTTTTGTTCCTCCGTGGATCTAGTCACAGCACTGTATGAATCAGAATAACCCAGCAGAAAGCAAAGATGCTTAATCTTCGTGCCCTTTGGAAAAGGAAAACACTGACCAATTCTTGACACGAGACTAGCGCAACGTTGGGAGATATTTGGATTGACTTGTGCAATGTCTCTCTTGGCCAATGAAGAGTTGTTGTGATGATAGTTTCATAGATTTACAGTGAGGCAAAGATGACATCTTCACGAAGTGAGCTGTGACAAGTATGATTGTGTTTGTAGATTCAATGAATTGAATGTTTGTCTTACTTATTCTTCAGTGCGAAAATCCTTCTTTTAGGACAACAACCATATAGATTGAAATCTCTGACATTTTGACACAGAACATTCAAAAGAGAGGCTGGCATCGTCAACTAGTCTGTTCATTTCTAACATTGTGCTGTCGAGGCGAAAGAGCATATCGGATGAAAAGTTGTCCCTTTTTACGGTGAATGGAGGATTTGGGAATGCTTTGACGTGAAAGCGGGGACAATGATCCAGGAGAGAGGGAGCAACATACTAAACTCTGCAGAAGACACTGCTTTCGGCTTCACACCAGATGTTTTATAACTCCAGTTCATTTCTCACAGGGCCTTTGTTGTTTTCACTAAACATTTCCTCTATAAGTTTTGTCCGGCAATTTCATGTCAATACATTTAAATGTAAAGAAAGAGCTTGTTCCCACATACTCTGTTGTAAAAACATTGCACTGACTTTTCAGTGGTACGAATTCCTGTACACGTTCTGTCTATGGGTGGGGCGGGCGGGGGGATGGCGAGCAGTTTAGAAGTGTAAAGCCGGGTCCAGCGACTTTGGCCGAATCCGGTATTTACAAAGAGAATGGGGTAAATGCCGTTAAATCTACAGGACGCCTATCATCAGGATGGCGATGATTTATATCCTCAGGACATCTTTCCCGATTCTGAAGTGTTTCATTATCCCAAATACTGATATTTCTGCATTTGGTTCAATTTTCTTTTGAATCCTTCAGCAGTCAACATTCACTGGAGCATTGAGGAAATTCAGCTGCTATTGATTCATATTATTGTGAACTATCTTGTGTGTGTTTTTTGCTTAAACTTTATTCTGGATATTAGAAATTTCGTTCACCCACAAAACATTTTGAGTAATTTGTGCAATCAACTTAATATAGCCTATATAATGCAACCTAATACAAGCCTATTATAAATTTGAGTTAACTTATTATTGTCACATGTATTAGTATATTGTGAAAAGTACCATTTCTTGCATGCTATGATAAAGCATACCCTACATAGAAAAGAAAGGGGAGAGTGCAAATATGGTGTCATAGTCATAGCTCGGGTGTAGAGAAAGATCAACTTAATGTGCAGGTAGGTCCATTCAAGAGTCTGATGGCAGCAGGGAAGAAGTGTTCTTGAGTTGGTTGGTATATGTCCTCAGACTTTTGTATCTTTTCTTCTCAATGAAGGAATGTATTGGAGAATATACTCAGGCTGTGTGGGGTCCTTAATTATGCAGGCTGCTTTTCCAAGGCATTGGGAATTGTAGATAGAGTCAATGGATGGGAAGTTGATTTGAATGATGGACTGGGCTTCTTTCATGACCCTGTGTAGTTTCTTGTGGTTTTATGTTAGAGCAGGAGCCTTACCAAGCTGTGATACAACCAGAAAGATTTAGAAAAACTTTCTAAAGTTTTTAAAGTTAAAGTGTATTTATTAGTCAGAAATAAGCTTACATTAACACTGCAATGAAGTTACTGTGAAATTCTCCTAGTCGCAACACTCCGGCCCATGTTCGGGTCAATGCACCTAACCAGCATGTCTTTCAGACTGTGGGAGGAAACCGGAATATCCGAAGGAAACCCATGTGGACACGGGAAAACTTGCAAACTCCACATAACTGGTGACCCAAGCCAGGAATTGAACATGGGTCCTTGGTGCTATGAGGCAACAGTACTAACCACTGTGCCACCGTGCTGCTTCCATAGTGTATCTATAAAAGTTGATGAAAGTCATAGCAGACATGTCAAATTTCCTTAGTCTTCTGAGAAAATAGAGGCATTGGTGGGTTTTCTTAACTATAATGTCAGCATGGGGAGACCAGGACAGGTTGTTGGTAATCTGGACCCCTAAAAGCTTGAAGCTCTCGACCACTTCTACTTTGTCACTATTGATGTAGTCTAGGGCATGCCCTCCAATACGTTTCCTGAGGTTGATGACCATTTCCTTCATTTTGCTGACATTGAGGGAGAAATTATTCTCATTGCACTATTTCACCAGATTCTCCATCTCATTCCTGTATTCTATCTTGTTTGAGATCCAACCCACTATGACGGTGTCATCGGCAAACTTGAAAATCAAGTTGGAGGGGTATTTGGCCACACACTCATACAAAGAACATAACAAGGGCTAAGAACATAGCCTTGTAGTGTTGAGAATGATCATGGAGGAGGTGTTGTTGCCTATCCTTACTGATTGCGGTCTGTCAATTAGGAAGTTCAGGATCCAGTCACAGGGGGAGGATCCAAGCCCCAGGCCATAGAGTTTAGAGATGAATTTCATCAGAGTAATGGTGCTGAATGCTGAGCTGTAGTTGCTAAATAGGAGGCTGACATTGATATCTTTGTTATCTAAACAAAGGGTTGTGTGCAAGACCAGGGAAATAGTGTCTGCTGTGGATCTGTTATGGTGGTAGGTGAACTGGAGTGCAGTCTGGGAGGCCAGAATTGGTTCATGCCATGACTAACCTTTTGAAGCATTTCATACTGATGGATGTTTGAGCCATCCAACGATAATCATTAAGGCATGCTGCCTGGCTTTTCTTTGCTATCGGGATGTCATCATTTTGAAGCAGAGAGGGACCTCACATTGTTGTCTGTGAACACCCTCGCCAGTGGATATGGAAACCTATTTATTTGTAATGGAAAAGATGTCATAGTAAATATGACAAAAAACTGAAAAAAGGAAGTTCAGGATCCAGCTGTAGAGGGAAGAGACACAAAAAGTCATCAACAGCGGGTCTTGACTCCCCATATGCAATGCTATAGAGGCTAGCAATGTATTTTATTTATTTGTCAATTGAGATCTCTTATGTAAAGATACCAATTGATAATCATCTTTCCAGTTTTACTTAGATAAGTAAATATCACAGCTGTACTAATGAATAGACAGATTGCAATTTCTGCCTATGTCTAGGTAGGATGGTAAATAAAAAACATGGATATTCATTATCGTTTATTTTTATTTTTAGGTAAAGTTGTCAACAATTTTGAAATCTGGCATTTAATTTTTCCTGAAAAAAAAACAAGTAGATTAAATGTAAATAATTGAGATGAGACATGGTCTTCAGAAGGACTGCTAATAATAATACTGTCATGAGTAAACATATCTATGACATGTAGAATTGTGATGATGAGATCAGTTCATTTATACTTCACCTCCACCAAGTAATGAAAATATCATCTGGCAATTGCGACTCAGGAAACTCAGTCAATGATGGTTCTGCTAAGTCCTTCTTGATTGTGTACTCCATGCAATATATACTTTGTGTTCTTACTTCATTCAGAGTTCCCTCCAAGAGATGTGCAACATGATGAACACTGATTCATTAGCTGAGAAAGGGCAGTAGTTAGTGATGATCAGTAGGGTATGTCTTGGTACTCGTCTGACCCAGTCATGTGACTTCATATTGTCAATGCTGAGGAATCCAATCACACTCCCATCTGATTATGTGGTATTGTTCCCATGTTTGGTGGTTCCACTCTTCTGATGGGAGAGGGTGTATCCAGAAATGGTTAGTAATCTGGGATATTGACTGATGCAGCCCCTTGAACGCAATAATATTAAGCTGCTTTTTGATTAAACTGTAAGACAGCTTTCCAATGTAGGTAGCTTGGAAAATGCTGTATACATTCCAACATTTGTAAGTAATAATCAGAAGTTACATAATGAAGGAATCTGGGAAGCTAGAACTTTTCAGATTGAAGATGTGACATTAAAAATTGGCTACATCAATATCAAATTTGAGATTACACATGCAAAAGTACAAATGTCAAAACCAAAGTCATTAAAGGAATGTCATGCATATCAAACAGTAGGGGAAAATGTGCAAATATCAAAAAGAGGATTATGAAATGATCATCACAAGTATTAAATTGGAGATGTTACATGTAAGAACATAAATATCAAACTGCTCCTTCTTTCTCATCCTATTCGCTGAATCAATCCCTCAGTGAAGGTAAACTTTCACTAAATCAACCCAAAGCTCATTAAGGTGGCACTGTTATCCATGTCCCTCATTTTTACCAGATGAAGCAGAATTAGGGGAAAAAGAGTCACTGGAAACAAATACATGTGAACCAGTGATATCACATATGGTAATCCTTCAAAGTAATATCTCAAGAAGATCCACTTTAGAAATCTAGCAGTGAATGGTTGCAAAAAGAAGCATTGATTGACAATATCTCCTTTTGAAAAGCAGAAAATTGAGGCTTTATCAGGTAGATTTTGCTTTAATTCTGTTTGGAAACTTGGAAGAGTCCTGAATGTTTTATTGCCCTATGACCAGGAAAGAAGTACGAATAAAGATTTTGAAAGTGTAGACAATAGCCACAAGAGGTGGCAATTAGGAGGTTATGCATACATGGATATTGTCAAGGAGCAGCTAATTTGTGGTTTGTACAAAGAATTGGACACCTTGTTGGACAATTGTAGTGTTCACTCAATTTCAATAGAACAGTACAATCTTGTCAGTGAAACATCCTGCCCTTTGGAAAGGAGATAAAAGTTGTGGTAAAAAGGTGATTCATTGTTTAGCCAGTCAGCCTGTTCAACTGCAAAAGATATGATTAACAAATAGGATGACTGCCCATGTGTTTCTGACTAACCATTGTAACAGGAGCATTGTAATGGATATCTCATTTTATCAAATGTAGTAAAATTTAATTTGCGATTTGAGTATCATTATTATTTCTCGTAATTCTCATGTCTGAATCATATAGTAACCTTTTTAGGGGTAAGTGAATGCATCTCACACAACATCTGTGGTATTCTTGCTTTTATATTCCCAATTGGTGTTTTCTTCAAATGAGTAAATTTCACCTCATAAATACTTGTATAAAACCTTTCCTCTGTTTCCCACAATAAGTTTGTTATCAAGATTTTTATATTGCTTTTCTATTTCAGTCTCCAAATTGGGTGACTCCACGCATTTGGTAATTTCAACCTTCTACTCAATTCATCACACCCTCTTCTCTGAGTTAATTGCTCTCCTGATCTCCCTTAATCTTTCCCTCTACATTCATAACCAGCTTGCTGTTGTTATTTTACAATGCAGCTCTACTCCATTGTGTCAATCACAGATCAGGTCATCTTTGATAACTTCCTCTTCCTTTCAACCCACAGTCCTTTCTCCATCTTTCTTTCCCAATCATTGGTTTCTCCTCCCACGTCAACCAGAATTTCTTTTTAAAGTCCTCACTTTAGTCTTTGATTCTGTAGCTCCATCTGTTCCACCCTTACTTTGGTTCTTTTGTCTCTGATAAAACCTTTACTGTCTTACCATGAAATGATCCCCCAGTCTCTGTCCCTTTCAATCCCAGGGATGCAGATTTGAAGGTCTATGGGAGACAACTAGTTTAACCATTTATCACCCGATTTGACTGGATGACTTACATTAATATTAGTCTGATTGGCCTCTGTCACAACTGCTCGCTGTCCAGAATCATGCTGGAATAATAAGGAAATGCCTGGTTCTTGTGTTCCATGACAATCCATCTTATTCAACCCCCCCTCCTTTAACTCTAATTGAATAGATTAGGCCTGTACTTATTGGAGTTTAGAAGGCTGAGGAGGGATCTTATATAATGAAGGGGCTAGATAGGGTAGAGGTAGACAGATTCTTTCCATTTAGAAAGCAAACCAGAACTAAAGCCTCAAAATAAGAGGGGGGGACAGTTTAGAACAGAGTTGAGGAGGGACTTCTTCTCTCAGAGGGTGATGAATCTCTGGAATTCTCTGCCCATTGAAGTGGTGGAGGCCACCTCATTAAATATGTTTGAGTCACAGGTAGATAGATTTCTAATCAATAAGGGAATTAAGCGTTATGGGGAGCAGGTGGGTAAGTGGAACTGATCTACTTCAGATCAGCCATGATCTTATTGAATGGTGGGGTAGGCTCGAAGGGCTAGGTGGTCTATTCCTGCTTCCATTTCCTTTGTTCTTATGTTCTTAACTCACACTAGTCTCCAAAATCATCATCAGGAAGAGTTAGAGATTTTGAGCAAGTGAAAGGGGAAGTTTGGGAGAAAGAACCAAGGGAAGGACTGTGACAGAGTAGAGGGCAGGAAAGATTACTTTTCAATAAGTTTCATGGTGCAAAGCCAAAGGGATAATTTAAGGAATTGTCTAAAGGAGGTGTTGATGGCAAAAGCATGAACTGATGATGTCTGAAAGGGAAACAAGAGCAAAGGAAAACAAAATAGAGGCAGAGATTACAATCTATAATTGTTGAATTCTATATTGGGCCTGAAAGTTTGTATAATACCCGGTTGAAAGATGAAGTTCTTCTTTGGAACACAGGAGGAGCCCAAAAACAAAGTTCAGAGAAGAAGCAAGGATGAATTAAGATGAGTGTCAACTAGAAGCTTGCGTACTGAATGGGAATGCTTCATAAAGTGGTCACCCAATATGTGTTTGGTCTTTCCAGTATAACATCAATTATCACCACTGGGCCAATGTAGCCGTCAAATCCAGTAGCTAATTTTCTCCATTATATTCTCCCAAGCTTATTGGTTCTGTGATTGCATTCAGTCAATCAACATTTCCACTGCTGTTCATCTTCACATTCATCAAAAAGTAACTGAAAAGGCAACCAAGAATGGGCAATATAACAATGTGATGGAAATTAATACATTTTATGTGATACTAGCAGACAAAAGAAATTTAACAACATAGCATTTTTCCAAAGAAACATTTCCTTATGCGCATATATAACAAGGCTCTTTTGTAGTTCAAATCACAATGGCTTCAGCAAATTTTTAAGATCCCAATTTCAGCACTTGAGATTTTCTTGGTCAAGAATGCTCAGGTTTTGGAATACCTAATGACTCTGCCAATGACTGCTTCACCTGTACCTGTTCAGGGGCAGATTTACTATTCAGTTAAGAAGTAGCATGTGACATATTAACTCAGCAGGGTAGATAATGGATAAGTAGAGTTTTGAAGGAGCTCTCACTTCGATATGCAGAAGGAGGCCATTCAGGCCATTGAGTTTGTACCAACTCCCCAATAGAGCATCTCATCCGTGCCCATTTCCTTACCTCACATATATTTACCCCGCTAACCTACATGTCTTGGGACACCAAGGGGTAATTTAGCGTGGCCAATCCATTTAATCTGTCCATCCTTGGATAGTGGGAGGAATTTGGAGCACCCAGAGGAAACCCATATAGACATGAGGAGATTGGCCTTTAGTGACTGTGTACACTTTGCACAATGTACCTAACCAGCATGCCTTTCAGAATGTGGGAGGAAACTGGTGCACCCAAAGGAAACCCACGTAGACATAGAGGGAATGTACAAACTCTAGTGATCCAAACCAGGAATCGAACCCTGGTCTCTGGAATTGTGAAGCAACAGTGCTAACCACTCTGCTACCGTGCCACTCCTACCTATCTCTGACTCTTCACTGCATGCAGTAGGATGTCAAATGTTGTGTTAGTCAATTGAGAAGCAGCTATTAACCATCCTGAATCCATCATAAAGCCTCTCACATTTTTTGTTTAATCTAATCAAAGACTCCAATCAACTAGAACCACTCCTCTTTTTTGAACAGATATATAATATTTGCATCCTTTTCTGGCATCCTTCTTGAGGTAGAAATTTTTCTGCTTAGAAAGGAAAACAGAACTAGCAGGCATAGCCTGCTAAGTGGGGGTGGGGTGGGGGGGGGTGCAGTTTAGAACGGAATTGAGAAGGAACTTTTCACTCCAAGGGAGGTGAATCTCTGGAATTCTCTGCCCATTGAAGTGGGATATATTTAAGTCACGGGGAGATAGATTTCTGATAGACAAGGGAATTAAGGGTTATGGGGAGAAAGCGGGAAAGTGGAGCTAATCCACTTCAGATCAGCATGATCTTATTGAATGGCAGGAGCAGGCTCGAAGGGCTAGATGGCTTACTCCTGCTCCTATTTTTTATGTTCTTATGTTCAAGATCTAAGAAATGGTGGGAATCTCAGTAATTTTTGATCTCACTTCTCCTAGCAACTTAGAATACACATCATTTGGACCATGTGATTTGTGTGCTTTGACTCTAGCTCTCGTTCGGTTGGTGGCACTTTTGCTTTTGGGTGAAATGTCTATAGGTTCAAATTCAACCCATGATTCTGAGCACAAAACTCAAGGATGCATTATTGTGGGCATGCTGCACTGTCAGAGGCTTTACATATGTAATGTAAAATTGAGGCTCCACCCATCCTCTCAGGAGGATATGAAAGATCCCATGGCATTATTTTGAAGAACTGTTAGGGGAGTTATCCTTAGTGCCCTGGTCAATAATTATCCCTTAGCAAACAGCACAAAAACGGAATATCTGGTCGTCACTGCAATACTGTGTGTGGGAGCTTGTGGAGCACAAGCTGTGTGTGCTGCATTACAGCGATGGCTGCACTTCTAAAATATGTCACTGGTTGTAAAACATTTTGGGAGTCACGGTCATCATGAAAAGATTCATTTACTTTTTTACCTCCTTTTTATTTCCAGTCCATTTTCTCCAATATCCCCTTCCTTACTGTGTTTTCTGACTTTCAAGGACAATCCTTTGTTTAATGGGCTGTTCAATATTAAAATGATTAAATTCTTGGCAATACGCTCTAGACATAACATTTTCTATTAATCAGCTGCAGACGATTCCTCAATAAGCCTCTCTACCACCATTTCTTTTACTGTGATAAAGGCAAACCATACAATTCTTCCAGTGCAGAAGGAGGCCATTCGTCCCATCAAATCTGTACTGACCACAAGGTCCTATCTCATAACTCCATGCATTTACCCGAGCTAGTCCCCTTGACACAAAAGTGCAATTTAGCATGGCCAATCTGCCTAACCAGCAGATCTTTGGACTGTGGGAGGAAACTGGAGTACCCGGAGGAAACCCATGCAGACATGGGGAGAATATGCAAACTCCACACTGACAGTGACCCAAGGCCGGAATTGAACCCAGGTCGCTGGTGCTGTGAGGCAGCAGTGCTAACCCTGCCGTCTCATGTCTTTTTCCTTTTGTGAAAACTGATACAAAGAATTAATTTAATATCTCAGCATGCCGTTTGCCTTCAAAAGAAGATCTCGACTGTGCTTTGTAATCAGCACCAAGTATTATTTGATGACTTTCCTTCCAACCTTCTCTGAGTTCATTTTGTCCATTCAATCAACCTTAACCTTATTTCCATTCAATTGTAGATCAGCAAATTTGCCTTTCTGACCTCCATGTTTGCTTGATATTGTCAACAATATCTCCACAATAACAGCCCTTCTTCAAATCATATTGTCATTGTCCCATCCTCAAATACAGGTTGGCTGGAGGTGGTGCAGAAAGTGTCTGGGAATGATATTCTGAGCAGGAAGAACACTGACTAATGTCACAACAGGCAAAAAACATATCCCAAAATTCAGAGAATTCATTTGCGAGTTCTTGGTGCACTGGGGAGGAAAATGTCCACGATTCCCAAGGACCAGAAGATCAACCAGACAAATTCTGAGAAAGAGATAGGAACAGAGAGCAGAGACAGTCAATGCAATCACTGTTGAGGCGCGGACCTGGACACAACAGATTAATAACCTTCCATGAGGGGTCAAAGTCAGTGAATTAATCTTCAAATGTTGTATCCATCCAACTGAACAACTGCTCCCTTCTCACACGTGCCAGCAACTTGCCAAGGATGTGGAATCTATTGAAAGGGTGCAGAGGAGATTTACAAGGATGTTGCCTGGATTGGGTGACATGCCTTATGAGGATAGATTGAAGGAGCTAGGTCTTTTCTTCCTGGAGAAACGAAGGATGAGAGGTGACCTGATAGATAGATAGGGTGGATTCTCAGAGGTATTTCCAGCTGAAATGGTCGCTATGAGAGGCACAGTTTTAAGGTGCTGGGGAGTAGGTACAAAGGAAAGATCGGGGTAAGTTTTTCACTCAGAGGGTGGTGAGTGAGTGGAATCGGCTGCCATCGATTGTGGTGGAGGCAAACTCGCTGGTCTTTTAAGAGACTTCTGGATGAGTACATGGGACTTAATGGGATTGAGGGTTATAGATAGGCCTGGTAGGTAGGGATATGATTAGCGCAACTTCTGGACCAAAGGGCCTGTTTGTGCTGTAGTGTTCTATGTTCTATAACAACCTGTGTCAGTCAATGCTTACATCCATTTTTATCGTTTCACCTCATCTTCAAAACCTTTGCGTTGTTGCAAACTTCACATTCATATCTCACATACCAGTTGCATATATTATCAGTTATTCAACTATTTCATCTAGATCACACAAACATATTGCACCATACTAACTGTCACTCTCCCCTCTCGCATAACCACAGATACCAGCACCTAACAAATGTGTCACTTCATGTCCTTCCTTAGATGAAGGATGCACTGCTCCCATCATTGGAGTAGACATGCCCAAAACCATGTCCAGTGGCAGGCCTGAAATGATTGAAGATGCAAGTAAACTCATACCTCATCCTTATTCTGTCATCTAACTTCCCTATTATCCCACAACCTCTTCTGATCTAAAGATGAAGATGGTGTGAGCATGCTCCTTTTGCTTTTCTCCGCTGCTCCTAAACTAGCCTTTTATGTAACCAAATATTGACACCTGCCCACGCAATTGAGGAAGAGCAAGGGATAGAAGGAGACAGCAATGAAAGGAAAAAAAAAATGCCATTTGCTGATGTTCACAGACACAGCTCAGATGCAAACTGCATAATTTACAGGGTAGATTAGTTGCAGGATTTGTACAGAGAGAGATATTAGTATGTGTAGCCTCCAGCCACAACAGAGAATAATGGTAGCACAATGCCAGCTTGTTTAAGAATGAGTTTGCACACTTCTTCTGCAACACAGGAATCAGATGAAGACTTGATGAGGTGAGTACAGGAAAATCGTCTGATTTGTACGCACAATGAAATACTTAAAGCATTGGAGGGCTGCAGTTAATGTGAGATTATGGAGGAGCAGAGCTTGGGATCCATACTTTCTAGAATGGAAGTGGCGGTCAGCACCACAAGGACACTTGCAGACTGAAGCAGTGTTTGACAATTAATGTCTCACTTTGATTAGCGCACCAGCAGAAACTAATTTGGGTACTGCAATGAAAGTTCAGATTGAAGTCACACAGCTCAAGCTATTCTCATTGAAACTCACCTTAGTGTCCCACAAGCTTGAAGGGCCACAACAATCCAGAAATCTGTGATTGGGGGAATGGCAATGGCATCATCATAGAACATAGAACATAGAACATTACAGCACAGAACAGGCCCTTCGGCCTTCGATGTTGTGCCGACCAAAATAAAAAGCAATGCCCCTCCAAACTAAACCATTCCCTTCTCTTCCATATACTTATCAATTAACCTCTTAAACGCCACCAAACTTGGCGCATCTACAACAGCTGCAGGCAGGGCATTCCACTCCCTAATCACTCTTTGAGTAAAGAATCATCCTCATCCTTATCATCCTCGTAGTATTGCGACTCTGCCAATGTCCTTAACTGTTGCCTATTTACCAGCCAGCTTAGTCTTTTACCACTCCTGCTGTGATGGTGCACTATGAAACTGGTAAAACTACAAGGCCATCTGTACTTTCTCCAAATAAAGCCAACAATCTTCAATGTGCCATGTTGTAGTGGGATAGATTGAAGCGGAATATGAGGAGAGGCAAAGACACACTGAAGACAGACACAAAGAGAATGCACATTGGTGATTAGTTGATTTTTGTACTAATATTGATAATTTGAACTGTGAATTTGCTTTCAAGTGTTTGTTTTTCAGTGGTTTTTATTTCAACATTACAGCCAAGAAGATACTGATGATAAGTGGAGGCAGGGAAGTAAATTGTGTTGACTGAGGGATTAGGATTTAATTCATTGTTGTGAGCCGGGTGATATGTTCACAGACAGACAGATAGAAAGGAATTGTGCTGATTGTCTCCTCTTCTTCTTTCTTTTCACAGAATCATGGAGACCCACAAGAAGAGGCCCCTTGGCCCATTGAGTCTGCACAGACATGTGAAATATACCTGATCTACTTACCTAATCCCATTTATCAGCACTTGGCCCAAACCCTTGAATGGTATAAAAGGGAACAAAAAATGGCAAGCAACTGAATACATCTATCTTCACAAAAGAGGACACAAATCACATGCCAAAAATGTTGGAGAATCCAAGATGCAGTGAAATGGAAGAACTAAGGGAGATCAATATTAGTAGAGAAACAGTGCTGGGAAAATTGATGGAATTGAGGGTGGATAAATTCCCAGGGCCTGATAGCCTATATTCCAGGGTACATAGAGAAGTGGCTCCAGAAATAGTGGATGTATTGATGGTCATCTTCCAGTCCCCTCAAATTGGAGAGTAGTGAATGTCAGTCCAATATTCAAAAAGGGAGGTAAAGAGAAAATGGGGAATTATAGACCAGTAAGCTTAATATCGGTAGTGGGGCAAATTCTCAAATCCATCATCAAGGATTTTACAGTGGAGCATTTAGAAAGCAGTGGCAGGATCAGACAGAGTCAGCATGGATTTATGAAGGGGAATTGATGCTTGACAAATCTGTTAGAATTCTTTGAGGATGTAACTAGTAGAGTTGACAAGGGGGAGCCAGTCTATATGGCATATCTGGACTTTCAGCAAGTATTTGACAAAGTCCTGCGTAAGAGATTATTGTACAAGACTAAAGTGCAAGGAATTGGGGAAGTGTATTGAGATGGATGGAAAACGGCTTAGCAGAGAGGAAACAAGGAGTAGGAATTAATGGGTGCTTTTCAAATTGGCAGGCAGTAACTAGTGGGGTGTCACAGGAATCAGTGCTGGAACTCCAATGTCCTTAACTGTTGCCTGCGTGCCAGCCAGCTTAGTCCTTTACCACTGCTGCTGTGATGGTGCACTATGAAACTGGTGAAACTACAAAGATATCTGTAGTGTCACCAATGAATATTCACAATGTATGTTAATAATTTGGATGAGGGAAGAAAATGCAACATCTCAAAGTTTGCAGAAAATACCAAGTTGGGTGGGATGGTGAATTGTGACAAGGATGCAGAGATCCTTCAGTATGATCTGGACGGGTTGGGTGAATGGATAAATTGCTGGCAGATGGAGTATAATTTGGATAAATGTGAGGTTATTCACTTAGGAAGCAAAAAGAAGAAGGCAGATTACTATCTGAATGGCTGTAAATTGAGAAAGAGGAGTGTGCAGCGAGATTGGTCCATGTGCGCCAGTCACTGAAAGTAAGCATACAGGTGTAGCAGGCAGTAAAGAAGGCAAATGGTATGTTGGCCTTCATTGCGAGATGTTTTAAATACAGAGGAAAACCTATGTTGTTGCAATTACATAGGACCTTGACAAGGTCACACCTGGAGTATTGTGTGCAGTTTTGGTCTCCTTTTCTGAGGAAGGATGTTCTTATTCTCGTGGGTGTGCAGTGAAGATTTATCAGGCTGATTCCAGGGATGGCAGGACTGATATATGAGAAGGGATTTAATAGGTTAGGATTGTTAACGCTGGAGTTCAGATGAATGAGGGGGGATTGCGTAGAAACTTATAAAATGCTAACTGGACTAGACAGGATAGATGCAGGAGGATATTCCCAATGATGGCTGAGTCCAGAACCAAGGACCACAGTCTGAGGATTCATGGTAAACCATTTAGGACAAAGGTGAAGAGACATTTAAAGAGTGGCGAACCTGTGGAATTCATTCCCATAGGAAGTAGTTGATGCCAAAACATTGAATGTATTCAAGAGGCAGCTGGATATAGCACTTGGGGTGAATGGGATCAAAATGCATGAGGAAAAAGCAGGATTAGGCGATTGAGTTAGATGATCAGCCACAATCATAATGAGCAGGCTCAAAGGGCCAAATCGTCTCCTCCCGCTCCTATCTCCTGTTATTCTATGTTTCTATGTTATGGCATGCCAAGTGCTCATCCAGCTACTTTTTAAAGGTTGTGAGGCAACTTGCCTTCACCACCCTCCCAGGCAGTGCATTTTCCATCTCATCATTAGCTTGTTGCCATGTCTCTGGTTGCAAGAATTGTGTAAGAATTTAGCAACACCAATTATTAATCCAACCGATTTATTTGATAGTAAAAAAGCGAGCTTTCAACACTCCCGTGTCTTCCTCAGGCAAGTGCAGTGTTCTGGTCTGCAAGAATTTACTGCAAGAATTGTACCCTATGATTGTGAGAGTATGCATCTCACTGCAGTGTAACAGGCTTTGAGTCATAGAACAAAAGACAAAGGACAATACAGCACAGAAACAGCCCCAAGCCTGCGCTGACATATGACACCTTTCTAAACTAAAGACATTTGCCTTTATGTGGTCCTATCCCTCTATTCTCTGCCTATTCGTGTATCTGCCATGTCTCTTAAATATTGCTATTGTATCAGCTTCTAACACCTCCTCTGACAGCACATTCCAGGCATTCACCACCCTGTGTGCAAAAAAAACCTGCCTCTCACGTCTCCTTTAAACTTGTCCCCTTTCACCTTAAACCTATGTTCCCTAGTAATTTTGACATTTCTTTTTCTCATTTGTGGGATATGGGTGTCACTGTCTGTCTCTAAGGTGATGGTAAGCTGCATTCTTGAAACGCCACGATCTACGTGCTGTGGATTGACCCACAATGCCATTTGGGAGGGAATTCCAAGATATTGACCCAGTGACTGCAAAGGAATGGCAATATATTTCCAAGTCACAAAAATAAGTGGCTTGGAGGGGAACTTGCAGATGGTGGTGTTCCTATGTATCTGCTGCCCTTGTTCTTCTAGATGGAAGTGGTTGTGGGTTTGTAAGGTGCTGTCTAAGGATCTTTGGTGAAATGTTGCAAATCATTTTGTGATTAGTACATATTGCTGCTACTGAATATTTGTGGTGGAGGGATCGAACATTTGTGGATGTAATGCCAATCAAGTGGGCTGTTTTGTCCTGAATGGCGTCAAGCTACTTGAGTGTTGTTGGAGCTGCATCCATTGAGTCAAGGGGGAGTATTCCACAGGTTCTATAGGTGCTGCTTGATAGCACTGTTGATGACTGGTTCCATCAATCTACTTATGATTGAGAGTAGACTGATGAGGTGGTAATCGGCTGGGTTGGATTTATCCTGACTTGTGCCTTGCAGATGGTGGAAGCTGGAACGTGAGTTACTCACCACAGTATTCATAATCTGTAACATACTCTTGAAGCCATTGTGTTTATGTGACAAGTCCATTTGAGTTTCTGGTCAATGGTAGCCCCAAGGATGTTGACAGTGGGGGAGTTTAATGATAGTAACACCATTGAATGTCAAGGGACAGTTGTTAGATTGTCTCTTATTAGTAACGGACATTACTTAACATTTGTGTGGCGTGAATACTACCTGCCACTTGTCAACTCAGGCCTGGATATTGTTTCATTTTTTGAACATTGACTGTTTCAGTATCTGAGTAGTAATGAATGATGCTGAGCATTGTGCAGTCATCGGCGAACATGCCCACTTCTGATCTTATGACAGAGGGAAAATCATTGATGAAGCAATTGAAGGTAGTTGGACCTATAACACCATCCTGAGGGACTCCTGTGCAGACATCCTAGAGCTGAGATGATTGACGCACCACAACCACAACTATCTCCCTATAAACCAGGTATGACTCCAACTAGTGGAGAGTTTGTCCTCTGATATCCATTGATTCCAATTTTGCCCGGGCTCCTTGATGCCATCCTTGATTGAATATGGCTGTCACTCTCACATCATCTCTGGAATTCAACTATCTTGTCCTGTTTGAACCAAGGCTGTAATGAGGTCAGGAATTGTGTGACCTTAGCAAAACCCAAACTTGGCATCACTGAGCAAGTTATTATTGAGCAGGTGCTGCTTAATAGCACTGTTAATGACTGTTTCCATTACTTCACTGATGATTGAGAGTAGGCTGATGGGGTGATAATTGTCTGGGTTGCATTTGTCATGTTTTTTGTGTACAGGACATACCTGGGCAATTTTCTGCATTGCCAAGGGTTGTAATTGTATTGGAAGGGCTTGGCAAGTTATGAATCACAAATCTTTAGTATTATTGCCAGAATGTTATCAAGACTTTTGCCGTATCCCATGCTTCCAACTGTTTCTCGATATCACGTAAAATGAATCAATTTGGCTGAAGACTGGCATCTGAGATGCTGGGGACCACTGGAGGAGGCCAAGATGGATTATCCACATGGCACTTTTGGTTGAGGTTTGCTGCAAATGCTTTAGCCTTATCTTTTGCATTGATGTGCTGGGCTCCTCCACAATTGAGGATGGAGATATTGGTGGAACTTTTTCCTCCAGTGCTTTTAACTTCTTTATCAGTCTCCCATGTGGAATCTTGTCAAAAGCTTTGCTGAAATTGATATAGACTACATCTACTGCATTACCCTCATCAACATAGCCAGCTATCTCCTCAACAAATTCAATCGCATTTGTTAGGCATGACCTCCCCTTGACAAAGCCATACTGACGATCTCTGATCACCCCTTGCCTCTCCAAATGGAGATTAATTCTCTCCTTCAGAATTTGTTCCAAGTAGAGATAAACCAGGTAATACATATCGATGAGTCTCACATTAGTGAGACGGAAACTATCAGCAGAAGGTAAAAACACATGGGATCCAAAATAACTTGGCAAGATGGATCTAAAAAAAGGGTGAAATCACAATGTTGGGAGTAGACTACAGACCTCCCAAAAGCCTGCAGGAGACAGAGGAGCAGATGTGTAGTCAGAGACTGAAAGGTGTGAAAAAAATCACAGTTATTGTGGGTGACTTTAACTCCCTGCTTATTGACTGGGCTTATAAAGAGAGCAATTTGTTGGATGTGTCCAGATGGCCTTTTTGACACATTATGTTGACAATCCAACCAGGGAGGGAGACATATTAGACTTGGTGTTGTGCAATGAACCCAATGAGGTGATCGATGTTTCAGTGGGGGAGCATTTTGGGCATAGCAACCATAATTCCATAAGATTTTGGATAGTCATGGATAAGGATAAGAGTGGCCCTCACATGAGGATGCTTAATTGACTGAGGGCCAATTACATCCAAATTAAACAGGAATGGATAAATGTGTAGTGGTCCATTTTGGCAGGACTAATGGGATGAATGAGTACAATATCAAGAGTAGGAGTCTTAGTAGTGTTGAAGAGCAAAAAGACCCTGGGGTCCGGATCCATAGGACTCTTAAATTGGCCTCGCAGGTGGAGGATGTGGTTAAGAAGGCGTATGTTGTATTGGCCTTCATTAATCAAGGGCTTGAGTCTAGGAGTTGGGAGGTAATCCTGCAACTTTATAAGACCCTTGTCAGACCTCACATGAAGTATTGTGCGCAGTTCTGGTCGCCTCACTACAGGAACAATGTGGAAGCCATTGAGAGGATGCAGAGGAGATTTACAAGGTTTGTTTTCTGGTTTGGGAGGCATTCTTATGAAGATAGATTGAGGGAGCTAGGTCTCTTCTCCCTGGAGAGACGAAGTTGAGAGGCGACCTGATAGAGGTTTACAAAATGTTGAGGTATAGGTAGGGTGAATTCTCGGAGGCTATTTCCCAGGGCTGAAATGGTCGCTACAAGGGGACACAGGTTTAAAGTGCTGGGGACAAGTACAGAAGAGATGATAGAGGTCAGTTTTTCACTCAGAGGGTTGTGAATGAGTGGAATTGGCTGCTGTCGGTGCTGGTAGAGCCAAACTCGTTGGGGTCTTTTAAAAAACTTCTGGATGAGTATATGGGATTTAATGGGATTGGGAGTTACAGATAGTTCTATGGCCTGGTAGGTATGGGTATGATTGGGGCAACTTGTGAGCCGAAGGGCCTGTTTGTGCTGTAGTGTTCTATGTTCTAACTGGGAAATATGGAGTGGGAACAGCTATTTGGGGCAAATCCACATCTGACATGTGGAAGACTTATAAAGGCCAGCAGATTGAAGTGCAGGACAGGCATCTCCCCACATTTAGGAACTATAGATGACAAGGGGAATTGGCAGCTTAGTCAAAAGGAAAAAGAAAGCATACGATAGGTTTGGGCAATTAAAAACCGATGAAACCCTTGAGGAGTAAAAAGAAAGTAGCAAGGAATTTAAATGCAGAATTAGAAGAGCTAGAAGGAGCCATGAAATGCCTTTAGCCAACAGGATCAGGGATAATCCCAAGGATTTCTCTGCCTATTGGGTTCTGCCTTTTACTGTATATTTCCCATCTTTCCAAAATGCATTACCTCACATTTGTCTGAATTTAAACTCCATCTGCCATCTCTCCGCCCAAGTCTCCAACTAGCTTTGTTGTTCGTAGTATATATAAATGATTTGGAGGAAAATGTAGCTGGTCTGGTCAGTAAATTCGCAGACAACACAAAAATTGGTGCAGTTAACATAGAACATTACAGCACAGAACAGGCCCTTCGGCCTTCGATGTTGTGCCGACCAAAATAAAAAGCAATGCCCCTCCAAACTAAACCATTCCCTTCTCTTCCATATACTTATCAATTAACCTCTTAAACGCCACCAAACTTGGCGCATCTACAACAGCTGCAGGCAGGGCATTCCACTCCCTAATCACTCTTTGAGTAAAGAACCTACCTCTGATATCCGTCCTATAACTCATACCCCTTAATTTAAAGCTGTGTCCCCTCGTGCTAGCTTTCTCCATCCTAGGAAAAAGGCTATCACTGTCCACCCTATCTAAACCTCTAATCATCTTATATGCTTCAATAAGATCCCCTCTTAGCCGCCTCCTTTCTAACGAAAACAACCTCAAATCCTTCAACCTCTCTTCATAGGACCTGCCCTCCATACCAGGCAACATCCTGGTAAACCTCCTCTGTACCCTCTCCAATGCCTCCACATCTTTCTTATAATGTGGGGACCAGAACTGCACACAATACTCCAAGTGCGGCCGCACTAGAGTTTTGTACAGTTGCAACATGATGCTGCGGCTCCTAAATTCAATCCCCCTACCAGTTGTGGATAGTGAAGAGATAAACCAGTTGGAGACTTTGGCAGAGAAATGACAGATGAAGTTTAATCCAGACTGATGTGAGGTAATGCATTTTGGAAAGTCCAACGCATGTAGGAATTAAAAATTACTTGTTGAAGTCTTATGAGTATTGACAGGCAGTGAGACCTGGGCATACATGTCCATCAATCACCGTAAGTTAGCATAGCCATGGAGGGTATCAGCTATGAGAAGAGGTTGGATAAGCATGGTTTGTTTTCACTGGAATGATGAAGGTTGAAGGTGATCTGATAGAGGTTTATAAGATTATAAGTGGCATGGACCGAGTGGATAGTCAGATGCTACTTCCTCGGTGACGACCTGATGAAGGGGGAACGTTCCAAAAGCTTGTGCTACCAAATAAGCCTGTTGGATTTTAACCTGGTGTTGTGAGACCATTTGGGTAGAAAATCAATTATTCGGGAACATAGGTTTAAGATGTGTGGCGAAAATTTTAGAGGAGTTTACACAGGGTGGTGAATATCTGGAATGCACTGCTCAGGGTGGTGGTGGTAGCAGGTATGAGAACAGCATTTAAGGGGCATCTAGACAGATATACGATTAGAATGGCAATGGAAGGATACAGATTTCGTAAGTGACTATGGTTTTAGTTTAGACAGATATAATGAGCTGCACAGGCTTTGTGGGCCAGAGACCCTGTTTCTCTGCTACACTGTTCTTTGTTCTTTAATATTTGAAGAGGGAAGGGCTGTGGATGTTGTCTATATAGACTTTAGTAAGGTGTTTGACATTGCAAACTGGTATGAAAACTACAATTACATAGGATTCTGGGTTGACTGGCTAGAAGGATATGGAACTGGCTTAGTTATAGAAGACGGTGGAGGGTATTTTTCAGAATGGAGATCTGTAGCTAGTGGCATTCTGTAGGGATCAGTGCTAGGATCTCTGTTGTTTATAGTTGATGTAAATGATCCGGAGGAAAATATGGGTGGTTTGATTAGTAAGTTTGCGGATCACATGGAGATTGATGGAATTGCTAATAGTGCCGGGAATTGTTAGAGGATACAATAGAATATAGATAGATTGGAGACTTGGGCACAGAAATGGCAGGTAGAGGTTAATCTGAATAAATGTGAACTGGTGTATTTTGAAAGATCAAAGTTAGGTGTGAATTATACTGTAAATGGCAGAACTGTTCGGAACATTAACATACAGAGGGATCTGGGCATGCAGGTCCACAGTTCCCTAAAAGTGGCAACACATGTGCCCAAGGTGATTGAGAAGGCAAATGGACTGCTTGCCTTCATCGGCTGGAGCATTGAGTGCAAAATTATGAGAGACAGAGGATGCTTTTTCCCAGGGTGAAATTGTCAACTACAAAGAGGCATAGGTTCAGGGTGAGAGGGGGAAAGTTTAAGGGAGATATGCGGGAAGTTTTTTATGCAGAGAATGGTGGGTGCCTAGAAAGTGCTACCATAGAAGGTAGTGGAAGCAGGCACATTAGTAACATTTAAAAGGCATCTGGATGGCTCTTGAATCGGGAGGGAATAGAGGGATATGGACTGATCAAGGGCAGAAAGTTTTTTTCATTTAGTTTAGTTAGAGCATCATATTCGTCACGGGCTGGGAGAACTGAAGGGCCTGATCTTGTGCTGTACTTTTCTTTGTTCCTTGTTCCAAACCCACAAGAAAATATATAGAATAACCAAAGACAATGAAGATTCCCAGGAAGATATGATGTCTAAGAAGATTGGAGAATTCCAACTGATTTGTTATTGATGTAACGTGATACACAGAGATTAGGGACCGAATGGGAATGAAATTAAGTCGGAAGTGGATACAGCAGGAGCCGCTGTATCACTTGTCTCTGAAAAATTATATCAACAAAACTCAAGAATGCACCATTAAAGCCACCTAACATAATCCTGAGAACTCACAGGGTTCCGTTGAAGGGTTATACCAAGTTGAAGCAAATGGTCAATTTGAAAAATTGCCATTACATCTTGTGAAAGGAAATTTTCCTGCACTGTTTGGAAGAATATAATTAAACAAAATCAAATTAAATTGGCAAGCAATAACCAATGGGTTGTTGAAAGGAACACATTGCACAGGCTTTTAGAAATATACAAGAAGGCATTTGAACATATTTTAGGGATTATAAAAGATAGGATTTATAATCTCGAAAGAAATTATAAATTTCTTTATAATTTATAACACGGTTTTGTGAAAGGTAGGTTGTGCCTCACAAACCTTATTGAGTTCTTTGAGAAGTTGACCAAAGAGATAGATGAGAACAAAGCAGTTGATGTGTTGTACATGGATTTCAGTAAAGCGTTTGATAAGGTTCCGCATGGTAAGCTATTGCAGAAGATACAGAGGCATGGGATTGAGGGTGATTTAGCAGCTTGGATCAGAAATTCGCTAGCTGCAAGAAATCAGAGGGTGGTGGTTGAAAGGAAGTTGGAGTTCAGTTACCAGTGGTGTATTGCAAGGACCTGTTTTGGGGCCACCACTGTTTGTCATTTTTATAAATGACCTGAATGTAGAAGGAGGGTTAGTAAATTTGCAGATGACATTAAAGTCAGTGCAGCTGTGGACAGTGCGGAAGGATGTTGCAGATTATAGAGGAACATAGATACACTGCACAGCTGAGCTGAGAGGTGGCAAATGGAATTTAATGCGGAAAAGTGTGAGGTGATTCACTTTGGAAGGACTAACAGGAATACAGAGTACCGGGCTAATGGTAGTGTGGATGAGCAGAGAGATGTTGATGTCTATGTGCATAGATCCCTGAAAGTTGGCACCCAGGTTGATAAGCTGTTAAGAAGGTGTATGGTGTGTTAGCTTTTATTGGTAGAAGGATTGAGTTTCGGAGCCATGAGTCATGTTGCAGCTGTACAAAACTCTTGTGTGGCTGGACTTGGAGTATTGTGTACAGTTCTGATCGCTGCATTATAGGAAGGATGTGGAAGCATTGGAAAGGGTACAGAGGAGATTTACCAGGATGTTGCCTGGTATGGTGGGAAGGTCTTATGAGGAAAGGCTGAGGGATTTGAGGCTGTTTTCGTTAGAGCGAAGAAGGTTAAGAGATGACTTAACTGAGGTGTATAAGATGATCAGAGGATTAGATAGGGTGAACAGTGTGAACCTTTTTCCTCAGATGGCGAGCACAAGGGGACATAGCTTTAAATTGAGGGATATAGATATAGAACAGATGTCAGAGATAGGTTCATTACTCAGAGAGTAATAAGAGAGTGAAATGCTCTGCCTGCAATAGTAGTAGATTCACCGACATTAAGAGTATTTAAATGGTCATTGGATAAACATACAAATGATATTGGAATAATGTAGGTCAGATGGGCTTTAGATTGGTTTCAAAGGTCGGCACAACATCAAGGGCCGAAGGGCCTGTACGGCGCTGTAATGTTTTATGTTCTTACATATGTGCTTCACGTCGTTAGTGTATGCTTGAACTGGACCTGTTGATGGGCAACACGACAACTCAGTGGCTATCACTGTGCTGTGCAGATACATGGATTTGGGCCTGTATCTGTAGGAGTTTGCACATTCTCCCTGTGCTTGTGTGGGTTTTCTCCGGGTGCTCCAGTTTCCTCCCACACCCCAAAGATATGCTCTTAGGCTGATTGGCAAAACAAATTCTCCCTAAATTGTCTCGCTGATTTGGTTCCAATGCAGATTTCTATAAACATAGACAGGGATCATGGATGGAAGTGGGAACATTGAGGTGGCGGTGCGGGCTCGTTGGGCCGAAGGGCCTGTTTCCCGTGCTGTGTTGTTCTTTGTTCTTTGTTCTTTACCACATCAGCACAAAATTACGAGGTCTGAGTTACATGTGAACACCAATGCTCCATCACGTCTATCAATTTAGGATGAAGTTGATTCACTGGAGAACGAAATGAATATCTTGTGCTTTTCCCAGATTGATAGTGTACCTATTACAATCTCTCAAGTATAAACACACACAAAATCCAGTGATGGGGAAGGTCATGGATATGATTTTGAAAGGAATACCACTGGATAGATAGAGGAGGAATCTGGAATTCAGGCCGTATCAAACAAGTGAACTTGAGTTGGAGGTTCAAAATGCAATATTTCTCCAGGGAATTGAGTAACTACCTCAGTAACCATGGCATACAGCACATCAAAACTATCCCTTATCTTTCACTAGTGGATTGGTGGAGTGATTGGTACAATCATTGAAGAATGCCATTAAAGCATCAAAGGATAAAGGACCATTACCCTAAAGAATAAACAACTTTCTCATATCCTATGGAAACACTGCTCGTATAACAGCATAAAACACGCTGGCAAAATAGTTTTTAAAGAGGAAGTTGAGAAGTAAATTTCACTTGCTCTTACCACCTGACACTTCTACCATAGTAAAGCAACAACAACAAAACCAAATAACTAATCATGAAGAGGCATCGAAAACAAAATGTTTGACTAAAGAGAGTTTTGGTGAGAAACTATCTATCAAATAATAAATGAGTACTTGCCGCAATACTCAAAAAGATGAAATCTATTTCTTATTCAGTGCAAACTGACAGAGTTTGGAAGAGATACACGCTTCAAAAAGAGAATTTGCAGAGTCGTTATCTGAAAGACCAACATCTGATGTTTGAGGCTTGGAAATCCTTGAATTTATGATCATGATTAAATTGGATTCAGATCCTACATCACTTGAATCAACAGCATCTGTAGAAGCTGAAGAAGGACCAACTTTACCGGATGATGTTCCTGAGCCAAATGGTGAACGATTACCGATAGCATGAATACAATGACTCCTGCAGATTCTTCCTGAGCGGAACCAACATCCACCAGAAGACTCTCATACTGATTATATATATATAGAACTATATATCATGATAATTGATAAAATGATTATTGTTCATAGTGATAAGAGTAAGTTGCAGTATTCCAGGAATAAAACAGAGGAACGCTATGTATTCTAAACCAACGTAGTTCTTTGTAGTGTATCACATAATTATGTGGTGACATCATCGGAGGTGTTTGGGATGTTCTCCCTCTTTTCCATCATGGACTGTTAGTAAGCAACACCGATTTGATAGAGCTCCACAAACTGGTGAGGTAACTCACTGTGTGGCGACCTTTCCATTCTTTTATCTTTGTTGCTTAAGTGAGCTGACACTTTAATATTCAACATTAGTGAAAATGCTGGCCTAACCAATACTGCCCACATCCCATGAAAATAATAAAAGAAAATAATGAGTGTCAATATACTAAAGAAGGAATTAGTACCATTTTAAAAAGCAGCAGACAAGAATGACTATGAGGAATAAAAAGAACAGTTTAGAATTCATATAATTAAGTGTATTAATTGTGGTGAATTAGATTGGTGGGGAAGAAATGCAAATGCATGTGGGAATATGGTAATCTGAAATTGGAAAAAATGGCTTAAAAATGATGAGAGTTTGACATTTAATATTCAAAGATATAAAGTGTTCGGAAACCACTAGATTGGAATGAAGCAATATAGAAAAGCAGCATCAATAAGGCAGGATGTTGTAGAGTTGGATAAAGAGGATGGCCTATAGAGAATCTATCTAGTTGGAGTTCTATAGAACTCCAAGTAGTGAGTGATAGATAGAGGAACATGTCAGCAAAGAAATCAAGAATGTGCAATAATCAGAGAATGGTGATACTATAAGACTTTAATTACCTAATTTTGGAGTACAGGAAAAAAGAAAGGGGAATTTCTGAATTTCGGGAGAATTTCCTTGGCCAGTATGACTTGTTTCAACTTGGAAAAGGCATTGCAAGTTCTGGGTAATTAAGTGGGCTGAGTAGAAGAAATGGCTGTGGGGGTTCTTGGATAAGGGTAATCATCCCAATATATTGATTAATATTGCTGGAAGCAAGGAACAATCCTCATGGAAATTTCCTGTCATGACAAGGTCTAGGACCAGAAGTCATAGTCTCAGAATAAAGAGCATCAATTTAAGAATGAGATGAGAAGGAATTTCTTCTCTCAAGAGGGTTGTGAGATTTTTGACCTCCTTGCCGCTGAGAGCTGTGTGGGCAAGGTCCTTGTGAATATTTAAGGCTGAGATAGATAGATCTTTGATCAGAAAGGGAATTAAGGGTTACCGGGAAAAGGCAGGAAAGCAGATAAGAAGAATGCCAGATTAGCCATGATCCTACTGAATGGCAAATTCAAGGGGCCTATTTCTTACGGTCCTGTTCCTATTTCTTACAGTCTTGTCCAAAGCAGAACTTCTAAATTGGAAGAGGGGCAACATGGCCTCCTCCTGCTCCTATTTTCTATGTGTCTATGCTTCTATCAATGACCTGGAGGCGATCTGGTCAGAATCCAATGGAACCAGAGACTGACAGGTAAATCTATTACAAAACAATGGGTGATCTTTAAGTTGGAGAGGTTTCAGATACAGGCTAGACACATTCCAACATGAGGGAAAGGTAAGAAAATCAATTCCAGGATTCCTAGATTCATATGGAAAATAGGGAACCTGATACATGAGGAAGTATGATGCATGTCAAGCAATTTTTTCAAATTTTAACTACAAACTGGTCAGTTTGACATCAATAATGGTTATATTTAAAAAAAACAAGGAAAAAAATAACATTCCCTTCGGAAGGTTGGAGTTAATTAAGGATAGCAAGCATGTACTTGTAAAAAGACAAATCATATTTGGCCAATCTAATAATATCTTTTGAACAAGCAGCTAGAAGATTAATGGACGGCATTGTCTTTATGGAACTTATAGAATCATAAAATGGTTACAGCACAGAAAGAGGCCACTTGGCCCATCATAACTATACTGGCTCTCTGTAAGAACAATTCACTTAGTGCCACTGTCTGCCTTCCCCCTATATCTCTGAAAAATGTTTTCTTTTTAGGTAATTATCCAATTCTCTTTTGAAGGTGATGATTAATTCTGCATTCAACACAGTCTCAGGTAGTGTATTCCAGACTCTAATCACCTTTGTGTAAATAAACTTTTCCTTCTATCAGTGTTGCTTCTTTTACCATTCATTTTAATTTGAAGTCCTTTGGCTCCCAATCTTTGTGTCAGTTAGAACAATTTCTCCTAAGCTAGAATGTCCAGACCCTTCAGGATTTTGAAAACTATCAAATCTCTTCTAAACCTTCTCTTCTGCATTTTTCACTCTTCCCTTCAGTGCCCTTGGGTGCATTTCACGTGGTCCTGCTGCCTTAAGAACTTTGAAGACAGCCAACATATCTAACACCTTCTCTTTATCAATTTTTAACCAGTGAAGCGTCTCAGCTCCTTCCTTTGTCACTATGATTTGGTCAGCATCTTCTTCTTTGGTAAAGACCAATGCAATGCTCAGTTTTTAAGACATTGAACACCTATCATGGGGCCACACTTTTTTGTGGTTTATTATTATTTTTTCTGTTCCTCATTCACATTCTGCGGATTGTAGTGAGCATTAGCTCAGTACAACCTGACACAATCATTTTCTCAGCTAACCAAAACTCTCACTGATTACTTTCCTTATAGCAATCTGACCTTGCTCGGTCTCACAACTAACCCTCCACATGCTCTCACAGTTGATCATTGACTTGGCTTCCCCCCCTGTCAGCTTAAGATGCCATCACTGCAAAGAAATTTCTGGCAAGATCCTTCTGTATCCAATATACTGCTGTTTTTTGGAACTCTTCTATTTTGTTTCTGATTAGAAAGTCCATTAATTTTCCAGTCATTGAGGCCAGATTAATGCTTCTGTAGTTGTCATTGTAGTTGTTACCTTGTAAACTGAAGTTTCAGATATAAAAGCTACTTAGTAGAATTTACAGAGGAAGAAACCCCATCCTTGATCAAACATTTTTGTTGCCATTATTGTGAAGACGGCGATGGAACAGAAAGAATCACAGTTAATTCCATTTTTTGTGTGTGAGAAGGTGCATGCTGTGTTATCGAACTTATGTGGTTTCTTCCCATTGACAATTAGTTCTTTGACTTGAACTTCAGCCAGGTTTTATTTGAGTTTGGAGTTATTTCAGGAATTGAGCATGGGAAAAAGGCATGTCTGCAGTTTTTCCAGTGAGAATCGAAAAGTACAAATTGCTTAGGGCTATCTTTCCATTTGAGAAAATTTTGTGATTTGTGGCAATGCAAAGGTGCTTACTGATGACCTTGAAGAAAGATGCCCACAAGGAGTGATCTAACGAACTGTGTGATCGGAATTTCCCTTTTCCCATGGCAGTTTAAATCTGGCACTAAATCGAGAAGGTGCCTTGATAGTAGCAGTGTTAGCAAGCAGGTGGGTAACCAATCAAACTGAAGTATTCACACACATGGAAGCTAAAGCACTTCAAATCCCCTTAATTTTACTATTTTGAACAAGTAAAATAAATATATGCCTGCACTAAAATAGAAGACAAAATTAAAAAAAACGACTTTTTAAAAAGTTCATAGTTTTAAAAATATGTAGAAAAGTTAATCTTTTACAGTGAGATCCAAAGCATTGGACTTGGAAACTGTCGTGATTACAATGGAGGTAGGAATCTGTGGCCAGCAGCTGCACTGGGAGGAGATGGAGGAGCGACACATCTCCTTGGATGAGCAGGATGTCAAGGAAGGCAGCAAGGGACAACTTTTGGAGGAGGAAGACAAATGACATTGAGCGATGACTAAGCCCCACATTGGAATGTAGGCTAGGGATACCCTCACAGCCTCTCGGAGTGGGTGTGAAGACCTGCCCCAGCAAGGGGTCTTACATTCTTTTAGTACTGTGGTGCCTCTGGGAGGTCATTGTGATGGTGGCTACATTCATGGGGAGAATGATTGGACGCTGCAGGAGAATGATAATGACTTGCAGTGAGGACAGAGCAGTGCTCTTTTTATCATCTGCAACATGTCTCTCTCCTGTCTGACAGAGAACTGAATGTGATCTGCGACTGAACGGGTGAATTAGGGCTGCACAGAGGATATCAGCTACTATTGCCTCCTCCAAGGTCAGGGGTGTGGATGTTTTTCTCCACCTTCTGATGAGGTGGACAGATCCTCAACATGTTTTCAGCGATAGCCTCTCCTAACTTGCCTGTTCAGCCATAGCATCATGATAACTACAGCATATGGAAGATATGAGAGGCATGGGTGCTGGAGGTGAGGTGAACATATCATGGTTGGGAGTTGAGGGGGAAATGATGGGCCCATGCTGGCAGCAGCAGTAAGACTTTACTGTAATATCAGCGTAGGAGATGGCAGAGACAGAAGGAGGGCCAGGAGAATCGCACATTGGCTGATTCCCAAGATTCGCGCATACATTCCCACCGTGCTCACATCTCCCAGTGCCAGATATCCGGCACAGTCAGAGCCAAGTTGGAAACCAGCAGGGACACCAAGTAAGTATTTTGCATCTGTTTTTAATCTTATTTTAATGTGATTAGCAGGCCTGGGTCTGAATTCTCTGGGGCCGTCAGCATTTCCCACCTTGTCAAGAGTATTTCACTCCAGCAAGGACCAGTTCCCCACTTTCAGGAAAATAGAGGGATGACCCTGCTAGAGTGAAAGGGGCACTGCCAAAGGGGCAAAGTGGCCCTGGCACTGCCCAGCAGGCATTAGACAGTGCCAAGGGACAAGGACCAATTATGGATCTTCTGGACATAGGGCCTTCTGGGGGAGGGGTCTCGGGGTTGATTAGTTGGAGTGGGGGACCCAACTACCACTCTGCTATTGTGATTGATGGGAGGCTGGGGGCAGTGAATGGGGCGGGCTGGGGGATTCTGCCCATGTGCCTGGACCTGTCAGTCTCCAGCATAAATAGGCCTCGCAACCGGACTTTTAATGGTATTCCTGATAGTGACCTCTGCATTGCACGGAATGTGGGAGATTCATGACTGAGGTCGCATTGAAAAAAGACTTGCTTGATTTATGTCAGTTTTACTGTGATTTACACTTTGAATTTTTTGGGGGAGCGTTGGCCTGTCTTCCTGTAGTGAGCAAATCAGAGGCAAGCAAACATAACTGGATTCTGCCTGGTTTTCTCATCCTTATACTTATATATAAAAAAATGGAAAAACTTGGAGGTATAAGCATAAAAGAATCAGCAACAAATTCAATAAGGAAACCAGGAGAAATAACAGTCATTATTACATGGAGTCACTGAGAAGATTACCGTAGATTAATTTAAAAATATCTCTAAGTATAGAATAGATGGGTTAATAGTGTGCGATGAAGTCAATTAGGAAATATTTGCTTTTATATAGTGCTTTCCGTGACCAGAGGCTATACTAAAGGGCTTTACACTTCTGGTAATGTGACCTCTTTAAAGATGAGATCCTTTGAGGGTCACGTGATCGAGCTGGACCTATGGACAATTGGCACGGGAAGCTGAGCCAATGAGGTGGAAGGCCACATGACTTGGGATAGGGAGGAACCTTCTTTAGAGTCAGGGAGGAGAAGATTTGTCTATTAGTTCTGTCAGACTCTTGCCTTGTATATATATTGTTAATAAATCAATTATTCCTTGAAGACGCAACAAGCCACTTTCAGCTTTATTACACTGGTCATGAGGAAAATTTTTGTTAGCCATTGGGAATTCGCAGTGTGCAGTTAAAGAATGACTGTCGAAGTTATGAAAAGGTATGTATATACGCCGTTTAAAAATGCCTTTAGAAAGGCTGAACCATTTGATCCAAAAGTGGAAAACTTGGGGTAATATATTGAAAGTTATTTCTTTGCTCATGAGATCACAGTGAAGGAAAAATGAAATGTGATACGGTTAACAGCCTGTGACCCACAAACCTACAGCCTAGTGAGGAGTCTAACTTTGCCTGATGCTCAAGAAGCAAGTCTTTTGAACAGGTAGTTGAAATGGTCAAAAATAATTTTAACCCTTGACATTCAATTGTTACTTTCAGGTATAAATTTCACTCTGCAGTTTAGAAGCCAGGGAAGATGGTCCACAGTTTCATGGCCAGATTGAGAAGGTTAGCAAAACAATGTAAGTTCAGCCAAGTTTTTTAGGGGAGATGTTAATAGACCATTTGGTCTGTGGGATCAACAGCCTCAATACAGACTGATTGAGGCTAAACTCTCTTTGGAGAAAGCTGTAGAGGCAGCCCATGGGACTGAATGCACTGAGCTGGGCATAAGTGAAGTACAAAGTGTGGCTAATGAGGTGAACCATTTGTGGCAGGAAGTAGCTGCTGTGAGGAACAGCCTGAGTGAGGATGCAGCAGAGGCTGGAGAATGCAATATGAGGCGGGAAAGCTTGTTTTCAATGTGAGGGACGGCACTCCCAAGAAACTTGCTGATGCAGAAACTGCACATTTCCAATATAAAAGGAGGAGTTATTTACATGCATAGTGCAGAATGTAGCAGTCAGGACAAAACATGCAAAAACAAAAAACAGTTTAACTCTGTTAAAGAAACTGGCCTAACAGGGGAATCAAATCAAAGATTTCAAACCAGGTCCAACGCAATAAGTTGTCACTTATAAAAATAGCCTTGATGGTTGATGGCAGATCTCATAAAATGATGTAAACGCAGGAGGCACAGCCGCAGTCACAGGGGAGAAAACAGTCCAGTACCTCCAGAAAGATCTGCTATCCTTAGAATTAGTGATTCAGGAACCATTTTGTCTACATATACAGGAGAGATACTGAAGACTGTAGGATCAGTTAGAGTATCCTACAGAAACCAATTACCCATTCTAGAGATTGAGGGTCACAACCTTGTCTCATGCATTGAGACTGGTTGAAATAAATCAAATAAGGTTGGCTGGAGTTAACTATTCAGGATGGAGGTTTTTAAGAGTTACAGTGCAGATACTTTGAGGTTTTCCAGAACGAACTAGGATGAATAAATCGGGCTAAAATCAAAATTTATTTGAACCATGATGCAGCACTTACATTTTCTCAGGCTTGTCCAGTGCCTTATGCACTCCAGCATAAAGCAGAAGTGGAACTAGGAAGATTAGAAGAGTTGGGAGTTGTAAAACCTGTATAGTTTTCTGAATGGGCTGCATCCATACTCCCAATTCTAAAACCAAACGGCACTGTAAGAATTTGTAGGGATGGGGAGCTCAGATAGATAGATACCCATTCTGAGAATTGAGAACCTCCACACCAAATTAGCAGGAGCCTTAAGTACACCAATTTTGATCTCAGCCATGCCCACTTGCAGCTGGAGTTGGATGAAGATTCTCGCTGCTTAGTTAACATCAACATACATGAAGGGTTATACCAGTACAGATGTTTACTCTTTGGAGTTTCATAGACTTGTGCCATTTTCCAGTGCATTCCTAATATTGTGGTTAACTAGGTGATGCTCTAGTTATTGGAGCATCTTCTAAAGAACACAAAGCAAACATAGAGGAAGTTATGAGAAAATCTAAAGCTCAGGTATATTTGATATAGGAAAAATGCTCTTTCCAGGTGGATGAAGTTATAGACCTGGGTTTCAGGGTAGATGCTAGAAACCTACATCATGCAGAGGAAAAAACTTGAAGTCATAAATGAAGTATCACAATTGAAAAATGTATCGGTATTAAAATCATTCCCAGGGATGATGAATTATTGCAGAAGATTATTACAAAACACATTTACAATTTTAGACACACTTCTGTTTTTCAAAAACAATCAGTGATGGAAATGGAGAAAAGCACAAAATAGGTGTTTGCAAAAGTAAAGCAAGTCTTCCAGTCATTGACTCTGCTTTATATGTTTTGATTCATTTGTAGTTACCTGTGATGCATCACCTTATGGAGTGGGAGCAGTCTTTGAGAATGAAAGCACTGGCCCAAAGTTATATTCGGTGGCCGGGCACTGCTAAAGAAATCAAACAGATGATCAGCCACTGCCCAAGCTGTGAAGCCTAGCAGTTATTGTTGTCACTGGTGAATGTACATACTGAGGAGAGTGCGGGTCAGCTGTGGTCAAGATTATACATAGAGTTTGCAGGACCGTTTGTGGGACATACATTCCTCATTTTTGTAGATGCTTATTCTAAATGGCTGGATGTCCAATTGATGAAATCCACAATGGCCACAGCCACCATTGACAAGGTGCAGCAGATTTTTGCCATCTTGGACATCCCAGATGTTTTAGTGTCAGATGATGGCACAACACTTACAGCAGAGGAGTTTTGGAAATTTGTGAAGTCAAACTATATCCATCATCTATATCTATGTTCTATGAATTATTAATGGGATGTCACCTACAAATGAATTTGGATTTGATATTTCCAGATTTGGCAGGAAGGGTGGAAGTTCGGCAAACCTGCCAGAAAGGGAAAACTCAAGAACAAAGGACAGGGCTTTTAAGATTGATGATTTAGTTCTGACCAGGAAATTTACAGCTGGATGATCATGGGTGGCCAGCAACACTTAGGAGACTGGTTCCATTCTTTCAATCTCCTATCCAGTAGATTGCTGTATTAAAAAAAAATGTTAATCATTTCAGGAAGAAAGTTGCACCTATTACAGGATATCAACAAGTCTTATGGTGGACTTATGTTTTCCACTTGTTGATTTAGGGATTCCAGTTGTTATGGGCAGCATGGTGGCACAGTGGTTGGCACTGTTGCCTCGTATCACCAGGGACCCAGGTTTGAATCTGGCCTTGAGTGACAGTCTGTATGGAGCTTGTACGTTTTCCCTGTATCTGCATGAGTTTTTTCCGGGTGATCTAGTTTTTTCCCAGAGTCCAAAGATGTGCACGTTTGGTGGATTGGCCATGCTAAATACCTCTTTGTGTCCAAAAATATGTAGATTAGAAAGATTAGTCATGGTAAATGTGCTAAGTTGTGGGGGTGGGCTGGGTAAGATGTTCTTTTGGGTCAGTGCTGACTGAATACACTGAAAGGTCTTCTGCCATACTTTTCGGATTCTATGGTTCTGTGGTTAATGTGGAGTGAGGCAACCCACGGGTTACAAAGGACAAAACAGCATGGGAAACAGGTCCTTCAGCCCAACGAGCCCGCGCCGCCACTCCGATGTTCCCACCTCTACCCGTGATCCCTGTCTATGTTTATAGATCTATGGATTAAAAACCAAATTTGAGACAATTTAGGGAGAATTTGTTTTGCCAATTAGCCTAAGAGCACATCTTTGGGATGTGGGAGGAAACCGGAGCACCCGGAGAAAACCCACGCAAGCACGGGGAAAATACGCAAACTCCCACAGACACAGGCCCAAATCCATGTATCTGCACAGCACAGCGATAGTCACTGAGCTGTCGTCTGGGTCAGGGTACTGCCTCCTGGGTTTCAGGGTTCAGAGAAGGATGTTGACCCTGGGATGAGTTACCGTTTGCATCCGCCTGCTTGGATTCTTTACTCTCAGAAGGACCCACTAGCAAGTTGAGATGTTCCTTCAGAGTCTGGAATTCTCCAGATTGGTTGGGATGAGTTTTTCCCTGGGGATTGTCACTGATGTATTATTGTGTCATGTATGCCTACGTTTAATAATGTTTCTTTTGTTTCATTCATAGGTGGACTCAGGAGTTGGGAGGAAAGAAGTATGATAATGGGCCCTCTTTAAGGAGACAATTCTTCAAGGGCCACATGATTGGATCAAATCCTATAAAGAGGTCATGCAAGAAACTGAGCTAATTGGCAGCAAAGGTGTGTCCTGAGATGGGAAGGAACCTCAGCTGGAGTGAGGGAAGAAAAGAGAGCAGAATGTATTGCAGCTCTGTCAGACCCTTATCTTGTATATGTATAACATACATGGATATTGTTGTTAATATATCAAGTATTATTTGAAGTCACAGTGAGTTGCTTTCAACTTTACTACAACAGCCAATGAAATGCTTTGAAAGTGTCATCACTGTTGATGTGGAGGAAACGTGGCAACTAATTTATGCACAGTAAGATCTCACTAAGAGCAATGTAATGATGAATAGATAATCTTCTTTTGCAATATTGTTTGAGGGTTATATGTTGGCTAAGACATTAGGGAGAGTTCCCTTACTCTTCTTCAAAATAGGTCGTTTCTATCCATCTGAGAGAACAGATGGGACCTTATTTTACATCTCATTCATTATATACTGCATTGCAGTGTCAACCTGGATTTTTATGCGCAAGTCTTGAGATTGAACTTGAATGCACTTACTTCTGATTCAGAGATGCTAGTGCTACTAACTGAGGTACATCTCCAGGATGAACAGAGGTGTGTTTGGAATGTAAACATTAGCATAGTTTTGTTGGATGCATATATATTTTTTTTTACATTCTATGCAATATCTATATGAAAAGAGTTAGGTTGATTTTTTGATAGCAGCATGAAGAAAGCAGGAGTGAAAGAGCAGCCATTTTATTCTGTTTTGCTATTGCTTCTTGGCCTTTTGGCTAATATCAAGTGTAGTGTTGACATGCTGTACTTGGTTGAAGTCATAAGATTATATTGTGGCTTAATTTGAAGCAATTTTTAAAAATGGCCTTTTGGTTAAGATGCAGATGAGATCAAGCCTTGGGGAGGTGCAATGTCTGCTCCAATCAGCTTGGATCATGTAGATCAAGCCCAAGACAGGTGGTGAGAGCCCTGTCTTTTCAACTTGGATTGGGAATGTCTCACTTGATGAGCCTCTGAATTGGACTTTGATTGGATTGTATTGGATATATAAACAAAAAAAGTTTTAAAAATTTAACCTGAGGCTTCACTTGTACACTGAAAACACCCAGCTCTTCACCATTGTACACTGAGCAAGCAGGCAAGTGGAACTGAAGCTGAAGAATGTACTGAATACTGGAGCAGTCTTGATGATCTGTTCGGTCTATTTTTCCTTCTATTTTTTTCTCATCTATTTAATTAACCACATTTTCTCACTTAAACCTCTGATGTCTCTATTTTGTCACACTGTTTCTCCAAAATCTGGCTGTGAATGAGCAGAGATTTCCTTCAGCTCTCTAGATAAGGAAGACCAAAGAAATTGTCTTCATGCCCTATAACAAATGCCATTCCCTACCCTCTCATTCAACTCCTCTTCCATCTGGTCGATCCTTCCCTTCACATCTTCAGTAATGGTGTCACTTATTTTCTGGTGAAAGTGGACACCTCTCTGTGTCTTCAAGATTCCTAGATCCTCAAGTGCAGTCATGTGGTCGAGGTGCAAGGCTCCAGACTACCCCTCACTATGCCTGACCCACAACTGTCAGGGCCTGCCTATGACTGTTTCTTCTCCTGATTCTTACTTGGAGATTGAGGCTGCTGAGATAGCTGAGTTCTCAATCGATAGGAGCTTCGTTAGTAGCAGGAATGTGAGAGGGCACAGGTGCTCTCAGAGGTGAAGGATGCCTGGTGGATGCTAAGGCTTGAACATTACACCATCTTCTTCCTGTCAAGTAGCCACAGTCCATATGACAGGTCAACCATTGTTGGATATGTGACTGCAAGAATGAATAACAGTGTGCAATTGTACCCATGCTCCTTTCAAAATATTGATTTTGGCAATCCAGCCCTATCTGCAATTATGCAATATACACACCCTTTATTGAGGGATCCTCTTGTCTGAGCTCTGACAGACGCTTGTGTGATGGGGATATTACTACTTCCAGGGTATGTGGCTCTTTCTTAAGGTGCTGAGGTAAAGCCATAACCTAAAGATTAAAGTCATTGAGAGTTATGTGCCTTTCTTGAAAGCTTGACAGAGATGAAAAAAAACCATTAGCAGAAAACAGTGCTCAAAATAAGTGCAAGAGAAAATGCCACTGTTTTAAAAAGAAGTGGTAGGAGCAAGCACTTCTGCTTTCTAGGAAGGATCAGAAATGAAAAAAAACTTCAGGCGTAAAACAAATCAGACAGAACACCTGAGGTGAAAAGAAACACTTCAGGCTTCATGTAGCTTGAATTAATGAAGTCAATAATAAAAACTTTGATCTGACTTAGAACATAGAACATTACAGCGCAGAACAGGCCCTTTGGTCCTCAATGTTGCGCTGACCAATTAAGAAAAAGCAATGACTCTGTAGCCTAAACCATTCCCTTTTCATCCATAAACGTATCCATGGACCTCTTAAACTCCCCCAAACTTGGCGCATCTACAACTGCTGCAGGCAGGGTATTCCATACCCTTACTACCTTCTGGGTAAAGAACCTACCTCTGATATCCGTCCTATAACTACCACCCCTTAATTTAAAGCTATGTCCCCTCGTGCTAGCTTTCTCCATCCGAGGAAAGAGGCTGTCACTGTCCACTCTATCTAAACCTCTGATCATCTTATATGCTTCAATAAAGTCTCCTCTTAGCCGCCTTCTTTCTAATGAAAACAACCTCAAATCCCTCAACCTCTCCTCATAAGACCTTCCCTCCATACCAGGCAACATCCTGGTAAACCTCCTCTGCACCATCTCCAATGTCTCCACATCTTTCTTATAATGTGGCGACCAGAACTGTATGTTCTATGTTCTATGTTCCCACTGGGAGGTGCAAGTGCAGGAAGCTGGAGAATCTGGCTGCAATCCCAGTAATTATATGCAGATTAGCTTTGGCAAGAACCTGACCTGGCCAGGAGCAACAGGCTGGGAATCTTGCAATAGGTTTGAGATCTGGCCTAAATCCTAATTTGGCTCTCATATTCAATTCAGCGGGCCATCAGTAAACCTGCCTGAGGCTAGTGGCCTCACAGAATCACCCCTTAAATCTCACGCAAGCTCATTAGAAGAGGGTGTTAGCCAGAATCTTCTCCTCATGCTGAATCAATAGGCCACATCAATGCAATCTTACCAACATCTTTCAGAATGCTACACAAGTGTTGTAAACCTGATGAGCCACACTTCTCTTGGAATCAAGGTTCCTTCACTTATCTCATGTAGCAGTGATGATTGTTACTTGGAATCAGAAACAAGGGGCTCCATGATTAGGCCCCAATTTGGGGAATGGTCTTTGGGAGTGTCCTCCATGTCTTTTTGTTCTCACATTGAAACCTAGCACTTGCAGTTTGGGATTCTAGCCTGCATTCTCCTTCACCTTTCAATAGACGTGGACCATCTGATGATGAAGAGTTTGTAAAAGTTATTGCCACACATTACAACACCTTCCCTTGAGTAAAGATAATCATGACTGTCCATGGGAGTCTGCAGCAGGTTCACACATCATGAAGACTCTGGGGTTTACTTCACTTGATAAAGAGTACATTCTGGTTTCTATCCAATGGCATTCATCAGCATGAGTTCAGTCCACCATATACACCTTGATGTAAGGCTCCATTAGGCACAATACTCACCATTTCCAATCACCATCACTGACCTTGGTGAGTGTTGAGGTCAGGCTACACACAGTTGCATCCCTACACTGTGAATAGAGTCTTGTGGCTACTGGATGGGTAACGGGAAGGTAATATATACTTAAGGATGTAGGCATTAGCAGCATGACATAGTTAGGACATTACAGAAAGAAAATTGGTGGTGAATCAGAATTTTGTTTTATCAACAACATCAAGAAAAGGTCTCTATGGAATAAAAAAAATGTGGGTCCTCACACTTCAAATACTATAGGGCTGGATAGGAGCAACAACTTGATTAAAGATTGAGGTGTCAGGAAGGACAAGTCAGAAAAAGTTCTCGGGTGTTTTTAAAAAGAGGGTTTTTTTTAATCAGAGAAGAATGAAATTCCAGGCAGTATCTAACAGGGCCATGATAAAATCTCCTTCAGTGTACCCAAACAGGTGCCAGAGTGTGGCAGCTAGGGGATTTTCACAATGTAAAGGTCTTTTTATTCACTGTACAGAATGATGCCATACAGGTATCGGATGCCACTAATAACTATGAATGTTTCTCTCCTGCTGATGTTCAACTCACAACCTGGAATGTCACGCTGGGACAGCTTTGCAAGAGAGAGGGAGAAAGACTCACTGGTTATTCCTGACCAGTGAGCTCACCCTTATGCCACACGAGTTACCTTGGTTGTCACCTACCAGTGTGTCTCTCTTTCTTGTAGGTAGTGAAATATAACCCAGAAATGCCACACTGGGACAGCTCAACAAGAGAGAGACAGAGAGGGACCATGCTTAATTCCTGACCAGTATACTCCTTTGAGAGAACAGTTTAAAAGTGCTGAGCTCCTTTACGGTTCTATGTCCCAGAATTATGTTCTGGCTTTTTAGTGAATCACCAAGATGGATGATGATATAGAGTGAAACTAGCCAAAGTAATCTTAAAATGGTTTATTCAAGAATAACTCCAACCAAACTCAGTCAATACAACATCGACATTACAATACTATGCTATGTAAGGAAAACTGTAATGGCACAATATAAATTCTTAGCATTACATAGTTTACATAATTTACACAAAAACGAGAAGAATCCTAGACCCCTTCTCAATCTTTACTGAACTGGAGAATTTCTGAAGGCTGAGAGAATATACTCATCATTCCTCAGACAAAAGGTCCTTGCTGCTGTTGAGAAAATAGTTGAGTCTTGCCTTGCTGCTGGATCTTCCTCATTCTGTTTTCTGCCATGGAATAGTTGTCTGGCTGGACACCTGAATTCCTCCTTCACAAATCTCCTGCCCCAAACTTCACAGAACTCCTTTCTGACTTAACTGCTGAAAGGTCAACACCTCTCCTCCTGTGTATTCTCTTGGCCAGCGTTCAATTTTTAAAAAAAGCAGTTTCTTTAATCAAATTGACTGACTCCTCCCATCAAACAGTTTCGAAACAATGTGGGTGCAAAGTGCTTACAGGATGAAACTGATTTGATCAGTTTCAGTGACAAAGAATCCAAACTCTTTTAGGAGGTATCTGAAGGACTGCTAAGTCTCCTAAGGTGTTTCCTGGAACTGCTAAGTGTTTTCCCAACACTGGAGGCATTATTCCATATAGCTGAGGTAAAACCCATTACCATTTTCATTGTCTCTCCTGTACTGGGTCAGGGCTATCGACATCCCTCTGTATAATCTTGTCAGATATCTGTGCCAAGGCTTATGGCCATCTTCGTTTGCTCCTTAGATGGTCTGGTGGTGTTGTATGTTCTGATGCGTGGTTTGACTCCATGTTCCTTGAATGTAACCTTTTAAAATAATGCTGTCTTTAAAATGTCCATTGTTCTACTTGAAATGGCCATGTTGTATCAGATTTAGCATAATGTCTGTGTATCCTATGGAGTTCATCCAAATGATAGATTCGCCATATCTTACAGGAGCCATTTTGATAAAATCAGATCCTGATCAGATTGTATCTTGAAAAATGATGAGCAACTCCATCAGCCTCAGAAACTGTACCCCAATGACCCCTTATTTCTAATATAAAATAATAATCAAACAGAATAACAGATTCTTCTTACCACAATAAACATATACAGGCACCTTTCATTACGGGATAGTGTCTGCGAGTTACAGAGGTAAATGGATGTTGATTAGCATTGTCCACACACAAAAATTGACAATGTTTATTTAAAGCAGTTTCAGTTATATAGGCTGACCTTTCTGTGTGGCTTGGTTAAAGACTTTCTGAAGTTTCGCTGTTTTCCTCAGCCGTTGGAATCTATAATTTGCTGTTAACAAATATATTACAATTAACAATTTGCAGACAACTAACAAAGGAAAGGTGATTTGGATCTAGGCTGGGATTACCATCTATTCATCCAAGTCCCAGCAGTCTGTGTCTTAATATTTTCTATATTCTTTGCTATGTCTATGACCTTTTGTTCCAGTGTGTAGAAATATTTCTGTGACAGCTTAACTGCAGCCAACAATTCTGTGAGCTTTTCCTTTCGGGGGGAATGTCATACCCAAAGTGAGCATCGTATTCTTGTAAATTGTGAAATTTTTGCACAGTGTAATGTGAACTGAAGATTCTGGGACGGGTTCTTTACGTTGGCGCGCCACATGAACTTCTGCCCTGCGTTTAAAACAGAAACTGCTTTGCGGTGTCAGGCACCACTTCTGTACTGCTGGGCGCTGGTGGTGACACCGTAGGTCCCACTCCCTATGTATGCAACCTGTGGGGGGAACATGTCTGGTGGCTATTGTTTACCATTGTGCAATTTATAGGCTCTACCCCAGCAGTCCTGAACCCACACTGAGGTCTGCATAGGCATTCATATGCTGGGGACACAGCATCACTTGTGCTCCCCTGCTGTGATAACCAGAGTGGTTGGTGCCTGTCACAGTGTGCTCCCACACAATGACTGATAGCAGGACTGTTCCGTAACGAACAAGTACAAATGACTCCCACATTCTCAATGCAGTACAGTGGTGCTGGCTGTGTGAATGTTCCCATCACCAGCATCCTTACGACCGCCCCCAATAACTATATGGTTGGACTTCACATCATCAATTGGCACTGGGCACACCTCTGGTTGAAGCTGTCAGGGACTCAATGTGCTGTGGTAAGGGTATAATTCTGCTAGTTACTGATTACTGATCCATGAGGGGACTTGCCCCTGTCTCAATCTTCCAGATTGTTCCGTCCCTCTCCCAGCAACCAAGCTCCATATAGCTCACACATCTCATTCTGGGCAGATGCATTTCAATCCTCTCTAATCAGTTCATTCATTGTTTTAGCATGGGTCTCCAATTGTGCTATGATTTCTTTTAGATGTAGAGTCATCACTACCTCTTTGTGTAACTCTGACTCCACCACAATGTTTTCTGCCCCTAACACCTTACTGAGCTGGCTTTTTAATCTGTTAATCTATACAGCCAGTTTAACATCATCCGTGCTGTTTATCATGGATGTGTTTACCCTATCTCCACATCATACGGATGTGGCAGTGTTAAAAGCTGTGAATCTGTGATTAACAATGTCTCGCAGCTGCCTTCCTAGTCCCTCACCAAAATCATACTTAAATTTATACAAATCACTAATCTTAATATCTAAATCGTAGAATTTGTGGAACATTTCTCTCAATAAGGCTTGAAACAACAATTCTGTTTGGCAGGAACACCATGCAAGTAACTATGCCTCCGTTAAATTTAAAATTACTAAGTCCACCATATAATGCATACCCTTGTACAATAGCTTCTTAGTCGAGACTAATACTAACCCATTCTCAGGTCCCATTAGTGATGGTTGGATAGTTGTGAGGGTCAATCGTTGTGCTGTGGGTAGGGATTTCTTCACCTGAAACCAGCAGTTCAGTGGCTTTTACTGACATCCTTGGCTGGGTGGTCACACATGCTTCTCCGCTACGATCCCAATATATACCATCCCAGAGTCCTGCCACCACCTAACAAATCTAATCGATGCCCTTTTAGGACATACCTTGACAGAACCCCACATCACTAATACAGCCCCTAGTCATAAGCCCACCATTTCTCCCAACATACTGTGATCCCTCCTAGTGATCCTGTGATAGTCCAGTAAGTGTCATTGTCTAATTGCACCCAGTCTGAGGATCAGTCCGTCATGCCGGATTCAGCTTTCTGAGCCACCACCATCTCCCAAAGGGTATGCCCTCTTTACAAGTTAAACACACTTTCCTGACCTCAGTCAATCTAACCCGGGCAGTCACCACTTTGATTTTGGGACAGGGAACCTATGTTTCTCCATAAGTGAAGTATTTGTGTATTTGTTTTTACCCTACAGGTGCTTTGGTCCCCCTTGTTGTCTAACAAGGGGCATATATGCAATGGGTCGTGAGAGGGCTGCTCTTGGATCTTTTTTGAGAGTATCCTAGTGCTTCACGTCGTTAGTGTACGCTTGACCTGGACATTTGATGGGCAACACGACAGCTCAGTGACTATCGCTGTGCTGTGCAGATACATGGATTTGGGCCTGTGTCTGTGGGAGTTTGCGCATTTGTAGGTATTTTGTTACTACTGATAGCTCCAGCGAAGCTTTTTTTCTGAAGTAGGATTCAACGCCTTTCCCTTCAAAGTGACTTTCAGAGCAATGACTTCTTTGAGTATTTTTTCTGTCTGCTGAAGTACCTGGCTGTGCCTTCAGGTTCCTTCAATTCAGCTTTAGTATGATCATTTTCCTGCTTGTTTTCTCATTTTGTTTTTGCAGGTTTTGTTTCCTTTGGGTTATTTCCTTCATTCACAGCCAGTTTCATGCTTTACACTGCCACTTGCTGTTGCTGTTTGGCAGAGTGTCAGTATTTTCAAAGTCTCTATTTTGAAAGTAAAGTTTACTTATTAGTCACAGGTAAGGCTTACATTAACACTGCAGTGAAGTTACTGTGAAAATCCCCTTTTTAAGCCTTTCACTTGCTTTTCAGATTCTTGATTTTTATGCATTGTTTACTTTGTTGTGTTGACATGGGCTGTGACCATCTCGTTGTATTATTTTCCTTGACTAAAGAGCCTACTTACCCTTGGCCTGCGCTCTTCTATCTCCCTTAGTCACGGGTCCCCCTTTTCCCTGGATTTTTCTGTCCTCCTCGTTCTGCGTTCCCTCTCTTTCTCTCATTCCGGAATCTACTCATCCGTTCAGTACTTTATTGGGGGTGCTCTTGACCTTTTAAGATGTATCTCTCCAGATCTTGAAGTTTTAAAACATCTGTCAAAACTTTTAGTTGTGGTTGATGATTCATTTATATTTTGTTTTAGGATTATTTCATCTGCAAAAACACCTAATCAGTATAAAAATGTATTAACTTGTACTTATAATTTCTTACTTAATCCTGATGTAGTCCTGTAATTTTTTTTTTTGCCATTTTCTTCTCCCAATTTTGGGTCCGGTTTGACCTTTCTCTTAGGCTAAACTGAGCCTGGTAATTTTAAGTTACTTTCCATGGGTATTTTTTTAAGAAAGAGTAAGTACCTCTTTATTTTTTTTTCTCTTCAAAGTGGATCAGCAGCTATTTATTTTCTTCTCTCTCTGTTTTTCCTGTTTGGCATTTTTGGCAGGCTCCCATTGCCCTTAAAGTTGTTCATTTTTGTTTTCAACTATTCTCCCTGCAAGAAACATCTGGAACAAAACATTTGAACCATTTAATGGATGTTTTAATCATTCTGAAGATACTGGGACATTAGTTTTAAAATCTGCCTGACTTTTTTTATTCAGCCTATCTCAGCCACCACACTGTGAGCTGGGGACCTGTTGTTGTAGTTTTCCTCTGCTCTGGACATGCTGATCCTGATTGCTGACTATTTTGAAAAGTAAGTTGTTGTTTTGTTGTATTTTGGTCACTTTTTATGATTTGGCTCGGTCTCTTAACTCTGCCTTGCACAATGGATTTTTCTTTATCATGGATTATTCTCTTTTTTCAGCCTTTCTTCCTTTTTGGAATTTTATTAGACTTTTTTTTTGAACCAGCTAGGTTCCCTGTAGGTCTGACAACAGACCACCATGTGCCCTGGTAAATTCCTTCAGCCTCCGTATCTGTAAGAGAGCTTTTTGTTGAGGTGCTTTCCAACCATGTCTTCAATTTAGGTGCACTTCTCTTAGATCAGGCTTCTGTTTCTTTCATTTTTCATGCTTTCAGAATCTGTGTTTTTTCTCCAGTTTGTCTGAAATTAATGAACAACAAATAAAGAACATTATAGCACAGGAACAGGCCCTTCGACCCTTGTGCAAACAACTGGCCATGCTGCCGGACTTAATTAAAATCCTTCATCCTTCTGGAAGCATATCCCTCTATTCCCATCCTATTCATGTACTTGTTAAGATGCCCTTTAAAAGTCAAATCTGTATTTGCTTCCACTACCTCCCCTGGCAACAAGTTCCAGGCACCCACTACTCTCTGTGTAAAAAATCTGCCTCGTACATCTCCTATAAACCTTCCCCTTTGCACCTTAAAACTATGTCCCCTAGTAATTGACTCTTCCACCCTGGGAAAAAGCTTCTGACTGTCCACTCTGTCCACGTCTCTCAAAATCTTGTAAACATCTATCACGTCTCCCCTCAATCTCCGTCACTCCAATGAGAACAAACCAAGTTTCTCCAACCTTTCCTCATAGCTAATATTCTCCATACCAGGCAACATCCTGGTAAATCTTTTCTGTACCCTCTCCAAAGCTTCTATAAAGCTGCAACATCACTTGCCAATTTTTAAACTCAATAATCCAGCCAATGAAGGAAAGCATGCCGTATACCTTCTTGACTACCTTCTCCACCTGTATTGCCATTTTCAGTGACCTGAGTACCTGTAAACCCAGGTGCTTATCAATACTCTGAAGTTTTCTGCCATTTACTGTACATTTCCTATTCGTATTAGACCTTCCAAAATGAATTACCTCACATTTGTCCAGATTAAAATCCATCTGCCATCTCTCCGCCCAAGTCTCCAACTGATCTATATCCTGCTGTATCATCTGATGGTCCTTATCACTATCTGCAAATCCACCAACCTTTGTGTGTCTGCAAACTTACTCATCAATCCAGTTACATTTTCTTCCAAATCATTTATATATATTACAAACAGCAAAGGTCCCAGCACTGATCCCTAAGGAACATTACTTGTCACAGCCCTCCATTCAGAAACACATCTTTCCTTGCTACTCTCTTTGACCTAGCCAGTTTTGTATCCACCTTGTTAGCTCACCTCTGGTCCCATGCAACTTCACCTTGTCAAAGGCCACACTGAAGTCCATGTAGACAACATCTACTGCCTTACCCTCATCAATCACCTTTGTTACTTCCTCAGAAAACTTGATCAAGTTTGTGAGACACAGCTTCCCCTTCACAAAACCATGTTGCCTCTCACTAATATGTTCATTTATTTCCAAGTAGGAATAAATCCTGTCTTGAAGAATCTTCTCCAATTATTTCCCTACCATTGATGTAAGGTTCTCTGACCTGTAATTAACTGGATTATTCTTGTTACCCTTCTTAAACAAAGGCACAACTTTGGCTATTCTTCAGTCCTCTGGGACTTCCCCTGTAGCCATTGAGGACATAATGATTTCTCTCAAGGCCCCAGCAATTTCCTCTTTTGCCTCTCTCAACATTCTGGGGTATATTCCATCAGGCCATGTGGACTTGTCTACCTTAATGTTTCTCAAGAACTCCAATACCTCCCTCTTTTTGATCTTAACATGACTCAAACTATCTACACATCCTTTCCCAGACTTATCATCCACCAAGTCCTTCTCTTTGGTGAATTTTGACGTGAAGTGCTCATTTAATACCTTGGCTATTTCCTCTGGCTCCACGCATAGATTCCCTCCCTTGTCCTTGCGTGGGCTAACTCTCCTTCTGGCTACCCTCTTGCTCTTTATATATGTATTAAAAGCCTTGGGATTTTTCTTAATCCTGCTGGCCAATGCATTTTCATGACTCCTTTTCACCCTTCTTACTCCTTGCTTAAGTTTCTTTCTAAATTAGAAATTAGAAAAACTTCTAATTTTTCCACATTTGCTTCATGTGTTCCCAGCCTCCCAGCTTTGACAAATGCTTTCTTTTTCTCTTTGGCTAGGCTCATAATATCTCTCTCATTATCCAAAGTTCCCAAAACTTACCGTACTTATCCTTCATCCTTACAGGAATGTGCTGATCCTGAATTCCTATCAACCTAGGCTTAGAACATAGAACATAGAACATAGAACATTACAGCACAGAACAGGCCCTTCGGCCTTCGATGTTGTGCCGACCAAAATAAAAAGCAATGCCCCTCCCAAACTAAACCATTCCCTTCTCTTCCATATACTTATCAATTAACCTCTTAAACGCCACCAAACTTGGCGCATCTACAACAGCTGCAGGCAGGGCATTCCACTCCCTAATCACTCTTTGAGTAAAGAACCTACCTCTGATATCCGTCCTATAACTCATACCCCTTAATTTAAAGCTGTGTCCCCTCGTGCTAGCAATCATATTGGCAATCATATCTGCAATCATATCTGCCTCCGATATGCCAGATGTTACTTGCCCTCAAAATTCTTCCCCCAATCTACATTCTTCAGTTCCTGCCTAATATTGTTGTAATTAGCCTTCCCCCAATTTCAACAAGATATCCTAACTCCTGTAATTATTGTTGTGACCAATGAAATCAAGCATGCTGAATGTCTTCTTCACCACTCTGTGCACTTGTGATTCCACTTTCAAGGAGGTATGAAATGTATCCCTAGAGCGCGTTGTTCTGTAACTCTCCCCAATGCTCAACCATTAACTGAGTAAGTCCTTCCCTGATTCAATCTACCAAAATGCATCACCTTGCATTTATCTAAATTAAACTCCATCTGCCATTCATCAGCCCACTGGCCCAATTTAAGATAATCGTCTTCACTGTCCACTATGCCACCAATCTTAGGGTCATCTGTAAACTTACCAACCATAGATCTATAAACATAGACAGGGGTCATGGGTAGAAGTGGGAACATCGGGGTGGCGGCGCGAGCTCGTTGGGCCAAAGGCCCTTTTTCCTGTGCTGTTTTGTTCTTTGTTCTTTGTTCTATGCCTCCTACATTCCTGTCCAAATCATTAATATAAATGATAAGTAATAGTGAACCCAGAACTGCTCCCTGGTCACAGGTCTCCAGTTTGAAAGCTCTCTACAACCACTCTCTGACTTCTGTCATCAAGCCAATTTTGTATCCATTGTATCCTTTCACCCCAGATCTCATGAGATTTAATCTTATGCGACAACCTACTATGTGGTACCTTGTCAAAGGCCTTGCTAAAGCCCATGTGGATGACCTCAACTGCACTGCCCTCACCTATCATCTTGGTTATCCTTTCAAAAAACAATCAAATTTGTCCATTCAGTCTGCTCTCAATCATCAGTAAAGTGATTAACAGCGTATCAAGCAGAGCTTATTCAACAATATAATGCTCACAGCTACTCAGTTGCGTTCTGTCAGGGTTATTCAACTCCTGACATCATTACAGCTCTGGATAAAAGAACTAAATTCCAAAGTGAAGTGAGAGTGACCACCCTTTCTATCACGAAAGCATTTGACTGAAAATGGCATCAAGAGGCCCGAGTAAAACTGGAGCCAATGGGAACCAGAGGAAAACCCTCAATTGGCTGGAGTTAATCCAAGTACAAAGATGGTAGTGGTTGGAGGTCAATCATCTCAGCTCCAGGACATCTCTACGGAGTTAATCCTGATTAACTCCTTTAGTGATGTCCTGGAGCTGAGATGTTTGACCTCCAACCACCACCATCTTTGTGTTTGGTATAACTCTAACCAACTGAGGGTTTATCTCCGATTCCCATTGGGTTCAGTTTTACTAGGGCCTCTTGATGCCATATTCGGTTGAATGCTTCCTTGCTATTAAGGGCAGTCACTCTCATCTCACCTTTGGAGTTTCATTCTTTTGTCCATGTTTGAACCAGGGCTGTAATGATGTCAGTAGCTGAGTGACCCTGGCAGAACTCAACTGATCATCTGTGAGCATTATATTGCTGAATAAATGCTGCTTGTTATGCTGTTGATGACTCTGCCCATCACCTTACTGATGACAGCAGACTGAAGGGGCAAATTTGATTGAGTTTTTTGAAAGGGTAACCAAGAAGGTAGATGAGGGCAGTGCAGTTCATATTGCCCATATAGCAAGGCCTTTGACAAGGTACCACGTGGTCGGTTGTTGCATAAGATTAAATCTCACGAGATCCAGGGTGAAAGGATATAATGGATACAAAATTGGCTTGATGACAGAAGCCAGAGGGTGGTTGTAGAGAGCTGTTTTTCAAACTGGAGACCTGTGACCTCAGGGATCAGTGCACTGCTGTTTGTCATTTATGTTAATGATTTGGATGAAAATATAGGAGACATTGTTAATAAGTTTGCAGATGGTGCCAAGATTGGTGGTACAGTGGACAGTGAAGAAGATTATCTTGAATTGCAATGGTATCTTGATCAATTGGGCCAGTGGGCTGACAAATGATAGATGGAGTTTAATTGAGATAAATGCGAGATGATGCATTTTGGTAGATTGAACCAGCGCAGGATTTATTCAGTTAACGGTAGGGCACTGGGGAGAGTTACAAAACAAAGTGATCTAGGGGTACATATTCATAGCTCCTTGAAAGTGGAGTCACAGGTGAACAGAGTAGTGAAGAAGGCATTGGTTTCATTGGTTAGAAATTGAATACAGGAATTGGGACATCTTTTTGAAATTGTACAAGACATTGGTAAGGCCACACTTGAAATACTGTGTACAAATCTGGTTACTCTATTATAGAAATGATATTATTAAGCTAGAAAGAGTGCAGAAGAGATTTACTGGGATGCTATAAGACTTGATGGTTTTGAGTTATAAGGAGAGGCTAGACAGACTGGGACTTTTTTCTCTGGAGAGTAGGAAGCTTCGGGGTGATATTATAGAGGTCTATAAAATAGGGGCATAGATCAGCTAGATAGTCAACATCTTTTCCCAAAGGTAGGGGAGTCTAAACTAGAAGGCACATGTTTAAGATGAGAGAGTCCAGAGGGGCAATTTCTTCACATAAATTGTCACACAAAAGGTGGAGAGTGTCTGGAACAAACTGGGTACAGAGAGAGATGAGCCAAATGCGGGCAACTAGGAAAGCTTAAGGGTCTAAAAAAGGATGGTATGGACAAAAACTCATGGCAATGATTGCCCAGGTTGGATTTGTCCTTTTTTTGTATATGGGACATACCTGCACCATTGTCTATATTGCCGGGTTGATGCCAATATTGGAGCTGTACTTGAACAGCTTGATAAGGGTTTAACAAGTTCTGGAGTACTGTTACCGGAATGTTGACATATCCCATAGTCTTTGCAGTATCCGGTGCTTTTAGCTATTTCTTGATATCACGTGGAGTGAATTGAATTGGCTGCATATTGACATCTGCAATCTTCTACTTCCAGATTTTTTATTGAATTTAAATCCCACCATCTGCCATGATGGGATTCAAACCCAGATCCCCAGAGTATTACCCTGGGTCTAATTGACAATGCCACTGCGTCACTGCGTTCCCATCATTGCTCATTCTTACACAAGTCGACACACAACCACTCAACTGCAGACATAATTTATAGTAACATAAATTGTATTGCTAAAATTGTAACATTTCGTGCAAGCATTGCACCTATTTAGTCAGCATAATGGTGTCTAGAATAAAATGTCATGCAAAGAATTGCTAAGTGAATGCAATATTTGGCAAATACAAAACAAGTGTTCAGTTGCTATGATATGATCAATCTTAGGAAATGCAAGCTGCTGCTGTTGCTGCTTGCAGCTACTCCAAGCAAGGGATCTGCTGTCATGGTATGTTTCATTCATCTGCCTTGTGCCATGTTCACACATCCACTACAGCTTGTCTGCAACGGCTCTGTCACATCCATCATCCAACTACTCTGAGGTTAACCCCTGTTTTTGCTGCCTTCCACATTGTCCTCCGGCAGAGATCTCTGCAGTTTTTTAACTCCAATCAAATGGTCAAAATTATCCCATTTTCTTTTGTGTTCTTGCAATTTCAAGCACTTGCATTTGTTACACCCTCTGTATGGAGAATTTTTAACACAAGTTTTAGCATCCACATTTCAAACATCTCTATTTTCTTCCTCAATCTTTATTTCTTGTCTAGGTTTCTGAGGGATGCAGGGAAATGGACTGAATGAAGTACCATGAGTTTATTTATTGTCACAAACTTGATTCTCTTGTAAACACATTTTACATCTTTACAAAATTACTTCTAGCTATCTCTATTCTTCTGACTGCAACATGACTGTTACCACTTGCCCTAATTGAACAAACTTATCTACTTATTCCAAAGCAACAAGCATTCATTTCAAACTTCACTTTCATTTCTTCTGGTATATTCCTTCCAACTATAATCGTTTCTGACTTTTTGGTCTTAGTTTTCATTCTTGCTATCCGAGGAATTGGCAGTGAACTCATCCCTGTCAACACTGACTGCCCCACAGATATTTAACGCTCCAACAAGTGTTCATTCTTGCCATCTCTCACTCAGATTGAATCCTGCCTCAGACAGTAGCCAGACAATCTATTGGCTGACAACTCTTTCATCCCTGTAGTGCCAGAAGCTGAAGTGGACAAGATTAGGACTGCAGGCAGCCTCCAGATGAAGTGTAAGATGTCCTGCATCAAGTAAGTTTGGGATCTCTGTGTAGAGTGTGGAAGTGACACCCAGGGGGGTGGGCAAAGGGCTGTTAGTGGAGATGCTGGGGGAACAGCTGCAGGAGTCAGATCTTTTAGAGGAAAACCCAGTAGTAAAAGGAAGATGCTGAGAGAGAGCGCCGCCCCTGTCCCCTTTCCCACACAAGGCCAGAACACAGTTACTTTTCAGGCTTCTCCCCTGCTGCTAAACTCCCTCAACAGCCTGAACTTTGAGTTTTGACAGGAACCAATCAATAATTGACTACTCAAGGACCTCATGTAGGGCTAGGGTGAGCAGACCAGTTAGCCTGGGCTTTGTCTTAAAGTTGGGAAAAGCAGGATCAGGGTGGGAAGGCCATTTGAAAATATGTTTTGGTCACCCAGCCCACTTGGTAATAGAAACAAGAAATGTTAAAAAAAAGTATTCCAAATATTTATTTGACAAAATTTGTCCAGGGTTATTTAATATACGGATAATAATTTTAATCACAACATGTGATTTCTTCTTCAGACATCTACCAATTTTGTCTACCAAAATCATGCCCAGTTTTCCTACAACCCCATGTTCAAATCACTTCAATCAAGTTTCTGTGAATGCTACAACATAGGAGTGGTCCTAATTAAAGTCACAAATTACGGCCTCTTTGTTCTTGCCTCCTTGGCCTTCTTGATCTTTTTGCAGCCTATATTGCTGACTTTATAATGTTTCTGCAATCCCTCTTCTTCCTTTACTGGCTCACTGGGGCTGTTGATGTCTTATGTAACTCATCACAGTCAGAGAACTTCAACACTATTTCTAAAACTTAGAGATGGATTTTTCAGAAGTGAATTTTCGCAATATTTCTATCCTTCTGGGATATTGAGTACTCTTGGATAGTTCAATTCCCACATCTTGTAACTATTTCTCAATAATTGACACAAATCATTCCCCTTTCTCTTTATTTGTGCTGTTAACTCATTAATTATTTTCCAAATATTTTGTGCATTTAGACACAAAATCTTTAAGATCGTTTTATTCTCAAATTTCCCTTGTTGCAAAATGAAGTTCACGTGTTCTGTCCCTTCCTTTAATTTTCCGATAACTATCTGCCTTGGAACCAACTAAAAAGCAGACTATTCTGGATTTGGTGTTGTGTAATGAGCAGGAATTAATTAATTATCTCATAATTAAGGAACCTTTAGGGAAGAGTGATCATCATATGATAGAATTCAAAATTCAGTTTGAGGATGGGAAACTGGAGACCACACTTGTATTCTGGATCATGGGACTCCAGCTTCTCACCCTCAAACTGAATTTTCAGGGTAATTATGAAGGTATGAGGACGGACTTGGCTCTCGAGGTCTGGTCAGGAAGGCTGAAAGATAGGACAGTTGATGAGCAGTTACATATAGAACAATACAGCACAAACAGGCCCTTCGGCCCACGAGTTGCGCCGATCACATCTACCAATCCACAGACCTATCTATAACCCCCTATCCTATTCTTTTCCATATACTCATCCAGAAGTCTCTTAAAAGACCCCAGTGAGTTTGCCTCAACAACCTCCGACGGCAGTCGGTTCCATTCACTCACCACCCTCTGAGTGAAAAACCTACCCCTGACATCTCCTTTGTATTTGCTTCCCTGCACCTTAAATCTGTGTCCTCTCGTAGTGACCATTTCAGCTCGGGGAAATAGTCTCTGAGAGTCCACCCTATCTATTCCTCTCAACATTTTATAAACCTCTATCAGGTCGCCTCTCAACCTACGTCTCTCCAGTGAGAAGAGTCCCAGCTCCCTCAACCTATCTTCATAAGGCCTGCCTCCCAATCCAGGTAGCATCCTTGTAAATCTCCTCTGCACTCTCTCAATAGCCTCTACATCCCTCCTATAGTGAGGCGACCAGAACTGCGCACAATACTCCAAGTGGGGTCTGACAAGATTGTGGTTGTGGTTGTTTAAGATGATTTGATATGATTTGATTTAGTATTGTCATATGTCCTTAGTGTACAATGAAGAATATTGTTTCTTGTATGCGATACAGACAAGCATACCATTCAGTGAGAAACCAAGGAGAAAATGAAGAATGTAGTGTTACAGTCATAGCTAGTGTGTAGAGAATGATTAACTTAGTGCAAGATAGGTCCATTCAATAGTCTGATGGCAGCAAGGAAGAAGCTGTTCTTCAATCAATTTGTATCTTATTCCCAACGGAAGAAGGTAAAAGAGAGTATGTCTGGGGTGCAGCGGCCCTTAGTTATTCTGGCTGCTTTTCCAAGGCGTAGACAGAATCAACGGATGGGAGGCTGGTTTGCGTGATAAATTGGGCTACATTCACAACCTTTTGTAATTTCTTGTGGTCTTGGTCAAAGCAGGAGCCATACCAAGCTATGATATAACCAGAAAGAATGCTGTCTATGGTGCATCTGTAAAGTAGGTGAGAGTCATAGTTAACATGCCAAATTTCCTTAATCTTCTGAGATTCTGATATTCGATTCCTCCCAAATGAAAAATATTCCAGAGAGGGAGGAAGACTATAAGAAAAGAAAACACACCCATTGCTGAGCAAGGAAGTTAGAGACAACATAAAGACAAAAACTAAGGCATACCAGATTGCAAAGTCCAGTGGTAGGCTGGAAGTTTGTGAAAATTTTAAAGATCAACAAAAGAGTTACCGAAAAGAAATAAATAAAAAGAGCAAGGGTAAATTATGAATGCAAACTAGCACAAAGTATGTAAAAGTGCAGCAAAAAATTTTATAAGTATATAAAAAGGAAGAGAATAGCTGTTCGTTCCTTGGTAGGGTGAAACTGGGGAATTAATAGTGCGGAACACAAAAATAACAAACATGCTAAATCAATATTTTCCTCAGTTTTCATGGAGGCGGACACTAGTATCATCTCAATAGTAACAGGTAATGCAGAAGTAATAGAAAGAGAGGAATTAAAACAATCATCAGTAGGGAAATAGTATTCAACAGACTATTGGTTTGAAGGCAGACAAGTCCCCAAGGCCTGTTAGCCTACATCCTAAAATGGGGATTGTCTTTTGAGGAAGGATTGACCTTAGAGTTTAAAGTTTATTCATTAGTCACAAGTAGGCTTACATTAACACTGCAATGAAGTTACTCTAAAAATCCCCTTTTTTGAAAGAAAGAGTGATAATATCCTTGAAACATATAAAATTCTGGAGAGATTTGTTGGGGTAGCTTCTGGGAGGATACTACTGGATAGTTTAGAACTAATAGCCCTGGTCTCTGAATAAGGAATGGTCCATTCAGGACTGAGAATAGGAGATATTTCTTTACTCAAGCGTTGTGACTCTTTGGAATTCTCTACCACATAGAACTTGGTTGTTGAGTAAATTCAAGACAGAGATTGTCAGATTTTTGGATGCTGAGGGAATCAGGAGATACATGGATCCTGTGGTAAGGAGGGGTAGATGATTCATCATGATCAAATTGAATGGCAGAGCAGGCTGGTAGGGGTGAATGGCTTGCTCCTGCTCCTACTTCTTATGCTTTTATGTTCTAAATTTTTATCATAATTTAACTCTTAATCCCTGGTATCATTCTGCTGAAATCCCTTCAAGGTTAATAATTCTCCCTTAGTTGTGATGCCCGGAACTGACAACAGTACTTCAGATGAGATCAACTATGCCTCTACAGAATCTAATCATACCTTCTTCCCCTACATATTCCATCTCTCATGAAACAAAGGCCAACCCTACATTGGCACTTTCTAATTACTTTTTGTACCTGTTCACATGTTTGTAGTGATCTTATGTGTATGGACAGCCAAATTATGTTGCTGTGCGATAACCTAGTTAATAGCAGTAAGATATAAGAGTGAAAAGTCATTTCTGATCAATCTTCTGAATTCCTTTGGAAATAACATTAGGGAATGAGTGAACAGTCAAAAATTAGATTTTAAAGATGGTCCCCCAGCCTATTAGTTAAAATCAAAGCAATAAGTAAAATCAAAGTAATTTGTGTGTCCAATAGGTTGATGTGATATATCCATTGAAGAGAGTTGGCATGCTTCCTGCCTTTTGTGTACTGATTTGCTTATTATTTTCAATTTGTGCCACTGGCTAGCAGCATTGTGAATACCAGTCAAATATATGAGGCAACAGCAGCCTGCTTACACTATCTGCAGTTTTTAAATTGGAAGTGAAAAGCTCATTCAGAGAGTCAGTGCAGATTCAATGGATTGAATGATCTCCCTCCACACTGTAGGGATTCTATGAAAGAAATTATGGAATGAAGGAAAATTGATGTGAGAAAATAACTACGCTGGGAAGACTATCATCCCAATCGGTTTTAGTCCTTTGACCAGTCCAATGATGGCGACCACTATCTCCTCATCTGGGTAAGAGCAGACAGCCCATCCTCCACCAGTTAGGTGATGTACGCCAACTTGTCCTGCAACAGAAGGTGAAGTGTGCCAGTGGGTGTGCTGCAAAATATTTAGATGATGTGGTTGAATCGTTTGCAGTGTACATAAGCTATGAGATGTTATGATGCTTGCAGCACTGCTAAATGTAAGGTGAAGTTATGAATGTTAGATATGAATTGTGATTGATGGGATTTGTTGGGTGAGGGATTGGGCTGGGGTGCATTGAGCAGTCTCTGATGCTACTGGCATGGTTGGGATGGCATAGCTCATGTGAAGTCACTGTAACTTTTATGACCTAGGATGATGTCCTATGAACTGGATTCCTGATATGGTCCCTCATGGTTACCTTTTATCATTGTCTATGCATGTTTGTTTGGAGAGAGCCTCTTTGCCTGCTGTGTAAGGATTGCCTCTCTCCTCCTCTCCCCCTCCTCTGCTAAGGTGTTTGGTTCAATGTCAGAGAACATTGCACTGGAAGTCAGCCATGTGCCAAAAAGTTACCATATATCAGGAAAGATGGTGGTGCAGTGATAACATCACTCGATTAGTAATCTAGATATGCAGTCTAACCCTTTGGGAACATGAGTTCAAATCCCATCACAGAAGCTGGTGGAATTTAAATTACATTATTAACGTCTAGCAGTGCAGGGCTAATCTCAGTACTGGTGACCATGAAACTTTCATCAATTGTCGATAAACCCATCGGGTTCACTAATGATATTTAGGGAAGGAATTCTACAGTCTTTACCTGGTCTGGCCTATAGGTGACTCCAGACCCATATATCAAATCAGTCATTCAATGGCAACTAGGGATGGGCAACAAATGCTATCTTTTTTTGTGAGGCTCACATCCCACGAAAGACACATTTTAAAAGATTATATTTTTAAAAAAAAAATTAAAAATGTAATTAGTAAATTTTTCAATTGTTTTTCAAAGTCAGTTAGTTAATAATGAGTTACGCTGAGGTGATGGATACACTGATCATAGATTTTTTTTTGTAATAAATTCCTTTCGGATTGTATTAGTAACCAAATTCCTACTCTTACACTATCAAAGAATATTTCAAAATGCAAAAAAGAATTTGCACAGTTTGGTTTGACAAGATTCTACTTCTGATGATATGAAATGAGTCTGAGCAGAAGATTGAGGAAAAGAAAGGCTCAGAACGAGCACAATTTTGAGCTCAATTTACAGTGGATCAGTGATTGCACTCCAAGTGGAGACCCTTGGCCATTACCTTTGCAAAAGATGCCAACAGCCAGGATGAAAGAGCTCTGGCATTTGCAGCAGTTGACAGCTTCCTTTGTGCTCTGGGACTTATCTTGTGTAGCTATTAGGACAGAAGAAATCAAGCCAGGAAGGCCTTCCACTTCACCGACATTCAACTGATATGTGAGCACTACAAAATGATAATGCAAGTGTGTGCCAGTTTCACTGGCAGCTGCCACAATGACTTTATTCTGTGATACTCATCCATCCACTCCACCCATTCAGGAGCATCAGAGGATGGGTGTTAAAAGCCTCCAAAGCTGGCTGATGAGTCCTGTATACAACTCATGTAATATTACTGAACAATGTTGGCACAATGGAGAATAACAGATGACAGATATCACAGTGAGGCTTGATGTGAGTAAACTGTGTGCTTGTATCTTTCTGAATAGTTCATGAAGGGGTTATAGACCAGACTCTGAGTTTTAAATTTCTGTTGTTCTAAACATTATGCACCAGGTAAGCAGTGGTGCCCCAAAGCAAGCTAGAAAGCCACAGGCAGTGCCAGCTCAGCGGTGGCCATAGTTAAGATTGCACTCAGTCCAGAACTCACAGTATTTCATACTAACTTCATTGCAGTGTTAATGTAAGCCTTACCTGTGTCTAATAATTTTATTTTATTTGTGTCTAAAATTTTACTTTAAAGAACAGGGTAATGCACACTGCTCTGATATCAGGTATGTGAGCTCAGGCTTGCCATGACTAGTCAGGCAAGACCCAGTGATCAACAAGGAGTGGGATATTGTTGATGAGGGAGAGAGTACCCAATCAGGAGATCCTCCACAATGCTCATCCCTCCTCCAAGCTCGCAGCAGTGCTCCTTACCTTCATTGAATGGTATTTCTACCCGACAGAGAGTCCATCCTGTAGAATGTCAACGGATAGCAGAAAGTGACCTGAATAGGAGAGATTCTCCAGAAATGTGTTCCAGAGGTAAAGGGAATGAATAGTAATGTGGATGAATGTCAGGGGTGTTGTTCCAGGAGCATGAAAATAGTACACGAGAAAGTTTAATTATCTGATATGAGTTGCCAAGCTAGAGAGTTCATCTTCAAGTGGTATTATAAACTGCACTACTAGCATTGTCCATTGCTCAGTTCTCTATACAGCATCACCTACATACTAATAATCTATATTAATCTGTAGTCAGCACCCAATCCTATGTTTTATCTTGTAGTGATTGTAAGTTTTGCTTTCACAATCATAGTTCAAATACACTGGTAGCTACTCATTATGACAACATTATCATCCAAACTGAATTACACAATCACTAAGCTGTTACAGCACTGAAGCAAGCCATTCAGCCCATCAGATCTGCGCTGGCTCTCCGTACAATAATGATGATTTTGTGCCATTCCCCTGCTCTTTCCCAATACAGTTGGACTTTTTTTTTCAAATAATTACCTAATTCTCTCTTGAATTCTTTAATTGAACTTGCCTCCTTCATACTTCCAGACCATGCATTCAACAACCTGCTGTGTGAAAAAGCTGTTTTCTCACATCATATTTTCTTCTTTAATCACTTTAAATCTGTGCTGTCTCATTTTTGATCATTTTATGAGCGGGAACAGTTTGTCCCTATCTCCTCTGTCGAGCCACTTCATGATTTTGTATATCTACATTAAATCTCCTTTTAGCATTTTCCTCTTCAGGGTCAACAGTTCCAACCTCCCCAAATTATCCTTATAACTGAAGTTTCTCCTCCCTGAAACATTCTTGTATAACAGTTCTGCGTTTTCTCCAATGCATTCACATTTTTCCTATTTATAACTTGAGTTTGTATCTTTATATGTCCTGATTGTTTACGGACTCCTGCTCAGTTGATGAAGTGATGTAGAGATGCCGGCGTTGGACTGGGGTAAACTCAGTAAGAGGTCTGACAACACCAATTTTAAATCCAACCGATTTATTTGATAGTAAACTTGCTAGCTAGCGTCAGGCGAGTGAGGTGTTCTGAACACCTCACTCCATACTGAAGACAGAGGTACAGACAGTTAAAGGTTTTCAGTCAAAGGGTGGTGATTAAGTGGAAGTGGCTGCTGTCGGTGGTGGTGGAAGCAAACTCGCTGGGGTCTTTTAAAAGACTTCTGGATGAGTACATAGTATTTAATGGGATTAAGAGTTATAGATAGGCCAGATCTATCTGTATAATCCGCGATAGTCAGCATGGTTTCGTGAGGGGTAAATCCTGTCTCACAAATTTGATTGAATTTTTTGAGAAGGTAACTAAGTATGTTGACAAAGGTAGAGCAGTTGATGTTGTATACATGGATTTTAGTAAGGTGTTTGATAAGGTTCCCCATGGTGGGCTCATGAGGAAGATAAGGATGGGTGGGATAGAAGGAAATTTGGCAAATTGGATAAATAACTGGCTGTATCATAGAGGAGAGAAGGTGGTGGTGGAAGCAAGTCAGTTACCAGTGATGTACCACAGGGGCCAGAGTTCTCTGCTATTTGTGATTTTTATCAATGACTTGGAGGAGGGGGCTGAAGCATTAGTAAATTTGCTAATGACACTAAGATTGGTGGAGTATTGGATGAGGTGGAGGGCTCTTGCAGGCTGCAAAGAGATATTGATAGGATGCAGAGCTGGGCCGAAAAGTGGCAGATGGAGTTTAACCGTGGTAAGTGTGAGGTGATTTATTTTGGTAGGACAAACTTGAATGCAGATTACAGGGTCAATGGCAGGGTTGTAAGAGAGATCTTGGGGTTTAGATCCACAGATCTCTGAAGTTTGTCACTTACGTGGATAGAGCTGTAAACAAGGCTTAAAGTGTATTAGAATTTATTAACGGGGAGTTTGAGTTTAAGAACCATGTGGTTATGCTGCAACTATACCGGGCATTAGTGAGACGACATTTGGAATATTGTGTTCAGTTCTGATCACCTCGCTATAAGAAGGATGTGGAAGCATTGGACAGAGTACAAAGGAGATTTATCAGGATGATGCCTGGTTTGGAGGGTAGGTCTTATGAGGAAAGGTTGAGGGAGCTGGGTATTTTCTCTTTGGAGTGGAGGAGGATGAAAGGCAATGTAATAGAGGTTTATAAGATGATGAGAGGGATCGATATGGATTTTAGTAAGGCGTTTGACAAAGTCCCTCATGGGAGGTTAGTCGAGAAGGTCAAGACAAATGGGATACAAGGACAGGTAGCTAGATGGATAAGCAACTGGCTTGGTAATAGGAGACAGAGAGTAATAGTGGAAGGGTGTTTCTCTAGTTGGAGGTCGGTCACTAGTGGTGTGCCGCAGGGCTCGGTACTGGGACCTCTTCTATTTGTAATATATATAAATGACTTGGAAGAGGGAGTAAGTGGAGTGATCAGCAAGTTTGCAGACGATACAAAGATGTCTGGACTTGATAAATGTGAGGTGATGCATTTCGGGAGAAAGAATGTAGGGGGGAGGTATATGATAAAGGGTAGACCTATTAAGAGTATAGAGAGGGACCTGGGAGTGCAGGTGAACAAGTCTCTGAAGGTAGCAGAGCAAGTGGAGAAGGTTGTGAAGAAAGCATATAGTATGTTAGCCTTTATAGGAAGGGGTATAGAGTACAAGAGCTGGCCTTTAATGTTGCAGTTGTATAAAACGTTGGTTAGACCTCATTTGAAATACTGCGTCCAGTTCTGGTCGCCTTACTACCGGAAGGACGTGGAGAGTCTGGAGAGAGTGCAGAGGAGGTTTAGCAGGATGCTGCCTGGTATGGAAGGTCTGAGTTACGAGGAGAGATTAGGCAAATTGGGACTGTTTTCCTTAGAAAGACGTAGACTTAGAGGAGATCTGATAGAGGTGTACAAGATTTTGAAAGGGATAGATAGAGTAAACAGGGCTAAGCTTTTTCCTAGGATGGACTCAAATAGTACGAGGGGTCACGGGCTTAGGGTGAGGGGGGTAAGGTATAATTTGGATGCTAGAGGGAGTTTTTTCACACAGAGGGTGGTGGGGGTATGGAATTCCAAGTAAAGTGGTGGAGGCAGGTACTCTGGAGTTATTTAAGAAATACTTAGATGGGCACATGAACAGAATGGGAATGGAGGGGTATAGAAAACTGATTAAAATAGGGATCATGAGCCTTGGGAGTCCCTGGGAAGTGTGTAAATAGATGATGATATTGATGTACTTGTTTTTGTCCTACAGGTGCTTTGGTCCTAACGAGGGGCATACACGTGACGGGTCATGAGAGGGCTACCCTTGGATTTTGTTTTTGAGAGTATCCTAGTGCTTCACGTCGTTAGTGTGGGCTTGATGGGCAACACGACAGCTCAGTGACTATCGCTGTGCTGTGCAGATATATGGATTTGGGCCTGTGTCTGTGGGAGTTTGCGCATTCTCCCCGTGCTTGCGTGGGTTTTCTCCAGGCGCTCCAGTTTCCTCCCACATCCCAAGGATGTGCTCTTAGGCTAATTGGCAAAACAAATTCTCCCTAAATTGTCTCAAATTTGGTGTTTAATCCATAGATCTATAAACATGGACAGGGATTGCGGGTAGAGGTGGGAACATCATTGGGCTGAAGGGCCTGTTTCCCGTGCTGTTTTGTTCTTTGTTCTATTTGTGAACACAACTCTTCACTCACCTGATGAAGGAGCAACACTCTGAAAGCTTGTGCTACCGAATAAACCTATTGGACCTTAACCTGGTGTTGTGAGACTTCTTACTGTTCTTGAATTGCTGCAGTCCATGTGCTGTGGGAGGGAATTCCAAGATTTTAACCCAGGAACTGCAAAGGATGGTGATATATTTCCAAGTCAGGATGATGAGCGACTTGGAGGGGAGTTCCAGGTGGTAGTATTCCCATGTATCTGCTGCCCTTGTAATTCTAAATGGAAGTGTTTGTGAGTTTGGAAGTTATTGGCTAAGGATCTTTGGTGAATTTTTGCAGCGCACCGTGTGAACACTGCTGCTACTGAATGTCAGTGGTGGAGGGAATGAATATTTGTGGATGTGATGCCACCTGCTTTGTTCTGGATGATATCAAGCTTCTTGAGCATTGTTGGATCTGCACTCATCCAAGAAAGTGGGGAGTATTCTATCACACTCCTGACTTGTTCCTTTGTGATGGTGGACGCTCTTTTGGGAGACAGGAGGTGAGTTACTCATCACAGAATCCCTAGCCTCTGACCTACTCTTGTAGCCAGTGTGTTTATGTGATGAGTCCAGTTGAGTTTCTGGTCAATGGTAGCCCCAAGCATGTTGATAATGGGGAATTCAGTGACGGTAACTACCTTAAATGTCAAGAGGCAGTGGCTAAAGTGTCTTTTATTGGTGTTGGTCATTGTCTGGCATTTGTGTGACGCAAATGTTACTTGCCACTTATCAGTCCAAGCCTGAATATTACCAGATTTTTTTGCATCTGAACACGTACTGCTTCAATATCTGGGGAGTTGTGAATGTTGCCAAATATTGTGTCTTTCACCTTCTTCCATCAGGAAAAAGATACAAATTCTGAGGTCACATATCAACCGACTCAAGAGCAGCTTCTTCTCTGTTACTGTCAGACTTTTGAATGGACTTACCTTGCATTAAATTGAATTTTCTCAACACCCTAGCAATGACTGCAACACTACATTCTGCGCTCTCTCTTTTCCTTCTCAATGAACAGTATGCCTTGTCTGTATAACGCGCGAGAAACAATACTTTTCACTGTACGTTAATACATGTGACAATAATTTGATCAAATCAAACCAAATCTACATTGTAGTTTATGATGCTGAGTTTTGCAGGACTCCTCCACAGCAATCCAGAAAGCAAGTTGCTTGAGGATGTTAAAGATCTACTTTATCAAGTTTCTTTTCTTGGATGGCTTTCATTTTATGCTGGCGGTATGTGTTCCGGATTAGAGTCATGTCAAGAGTGAATAAGTCTTATGGGCGGAACGTTAGCACAGTGGTTAGCACTGCTGCTTTACAGCTCCAGTGTCCTGGGTTCGAATCTCAGCTCGGGTCTTTGTCTGTGTGGAGTTTGCACATTCTCCTTGTGTCTGTGTGGGTTTCCTCAGAGTGCTCAGGTTTCCTTCCACAGTCCAAACATGTGTGGGTTTGGTTGATTGGCCATGCTAAGAAATTGCCCCTTAGTGTCAAGAGTAGTGGAGATAAGTGGATATAATATGTAGGGATATTGGGGTAGGGCCTGGGTGGGATTGTGTTCGGTGCAGACTCGATGGGCCGAAGGGCCTCTTTTTGTACTAGAGGGCTCTATGATTCTTGCCACCCAATAGTTAGCTTCTAGATTGTTGTGATGGGTTAAATACAACTTGCCCAGGGGACTGTTACGGAATTCTCATCATTTCAGGAAAGTGGCTGAATTTACATGAGGCACATGTAGGGTAAGTTGTTGCTACTGACAAACTGCATTATGAGAAATCCTACTTTCTCTACGACTTTTCTGCTCACTCTGCCTGCTTGTCTCTGACAGGGGAAAGGAAATGAAGTTGTTTCCATGTGTAAAGAGTCTCAGTGACCTTCCTTTTGAGACAGTATATGCAAAATATCGTTTAAAACTTCGGTCTTAAATGGATCAGATGTACACAACCATAGCTGTGTCTGCTGCAGTTAGCAGATTTCAGTCTTAACCTCCCTTGTGAAGCAAAGGTATATCATGCACTAAAGCTAAAGAAGTATAAAGACCCATTGAAGCCACGATCTCCCTGACTCTCCACTTCCTTCTTGTCAGTCCTGACCTGACATCTCTTCATTTTCCCAGTAGTGTTCAATTCCCAGACAAAACTCTACCAGCTATGTCTGGAAACAAACTGCTGCAGTACAACTTTTTAAATAAACCAAGAAATCATTCAGTACTATAGAACTTCAATGTAGCAGAAAAAAAAAGACATGCTATCAAAACTTTTCATCTTGCAGTCATCAGGATAACTCACAAGAACTTACCAAACTGTAACTATACTGCATGAAGATAGAGTGCTGACAGGCTGACAAGTGGGCTCTGATTATTGGGCATGCTGCCATGAAGAAGTTAGCTGTTCAGCTTTGCACAAATTCAAGGGAGCAGGTTGAATTTGATTAGTCAAGGAATAAATCAGGGGATGATTCTTCCCTGGGCTTTTGATAAGATGAAAAAGCTGCAAAGTGTGGACATGTTCCTTCTGTCTGAAAAGGGTCTGTGTGTGAATATGCACCTTCTAGTATGTGTAAGTGAATCATACAGCAACCATACTTAGTCTTAAAACATTGCCCAGAAGGGTGGGTGCATGGGAGACATAGCAGATGGGTATCATGATTTTTTTGCCGTGGATAGATGAAAGGAAGGATATAATAGCTGGATGTTGGCCAAATGCCTGACTTTAGCAGGAAAGGTTGCAGAGAATTTGTTATTTCTGAATGTTTTGGTTGTACAAATATATCTGATCAGATTCAGGGCTATTTTTCAGTGAAGGGTCCCAAACCTTGGAGCTGCTGTTATATTTGAGCACTGCACCATTTGTGGTGAGAAATGGTGTTCTCTATGGATATTGTACAGTCTGAAAGAGATGCATCCATCAGTGAGTAAGAGAAGAGAAGGAGGAGGCAGCTGGCCAAGAGCAGGAGTAACATGAGTTACAGGAAGATGGACAAGCTGTGAGAAGTCAAGATCTGCGAAGGGGAGATACATAGATTCTTACCCTACCAATGAAGTTTACAGGGTCCAAATGTACTATATATGACAGTGACAGTGCATCCGGAGACTTTAGGGCAGTTCTCTGGCCAAACTTATTGGACATGAACTAGATTAGCGTAGATAAGTTCGAACCTACATATTCAGAATCCACTTTCTTTAAGCTGAATTCATCTGGCTCCTGTAGTTCTCCCACCTGCCAGCACAACATTGCACTGAATCACAACTGATTTCCAACTAGATGCGATGACTATGCTAGAGGTCTCGGAGGTCACTGTAGCCCCTGAGTTGTTCATGACATGGCTGAACAGTACGCTGACACTGCCCTCTGCAGTGTCAACCTGGCAGTGCCAAAGGGTGGGACCTGAAAGGGGGTGACTGAAGGAGGCAGCGTCCTGCCGACAATTGGTGGGAGTCTTTGCCAGCAAGAGTAGTGGTGTCTGTAGCATTATTCTGAGATCTTCTTTAAAAAGGGCACCCTGATCTCTGAGGAGCCAGCCATGCCAGCAATTCTTGAACCACTGCAGTCCACATGATGTATGTATGCCTACAGTGCTGTTAGGGGCAGACACCCAGGATTTTGACCCAGGCAACAATGCGGGAATGGCAATATATCTCCAAGTAAGGTGGTGAGTGGTTTGGCGAGGAACCTCCAGGTGGTGTTCTCAAGTATCTGCTGTTCTTGTCTTTCTAGATGGCTATGGTTGTGAATTTGGAAAGTGCTGCCTGTGGAACCTTAGTGAGTTTCTGCAGTGTATCTTGTAGATGGTACACACAGCTGTTACTGTTTAGGACAAAAAACAAAGAACAAAACAGCACGGGAAACATGCCCTTTGGCCCAACGAGCCCGCGCCGCCACCTTGATGTTCCCACTTCTACCCATGATCCCTGTCATCCTTGTCTATGTTTATAGATCTATGGATTAAAAACCAAACTTGAGACAATTAAGGGAGAATTTGTTCTGCCAATCAGCCTAAGAGTACATCTTTGGGATGTGGGAAGAAACCAGAGCACCTGGAGAAAACCCACGCAAGCACGAGGAGAATGCGCAAACTCCCACAAACACAGGCCCAAATCCATGTATCTGCACAGCACAGCGATAGTCACTGAGCTGTCGTGTTGCCCATCAAATGGTCCAGGTCAAGCATACACTAACAACGTGAAGCACTAGGCTACTCTCAAAATCCAAGAGCAGCCCTCTCATGACCCATCGCGTGTATACCCCTTGTTTGTTGGTAATGGAAGGAATGACTGTTTGTGGATGTGGTGCCAATTAAACAGGCTATTTTGTCCCAGATGGTGTTAAGTTTCCTCAATGCTGTTGGAGTTACACTCACCTAGGCAAGTATTCTATCACACTCCTGACTTATACCTTGTAAATGATGCACAGACTTTAGTGAGTCAGGAAATGAATTACCAGCCTTTGCCCTGATCTCGTAGCACATATTTATATGGCTTGTCCAGTTAAGTTTCTGGTCAACGGTAATTCCCAGAATGTTGACAGTGGGGAATTCAGTGATGGTAAGCCATTGAATGTCATTGGCAGACAGTTAGACTCTTTCTTGTTGGAGATGACCATTGCCTGGCATGTGTGACATGAATGTTACTCACTACTTGTCAGCTCAGACTGGATATTGTCTAGGTCTTGCTGCCTCTGGACATGAACCGTATCTAATTAGTTGTGAATGGTGCTGATTGTGCAGTCATCAGCATCCCCACTTCTAATCTTATAAAGGAAGGAAGGTCATTGATAAAGAAAATGAAAGGGGGTGGGTCTGGGATACAATCCTGAGAAACTCCTGCAGTGATGTCCTAGAGCTGAGTTGTCTGATCTTCAACATCCCTGTGTACCATGCTGATGTCTGGGATCGCCTCCAATTGTGTAGGTGACAGTCACCTTGAATGTCTTCACATTGTACTCATTCCAGGACACCTATGGAGACCTCAGTAGGATCACCCTGCATGTTTATGTGTACACATCAAGGTATTTATTTTACAACAGACAATCGTTAACAGATTGGCATTAGGAGTAAGGATGTTTAGTTACATGAAGAAACTACAGAAGCCTGGATTATTCTCCTTTACGCATAAAAGGTGAAGAGAAGAATTATGAAGGGTCTTGTGGTATAGGTACAGCTGACAGGAGGGTTGTTAACCAGACAGTACAGATTTAAGACACAAGATAAATATCAGAGAGACAAAGATAATTTTTTCTTACGCAATGAGTTTTTGTAACTTTTAGTATTTCCTTTGTAGGATGTGCGTGCTACTGGCTAGGCCTGCATTTATAATCCATCCCTAATTGTCTTTGTCTTTGAGAGGGTGAGAATGGGAATGCATTACATATAAAAGTGGTGGAGGTTGTTTTAATGTTAACTTTTTAAAAGGTTTTGGACAAATGTTTGAATAGAAGAAATCTGCAGGGCGATGGGGAAAGGAAAGGAGAGTGGGTCTAGCTGGAAAGAGCCAGCACAGGTACAATGGGCTAAATAGCTTCCTTCTGTACTGTATGATCTCACCTTAGTCAAAACAGACTTTAAGCCTGGGAAAGATGCACAACAAAATGCGAGGCTAACAAGTAATGGGTGAGGCGTAAAAGGATTCTCGAGGGGAAATATGGGTGAATCATTAATGATTTAAGGGCACTTTTAATTTAGTAGTAGGGAAGAGGTGGTATATAATATTTTTCAAGGATTTCTATGAAACAAAACCACATATATATTTTAAATGGAATTCACAGACTATGAGAAGCCATTTTAGCCTTTGATGTTCCTTCACAATAAAACCTCGATAATTTCCTTACTTTAAGACTACATCACTTGTAACACTTCCTTCACAGGTGTAGCTCAGTGCAGTTTAACAATTTTGTAGTCATTCTGATAATCACGTGGAATTTTACGATCTGCTTTGATGTAAGGACCTCATTACTTAACCGAGTTCCTTTTTACAACAAAGACGACTTTTGCACATGCGCTGTGTTTATTTGTCTGCCTCATCTGGCAGCATTTTTCCGGTCCAGCAGACACTAACATCTGATGAGTCAAACTTCCCATTTCAGACTAATCAGTTGACTGCACTAATTGCGAATGCAAATATGCAAATTTATATTAATTAATTACTCTGCTAATTAGTTCTGTGGTCTTTTGGAGTAATAAATCATTGTGCAGTAGAAAGGAAACGGGTCTTGTCCCATTTCACTCCACATAAAATTTTAATACATGCCTTCAAAAATAACTCCAATCTGATCATTGTGCTTCCAGTGATGATTCCCCTGCAGGAAGGTATAATTGTAAAAGGGTTTTCAAATCTTCAGCAAATGCCATCAACAAGGTGTCTGTTAGCAATTTAATTATCACATTATCAGCTTCCAAAAAGGCGAGTTAGCTGTGCTCTAGGCTGATACTGAATGCTTGTATGTTCGCACATTCAACCAAACAGCAAAATCTCTGCTCATCCTGCAGAATAGGCAAATGAACACGGAAGTATTACATTTAGGATGCTGAATGGACATTCTGTGCTTCAAACGTGTTCTAATGCAAATGCAAATGATGCTCACCAGGTTCCCTGCTTCAGCTGCAGGTTTTGATAAAGCTGAATTAACCTATTGGCATGTGGAAACAGGTAAGCTTGACAGTTCTCAAGTTTCTCTCTGGACTTGAATAGATTTTTGCAGAATGACACACACTCAGATGGTGTGCTGAAACTACAAGCTTAACGTAGCAACAAGCCGAAAGTATTCCAGAATCATTTGAACTCTGTGCTTGTCAAATTTGAACATAGATCAATCCATGCTAATTACTAAATTGTAGTCAATGGCAATTGGGTGATGCTCATTTGCAAGGAAACATTATTTTGAGCTACTTGCTCCTGAATTTGTAGAAAAGTAGTTTCTCTTTGATAACTAAAATGAAATGAGACAGTGTGTCATTATAATAAATTCTAACATGTCAAGAATCAGTGTGACACATGATGAAGCCTGGTGCTAAATCTGATCTGAGGTGCTGAAATATGAGGCAGCAGCACATCTTCACATTTAATGCTGTAATTGGATTGCACTCTTCGTTTTTACACAAAATTATGACAGATTTATAAAAAAAATTACTGTAAGTCATGACCTAGATGTTAAATTGGAGAACTGCATGGGAATGTAAGAAACTTAAGATTCATTTTACGATGATTTAGTGTGAAATATTTAAATATATTTATAAATGAATCATATACAATTTATAGTTAGGGGATAATAGTATATTCAGTTGGGAACTAGTGATTCATTGCATTATGAAGATTCTAAGATCTCTGCTGAGTTTTGCATTCCCACTGCTGAAGTAAATTATTTGCAGGTGTTAGAACTTTTAATATGGTGTGTAGTATTGCATTAGTGACACATTGATAATGGACAATAACTTTAAATTCAGAGGGGGAACATTCAGGAGGGAAATTAGGAAACATTTCTTCATGCAAAAGGCTGTTGACAGTGTGAAAATTTCTCCCACAAAAAAATTATAATTTTAAACCTGCGATCAATAGATTTTCCCAGCCGCAGTATTAAAGCATATGGAGCCAGGATAAGTGGATGGAGTTAGGATACAGATCAGCTATGGTCTAATTGAACGATGGAACAAACTTGAAGAGCTGAATGATGTTTTTCTGTTCTGGTATTTGTATTTAAAATAAATTTATGATAGCGTCATTAGAGTTATATCACAAACAAACAATCATGCAATCAAATGTGTAAGGCTTTAAGATGTATTAGTGTCTGGCATCACAGTGACTGCTGGTAATTACTCCATCAAATAGGGTCTCAGGATCCCATTCTTTTTTAAATCTGGACCACTGTCCATTTCTGGAAGGTACCAGCAATATGTGCTCCAAAAGATCAATGCACAACCTTTGACATAACTGGAGAGTGTGGCCCACAACCCAGACCTGAACCCCCAACTGGGCTACACATCTGCTGGGCATTGGAGAATGTCTACTCTCAATCAGATTATTGGAGCAGTGGTCTTCTTCGAAGTTGGAAACAAGAATCTTTCCAGTCTGGGAGTATGTTCTAAACTGTTACATTTGTATTGCTCTCTTTGTTTGGGAAGTGCAAATGCTGCATCCTTAACAAAGCTCCGCAAGAAGAGCTGGGAAAGGTTGGGATCCGGTGTATACTGATCTGCATCAAAGTTATTGAAATCATAGCCACTGCAATTTGGAAAGGCTAAAACGTTCCAGCACTAATGATTCTTCCAAAACCACTGCTGTCTTTTGTTTTCTGATAAGTCAATAAGAAACCTCTTTAATGCACAAAATGTTAAAAGTTCAGATTTTAGCATCTAAGCTTATTGTAAGTCCTAGTAAAGAAAAATGATAATCCAAATTGCACTGATTACAAATGATCTCTAAATAGAATTTAAGAATGAACCACGTCGTAATTATGTGGTGCCTTTCACATTTTTAGGACAATCCAATGTGCTTCGAGACAATGCAGTCATTTGGAAGGTCATTGTGTAGTCAAGAGGTCCCCAGCAGCAGAACAGGTGGAGGAGGGTGGCAAACCCAATGGCTGCCGAGGTCAAATACTGCAACAGGGAAGTGGCCCCAATCACCACGGTCCATCCTGCCACCCAGTCCGGCTACTCAACCCAGCCATCAAGACTGTGTGGAGCTCGGCTGCACTGAAAGCATAACTTCCTGTATTAAAGTGCAGATTGTTGCCAGCTGGTTGAACCAAGCTAACAAAAACATTAAGAAGTGTAACAAGCTATACAAGATGATTTTGAAAACTTTTGGGAGGAAATTGAAGACTCTTCCAGAGCTCGGTTCAAAGCTGGGTGGTTGGGGTAGGAGGAGAAGGTGGTGATATGATCAGATGAGATAGTTTGGAGTGAAGATTTTATGATCCTCCTGCCTCCTGAATTACTTCATTGTGGGCAACTCACTGCTGGCCAATGAAACAACTCTTTCAGAGGCCAGTGTCCTTTCACCAGGTTCTCTTTATTTACAAATTCTATTCCACTCAGCATGCTTCAGGTTTGCAGTCAAAACCCAGAGTGCCAGTGGATCTGACACTCCCATTTTTATATACAGCTGAACATAGAACATTACAGTGCAGTACAGGCCCTTTGGCCCTCGATGTTGCACCGACCAGTGGAACCAATCTAATGACCCTCTAACCTAAACTATTCCAATGTTATCCATATGCCTATCCACTGACCGTTTGAATGCCCTTAAAGTGGGCGAGTCCACAACTGCTGCAGGCAGGGCATTCCACACCCTTACTACTCTCTGAGTAAAGAAAATGAAATCCCTGATTGGGCGAGCAATCTTTTTGGTCAGCCAAATAAACTAAATCAAATTCATGAGAGGATAGATTAAAAAGGGGCAGCTCCCAAAAGGAAGGAAACCACCTCAAACAAAAGACAAAGTTGAAAGGAAACTTAAAACATCAAATTAAAATGTGATTAAAGGGATCAATAATACATTCCTGTCCTTGTGGTGCCCAGTTGGAATTGGCCATGAATTGTGGTGGTGATAGAGGAGGGGACAGTCAGGTTGGTTCATTCCCCTTGGTTGCCTGCTGCCTGGACCTTTACATGGCAAGCGTTGCCAGGCTAGCAGCAAGTTGCAGGCAATTGTGACCTCAATTGTCAGGAAAATCACCTGGTTGTCCAACCAAATAAACAAAATTAAATTAACTGAGGGATATTTCAAAAGGGGCAGCTCTCCCTAAAAGAAGGGGAACCATCCAAAACAAAAAAAAAGAAGTGGAAAGGAAACTTAAAACATCAAGTGATTAAAAGCATCAATAATACACTCCATCCTTATGGTGCCCAGCAGGAAGGCATCAAGTGCGCCCTCAGACATAGAACATAGAACATAGAGCACTACAGCACATACAGGCCCTTCGGCCCACAAGTTGTGCCGCACACATCAAAACCTACCCAGCCATAGACCTATCTATAACCCCCAATCCCATTGGATCCCATATAATAATCCAGAAGTCTTTTAAAAGACCCCAGCGAGTTCGCCTCGACCACCACCGATGGCAGCCGATTCCATTCAGTCACCACCCTCTGAGTGAAAAACTTTCCCCTAGCATCCCCTCTGTACTTGCTTCCCTGCACCTTAAATCTGTGCCCTCTAGTCGCGACCATTTCAGCCCTGGGAAATAGTCTCTGAGAGTCCACCCTATCTATTCCTCTCAACATCTTGTAAACCTCTATCAGGTCGCCTCTCAACCTTCGTCTCTCCAGGGAGAACAGCCCCAGCTCCCTCAACCTGTCTTCATAAGGCATGCCTCCCAATCCAGGCAACATCCTTGTAAATCTCCTCTGCACCCTTTCAATAGCTTCCACGTCCTTCCTATAGTGAGGCGACCAGAACTGCGCACAGTATTCCAAGTGTGGTCTGACAAGTGTCCTATAAAGCTGCAGCATTACCTCCTGACTCCTGAACTCAATCCCTCGATGAATGAAGGCCAGTACACCGTAAGCTTTCTTAACCACATCCTCCACCTGGGAGGCCGATTTGAGAGTCTTATGGACCCGGACCCCAAGATCCCTCTGCTCTTCCACACAGCTAAGACTCCTACCTTTGATAGTGTACTCATTCATCCCGTTGGATCTGCCAAAATGGACCACAACACATTTATCCACGTTGAAGTCCATCTGCCACTTCTCCGCCCAGTCTTGCATCCTGTCGATGTCATGCTGCAACTTCTGACATCCCTCCAGACCATCCACAACACCACCGACCTTCGTGTCATCGGCGAACTTACTCACCCATCCCTCCACTTCCTCATCCAGGTCATTTATGAAAATGACAAACAGCAAGGGTCCTAGAACAGATCCCTGGGGCACTCCACTGGTGACCGACCTCCATGCAGAAAAAGAGCCATCCACAACCACCCTCTGCCTTCTGCAGGCAAGCCAGTTCTGGATCCACAAGGCCAAAGTCCCTTGGATCCCATGGCCTCTCACCTTCTCAAGAAGTCTTGCATGTGGGACCTTGTCAAATGCCTTGTGAACATCGCATGTTCCCTTTCTAGGGACACCCGGCCACAAATATAGCCACAGTAAAGGGGCAGACAGTCAAGTTGGATGACCCTTTTGATCGCCCACTGCCTGGACATGTATGTGGCACACATTGCCATGCCCAGCAGCAGGTTGCAAGCAATTATGACCTCAATCAGTGATATCTTTTTGTGATGACCACAATCAGGGAGTTTATGTTCCAAGAGGCCAAATTCATATGCCTCATTGAAGTCATTATAAGCTAAGACTTAAAGGCCAATTAAAGTCCTTAAGTTGGTCACTTGACTGCAACTTAGAGTCACAACACACAAGAACACAGAGTCGCTGAGCAGAGATGATAGCCAAGTTCCACACACATGAGAATGTCCTCAACTGGGATCTTGGGTTCATGTCATACTATCTGTAACCCCACAACTTGCCTGGGCTTACAACTTTTCACTTACTGCCCTGTCTGGAAACAATACACATCTCTTTAACCAGTGCTTAATGCTCTCTCCATTCACATTGTCTGTACATTTTAAGATTTGAATACCTGTAAAGATTCACATTCCAACCATTATCTTGGTGAATATATATTTACCTCTGCTCCATTTGTGAACAGAATTCCCACTCACCTGATGAAAAGGCAGTGCTCCGAAAGCTTGTGCTACCAAATAAACTTGTTGGACTTTAACCTCGTATTGAGAGACTTCTTACTGTGCTTATCCCAGTTCAACACAGGCATCTCCATATCATTGGATTGGATGACAATCCTTGGAGGCAGAAATCCTATCCCAACAAAAATCAACAGGAGGCAGGAAAACAATCGATTTAAACTAAAGACCTTGCACTAGAGAGGAAATAACATGATCATCAACAAGTTACGGGAGATATAAATCGGTACTGGGACCTCTTCTATTTGTAATATATATAAATGACTTGGAAGATGGAGTAAGTGGAGTGATCAGCAAGTTTGCAGACGATACAAAGATGGCTGGACTTGCGGATAGTGAGGAGCATTGTCAGGCGATGCAGCAGGACATAGATAGGCTGGTAGCTTGGGCAGATAGATGGCAGATGGAATTCAATCCTGATAAATGTGAGGTGATGCATTTCGGGAAAAAGAATGTAGAGGGGAGGTATATGATAAAGGGTAGACCTATTAGAAATAGAACATAGAACATTACAGCGCAGAACAGGCCCTTCGGCCCTCGATGTTGCGCCGACCAATTAGGAACAAGCAGTGACCCTCTAACCTAAATCATTCCCTTTTCATCCATAAACTTATCTACTAACCTCTTAAAAGCCACCAAACTTGGCGCATCTACAACTGACGCAGGCAAGGCATTCCATACCCTTACCACCCTCTGGGTAAAGAACCTGCCTCTGACATCTGTCCTAAAACCACCACCCCTTAATTTAAAGCTATGTCCCCTCATGCTCGCTTTCTCCATCCTAGGAAAAACGCTATCACTGTCCACCCTATCTAAACCTCTAATCATCTTATATGTTTCAATATGGTCTCCTTTTAGCCGCCTTCTTTCTAAGAAAACAACCTCAAATCCCTCAGCCTCTCTTCATAAGACCTGCCCTCCATACCTGGCGACATCCTGGTAAACCTCCTCTGTACCCTCTCCAATGCCTCCACATCTTTCTTATAATGCGGGGACCAGAACTGTACTCCAAGTGCGGCCGCACTAGAGTTTTGTACAGTTGCAACATGACGTTGCGGCTCTGAAATTCAATCCCCTACCAATAAAAGCTAAGACTCCGTATGCCTTCTTAACAACCTTATCGACATAGGAAGGGGTATAGAATACAAGAGTAGGAGTTTGATGTTGCAAGTGTATAGAACGTTGGTTAGGCCTCACTTGGAGTACTGCGTCCAGTTCTGGTCGCCGTACTACCGGAAGGATGTGGAGTCCCTGGAGAGAGTGCAGAGGAGATTTACCAGGATGCTGCCTGGTATGGAAGGGCTGTCTTACGAGGAAAGGTTGAACGCACTGGGGTTGTTTTCCCTTGAAAGACGTTGGCTGAGAGGGGATCTATTAGAGGTATATAAGATTATGAGGGGTATAGATAGAGTAAATGGTGGTAAGCTTTTTCCACTATTAGATTCTGATAGAACGAGGGGTCACGGCCTTAGGGTGAGGGGGGCTATGTGTAAGACTAATATTAGAGGGCATTTTTTCACACAAAGGGTAGTGGGGGTGTGGAATGCACTACCGAGTAAGGTGGTGGGAGCAGGCACGCTAGGGTTGTTTAAGGGTCTCTTGGACAGCCACATGAGTGGTCTGCAGATAGAGGGATATAGGACTGTTTAAATACTTTAATTGTTTCCACAGGCTATTCGGTCCACCTTGTTGACCAACAAGGTGCATGCATTCGGCAGGTCGTGCGAGGGCTGCTCCTGGATGTTACTTCAGGAGTGGCCTAGTGCTTCATGTCGTTAGTGTATGCTTAAACTGGACCATCAGAGGCACCATGACAGCTCAGAGACTATCGCTGTTGCTGTGCAGACACATGGATTTGGGCCTGTGTCTGTGGGAGTTTGCGCATTCTCCCCGTGGTTGCGTGGGTTTTCTCCGGGTGCTCCGGTTTCCTCCCACATCACAAAAATGTGCCCTTAGGCTGATTGGGTAACAAATTGTCCTATATTGGTCTCTATATGTCATTAAGACGTTAGGATGGCACGCGGGCTCGTTGGGCCGAAGGGCCTGTTTCCCGTGCTGTGTTGTTCTTTGTTCTTTGTTGTTCTTTGACTTGATTGCCAACTTTCAGGGATCTATGCACACATACACCAAGATCCCTCTGTTCATCAACTATTGAGAGTCCTACCATTAGCCCTATACTCTACACATTTGTTATTGCTGCCAAAATGAATTACCTCACACTTTTCCACATTAAACTCCATTTGCCACCTCTCGGCCCAGCTCTGCAGCTTGTCCAAGTCTCTCTGCAAACTAGAACACGCCTCTTCACTATCTACCACTCCTCCGACTTTGGTGTCATCCGCAAATTTACTAATCCATCCTTCAATACCCTCATCTAGATCATTTATAAAAATTACAAACAGCAGGGGCCCCAAAACAGATCGCTGAGGCACACCACTTGTAACTGAACTCCACGATGAATATCTCCCATCAACCACCACCCCCTGTCTTCTATCTGCTAGCCAATTCCTAATCCAATTAGCTAAATCATCCTCTATCCCATACATCTGCATTTTCTGCAGAAGCCTTCCATGGGCCACCTTACCAAACGCCTTACTAAAGTCCATATATACCACATCAACCGCCTTACCCCCATCCACCTCTTTGGTCACTTTTTCAAAAAACTCAATGAGGTTAGTAAGGCACGACCTACCCTTCACAAAACCATGCTGACTATCCCCAATCAATTCATTTCTCTCTAAATAACTATAAATCCTATCCCTAATAATTCTCTCCAATACTTTGCCCACAACAGAAGTAAGACTCACTGGCCTATAATTCCCCGGAAAGTCTCTCTTCCCCTTCTTGAACAATGGGACCACATTCGCTATCCTCCAGTCTTCCGGCACTATACCCGTAACCAACGACGACCTGAAGATCAGAGCCAGAGGCTCTGCAATCTCCTCTCTCGCCTCCCAGAGAATCCTAGGGTAAATCCCGTCCGGCCCAGGGGACTTATCTAACTTCAAACCCTCAAGAATATCTAGCACATCCTCCCTATCTACTTCAATACTTTCCAGTTTGCAACCTGTACCTCAGTGTTCTCCACAACTACATTTACATCTCCCTGCGTGAATACCGAAGAGAAATATTTGTTCAGTGCCTCTCCAATCTCTTCAGGCTCCACGCACAACTTCCCACTGCTGTCCATGACTGGCCCTAACCTTGCCTTAACCAATCTTCTATTCTTAACATATCTAAAGAAAGCTTTAGCATTCTCCTTAATCCTATCAGCCAAAGTCTTCTCGTGTCCCCTTTTAGCTCTCCTCAACTCACTCTTTCGCTCCCTCCTGGCTAATCTATAGCTATCCATTGCACCAACTGAACCTTCAAGCCTCATCCTGACATAAGCCTCTTTTTTCCTTTTAACCAGTGAATTAACTTTTTTAGTACACCTTTGCCTAATCTCTCCTCGTAACTCAGACCTTCCATACCAGGCAGCATCCTGGTAAACCTCCTCTGCACTCTTTCCAGATAATACTTACTACTAAAAAAGTACACTTTTTTAGTGTACAGAGGGACCTGGGGGCGCAGGTGAACAAGTCTCTGAAGGTGGCAGAGCATGTGGAGAAGGTTGTGAAGAAAGCATATGGGATGCTAGCCTTTATAGGAAGGGGTATAGAGTACAAGAGTTGGCCTTTAATGTTGCAGTTGTATAAAATGCTGGTTAGACCTCATTTGGAATACTGTGTCCAGTTCTGGTCGCCTTACTACCGGAAGGACGTGGAGACTCTGGAAAGAGTGCAGAGGAGGTTTACCAGGAAGCTGCCTGGTATGGAAGGTCTGAGTTACGAGGAGAGATTAGGCAAATTGGGACTGTTTTCCTTAGAAAGACGTAGACTTAGAGGAGATCTGATAGAGGTGTACAAGATTTTGAAGGGGGTAGATAGAGTAAACAGGGTTAAGCTTTTTCCTAGGATGGACTCAAATAGCACGAGGGGTCACGGGCTTAGGGTGAGGGGGGTAAGGTATAATTTGGATGCTAGAGGGAGTTTTTTCACACAGAGGGTGGTGGGGGTATGGAATGCGCTGCCAAGTAAAGTGGTGGAGGCAGGTACTCTGGAGTTATTTAAGAAATACTTAGATGGGCACATGAACAGAATGGGAATGGAGGGGTATAGAAAACTGATTTAAAATAGGGATCATGAGCCTTGGGAGTCCCTGGGAAGTGTGTAAATAGATGATGATATTGATGTACTTGTTTTTATCCTACAGGTGCTTTGGTCCACCTTGTTGTCTAACAAGGGGCATACACGCGATGGGTCGTGAGAGGGCTGCTCTTGGATTTTTTCGAGAGTATCCTAGTGCTTCACGTCGTTAGTGTACGCTTGACCTGGACCATTTGATGGGCAACACGACAGCTCAGTGACTATCGCTGTGCTGTGCAGATACATGGATTTGGGCCTGTGTCTGTGGGAGTTTGCGCATTCTCCCCGTGCTTGCGTGGGTTTTCTCCGGGTGCTCCGGTTTCCTTCCACATCCCAAAGATGTGCTCTTAGGCTAATTGGCAAAACAAATTCTCCCTAAATTGTCTCAAATTTGGTTTTTAATCCATAGATCTATAAACATGGACAGGGATCGCGTGTAGAAGTGGGAACATCGAGGTGGCGGCGCGGGCTTGTTGGGTCGAAGGGCCTGTTTCCCATGCTGTTTTTGTTCTTTGTTCTTTGTATAACTCTGGCTATTTTTGCATGCTGAGGAAGGAGTAAACATCCAATTGAAAGAAATAGCATGTCACTCACTTTTGAAAGTTGGAACTATCTCAGTGTAAAAAACATTCATTCACGCAATGAACATTTCCTGTTTGAATTGCTGCAGAACAGTCTGAGGAAGCTCCACAGGAACAATATCAAACAAAATATCACACCAAGCCACATGTTTGGGCAGATGACCAAAAACATTCTCGGAAACCATAGGTTTTAAGAAGTGTCTTAAAGGCAGAATGGTAGGTGAAGAAGTGTAGGAAGGATATTGCAGAACATACAGTTTTGGAAGCTCAAGGCTTATCCATCAATAGTGGAATGATTAAAATCAAGGATACTCACACAGCCAGAGTTTGAGGAGTGCCAATATTGCAAAAGGTTGACGATTGGTGGGCAATATAGAAATAGGGAGAGATGAGGACTTAGAAAAGTTTGACAAGGATGAGAGTTTTATAATTGAGATGGTGCTTAACTAATAATCAATGTAAGTCAGCAAACACATAGACGATAGGTGAATTAAACTTGGTGTGAATTAGGACGCAAGCAGCAGATTTTTGAATGATTGTAACTTTTTAAGAGAGTAGGATATGGATACCTGAGGCTAAGAGTGGATTGGAATAATTTAAAGGTAAGGAAAGGATGAGGATTTAAACAGCAAATATTCTCAGACCTGAGCAGAGCAAAGCAATGTTCTGCAGCTGAAAAATCAGTGGGCTTTGTGTCAATAGTGCAGGATTGGCTTGGGTCTGTTCATGGGAAGGTTAGTGATAATCGTACTGCATGGTCCCATCATCTTGGTTCTGCAGAAGCACCAGGTATTAGAGACTGAGAGAATCGGGACTTATAACAAAATGAGTGACATTTGTGTGGTTGGAGTGTGGACCTGTGTTTGCTGCAGTGGGGCAGCCAAAACAATTGGGTATAAGAACCTCCTTTGTGCCTGGGTGCCCTTCAAGACGCTTGTCAAATCTAACCCCAAGATGTGATTAATCATTGGCTTTCTCATCATCCTTCTTAGCTAAGCATGTCTTGTACTCAACAATGTCTTCAGCACCCAGTGCCTCCCCCCTCTGCAAACCCAAGCTGTGTGAAGCACAGCAATACAACACAATCCTGGAGGATTTTCCTGGGGCATTTTGAAGAGAACCACCCATTCAATTCAGGTACCTCAAGTACATTTTAAGATGGTCCATGGTTTTCTTGATGGTTGTTCTGGTCATGGCATGTATCACATTATAGCATTCCCACCTCTGCCCTTGTGTTCTGTACAGGTGTCACCAGCCATTACATCAATAGGTAGCCATTGTTGATAAATATCCATCCTCAAAGACATGCAGTGGAGTGAAAAGCTCTGGCAGTTGGGAGTGTTGACAATGTAATGTCATGGCTGCTCCCAGGGTAACCAGCACACACTTGCAGGATCTGCTGTTGGTGATCACAAACTAGCTGCATTAAGGGAATGAAATCCCTTCCAGTTAATGAAGGCTGCTAGCTGGCTTGTTCACAAGCTGCTGTTTGAGACCTTGCATCTGGGTGAATCCAGCGATGGCACCAAACCTTGGGCTGTTTGTCTATGTTGGTTTAATAATTTATGGAGTGCTTGCCTTCCAGAAGAGGGCATGCATCACCATTTTGATGTGACGTGCGATTGATTAGGAGATATTACATACATCTTCAGTAGAATGAATCTAAGGCACTGAGACCTTGGTTGCCACAAGCATCAGATGACCACCAGTACAAATGGAGCTTACCTCTTCCATTTCTGTAGCACATTGATTGGATATGACATCTGGGGAGAGCCAGATATTTCAGTTACATTGTTATTGCATCATTCTCAGGTAGCTCATTCTTGTTACATGTATCCATGGACTCAGTGCTGGTGTCTCCCTCCTTTACAGATGCCCAGAAGCGTGTTTCTGTTCCACTCCATGTGCCTGCACCTTCTCACTTTCTCCTCTGAAAGATTCTTCTCTGGAATCTATAATGCCTATGTCACTTGGGCACTGCTGGTCTGACGAGAACAATCTTTCATTAACTGTACAATTCTGCTCAGCCCATGCCTCTCTGAGTCCTCTGTCATGATGTAGAGATGCCAGCGTTGAACTGGGGTAAACACAGTAAGAATCTGGCAACACCAATTTTAAATCCAACCGATTTATTTGATAGTAAATCTGCGAGCTTTCGACTTTTCGTCTTCGTCAGGCAAATGCAGTGTTCTGGTCCTCTGTCATCCAGGGGCTTTGACCCCAAATCAATGGCAGCTCAACTGTTTTAAAGCAACGAAAAATAAAAGTCTCCCTTGCACAGCCACCAAGTGCAGCAATTACATCAGTTGCTGCAGCATTGGCAGCCCTTAAAAACTGTTGAAGTTCTGATATCTGGTGCTACTATGCACGTAGCAGAAAGGCTTGTAAAATGATATTCTCCTGTCTCAAGCTCAAGTAACTTCCAGTTGCTAATTTTGAGAACAACCCCATGTGGTTTGCCATCTGACACTGGTAAACTTTGTGCCAAGAGAATTGGGGGCTCAAACTCATGCACTCTCTCACAATTTTATTGCACCCGCCCCCCCCACCATATGTGCACGCGCACACGTACACACACACCCCATTCACTGGAATACATTCCTGAGACGTGAAATCCTGGTCTCTTGTTTCCACCAAGTGTTACCCTTACTGAAAGCCTTGAAATCACACCCTTTACAATCACATGAATTTACCCCTGCAACTGTAAAAGCAACAATGAAATGAAACCTCTTCGACCAGTCACAATAGAAACAGAAAATGCTGGAAAATCTCAGCAGGTCTGACAGCATCTGTGAGAGAGAACAGAGCTAATGTTTCAAATCTGGAAGACTCTTCATCAGAACTGTGCCCGACTTATTATGTAAATATCCTCCAACGTAAATGCTCTTAATGCAGCAATTAATTAGTGAATTAGAAAGATTTCCTGAACCATAGTAATGAAGCAATAAACAAAGCCAAGGTGGGTGAAATGAGTCACCAAAAGGAAGCAGATCTCTTTTTCAGAGAAGGGTGGTTGAATCTTGGCTTAATTTTAAGGGGGAATTAGTGGGGTGAAGGAGCCCAAGACTCCCACCTACTAGGCTGACCAGTCATGCTTTCAGGCATTGCAAGACCAGGACAATCAAAGACTCAGTGCTGGCTATTCCTCCACAACCCCATGAACATTGGAAGAGCCACTGATGCCTAGAGAATCAATGGGAATTACAATGCATGTGGTCCTGGGGAGAATAGGCCTGTAGTTTTTGCCAGATTATCTTTAACATTTCTTTTGTGAAAATTCTAACAATTTTCCTGCCTGTGAAAATGGAAGTCATGATGTTCGCGTTGGACTGGGGCAAACACATGAAGTCTCACAACACCAAGTTAAAGTCCAACAGGTCTATTTGGTAGCACAAGCTGCAGACCTCCTCACACACAATTCAGTTGACAGTAGCTTCATATGCTGTTTATGCCCTGTTTGTGAACAGAACTCCCACTCACCTGATGAAGGGGCAGTGCTCCAAAAGCTAGTGGTTTGTGCTACAAATAAACCTGTTGGACTTTAACCTGGTGTTGTGAGACTTCTTAAAATGGAAGTCCTCAGAGAGAAAAATTAACAAGAAGGAATGAAAGAGTCACATAACCAGAGTTGTTTGGGCCTCACGTGACTGCTTTGAACCTCAAATGTTAAACTGAACCACACAGTCATGCGCTGTGAAACCGCTTCCAAGATACCCTTCAAAAGTTTTTTTTTTGTTAATGAAAAGATCATTGAACTCTGCTCTAAAATTTCATAAAGAACTTCACTTTGAGATTATTGGAATTAAATTGCACCCAGTAGTCTAGTCTTACAGCACAATGAAATTGCATTCTAAGCCCTTAATGCTTATAACTCGATTTAAAGGCCTGAATTTGCAGAGTAGTAAAATAATGGAATCACTTTGGAAAACCATTGTTTTTTTTTTCTCCCCCATTCAGCAATCTAATGTTAGTGGCATCTGCATTGCTTAAATAAATTTATTAATTAAAACCAGTCTGTTAATAGAAGCAGTGTGTTCTAATAGCGAGTACTAATGATCCATATGAAAATGAAGCAGGTTTTAATAGTGGAAGGGAATAGCATCTAAATTGCACTGTTTGAGGCCAGGGCTATGCAATGACAATCTCTCAGTCATAAACAGCCTGGCACAGCTTCTGGGACACCATGTGTGTCATAGAGAATTTCTTTCTCATTGCCGTCCATTTTCGTTAACTTCTGCAGTCTTCTACATATCTCACTAACCAATTTAAAAATCTGTTATCTTGAATTCTTGTCCCTTGCACCCCTCTTTGGCGTTTCCCCTGAAGGAAATGTAGCCAGCTGACCTGCTCCTTGGTCTGTGCCTAAATCACCCTGTGACTGTCTGCTGAGAAGTGTGTCAGCACGGTGAGGATTTGACTCATTCGCTGCTTACCCTCCTGCACTTTCTCGAACTGTGGCGAAAGGCTGCAGACCTCCTCACACACAGTTCAGTTGACAGTAGCTTCTCAGCACATGGACTCAAATCTGCATCTAATCACGCGGTGCAGTAACCTGTTGTTATAGCAACTCACTAGGATTGTTAGTGTTGCATTTGCTCAAACCTGGTTCCACACAGAGGGCGGGATTTTATGCCTGACTCGGATATTCTTGCCCGAAGTCAACAGAGATTTCTGTTGTCGAAATCCCCACTTTGTGCCCATTCCAAGGCAGGCAAAGTGGTAGAGTTCCTGTCAGTTTCTTTGTTTTATATTTCAAACTGTTATTCACAGACTGGGCCACAGATTCTTGCTGAGACTTTGGATAAGTGAGTGTCATAACTTTCATAAAACCCTACATTTGGCCCATCAAGTCTGCACCGACAACAATCCCACCTAGGACCTATCCCTTAAACCCTACATATTTACTATGCTAATTCATAGAACATAGAACAATACAGCACAAACAGGCCTTTCGGCCCACAAGTTGTGCCGATCATATCAGTACCTACCAGGCCGTAGAACTATCTGTAACTCCCAATCCCATTAAATCCCATGTACTCATCCAGAAGTCTCTTAAAAAACCCCAGAGAGTTCGCCTCTACCACTATTGACTGCAGCCAATTCCATTCACTCGACACCCTCTGACTGAAAAACTTACCTCTAACATCTCCTCTGTACTCTTCCTCTAATCTATGCATCCCAGGACACTCAGGGGCAATTGAGCAGGGCCAATACACCTAATCCGCACATCTTTGGACTGTGGGAGGAAACCTGAGCTCCAGGAGGAAACACACGTATAAACTGGGAGAATGTGCAAACTCCACTCAGTCAGTGACCCCAAGCCGGGAATCGAATCCAGGTCCCTGGAGTTGTGAGGCAGCAGTGCTAACCACTGTGCTGCACCACGTTCTGGACAGACCCTTGCTGTTATTCTCAGATAAGAAGGGCAAAATGCTTGTAAGACTTAATTCACACCATTGATTTTTCCAATAACCTGATGGCTCAACAATGATGAAAGTTGAGTGTCAAACGGTGTCAATATTTCACTGCAAGTCCTGAGTTCTGCAGTTGTTTCTCTGACAAATTTTGTAGAAGTGCTAGATTCCCAAACATTGACAAGGTCTTGTAACAAAAAAATACTTCATTCACTAGCTGAGCAGCTACTTAATACTGGTAACTCTGTCCACACTCCAAGGAACGTGATTCTCTTAGTAGCCACATCATGATGTAACCACTCAGTCTATGTCTTTCCTATTTAAGTTGGAACAGCATGTACAAACAGCCTGGGTGGGATTTTGAAAGTAGATCTGCTGGTTTTTTTCAGCGGGATTTTCAAAATGAATCTCCCACACCCCGTGCATTGCGGAGTGCACTCGCGTGAATCACGAGAAAAATCTGTGCACAGGATCTAAGAGAGAGGCTGGCAGCATAGTGCTGAGTGGAGATTGGTGCATACGCAGTAGCCCCCACTCTCTATCACTGACCAGCCCATGACCCCCATGCCAGGGCCATGCCACCCCTTGGCTCACCTTGATCTCGCCCGATCGCTGACCTCCCTCCCTCTGTCACCGCCCTACTGCAGAGTGACAGTGGGACCTCCACTACCACCACCAATCACCCCAATACTCACCATATCAAACTCTAGTCCTACCCCCTTCACCTTAACACTGCCTGATGGCCAGTGGGCAGTGCCAAGATGCCCCCTGGGCGTTGCCATTTTGCCCATTGGACAGTGCCGGTGGGTCAGGCTGGCATTGGCAAGTTAGCAATGCCCAGGAGGCACTTCCCTCACCCCTGAACTCCCATTAGCTATTGTAAACCTCGCTGGAGTGAAACACCCCTGATAGGTTAAGGGGAAAGTTTGGAAGGAAAGAGTAGAGGGTCCGGAAACTTCAATCCCAGCTCCACTAATGATATTTAAATTTAAATTTGAATAAATGATACAGCTCCACGCCGATTTCTGGCAGAGCTGATGGAAATCTGGCAGCCAAGACTCCGAGGCTGTGGCAGCAGCGGGGAGTCTGCTAAATGGCGCCACTTGAGTCTCCTGGCCCACTGTGCTACAAACACAGCTCAGCGGGCTGGGAGAATCACTCCCCCATTGTGTGTAAACGAATTTACAACATACACATTGAATACACGAACAATAAATAACTATCTACGTGGAGTCGGACATAGGAACCATAGAAAAGTACAGCTCAGAAACAGGCCCTTCGGCCCTTCTTGTCTGTGCCAAACCATTTTTTGCCTAGTCCCACTGACCTGCACTTGGACCATATCCCTCCACACTCCATATGCTGTCCAAGATTTTCTTAAATGTTAAAAGTGACCTCGCATTTACCACTTTATCCAGCAGCTCATTCCAAACTCCCATCACTCTCTGTGTGAAGAAGCCCCCCCCCCCCCCCCCCCCCCCCCAATATTCCCTTTAAACTTTTCTCCTTTCACCTTAACCCATGCCCTCTGGTTTTTTTCTCCTCTAGCCTCAGTGGAAAAAGCCTGCTTGCATTTACTCTATTTATATCCATCAAAATCTTATACACCTCTATCAAATCTCTCCTCATTCTTCTACGCTCCAGGGAATAAAGTCCTAACCTATTCAACCTCTCTCTGTAACTCAGCTTCTCAAGTCCCAGCAACATCATTGTGAACCTTCTCATAGAACATAGAACATAGAACACTACAGCACAGAACAGGCCCTTTGGCCTTCGATGTTGCACCAACCAATATAAAAAGCAATACCCTCCAAACTAAACCATTCCCTTCTCTTCCATATACTTATCAACTAACCTCTTAAACGCCACCAAACTTGGCGCATCTACAACTGCTGCAGGCAGGGCATTCCACTCCCGAACCACCCTTTGGGTAAAGAACCTACCTCTGATATCCGTCCTATAACTATCACCCCTTAATTTAAAGCTGTGTCCCCTCGTGCTAGCTTTCTCCATCCGAGGAAAAAGGCTATCACTGTCCACCCTATCTAAACCTCTAATCATCTTATATGTTTCGATAAGGTCCCCTCTTAGCCGCCTCCTTTCTAACGAAAACACTCCAACTTTTATACTCAACATGGCTTAACAAGTTTCATCTGGTGTGTAGTCTTCTGTCATTCTCTGTTTCGTGTTGTACAAAGATGATTTGCAGGCCAATTGCAGACTAGGTAGTGACGTATTCTTGGGAACCTTTTGTTTAGTTTGATCACTTGCCCTGACATGTGGTTATCCCTGTTGATTGAGTTGTGGTTTATTTTAGGCTGGTGTCCTTGGTGTGGATAATCCGGGGAGTTCTGTCAGTGTACCCAGTGGGTGCAGGGCTTGTTGCATTTGCCTCTGAAGCAGTCTACTGATATGGGCTGGATGACTGGAGTGCCATGGCAAATGTTTGTGCTGATTCTGGATCCTATAGGAAAAGATGGTGGTTGTGAAAATAATGGGTATCGTTTAAAGCTACTGTGTAACTGTTTAGTTACAGGGGATGGCTGTATACCACCACCAACTTGTCATAGCCACGTGAATCCTGACTGTTTGACTAGGTATTAAAGAGCTGAGATGGTGGGCGTTTTGACCATTGTCTATTTTGCTTACCCTCATGCAACGCAGATTGAGATCATTCACATCGGTTTCAAGTTTGGATTGCGGCAGAGCTTTGGCAGCAGGAATTGTAGTCCTGGTGCGCCAGGAGAATAGTCGATGTGCAGATGAGGGCAGGCACTGCTGTGATAGATTTCACAGGCTGAGGAGCGCAACATAATAATCTGTGTGATACAGGGCACATTTCTCGAGAAGATGCTTAGCTGAATGTATCCATTGGACTGTGGCTATAGAGGTTTGTTCAACTTATGTTCCATCTGTGTGCAAAGTTTCAAAATTCAGTGGATGAATTGGTGAATGTTGCCTGTAATGAGTTTCTGAAGGATGCCATGTGGCAAAGTGTCTCTTGAACTTCATGATGACAGCATTACTTGCCATGTTTGGCAGGCAGTGGAGTTCAAACCATCCGGAATATGAATCAATAAAAACTAAATGTTGTTTTTCATTTCATTCAAAGATATCAGCTGCTACAAATGAGCGTGGAGATTCAGGACCTCATGTCAATGCTGTGATTCTTTTCTTGATGTGGCTTGAATGCATTGCATGGTGCACATCTGAAAACTCCCCTTTCCATGTCAGTATACATGGAGGGCCAGTCTAGTGATTCCTTGCCACTGTCTCTGATTGCTTCCATCCCTGGGTGCCCCTGCTGAAGTTGCTGGGTGTTTATCTCTGAAGAGAAGTAGGGATGATGAATCACTGGCCATACAGTATCAGACCATCCTGTAAGATTAGCTTATCGCTGATGCAAAGAATATGTGGATGTGTTGAGAAGCTCCCTTGAAGAGTCTGACCAGCCCTTCATGTTTGCCCATAGGGCATCTTTAATTTCCTGGATTTGACAAAAGTACAGCTTTTTAATTGTTGTGATGTTCATGGCTTCTACACGATTTGCCTGGTCTGCAGTGGGTAAGAAGGTTCTGGAAAGGGCATCAGCGCTTACCACATTTGTAGATGATTGTATCATTGCAGCTTTAGAACCATGCATTTTTTAAGATAGTTATGAGAAGCTGATGAACCGTTTAAACAGTTGCAGGATGACCACATATAAACACAAAGTTTCTGACAGGCGACAATCAGAATGGAGTTCCTTACCTATATCTGATAGTGAGTCCATGTCAGTGAGAACCTTTGAAGCAAAGACTGATGTAACTGTGTTAAAAACTGTGTTAACTCTATGCTGGGAGATGTCTGCTGATAGGAGTATGGGTACTCAAAACTCAAAGTATTGTAGCGATTGTCTGGCTGCAAGTACCTGTTTGAGCCTACTGAAGACATCTAGAGTAGTTCTGCCAGCACCGCCCAACATCCTGGTGAATGAATTGAGGTCCAATGGCCTCACTAGACTAGGTTTGTACTTGTTGGAGTTTAGAAGCTTGAGGGGGGATCTTATGGAGACGTATAAGATAATGAAGGGCTTTGATGGGATAAAGGTAGAGAGATTCTTCCTGCTTTGAAAGGATAGCAGAACTAGAGGGCACAGCCTCAAAATAAGCGGGGTGACCCATTTAGACCAGAGTTGAGGAGGAACTTCTTCACGCAAAGGGTGGTGAATCTTTGGAATTCTCTGCCAGTTGAAGTAGTGGAGGCTACCTCGCTGAATATATTTAAGTCATAGGTAGATAAGTTTCTAATAAGCAAGGGAATTAAGGGTTATGGGAATAAAGGGAGAAGTGGAATTGATCCACTTCAGATCAGCCATGATTTTATTGAGTGGCGGGGCAGGCTTGAGGGGCTAGATAGCTTACTCCTGCTCCTATTTCTTATTTTCTTATGTTCTCACTATAACATGGAACGAACTTAGAAAGATAGTTTGTCATATCACGGAAGTGCTGCAAAGCCTGCTTGTGTACATGAATGGCCATTTTCTTGTTTGGATCTGTCTTTACACCATTGGCTGTGAGTAGATAACTCATGTGAGGAACATAATTGAACCTGAATCTACATTTCAGAGTTAAGCTTCAGCTGTATGGTCCTAATTCTGTCAAGGATGAGACAATGACATGCATCATGTTCTTGTACAGCATGACCCCCAGACCAAATGTCATCAATGATAATTACACAGGGTTGCCTTCCAAACAGTTGCTCCATGTTGGAAAACTTTGCTACCAGTGGAGATCCCATAGAGCATACTAACAAAACTGTATCAGTCTATCAGAGACATGAATATAGTGCATTTTGAAGATTCTTCATTGAACAACATCTACCAGAACCTTCATTTTACATCCTAGATGCTGAAAACTCTTAGTATTTGGTATATCATTGTTGCCTGTTGCATTATCTTTATTGGCTGATGAGGTCTGAGGCTTGTTCAAGTGAACAGTGTCAATGCAAATCCCGACCATCCTATTTTTACTTCAGTCACCATGGCTGAAACCCATTCTTTGGACCTTCTGTATGGAAGATATGGCACCCAGTGTCACCATATGACACAACTTATTAGCTACTTGCTGCTTCATGGCTGCTGGTATTCATCTCAGAGCACAAACTGTTGGATGTACCGGGGAACACCTCAGTAAATATGACAGTCCTCCTTGAAAATTTCTCAAGTGTTTTCATCCAAGATAAGCGGGTCGATGCACAAAACTTCTGTGCCATACTGCCAACTCTTGACACTGTGTAGAAGAGCTGAGTTCCCAAACACTGATGACAAGGACTTGTAACAGTCCTTGTTATTATTCACCAGTTAAGCAGCTTTTCCATGTTTGTACTCTGCTGCTTATACTCCCAGGATAGGGATAGGCTTCTCATCTGAGGCCCTGTCCATTCCAGCATGAAATCACGACCAAACCACAGAAAGCATGATCCTGGACAGATTCCAATTCTTGCAAATGTATGCTCAGAATCCACCAGAGTGTGTAAAAGTCTGGCCAAGCTGTCATTACAGCACAAGAGGAGGCCACTTGGCCCATTTGGGTTAATTCTATCTGTCTGTAGAGCAAACCAATCCCATTTGCTTGCTCTACCATCTGCTCCCCCCCACCCGCCACCCCGACCATATACCTGCAACTTAATTTCCCACATTTATGATCGGTGCAACTTGTGGGCCGAAGGGCCTGTTTGTGCTATGGTGTTCTATGTTCCATGCTGTAATTGCCTATTCAATTACTTCCTGAAATCATTAATCCTCTCTGTTTCCACCAATCCTGTAGGCCACAAGTTCTTGGATATTACCATTTGCTGCATTAAAATTTACTCTCTCACATTCCCCCTGTATCTCTTGGCCTAAACCTGAAGTCTGTCTAGTTCTTGTCACATCAATTAATCTAAACCTATAACAATCTTGCATACCTCAATCAAATCTTCCTCCAGTCTCTTTTGTTCCACAGAGAACAACCCCAACTTCTCCAACCTACCCAGTGAGCTAAAATTCCTCACCCCTGGAAACATTCTGATAAATCTCTTCTGCATCACATCCTTCCTGAAGCCTGGTGTTGACACAACTGTGGCCTTTTAAATGTTCAATATAACGTCCCTACTTTTGTACTCAATACTTCAATTTATGAAGCCCAAGATCCCGTACGCTTTGCTAACTACTCTCTCAATATGTCTGGCGAGCTGCAAGGATTTTGTACTCATAGAAACACATATCAATTGTCCTGCATATTGTAAGGTCATCCTTTTTGTAGGGATAACAGCAAAATTGACTACTATTTAAACACTAAAATATTGCGGCATGCTGCTGTGCAGAGGGAGCTGGGTGTCCTGGTGCAGGAATCTCAAGGAGTTGGTTTGCAGGTGCAGCAGGTAATGAAGAAGGCAAATGGAATTTTGTCCTTCATTGCTAGAGGGATGGAGTTTAAAAACAGCGAGGTTATGTTGGTAAAGCCAGTGGCAGATGGAGGTTAACTGTAATAAATGCAAGGTGACTCATTTTGGTAGGACAAACTTGAATGTGATTACAGGGTCAACGGCAGGATTCTGAGGAATGTGGAGGAACAGAGAGATCTTGGGGTTCATATCCACAGATCTCTGAAGGTTGCCACTCAAGTGGTAAAGCCTTGAAGAAAGCTTATAGTGTGTTAGTGTTTATTAACAATGGGATTGAGTTTAAGAGCCGTGGTATTATGCTGCAACTATACCAGACCTTGGTGAGACCACATTTGGAATATTGTGTTCAGTTCTGGTCACCTCACTACAAGAAGGATGTGGAAGCATTGGAGAGAGTGCAGAGGAGATTTATCAGGATGCTGCCTGGTTTGGAGAGTAGGTCTTACGAGGAAAGGTTGAAGAAGCTGGGGCTTTTCTCTTTAGAGCAGAGGAAGATGAGAGATGACTTAATAAGATGATGAGGGGAATAAATAGAGTGGACATTCAGCAACTATTTCCTCGTGTGGATATAGCTGTTACTAGGGAGCATAACTATAAGGATCCTAGTGGGAGATGTAGGAGAGATGTTTAAAGTAGATTCTTTACTCAGAGAGTGGGTGGGGTGTGGAATAGACTGCCTGCTCTGATAGTGGCGTTGGACACTTTAGGAACTTTCAAGCGATTATTGAATCGGCAAATGGAACACATCAGAATGACAGAGATTGATAGTTTGATTTTGGGTTCGGACATAGCTCTGCACGACATTGAGGGCCAAAGAGCCTGTATTATGCTGTACTGTTCTATGTTCCTTGTTCTAAATAATTAGAGGAAGAGGAGGCTGCACATATATCCCTATCCTCAATGATGGGCAGAGCCCGGCACATCAGTGCAAAAGACAGGGCTGAACATTTGCACCATTCTTCAGCCAGAAGTGCTGAGTGGATGATCCATCTTTGCCTCCTCTCATGGTCTGCAGCATCACAGATGTCAGTCTTCATCCAATTCCATTCACACATGATATTAATAAACGGCTGAAGGCTTTGGATACTGCAAAGCCTATCAGCCCTGACAATATGCCAGAAATAGAACTATAGCCTTGTGAGGCAGAACTAGTCCCATCCCTGGACAAGTTGTTCCAGTATAACTACTGGAACAATGTTGTTGAGTGTTGTTCCACACTCAACAATGTGGAAAGTTGTGAAAGTTTGTTGTATACACAAATAGCTGAACAAATCCAATCCAGCCAATTACCATTCAATCATCAGTAAAGTGATACACTCTTGCAGCACTTCCTCAGCAATAAACTTCTCACCGATGATCAGTTTATATTCTGCCATTGAAATTTGCCTTGGGTCAAAAATGAACAAAGGAAATAAAAACAAGAGTGAAGTGAAAGTTAAAATCAGAAAATGCTGGAAAATCTCAGCAGACCTCACAGCATCTGTGAGGGAGAATAGAGCCAATATTTCGAGTCTGGATGACCCTTTGTCAGAGCAAACTTCGTCAATCCTGATGAAGAGTCATCCAGATTCAAAACGTTGGCTCTATTCTTCCTCCACAGGTGCTGTCAGACCTGTTGAGATTTTCTAACATTTTCTGTTTTTGTTTCAGATTCCAGCATCTGCAATATTGTGCTTTTATCTTAGTGAGTTAAGAATGCCTGGCCTTGATACCAAAGCTGAATTTTATATAATGCAGAAGGAGACCATTTGGCTGATTGAGTCTGCACCAACTCTATAACAGAGCATCCGCCCATGTCCACCCCCTGCTCTATCCCCATAACCCCACACACCAACCACACATCCCCTCTAATCTACACAGTTTGGGACACTATGGAGCAATTTAGCTTGGCCAAACCATCAAATCACCACATCTTTGTACTGTGGGAAGAAACCAGAACACCCAAAAAAAACTGATGCAGTCCCAGGAAGAACATGCAAACTCTATATAGACACACAATGCTGGAATCAAACTTGGGTCCCTGATGCTATGAGGCAGCAGTGCGAACCACTATACCATCATGCTACCTTGCTTTTGTCCTGCTTTCAAGGACAGGACGTACCTGGACAATTTTTCACACTGTCAGGTAGATGTCAATTTTTTTCTGTACTGGAACAACAGAACCATAGGTTTGATAAATTCTAGAGCAGAAACCTTAAGGATGAGGTACCTAAATGAATACAAAATTGGCTTCTTAACAGAAGCCAGAGGGTGGTTGTAGAGTTGTTTTTCAAACTGAAGGCCTATAACTAGCAATGTGCCTCAGGGAACAGTGCTGGGTGCACTGTTATTTATCATTTGTAATAATGATTTGGATGAGAATATAGGAGGCATCGTTAGTAAGTTTGCAGATGACACTAGGATTGGTGGCATAGTGGATAGTGAAGAACGCTACCTCTAATTGCAATGGGGTCTTGATCAATTGAGCCAATGGGCTGATGAATGGCAGATGGAGTTTAATTTAGACAAATGCGAAGTGATGCTTTTTGGTAGATTGAATCAGGGCAGGACTTAGTCAGTTAATGGTAGGGCGTTGGGGAGAGTTACAGAACAAAGAGATCGAGGGGTATATGTTCACAGCTCCTTGAAAGTGGAGTCACAGGTGGACAGACTGGTAAAAAAGACATTCAGCATGCTTGATTTCATTGGTCAGAACATTGAATACAGGAATTGGTTTGTCTTGTTGAAGTTGTACAAGACATTGGTAAGGCCACACTTGGAATACTTGTGCAATTCTGGTCACCTATTATCGGAAGATTATTATTAAACTAGAAAGAATGCTGAAAAGATTTACTAGGATGCTACCGGGACTTGATGGATTGAGTTATAAGAAGAGGCTGGATAGACTGGGACTTTTTCTCTGGAGCATAGGAGGCTGAGGAATGATCTTACAGCAATTTATAAAATAATAATAGATCAACTAGATGGTCAATATCTTTTCCCAGAAGCAAGTGAGTCTAAAACTAAAGGGCATAGATTTAAGATGAGAAGGGAGAGATACAAAAATGTCCAGAGAGACATTTTTTTCACAGAGGGTGGTGAGTGTCTGGATCAAGCTGCCAGGCATAGTAGTAGAAGTGGGTACAATTTTGTCTTTCATAAAGTATTTAGATAGTTACATGGGTATGATGGGTATAGAGGGATATGGGCTAAATGCAGGCAATTGTGATTAGCTTAGGGGTTTTGAAAAAAAACGATGGCATAGTCAAGTTGGGCCGAAGGGCCTTTTTCCATGCTGTAAACCTCTGTGACTACAACCAGGTTGTTGCCAGGGCCCATTGCCTTTGTTATATATAGTGCCTCAAACATTTTGTGATATAATGTGAAGTAAATCTAATTTCTGAAGACTGGCATTTACGATAGTGGGAACCTTGGGCAGAAGCTCAGACGTGTCATCCGCTTGGCACTTCTGGCTGAAGATGGTTGCAAAGCTTCATCACTGATATTCTGGAATTACCATCATTGGGGATCAGGTCTTTTTGGAGCCTCTTTTTGGTTCAGGGGGTTTAATTATCCACGACCCTTCTTCATGGATGCAACAGAACCTCAGAGCTTTGATCTTATGTATTGGTTGTGGAATTACTTAACTCTGTCTATCACATGCTGCTTCCATTGTTTGGCATAAATATAATTGTGCTGCAATATCACCAAGCTAGCACTATATTTTTAGCTCCTCCTGACATACTCTCCTGCACTCCTCATTTAACCACAGTTGGTCCCCAGACCTGATGGTAAGGGTGAAATGAGAGATCGACCAGGCCAGGAGGTTACAGATGGTGGCTGAATACAATTCTACTCCTGCTGCTGGCCCACAGCAGTAGTTAGTATTGAGTTGCTAGATCTGCTCTAAGTCTGTTCCATTTAAGCACAATGGTGATGCTACATAACATTCACATGATGAAGGACCAGCATTCCCAAAGCTTGTGATTCCAAACAAACCCATTGGACTTTAAGTTGTGAGACTTCTTACATAATATGATGGAAGATGATCTCACTGTAAAGATGGGACATCAGCTCCATAAGGATTATGTGGTAATCACTCCGACCAATGCTGTCACTGATAGAGAGGTGTATCTGTGATAGCTGGATTAGTGAGGATAAGTTCAAGAAGGATTTTTTCCCTTGTGCTCTCACTACTTGCCATAGGCCTAGTCTGGTAGATACAACTTTCAGGACTCAGTCAATTGGGTAAGTAGTGCTGCCACAGTGCAATACTAAGTAATAAATATCCAATTTGTCCATCCAGAGTACATTCTGTGCACTTGTTACTTAGTTTATCTTATTTGTTATGTACACCATGGAAGACTATTGATCCATCAGCTTAAAGAAAATAATCAGCAGGGAATCTGTTTGCCTATGATGCCAATGAGACTTGAAAACTCTGTGTCAAAGAAGCAAATCCCTATGTTTCCCAACCAAAAACCGTGGACGAAGAGGGATGTCTATTCCTTGCTGAAGTCAAGGTCTGAGACATTCAAGTCAGGTGACCCTGACTTACACAATAAATCCAGATATGATCTGCAGAGATCCATCAAGGATGCCAATACGCAATACTGGACCAAGCTAGAGTCCCAGGCTAGCCACACGGACAGCCACCGGAAATGATATGGTCTGCAAGACATAACAGATTACAAGATGAAGGCATGTAAAATTATTAGCAGCAATGCACCCGTTCCTAATGCGCTCAATGTATACCATGTCCATTTTGAGCAAGAGGTTAGCAAGAGTACATCCTCCACCCCGGAAACCTTGGCCTGATGTCACCATTGAAGATGTCAGAGCAGCCTCCTTGAAAGTCAACGCACGGAAACCAACTGTCCCGGATGGTGTACCTGGCCGAGAACTCAGATACTGCACAGAGCAGCTGGCGGGGATATTTGCAATCATCTTTAACTATTCTTTGCACTAATCTAGGTCCCTATCTGCTTCAGGAAGACAACTATCATCCCAGTACCAAAGAAAAGCCAGCCATCATTCCTTAATGACTACTGATCATTTTGAAGTTCTTCGAAAGGTTAGTTATAGCACGAATCAATTCCAACCTTCCAAATTTAAGAACATAGAACACTACAGCACAAACAGGCCCTTCAGCCCACAAGTTGCACTGATCATACCGATATCTACTAGACCATAGAACTATCTGTAACTCCCAATCCCATTTCATCCCATGTACTCATCCAGAAGTCTTTTAAAAGACCCCAGTGAGTTCGCCTCCACCACCACTGACGGCAACCGATTACACTCACTCAGCATCCTCTGAATGAAAAACTTACCCCTAACATCTCCTCTGTATTTGCTGCCCAGCACCTTAAACCTGTGTCCTCTCATAGCGACCATTTCAGCCCTGGGAAATAGCCTCCGAGAATCCACCCTATCTATTCCTCTCAACATTTTATAAACTTTGGATCCCCTACAGTTCGCCTATCGCCACATCAGGATAACAGCAGATACCATTGCCTGGTCCTACACTCAACTCTTGAACATCTGGATACCAAAGAAACTTATGTCAGACTCCGATTTGTTTACTACAGCTCAGCCTCCAATACCATAAATCCTACATCTCCAAATTTCCTGGCCTGGGGCTCAGCTCTCCCTTCTGTGACTGGATGCTGAACTTCCTAACCCACAGACCACAATCAGTAAAGGTAGGTAACAATAACACCATGATGTAGAGATGCCGGCGCTGAATTGGGGTAGAGACAGTAAGAAGACTGACAACACCAGGTTTAAATCCAACCGATTTATTTGATAGTAAACTCACAAGCTTTCGAGGTTCTGCTCTTCATCAGGTGAATGAGGTGTTCTGGTCTCAAACAGCACATATAACTACTAGCAATAACACCTCCAGTCATCCTCAACACTGATGCCCAACAAGCCTGTATCCTCAGTCCTTTACCACACTCCTTATACACCTATGACTGTGCAGCCAAATTCCACTCCAACTCAATTTTCAAGTTTGCTAATGACTCCATGGTAGTGGGTTGGACCTGAAACAATAATGAGATGGAGTACAAGCAAGAGACAGACAATCTGGTTAACTGGTCTAATGACAATAATCTCTCCATCAATACCAACAAAACAGAGATAATCATTGACTTCAGGGAGCATAATGGAGGACATGTCCCTATCTATATAAACAGCAATGAAGTGAAAATTGTTCAGAGTCCTAATTTTCCCATTGGAAATGCAAAGTGCGAATCAGGTTTATTCCCAATGTTATGATCCCAACTTTATCCTGGCAGTTTCAGCAGAGAGATTTTCATTTCTTGGAAGCAGAGATGGAAATGGGCCAGTGCGTAATTGGCCAGATTTAAAGGCCCTTCGCCCCATCCTCTTTCACAACCTCACCCCTCTCTCTCAACCCTCCCCATTCCCTTTTGCCCTTCACTACTATCCCCAACCCCAATTTACTCACCCAGTAACGACTTTATTAACAGAAGACACAAATCACAGAATCCCTACAGAGCAGAAGGAGGCCATTTGACCCACTGTGTCTGCACTGACAACAATCCCATTCAGGCCTTATCCCTGTAACCCCACATATTTACCCTGCTAACCTCGCTAACCTACACATCCCAGGACACTAAGGAGCAACTTAGCACAGCCAATCAACCTAACCCACATATCTTTGGACTGTGGGAGGAAACTGGAGTACCCGGATGAAACCCATAACACTGGGAAAATGTGGAAAAACTCAGAGAGGGGTATAGGAGTAGAGTTAAGAAAAAAATCAGGAGGGCAAAAAGCGAAATTGTTTTGGCAGATAAGGCAAAGGAGAATCCAAAGAGCTTCTATAAATACATAAAGACCAAAAGAGTAACTAAGGAGAAAGAAGGACCTTTTAAGGACCAAAAAGGTCACCTATGTGTGGATCCACAAGAGATGGGTGAGATTGTAAATGAATATTTCTCATCAGTATTTACTATTGGGAAAAGCATGGATGTTGGAGAACTTGGGGAAATAAATAGTGATGTCTTGAGCAGTGTACATATTACAAAGAAGGAGGTGCTGGAAGTCTTAAAATTGCATCAAGATAGATAAATCCCTGGGACCTGATGAAGTGTATTCCAGGGCACTGTGGGAGGCTAGGGAGAGAATTGTGGTCCTCCTAGCAGAGATATTTGAGTCATCGATAGTCACAGGTGAGGTGCCTGAAGATTGGAGGGGGGCAAATGTTGTGCCTTTGTTTAAAAAGGGCTGCAGGGAAAAGCCTGGGAACTGCAGGCCAGTGAGCCTCACATCAGTGGTGGCTAAGTTGTGGGAAAGTATTTTGAGAGGCAGGATCTGCAGGCAGTTAGAGATGCAAGGATGGATTAAGGACTTCTTTTTTGAGTGAAAAATCATGTCTCTCAAATTTAATTAACTTTTCTGAAGGGGTAACCAAGAAGGTAGATGAGGGCATTGCAGTTGATGTTGTCTACATGGACTTTAGCAAGGCCTTTGACAAGGTACTGCATGGTAAGTTATTGCATATAGTTAAACCTCACAGGATTTCAGAGTGAGGTAGCTAAATGGACTGATGACAGAAAGTAGAGGCTGGGTGGACAGAGCTGTTTTTCAAACTGGAGGCCTGTGACCAACAGTATGCCTTAGGGATTGGTGCTGGGTCCACTGTTATTTAGAACATAGAACATAGAACATTACAGCACAGAACAGGCCCTTCGGCCTTCGATGTTGCGCCGACCAATATAAAAAGCAATGCCCCTCCAAAACTAAACCATTCCCTTCTCTTCCATATACTTATCAACTAACCTCTTACACGCCACCAAACTTGGCGCATCTACAACCGCTGCAGGCAGGGCATTCCACTCCCTAATCACTCTTTGGGTAAAGAACCTGCCTCTGATATCCGTCCTATAACTATCACCCCTTAATTTAAAGCTGTGTACCCTCGTGCTAGCTTTTTCCATCCTAGGAAAAAGGCTATCACTGTCCACCCTATCTAAACCTCTAATCATCTTATATGTTTCGATCAGGTCCCCTCTTAGCCTCCTCCTTTCTACCGAAAACACCCTCAAATCCCTCAGCCTCTCCTCATAAGACCTGCCCTCCATACCAGGCAACATCCTGGTAAACCTCCTCTGTACCCTCTCCAATGCCTCCACATCGTTCTTATAATGTGGGGACCAGAACTGCACACAATACTCCAAGTGCGGCCGCACTAGAGTTTGTACAGTTGCAACATGACGTTGCGGCTCCGAAATTCAATCCCCCTACCAATAAAAGCTAAGACTCCATATGCCTTCTTAACAACCTTCTCGACTTGACTGCCTAATTTCAGGGATCTATGCACATACACACCAAGATCCCTCTGTTCATCTAGACTACTAAGAATCCTACCATTTGCCCTATACTCTACACATTTATTATTTCTGCCATAGTGCAATACCTCACACTTTTCCACATTAAACTCCATTTGCCACCTCTCGGCCCAGCTCTGCAACTTGTCTAAGTCCCTCTGCAAACTATAACACCCCTCTTCACTATCTACCACTCCACCGACTTTAGTGTCATCTGCAAATTTAATAATCCATCCTTCAATACCCTCATCCAGATCATTTATAAAAATTACAAACAGCAGGGGCCCAAAACAGACCCCTGAGGTACACCACTTGTCACCGTACTCCAAGATGAATATCTCCCATCAACCACCACCCTCTGTCTTCTATCTGCTAGCCAATTCCTAACCCAATTAGCTAAATCACCTCTATCCCATACATCTGCATTTTCTGCAGAAGTCTTCCATGGGCCACCTTATCAAACGCCTTACTAAAGTCCATATATACTACATCAACCGCCTTACCCCCATCCACCTCTTTGGTCACTTTCTCAAAACACTCAATGAGGTTAGTAAGGCATGACCTACCCTTCACAAAACCATGCTGACTATCCCCAATCAATTCATTTCTCTCTAAATAACTATAAATCCTATCCCTAATAATTCTCTCCAATACCTTGCCCACCACAGAAGTAAGACTCACTGGCCTATAATTCCCAGGAAGGTCTCTCTTCCCCTTCTTAAACAATGGGAACACATTCGCTATCCTCCAGTCCTCCGGAACCACACCCGTAACCAACGAGGACCTGAAGATCAGAGCCAGAGGCTCTGCAATCTCCTCTCTTGCCTCCAGAGAATCCTAGGGTAAATCCCGTCCGGCCCAGGGGACTTATCCAACTTCAAACCCTCGAGAATATCTAGCACATCCTCCCTATCTACTTCGATACCTTCCAGTTTGCTACCCTGTACCTCAGTGTTCTCCATAACTACATTTACATCACCCTGCGTGAATTTGTTGTTTATGTTAATGATTTGGATGAGCATATAAGAGGCATGGTTAAATAAGTTTGCAGATGATACCAAGATTGGTGGCACAGTCCACAGTGAAAAAGGTTACCTCAGATTGCCATAGGATCTTGATCAATTGGGTCAGTGGGCTGATGAATGGCAGATGGAGTTTAATTTAGATAAATGCAAGGTGATGCATTTTAGTCGATCAAACCTGAGCATGTCTTACTCAGTTAATGGTAGGGCATTGAAAGAGTTACAGAACAAAGAAATCTAGGGGTTCAAGTTCATAGCTCCTTGAAAGTGGAGTCACAAGCGGACAGAGTTGTGAAGAAGGCATTCAGCAAACTTGATTTCATTGGTCAGAACATTGAATACAGGCATTGGGTCATCTTGTTGAATTTGTACAAGACATTGAAAAGGCCATACTTGGAATACTGTATACAGTTCTGGTCACCTTATTATAGAAAGGATATTAGTAAACTAGAAAGAGTGCAGAAAAGATTTGCTAGGATGCTATGGGGACTTAATGGTTTGAGTTATAAGGAGGGGTAGGGGTGTCTAAAACTAGAGGGCACAGGTTTAAGTTGAGAAGAGAAAGATACAAAAATGTCCAGACAGGCAATTTTTTCACACAGCAGGTGGTCTGGAACAAACTGCCAGAGGTGATAGTAGAAGTGGGTATAATTTTGTGTTTTAAAAAGCATTTAGATAATTACATGGGTAAGATAGGTATAGAGGGATATAGGCCAAATACAGGCAAATGGAACTAGCTTAGGGGTTTAAAACAAAGGACAGTATGGATTAGTTGGGCCAAAGAGCCTGTTTCTATGCTATAAACCTCTATGATATTATGATTCTGCATAGACAGTGATCCAAGCCAGGAATTGAGCCTATTAGTCCTATAATAATATACAATTACAAACGTCAGGAAAAAGCTCATAAATCTGTGAAAAAGAAACATCACCTGAAAGGTACATGGAAAGTGAGTATCTTCTTCAGAATTGCATAAATTTGTCAAAACATTGAGGCTAAAATTTCTCAGGGTAGCTGCAGAAACAAACTCCATGTTAAAATCCATTAATGATCTTTAATACAGCCAAAAATACTCATGCTTTTCAAAGCTAATATATCTTATACTGGGCTTGTCTTTTCAATGTAGAATAAAATTTTATCGAATGGATAATCTTTTCTAATGCATCTGAGGACATGTTGACTTTTACAATGTTGTTCTTTGATTTGATAGCTTTCCAGAAATAAAAAACTGGCAATCACATTATTTATTGGTCACTTACCTTTTCCAATCACCCTGCATATACTCACTTTAATAAATTCAGATATTTCTCAAGCTATATAGCCTATAAAGGAGACAACACTATTTTACTTTCCCTTTATACTCCTCCTGTCTTCAATCTGTTATGAAGCAGAGGTGGATTTCACGATCCCCTCCGCCCCCCCGAGAAGTAACACTTACCAACTCAAAGAGTACCTTGCCTCATAGTCTGTTAAAGTGAGTGTGAACTGGTAATATCTGTGCTTCAACAACTTTTGATGACGTACACTCTCAAATCAACAAGTAACAATTTATTCATCTAACAGTGAACAAGCTAATCAAACTATTAACAAATCAAATAAAACACAATTCTAATGGCATGCTGTTTAGACAAATACAAATATAATTCCCACTATTACAAAAAAAATAGAATTTTAGTCCCTGTGTAAATTGCAGAATATTATGTCTTTTCTTAGCTTTTAGTGCAAAACCACATCTAGAAAGCAACGAGTACTGGCAGAGGATAGTTCCTGTCTCTCTTTATTCCCCCACTGTCTATTCTTTTATATTTTTGATGACACATCCACAATATGAATGGTTCTCAAATTACCAAAAAAAATCAATTTTAAATATTTAAGTTGCTTATTTGTATATGATTCAAATTTGATTGGCTAAATCCAAAACATCCAAATGTTTGAAGCCTGTTACCAAGGCAAACTTGCTGTTTAGTTTTTGATACAAATGTTTGAGCCTGTGTACTGTATATGCACCTGCATTTTTTTAACTTTCTAAGCATAGAACAAAACACCATTTTTTAAAATGACCATGCAATCCTTTCACCACTTAGAATTGTACAATTTTTTTTATCATTTTACAAACATCAAATTCTTACACTTTATTCAACTTCGCAATAAATCCATAGTTCACACCTCTACACTTCAGGTGCAATTTGAGAGCCTTCAATATGTGGCTACCTCGTTGAAAATTCCAGAAGTCCAGAAATGCCTAATTCTAGAATGGTGCTAACAATGTCTAAATTGCAATGTGTGAGTTTCCAACTCTTTCCGTTTCTGCTTTGTTGAAAATAGCCGGACACAGAAACACAGGTGGGACTCTGCCTTCGCCTCTCTTTGGCTGTTTCTAAATCCCAATTTCCTGCAATCTTGAAAAAGGATCTTAAATTTCCAGCCCAGATATCATTCTGGTAAAGCTTCACTGCAATCCCTCCATGGCCAATACATCTTTCCTATTCTATAGTGCTCAGAACTGTTCTCCGATTGTGATCGACTTTGGGCTTTGTGTAGCTGATGCAGGAATTTTTCTCCCTTTTATCTGCATCCTTTAAATTTAAAGGCCAACATTCCATTCAGCTTTTTCATTATTCTCTTGTTCCTACTTACTAATGATCTCTGTAATTTGATCCCCAAGTGTTTTTGAATGGCAGAAAGAAAGATATAGAAATTTATGCTGACAGGGAAATGTGAAATGATGTGGGAGGAGGTTTCTAAAGAGCATGAAGATCAGTGTGGACTAGTTTGGCTGAAAGCTCAGCTTCTGTTCTCTGAATCTTATGTAACTGTGTGTGATACTCTGTATGTGTCGTAAGTCTGATGTAATATGTGTTTGTAGATGTGTTTTAAAATGTGTATATGTGTGTGAAATCTGTGCCTGTGAAGCATTGATTTAAAGCTGTTTACCCCACAAGGTGATCAGACTGGCACAGAAGAAAAGCTTACAGACCTTGCTGCTCATCCAACCAAATTAAAGAAGATGCACATATTTTCAAATAGCTCTCATACAATCTTAGCTACAAACTTTCAATGGAGGGAGGAAAATCAAGTCAATGTCTTGTTAATGCTCAAGGTCAATCTGATCTATATTTCAGGTATGACTTTGAATGAGTGACCAGAATATCCACTCAAAATAAGTGTGAGATCGTTTAAAGATGCTAAACTGAGTTCTGTGCTCGCTGTTGTATCATGATCACTATTTTCGTGTACAAATGGGCAGAGAATATACTTTGCACATTGGGTCCACTTGCTGAAAGAGGCTTGAATGAATTAATAGTGATTGTGCCAAAAATGGCTAGTGAACAAAGAAAAGAACAAAGAATAAAACAGCACGGGAAACAGGCCCTTCGGCCCAACGAACCCACACCGCCACCCCGATGTTCCCACCTCTACCTGCGATCCCTGTCCTTGTTTATAGATCTATGGATTAAAAACCAAATTTGAGACAATTTAGGGAGAATTTGTTTTGCCAATTAGCCTAAGAGCACATCTTTGGGATGTGGGAGGAAACCGGAGCACCCGGAGAAAACCACGCAAGCACGGGGAGAATGCGCAAACTCCCACAGACACAGGCCCAAATCCATGTATCTGCACAGCTCAGCGATAGTCACTGAGCTGTCGTGTTGCCCATCAAATGGTCCAGGTCAAGCGTACACTAACGACGTGAAGCACTAGGATAATCTCGAAAAAAATCCAAGAGCAGCCCTCTCACGACCCATCGTATGTATGCCTCTCGTTAGACAACAAGGTGGACCAAAGCACCTGTAGGATAAAAACAAGTACATCAATATCATTATCTATTTACACACTTCCCAGGGACTCCCAAGGCTCATGATCCCTATTTTAAATCAGTTTTCTATACCCCTCCATTCCCATTCTGTTCATGTGCCCATCTAAGTATTTCTTAAATAACTCCAGAGTACCTGCCTCCACCACTTTACTTGGCAGCGCATTCCATACCCCCACCACCCTCTGTGTGAAAAAACTCCCTCTAGCATCCAAATTATACCTTACCCCCCTCACCCTAAGCCCGTGACCCCTCGTGCTATTCAAGTCCATCCTAGGAAAAAGCTTAACCCTGTTTACTCTATCTATACCCCTCATAATCTTGTACACCTCTATTAGATCTCCTCTAAGTCTACGTCTTTCTAAGGAAAACAGTCCCAATTTGCCTAACCTCTCCTCGTAACTCAGACCTTCCATACCAGGCAGCATCCTGGTAAACCTCCTCTGCACTCTCTCCAGAGTCTCCACGTCCTTCCAGTAGTAAGGCGACCAGAACTGGACGTAGTATTCCAAATGAGGTCTAACCAACGATTTAATAACTGCAACATTAAAGGCCAGCTCTAGTACGCTATACCCCTTCCTATAAAGGCTAGCATACTATATACTTTCTTCACAACCTTCTCCACTTGCTCTGCCACCTTCAGAGACTTGTGATTTTTTTGTGTGTGGGGAACTCCTGTGAGTTTTAGAAAACTACAACCCATTTTCGCCCCTTCTCTCTAGAAGATCAGCCAATCAGCTCCATATAAACACTCATCCCAAAATTGTTTAGATTTCCTGAAAGTGGCTTCTTAGACTCCTTGAAGTAAAAAAGCACTGAGCAGATTTATAGCCTGTGGCTGCAACAACATTTCATGTGACTCTTTTAACTTTTGTCAACAACAACTGCATTATTTAGCATCTTTAACATGGAAAAACATCCCAAAAGACTTCACAGAGGTGGCAGAAAAAAAATTGAATGTGCCAACCTGATTGTTAGCCTCCTTGGCACATGGTGCCAGCTGGTAGATGACTGAGATGAAATGTTTTCAGAACCCGTGCTGCATCATTTTATGTTACTTTGATGAATACCCAAATTTGACCCTGCTTAGATATATCTTTCCTTGTTGGCACGCACACAAAGAAATAGAATCATCTCTCTCACATCCACACACTATTATTTAACGTATCTTGCACAAGCTGTGATTGCCATCTGTGTTTTCATTTTGTTACTACTAAAAGAAGTTAAAGAAATTCTATTGGCTCATTGACAGGCTGGTGGAGAGGGAATCAGAATTTCTATTGGGGTACCTTAGCGAAATTGTGTGTCTCATTGATTAAAACACTTTATCATCCCCAGTAATTGATTGAAGAAGAGAATATCTCATCTTGTGGTGATTTGAACATCAGCTCCTCAATCATTTCAATGTGAAGCACCTTATCAGATTGAATCTAGAGCACTATATGAAACTTACATATACCATTTACTCATCAAGATAAAACTAATTCAGAGTGTAGCTTGCCAGATGTTCGATAAGAAACATGTGTAAGAAAATAAAGCCTCATTAATAACACACTGATTTGTTTATTTAATTTGTATTAAGTAGTGTTGCCAGCATTTATAAATTCACGAACCATTTATTGTTTAGTCCAGCCATTCACTATCATGGATATGAGGGTGGCAGGGTATTGGGGGAAGGGAAATAAATTGTTATTATCCCTGACTGCTAGTCCTGCACATTAAACTAATTACAGAAAATTGATACAGCACCAACAAATTGTGGGTGTTTGCAATATTTAATCAAGAACACTAAAACACTTCTTTACTATAAATTGGAGCAGTTGATTCAAAAGATAAATGTAAAAACAGAAACTACTGGAAGCAGATTAGGCAGCACAATGAAGACAGAAATAGAGATAACTTTTCATATCAATATCCCCTTGTTAGAACTAAGTAGTTAAAGATTTACCAGTCACCTCCATGCATCTCTCCTCAGCAATTTTCTCTGACTCCAACTTATTCCACATGGATTTCAATTTAAATTTCACCCTTCGTATTTTGGATCCATCCACATTAACAGGTATTGGTATTTAGCACTTATTAAACCATTGCTCTTATCAATTCCGGAGGTCCACGCTTAATGCCTCGCACCCCACACTCATGTTCTCAACTTAGCTCACCAGTTTCAACTAATCTTGGAAAACAAAATCATACCAAATCCTCTTTCCAAACTTGCTCTTTGTTACGTTTTAACTCTATGCATCTGACTTGGAGTGATCAATCCTCAACAAAAGCCTCAATTTCATCCCTTTACACATCAATGTATTTCAAACCCAGCACAATGCTGACTTCTTTTTCTGTCAATGTTGCCTTAGCCTCCATGCTCTTTGTTTGTGAATCTTTCTCTGGCCAGCAATGACATCAGCTTCTTTGGAAATATTACCCTTATACCCTTATTCCCTCCCTCACTAATGTTTCTCCAAGATGGATTACTGTATTATACAGCAGGTTTTATCCTGAATTGGTAATTTTGCTTACTTCCTCATGATCCATCTCTGACAATATATTTCCTTTCCTCAACTTGTCTATCTCTATTACAATGCATGGCTGTCACCTGATATCTATTAAGAATCTACCAACTCCCACGACTACTTTGAATACGTTTCATCGCATCTCATTTTCTGTACAAATTTTATTCCATTCTGCTGCTTTGGATTACATTAGAGTGCTTAAATTGGAATTTGTGAGTAAGGGTATTTGATGAAGAGAGGAAAAAGGTGATTCTTTCATTTTTTAGTTTTCCTCATAGAAAGAAGTGGCAAACTTGATAATTCGGACATGGTGATTATTTCTATCGTCCTCAATATTTTCTAACTTAAGAAAGTAAAGGCAACAGGAGTAAGTTAAAGATAAGTCATGGCCAGGCAACTCTTCCTGTGGAATGTTTAGAATAGGGCAACCATGTATACAGGAAGTGTCTCCAGCTGCAGCTACTTGAAATCGTATTTCAGAGTTGGAGCTGTAACAGGAGCAACTGTGGAGCATCTGCAAGAATGAGATCTTCGTAAATAGCATATTATAGTGAGGTGGTCTCATATCAGGTAAAAGAATACACAGGCAGAAAGGGAATAACTGACCACCAGACAGGGTAAAAGCATTAGGCACGTTGTGCAGGCATTCATTGGTCCATCTTCGACTCTTAAAAGATTTTATGCATTGGATACTTCTGGATGATTTCTGGGGCGGAATGCATCAAGAACCAAGTCTATGATATTATGAGTGGCTCAGCTGCATAGGAAAGGGAGAAAAATAGAATGGGAGAGCAATAGTGATCGGAGAATCTATCGGAAGGGACAGAGATAGACATTTAGGTGGCCACAGATATGACATCAGGGTGAAATGTTGCCTCTCTTAGTAAGGAGGAACCATTAAAAGCTGGGTTTGCCACTGTTGTTTCTGATATCTTGGGTGGTACACCATCCAATTTCATCACTTTTTGCTTTCTTTGTATTATGTGAATACAACTGAGTGGCTGTTTAAAAATTGAAGCCTACAAATAGCTCTTTCTCTTTCTGGAAGCTCCAAAGTTGTTAACTTAAGTTTATGCAAGTATATCTGGGTTTGCTAACTATTTTTAAAGTGGGGTTTAAGTCTGAGAGAGAAATAGTGCTTAGGTGGAACCAAGTTGAGAAGTGAGGAGTTTGTTTCATTTTGTGTTTAAAAACAGTTCAAGTTAAGAGTTAAACTGTTTTATTTTGTTTGAGGTATGTTTAAACTGTGTTATGAATAATGCTCATTTTGATAAAAGGTCCCTAATTTGTCAGTGGAATCAGTCCTGAGGTGAAGCATCATTCCATTATATTTGTGCCAAAAAAGGAGTGTTGTGGTCTAGTCTGGCTTCATAATATAGCTTGGAGTTTCTGATCTGGAACTCTGATACCTGGGTCTCTGGATTACTCATCTACTGACAATACCACTGCATCACTGCCTCCCCTGTCTCATGGGTGACCGACATACCGACTGGACAAACCAAATTAGCAATAGTACTGCACTTAATGAATTCCTACAGTATGTGCAAGATTGTTTATTCAAGCCAGAATGTCAAGCAACTAACTATGGAACAGGCTATCTTAGATTTAGTTTTGTGCAATGAGAAGAGTTAATTAATAATCTCATAAGGGAACAGTAATAATGACATGATAGAATTCTTCATTAGGATGTGTCTTGCATTGACCAGTAGATACCACAAAGAAAAAAGTTATGAGGTTCCACACTAGTATGTTGTATTGAAACAAGATGCAAGTTTATTAAGAAGGTGTTGCTTGTTCCACATCTGAGATAGAAGAGCCACAGAAGCCTGTGAATCTCGCTGCTCATGTCACCATAGATTATGTGACAGTATACACAGGAGACTTACAGCTGTTTTAAAATGTTTAACAGGATGGAAAGTGAAGTGATCCAAAGCTAGTGTCCTAAATCGAAAAAAGTAAGCTACAAAATATGAAGAGGACAGAGGGCTGAGTGTAGGGTAACAAAGTTTGAGGATGACACAAAGATGAGTGGGAAAGCAAATTGCATGGAGGACACAGAAAGTCTACAGAGAGATTTGGATAGTCTAAGTGAGTGGGCAAGGATCTGGCAGGTGGAATATAATGTTGGTAAGTGTGAGGTTATCCATTTTGGAAGGAACAATAGTAAAATGGACCATTATTTAAATGGTGAAAAATTACAACATGCTACTGTGCAGAGGGAACTGTGCATGAATCACAAAAACTCAATTTACACGTGCAGCAGGTGATCAAGAAGGCAAATAGAATGTTGGCCTTTATCACAAGAGGGATGGAGTATAAAAGCAGGGAGGTCATGCTGCAATTATACAAGGTACTGGTGAGGCCGCACGTAGAGTACTGTGTATAATTTTGGTCCCCTTATTTAAGAAAAGATATATTACCTTTGGAGGGAGTACAGGGAATGTTCACCAAGTTGATTCCGGAGATGAGGGTGTTAGCTTATGAGGAGAGATTGAGTACATTGGGTATCTGTACTCATTGGAGTTTAGAAGGTTGAGGGAAGATCTTATAGAAACATATAAGATAATGAAGGGGCTAGACAGGGTAGAAGCAGCAAGGTTATTTCCACTTAGAATGGAAACAAGAACGAGGTGGCATTGCCTCAAAATACGGGGGAGTCAATTTAGAACAGAGTTGAGAAGGAAATTCTTCTCCCAGAAGGTGGTGAATCTTTGGATTTCTCTGCCCAATGAAGCAGTAGAAGTTACCTCATTAAATGTGTTTAAGTCACAGAGAGATAGATTTTTAACTAATAAGGGAAGTACATCTTATGGGGAGCGGGTGGGTAAGTGGAACTGAACCACCATCAAATCAGCCATGATCTTATTGAGTGATGTGGCAGGCTTGAGGGGCTAGATGGCCTACTCCTACTCCCATTTCTCATATAAGGCCATGGACAGAATGGATAACCAAAAGCTTTTTCCCAGGGTGGAAGAATTAATTACTAGGAGGCAAAGGTTTAAACTGCAAGGGGCAAAGTTTAAAGGAGATATACGAGTCAAGTTTTTTTTTAACTAAAAGGGTGGTGGATGCCTGGAACTCACCGGCAGGGAGATAGTGGAAGCAGATATGATAGTGACTTTTATGGGGCATTTTGACAAATACTTGAATAGGAAAGGAATAGGGGGATATAGTCCCCAGAAGGGTAAGGGGTTTTAGTTCAGTAGGGCAGCATGGTCAGTGCAGACTTGGAGGGCCTATTCCCGTGCTGTAATTTTCAACAAGATCCTATGGTATTTCTCAGCAGTATAAATCCAGGACGCAAATTTCATTCCTCTATCAATAACAGGCCGCATTTCTCACTGTTAGGACAGATTGATTCACACAACACCTTTTGAAAGGCATGCACCCGAACTTCAAGGAAGCTTGAGGGTAACTGCTCACAACTTAGTGTAGCACCTGTGGGGATCCTAATTCAAAGGATTAGCTCTGTGGAGTCAGGAATGTTACAGGCAAGACTTTGTAATAGTTTCTTCAAGGCTGGTTTGTGGTCTTGAGACAAAGCGCAAGGGGGAAGTGGGAGAAGAGAATCTGAGGGAAAGGACAACTGTGCAAGTGTGTTGGCATGGTTGCACAGAATGAAGGTTGCATGCACGCACATGCTGAGGCAAGGGGTGTGAGTGTGAAGAAAATGGTTGACAACTGTGCTTGTCAATGGAATTGGCCGTACACATGTGCCACATACGGAAAAATGTATAAAAAAAGCATGCTTTTGTAGCTGAGACCATTTTGCACGAGCTTAATTAACAAGCTTTGAGTCAGGCTAGCCAAGCAATAGTGCCCCCTCAAGCAGTACTAATACCTGAGAGTGTCAATTATTGCTCCTCTATTTGCACACATACTTTAAAATCTAATGAGTACTATGTTGCTGCAGAACCATTTGGTGACTGGACAAGCTTGAGAATCCCCTTGGAAAAGTGGCCATGGAACACTGACCAAGGGTTATTCCTAATCACTTGCTTTATATTTAAGGAGACATTCATAAGATACCCTCATAGCCAAGCAAAGCACAAGCCTTGAGAGTCAAAACTGTTGCCACTTGGTCATGTCATGTGCAGCTGTGGTTGGATGGGGATTTTGGGCAACTGTCACGTGTGATAAACACTGGGCTTCCAAGTTGGGGTGAGGTACAAAAATGACAACGTTTGATGTTTTAATATGATTACATGGTAAGGTTTAAGAATCCATAATAAATAAGAAAATGGTAGAAAAATTGTTACAAAAAAACCAACTTTCTTGTGTTACAAAGGTTAGCACCTTAAAGTTTCCAACCGCAAGAACAATACAAAATTACCTTTTTAGAAATAATAAAGTTTTAGAGTCAGATAGCAAGAGATAACGGGAGTTAACAGACTAAAATAAGAAGCATTGCAATATGGATTGTGATGAATACAATATGCCTGTTTTGGTAAAACATATATGTGTTGTTAGATTGTTGAAATTTTAATGTCTGTGTGAGTGAAACATGGTATAAATATATGAAACCTGCATTTAAATATCACAGCCTGCTTTAAATAAAAACCTCTAGAGCAGCCCTCCCCTGCATATGCTTGAAAAATAAAGTAATCCTAACCTATTCTGGTCTTCTGTGATTAGCTCGTAAGGGATCAGTGATAACAATGTCATGGCCAAGACTCTCCGCCATATATTAAGTGTCCTTGAGAGGCAGCCACAGATGATGATATGACCAAGGTTGGTCCTTCGAGACAATTGCTGACACCCCTGTCTCTCTCTTTGATACTGCAATGAGGAGACCATAAAGGGATGGCAGATGTTGGTTACTGCTGAAAAATGTGAGGTAATGCATTTTGAAAGGTCTAATACAGTTAGGAAATAGATAGTAAAGGGCAGAACCTTTGGGAGTATTGACAGGCAAAGGGATCTGGATGTTCAGGGACACAAGTTACTGAAAGTGGCAATGCAGGTGGAGAAGGTAGTCAAGAAGGCACATGGCATGCCTACCTTCATCAGCCGGGACACCGAGTTTAAAAATTGGCAAGTCACGTTGCAGCTTTATAGAACATTAGTTAGGCCACACCTTGAATATAGCATTCAGTTTTGGTTGCTACACTACCAGAAGAATGTGGAGGCTTTGGAGAGGGTATAGAAAAGGTTTGCCAGGATGTTGCCTGGTGTGGAGGGCATTAGCTATGAGGAACATTTGTAGAGACTTGGTTTGTTCTCACTGGAATGACAAACATTGAGGAGCGAACTGACAGACATCCTCAAGGTTATGGGAGGCATAGATAGAGTGGGTGGTCAGAAACTTTTTCCCAGGTGGAAGAGTCAATAACTAGTGGGCACAGGTTTAAGGGGCAAGGTTTAAAGGGAACATACGAGGCACATTTTTTAAACAGAGGGTGATATGTGCCTGGAATTCATTGCCGGGGGAAGTAATGGAAATGGATATGGTAGTCACTTTTAAGGAGTGTCTCGACAAATACATGGAAAGGATTGGAATAGAGGGATACTGTCCCTGGAAGGTAAGGGATTTTAGTTAAGTCGGGCAACATGGTCGGTGCAGGCTTAGAGGATTGAAGGGCCTGTTACTATGCTATTATTTTCTTTGTTCTTTGTTCTTATAAATGAATTTCATTTGTACTCATTTAGGGATGCACCAAATGAATCAACTTAATTCTGTCCCTTCAAAAGAATTTTTAGACATGAGGTAAGAGGATCATGTGAATTAATCAAGGAGAAATTGGTGAGTCAGCATTCTGACACAATATGTGGGATTCTATGCTTGTCCCAAAACCATAAATTCCCACCCAAAGTCAACAGATCTTTCCATGATCTGCCTCTTGCCTGCTACGATTCCCGTGGTGGGCAGAATGTTAAAATTCTGGCCCACATAGGGAAAGATTACTACTTATCCACACATGAGGTGCAAATTTCAGTGCTAGGCCAAAAATCTGATTCGTGCCTGACGTTGAGCATATCACAATTCTCCCAGACCATTTTTGTTGACATTAACACTGCAATGAAGTTACTGTTTATGTAAGCCTTACTTGTGACATTAATAAATGAACTGAATTAATCAGCCTTGAGCTGGGGAATGGTATGAGGCTAATGTTAATATTTATTATCTCATTTAAATATCTTTCATGAGCTCTGGATACTATTGTCTGGGCTCAGTTGGATTTCCGACTTTGTTGGTGAAGATTCCCACCGGCAAGGATCACAGCTGGTCTCCAGCAGTGTGACCAGATGCAGTGGCCTCGCCTGTGGGACAGAAGGCCATGAGGCCTCACGCGGGTCAGGAGCAGGGGAGAGAGGCCGGTGACTGGGAGACCGGTGATCAGGAGGGGAGGGGGGGGGAAACATCTGGGGCCAAGGCTTTCTAAAATGAAAATGCCCTTTCAAATGGTCCAGCAATTCACTCAGCTGACGGGCAGTGAGGGACGAGCAATAAATGTTGACCCAGCCGACACATTCCACATTTTGAAGGTAGTCTCAGAAAGCTAACTACCCAACTTCTCCTTGGTCAATTTAAGTGGCCCTCATACTTCAAGATCAAAAAGTCTTTTAGGAATGAAGTATCTGCTCCAAATGTATCTTGTCCTGCCTCCTTGCCTCTCCCTCAGTCAGATTTCACATGCTCCCTCATGTCCTGATGACCAAGTCTGCTGCTGCATGGGTACAGGTGGGTAATTTTGGTTGGCAACATCAGAGGCCCCAAAAAACATAAAGGGACAGAATTTCCCTGTCCGTCCTGTCATAGGAATCATAGCGAGCAGGTAAAGATCCATTGACACAAAGCATATTATAGGAAGAGGTATAGGATACAAGAGCTGGCCTTTAATGTTGCAGTTGTATAAAACATTGGTTAGACCTCATTTGGAATACTGCGTCCAGTTCTGGTCGCCTTACTACTGGAAGGACGTGGAGACTCTGGAGAGAGTGCAGAGGAAGTTTACCAGGATGTTGCCTGGTATGGAAGGTCTGAGTTACAAGGAGAGGTTAGGCAAATTGGGACTATTTTCTTAGAAAGATGTAGACTTAGAAGAGATCTGATAGAGGTGTACAAGATTATGAGGGGTATAGATAGAGTAAACAGGGTTAAGCTTTTTCCTAGGATGGACTCAAAGAACAAAGAACAAAACAGCACGGGAAACAGGCCCTTCAGGCCAACGAGCCCGCGCCACAAGGGCTTAGGGTGAGGGGGGTAAGGTATAATTTGGATGCTAGAGGGAGTTTTTTCACACAGAGGGTGGTGGGGGTATGAAATGTGCTGCCAAGTAAAGTGGTGGAGGCAGGTACTCTGGAGTTATTTAAGAAATACTTAGATGGGCACATGAACAGAATGGGAATGGAGGGTTATTGAAAACTGATTTAAAATGGGGATCATGAGCCTTGGGAGTCCCTGGGAAGTGTGTAAATAGATGATGATATTGATGTACTTGTTTTTATCCTATAGGTGCTTTGGTCCACCTTGTTGTCTAACAAGGGGCATACACGCGATGGGTCGTGAGGGGGCTGCTCTTGGATTTTTTTTCGAGAGTATCCTAGTGCTTCACGTCGTTAGTGTACACTTGACTTGGACCATTTGATGGGCAACATGACAGCTCAGTGACTATCGCTGTGCTGTGCAGATACATGGATTTGGGCTTGTGTCTGTGGGAGTTTGCGCATTCTCCCCGTGCTTGCATGTGTTTTCTCTGGGTGCTCTGGTTTCCTCCCACATCTCAAAGATGTGCTCTTAGGCTAATTGGCAAAACAAATTCTCACTAAATTGTCTCAAATTTGGTTTTTAATTTATAGATCTATAAACATTGATAGGGATCACGGGTAGAGGTGGGAACATCGGGGTGGCGGCGCGGGCTCGTTGGGCTGAAGGGCCTGTTTCCCCATGCTGTTTTGTTCTTTGTTCTTTGTTCTTTGACCTTGGATGGCATTTTCTAGTCATAGGATAAGTGCATCTAGAACATAGAACATAACAGCCCAGTACAGGCTCTTCAGCCCCCGATGTTGCGCCAACCAGTGGATCCAATCTAATGACCCTCTAATCTAAACTATTCCAATGTTTTCCATATGCCTATGCACTGACTATTCGGACGCCCTTAAAGTTGGCGAGTCCACAACTGCTGCAGGCAGGGCTTTCCATGCCCTTACTACCCTCTGAGTAAAGAACCTACCTCTGACATCTGTCCCATAATTACCACCCCTTAATTTAAAGCTATGTCCCCTCATATTAACAAGGGAAAACATCTGGAAAACCTCAGCCCAGATGAGGTACTTGTCTACTACAAGCTCTGAGCAATCACAGCAGGGAACTAAACAGTCTGCCTCCAACACTGCGGAAAACATACGTAGGAGGAACAGGAAAAGAATAGTTGTATAGAAAATGCATTTATTTAAATATCTGCTGATTTGTCTACTTTATTCATCAGCATGTTTCTGGACAAATATGGAAGAACATAGAATAATACAGCACAAACAGGCCCTTCGGCCCACGAGTTGCGCCGATCACATCTACCAATCCACAGACCTATCTATAACCCCCTATCCTATTCTTTTCCATATTCTTTGCCAAGAAGGCATTGTTGGACCTGGTCCTGAGGAACGAAGTGGATCAATTGAATCAGGAGTCAGGTTGAGAACACATAGGAGTGGACAATGATCATTGCACCTTAAGGTTTAAGCTGTCTATTGAAAAGGACAAAAAAAATCCAGAGTAAAAATGGTTAATTGGTAGGGATCATGAGGTTTCAATTCCAATATAGTGGGAACAGATTTGGCACAAATTAATTGGAATCCAAGATTAGCTGTAGCACCATAACAAGACAATGGGCTTTCTTCAATGAGGAGATATTTTGGAGACAGTCAAGTTCATTCCCATCAAGGAGAAATGCGGGAGAAACAAATCCAGAGCTCCCAGGAGGGCAATAGCTTCAGAGAGTAAGGTAAAGCAGAAAAAATATGCAACTGACAGTGGTAAGATGAAAAATACAGTTAAGAAGGTGAAATAGAATAAGTTTAAAGGGCATTAAAAAATAAAGGATGTTGAAAAAATAAATAGCTAATGCTCTAGGGATTTTGGTTCAAATCCCAACATGGCAGGTGATGGAATTTAAATTCAACTGATTTTTTAAAAAAATGCTTTCATGGGATGTAGACATGCATCATAGACAATGCCAGCATTTGTTACCCATCCCTAATTGCCCTTGAACTGAATGGTTTGTTTGACCATTTCAGAGGGCAGTTAAAAGTCATCCACATTGCTGTGGATTGGAGTCACATGTAAGCCAGACCAGGTAAGGATAACAGATTTCCTTCCCTAAAGGGCATTAATAGACCAAATGAGTGTTTGACAACAATTGATGGTATTTTCATTGAGCATTTTCATACTTGATTGCTCCTTGTTCTTTTCCATTACCAATATGAACATAATAAGAATGTGATCATCATTTTCCAAAAGCTCCTCCCATTGAAGCCTGCTCCTCAAGCCCGTATGCATTCCTCAGAACTAGATCCTGATTGTTTCCTTCACTATGGGGCTGAAATTAAGTAAGTTTACTTGTCTGCAAGTCAGGAAGTCTCTTCCCCTTTTTGCCCTTTAAAATATTATTTTCTCAGTCTCTGTTATAAAGTTGAGGTTTCTTGTTGGTACAGTTAGCGTGTCTGACTCTGAGCCAGGTACTCCTCAGATTCAGTCCCAGGCTAGAACTTAGTGAGATGGAAGGTACATTTATAGCATGGCAGAATAAATTAATTATCAATTTGCAAATCTTTCAATGCACCTAAAATAGCAATAAGAACAATTCTTGATTGGAGCAGTTCCTTTGCCCAGGACAAGCAAGTGACTTGTTCCAGGCAAAATTATCCATGTAACTAGCCATTAATCTCATGTGCCTCTAAGCACAGGAAGAGATTCAAGAGACAAGAGATTAAGAAGTTATTCAGAGACGCATCACTTTTCAGTTCCTCATCCTCCAGAACCTATTCAACTCCCTTTAAAATGGGTACAGCTTCGCAGAGAGCTCTTTAATAAAAAAAATTCTCCTGATGTCACTCCAGATCTTCTCTAATGATTTTAAATAACTCTAGTTATTAACCCACTTGCCAGTGGGAATGTATTTTATTTAATCTAAAGCTGTTATCGTCTAGGAAATATCTATTAGGTTATCCCTTAAACTTACTCGTTCCGAGGAGGATAGGAGTAACTTTTTCAGCCTTTCCTCCTATTTGAGATTCCTTATCTTTGGTAACATCCTGATAAAGCATTCTGTATCTTAGCTAAACTTTATATCTTTCCTGAAGTATCAAGTCCATAGTTTGTCCACAAAAATGCCAGCTGAGCTCTAATCAGTAATTTATTAAATTTTCTTTGACACTGTTTAATAATTTGGAAATCTCAATATATGCATACACATTTTACACAAATATAAATATAAACCAGACACATGCCTATATATAAAACGTCCTGCCAGGAAACAACAGTTCAATTATTCTGCTATCATCCAACTTTACTTCAAATAAAGACTACAACTGATCTTCCACATTTGCATCTCTTAATTTTAGGCAATTGTATGGACAATTGTGCAATCATAAAGTCAGAGACTTATTTCATCAGCCACACCTTTCTTGTATTAAATAGATACTGCTGAGATTTCCTGCTCTAGCTACATAGTATACAGTGAGAGCTTTTCTCTTGGTTTTCACATAACTGAATCTGTATTGCCTTTGGTGTATTATTTGGTGCTGGTATTTTAGCTCATCTTCTGCTATTCAAAGCTCCTTTTTTGGATTCCTTTTCCCATAGCACTTGTCTCCGTAAGCTGCTGCTTCATTAGCAGCAGCCACAGTGTGAAGCAGGGGATATTCCACAGGGCATTTCAATGCTGTGTTGAAATTGGAGGCAGGAAAGAAATTCATGCACAGGGAACAAAGGCAGCTGTAATGGCAGCACAGGCATTTGGTACACATCTGGCCTCATCACAGGAGCTAAGTCCTCAGTACACCCACTTAGGAATGTCTAAACAAACTTGTATCACTATCTGAGGCTTCATGAGGGAACAGAGAACAAAGAAAACTACAGCACAGGAAGAGACCCTTTGGCCCTTTAAGCCTGCACCGACCATGCTTACCAAAAACCCCCTACCTTCTGGAAAGAACAAAGAAACATCTGGAAAGAACAAAGAAAACTTGCCCTAGTTTTGTTGCCCCTTGAAACTGACCTCCAGAAAAGATCTGCCTGTGTACCACAGCACTGTATTTTACGCAACTGGATGCTTCTAAGTCATTGCCACTGATACTTGTTATATCAGTCACTCTTCACTTCACAGAATAATATGTGAATACCTGTAACAATAGGTGACAGAAGCTAGCGGAAACAACTCTGGCATCTTCCTTGTGGAAGAGATGGGACAGCAGTAAAGGGGGCTGCAGATTTATAAGGTATTGGTCTTTCCAAAAATACAAGTTAGATCAGCTATGATCTTATTGAATGGCAGAGCAGGTTTGATAGTACACATGTAGCCATTAAAGCCCTGTGGCTTATATAAAAAGGTAAAAAACAATTTAACATGTAGATGATGTCAGACGACACCTTCCAGTCTGAACTCTGCAAACAGCTAAGTGCCAATATTTGCACGGCACCTTGTTCCAAACATGTTTTGCTGCTGGCATGGCAGAGAATCTGGCATGGGGGTCAGGCCTTCAGTGACATCCCATTAATGGGATATGAATTAGTTTCATGCCAGCTTCTGGCAGGTTTTCCGACCCACTGTGCCATCCCTGGTGTAAATTCATGCCAGAGTGAAATGGATTTCTGAGCCTCCTGTCATATTCAACCACCCCACCACCCCCCCAACCCCGCCCCTCACCCCATCCCAGTGCCTGCCATCAAATCTGGAGAAATTTGGTTTGTTCTCATTGGAATGATGGAAGCTGAGAGGCGACCTTATAGGAGTCTACGAGATTTTAAGTCCACTGGTGACCGACCTCCATGCAGAAAAAGCATGAGGGATCACAAGTTAAAAGTGAAGCGTGGGAGGTTTAGGGGAGTTTTGAGGAAAAGCTTTTTTACCCAGAGGGTGGTGATGGTCTGGAATGCAGTGTCTGGGAGGGTGGTGGAGGCAGGATGCCTCACATCCTTTAAAAAGTACCTGGATGGGTACTAGGCATGCCATAATATTCAAGGCTACGGTCCAAGTGCTGGCAAGTGGGACTGAGTGGGCAGGTCATGTATTGATGCAGACTTGATGGGCTGATAGGCCTCTTCACTGGTATAATATTCTCTGAGCTTTTTCCCTTAGAATGTTGTGTATATTTGGACTCTCTATCCCAGAGAGTTGTGGCGGTGGAGACATTGAATAAAAAGGCTGTGATAAGGAGATGTTTGGAGAATAGGGGAATCAAAGATTGTAGGGAACAGGTAGGTGAGTAGATTTGAGATCATGTTAAGATCAGCTATGATTTTATTGAATAGCGGAGCAGGTTGGAGGGGCTGTATGGTCTATTCCTGCTCCTATTTCATATAATTATGTTGTCTTAGTATCTGGCAGCAGTCAAAATGCCCTTAATTTGCGCTAACCTATTCTGCTATTATTTAAGTTACAGGCAAGCTGATAGGTAGGGACTCAAATATTCTCACTGTTTTCATGGCTGAGCAACTCTGATGTGCAGATGCCGACATTGGACTGGGGTAAACACAATAAGAAGTCTCACAACACCAGGTTAAAGTTCAACAGGTTTATTTGGTAGCAAATGCCACTAGCTTTTGGGGCTTTTCCCCTTCATCAGGTGAGTCGTCAGACGAAGAGGAAAATCCCTGAAAGCTAGTGGCTTTTGCTACCAAATAAACCTGTTGGACTTTAACCTGGTGCTGTGAGACTTCTTACCGAGCAACTCTGAACAGAGGTGGAATACTGATATAAGAAACTGCATGGGCTGAATTTCCCATGCGCAAAAATGGGATCTGGATCTGTTTTTGAGATTGAAATACCCCCCAGAAACTGATTAAGATTCAGATTTTCACAAAGGGAAGACAGTAATTAATATGAAGACAGATTCCTCTCCATTTAGAAACAGTGGGGGCAAAAACAGAGGCAGGGTAAGATGAAATGTGGGACTTATTTAGGCTCCTGAGACAGCTATTACTGAGACTGCTGCTTGTCTTGAGGGACAGATCTGTAGTTTGTGCCAAAATTTTTCACAACATCAGAGGAAGGGAAATGTCACGGACAGCAAGAGGCCTGGCACCTGAGGCTGGGATGTTCCTTGATTCATCGATGCCAATCTGGATCTGATGGATGACTAAAAGGGTTCACGTTCATTGTTCATCAGGTGCACATCTTAAGAACATAGAACACTACAGCACAAACAGGCCCTTCAGCCCCCAAGTTGTGCCAATCATATCCATACCTACCAGGCCATAAAACTATCTATGACTCCCAATCCCATTAAATCCCATGTACTCATCCAGAAGTCTTTTAAAAGACCCCAATGGGTTTACCCGTACCAGCCGATTCCAGTCACTCACCACCCTCTGAGTGAAAAACTTACCCCTGACATCACCTCTGTACCTGCTCCCCAGCACCTTAAACCTGTATCCTCTTGTAGCAACCATTTCAGTTCTGGGAAGTAGCCTCCGAGAATCCACCCTATCTATATCTCTCAACATTTTATAAACCTCAGGTCGCCTCTCAACTTTTATCTCTCCAGGGAGAAGAGACCTAGCTGCCTCAACCTATCCTCATAAGGCATGCCTCCCAATTCAAGAAACACCCTTGTAAATCTCTTCTGCACCCTCTCAGTAGCTTCCACATCCTGCTTGTAGTGAGGCAACCAGAACTGCGCACAGTCTTTATTCAGTCTTGTCGACCTTCCTCTTCCTCCATCTCTCTCACCTCCTGCTCCTCCCCTGAAGGGCACATCCTCAATGTCTACACCTTTTTGGGGATGTTATGGAGAACACAGCAAACCACTACAATGACTAAGACCTTGCTGGTTTTTGAGGGCATCGCTTGACCAGTCCAGGCACTGAAATCGCATCTTCAGCATTCCAATAGATTGCTCAACGGTTGTCCTGCTGAGCAAATGATACTGATTGTACCAACTGTCTTTCAGGCTGTCTTAGGTATGGATTTCCAGTGCTTTGCAGCATTCATTCATGGATTTTGTAGGATGAAGTGAAGACCTGAGGCAGCCTGGAAAGACAAGTTGCCAGGATGGTAAGCACACACATGGGTGATGATCTTGTCAAATTCAATTATGAATTATACTGTAATTGGCAGAACCCTTAAAAAACCTTAACATACAGAGGGATCTGGGTATGTTGGTCCACTGTTCCCTGAAAATGGTAACACAGGTGCCAACGTGATTAAGAAGACACATGGCATTCTTGCTTCATCAGCCCGGACATTGAGTACAAGAATTGGGAAATCATGTTGCAGCTGTATAAAACCCTGAATAGGACGCATTTCGTGTATTGCATGCAGTTCTAGTTGCCAGACTACCAGAAGGTCATGGAAGGTTGGAGAGAGTGCAAAAAAGGTTCATCAGGATGTTGCCCAGTCTCAAAGGTGTTGACTATGATGAGAGATTGAATAAACTAGGACAGTTTTACTAGAAAGATAGAGGCTGAGGAGAGACCTGATGGATGTCTACAAAATTATAAGAAGCATAGACAGGGTTGATAGTCAGAGGCTTTTTCCCATGGTGAAAGTGTCAATTATAAGGGGGCACAGGTTCAAGGTGAGAGAAGGGAAGTTTAAGGAGATGTGCAGGAGAGTTTTGGTCCACCTTGTTGTCTAACGAGGGGCATACACGCGATGGGTCGTGAGAGGCTGCTCTTGGATTTTTTTTTGAGAGAATCCTACTGCTTCACGTTGTTAGTGTACACTTGACCCGGACCATTTGATGGGCAACACGACAGCTCAGTGACTATCACTGTGCTGTGCAGATACATGGATTTGGGCCTGTGTCTGTGGGAGTTTGCGCATTCTCCCCGTGCTTGCGTGGGTTTTCTCCGGGTGCTCCGGTTTCCTCCCACATCCCAAAGCTGTGCTCTTAGGCTAATTGGCAAAACAAATTCTCCCTAAATTGTCTCAAATTTGGTTTTTAATCCATAGATCTATAAACATGGACAGGGATCGCGTGTAGAAGTGGGAACATCGGGGTGGCAGCGCGGGCTCGTTGGGCTGAAGGGCCTGTTTCCCATGCTGTTTTGTCTTTGTTCTTCTTTGTTCTTTGTCTTTCGTGCAGAGAATGGTGGTTCCTGGAACATGCTGCCAGGAGGAAGTGGATACAAACAATATCTGCAACTTTCAAAAAGCATCTGGATGAGGACATGAATAGAGAGGGAATAGAAGGATATTGACCAGGTAAGGGCAGAAGGTGCTTTTTGTTAGTTTAGTTTGGGCATCATGATCAGCATAGGCCGGGAGGCCAAAGGGCCTGTTCCTATGCCGCACTTTTCTTTGTTCTCCTTTGTCATCACAGTTGCCAAGGTGGTGAACACACATGAGTGATGATCTTGTCAAATTCAATTTGAATTATACTGTAAATGGCAGAACCCTTAGAAACGTGAACATACAGAGGGATCTGGGCATATCAGTCCACTGTTTCCCAAAAAGTGGGAAGGACTGGAAGTTTTACTGTTGAAGAATCTCACTGATCAGCAGCTGGCAGCCTTGACAACAACATGAGTTCAGTTTAAGATGGCCTGCATCTGGGAGTATCCAGCAAGGGAGGCAAAATGCAATGTCATCTGTCCCTGCAAGTATATGCTTTTGTTACACAACTCTTAACAAAGAGAACATCAATATTCAGTGAGATAGTCATGGAAGTTTATAGCATGGAAAAGCAACCCTATCTCTTGTTCTTCTGCCTTCATTTCATTGGGGGTTGCCAACATCATTCAGACCTGAGTACCCACTCTGCCACCTGTGCAGTGACAGGTTTCTATCTGCTCCACCAACTCTTCTATAGGGCAAGAGAGTGGTGCCCTCTTGATAACCATGGCTGACCCTTATCCTTTACTGGTCTGTCTTCAGCTGGTCAGTAGTATACATCATCAATAGTCTACCACCTTGGCAAGCTCTTTATCAGCATTTTAACTGCCTTAATTGGAAGCAAAAGGGACTCGTGATACACCTTCTGGCTGCCCTACTGCCGGGATTGGGATCTTCAAATTGACACACAGTTCAACACCAATGTTTTCTGGGCCACTCTGTCTCTATTCCGCCATCAGGCCCTGGAGAGAGGGTGGGGGAAGAAAGTGACAAGTTGGCCTGTGGTTGAGAGGTGGGTGGAGGACAGTCAGGAGTGTACTGCAAGGGGGAGTTGGGAGGTCAGGGCATAGCCTGGGGATGGAAGAGAAGTGATGGAGGAGTTCTGTGAGATGTCATCAGTGGAGGGAAATGTAGGGAGATAACTTAGGGGAACAAGTGGTGATGGGGATAGTGAGGGAATCCTGTGTAAGGTTGTCAGTGTGATAATTGGGGGATGGGGAGAGCCAGGGAAGGAGGAGGGGGAGGGGGAAGGGGGAAATAGGGTGGTCAGTGGTGGTGGGATTGGAGTTCAGTAACTCGGAATAGATTGATGCTATTGTTATTCAGAATTGGAAGTGATTTTTAATTCTTCTAATGTTTTCTGGATAATGATTGTTATAAGACGCTCAGAGCCATCTGAAGTTTGTGATTTAAGTCAATTTTTTGATTGAGCCCAGTTTGCACAACTGGCCAGGGAAAGTTTGAACTTCCTGGGAAACTGTTATGTAATCCTTACTTGGGAAGCTCTGAGAGTGGTTTCAGGACCCCCATACACTGCCCTGGAGCTAAAGAGGTATGACCTATTATGACAAACTCAAAGTTTCCATGGTTTGGACATGACATGGTTGTAATATAAAGGATTAAAAGATGGAATTACTAATGTGTGACATGGATGATAATATATCATTGATATCAGTCCAGTCATGTGTTAGACTTGAGAAATAGAGAAAGGTTAGAATCATGCCTAGAAGCAACATTCTTAGGAGCACAGTGGAGAACATGCCCCTGTCTACAACAACAGGAATGAAGTGGTCAAGAGCTTCAAGTTTCTAGGTGTCACATCACCAACAACCTGTTGTGGTCCTCCTTACTGGCATTATAGTTAAGAAAGCCCACCAGTACCTCTATTTTCTCAGGACGCTAAAGAAATTCAGCATGTCCATTACGAGTATCACCATTCTTTATACACTACTGGAAGCATCCTTTCTGGATGTATTGCAGCTTGGTATAGCTCCTACTCTGTCCAGAATCAAAGGAAATTACAAAGGGTTGTGAATATAGCCCAGTCCATCATGCACCCCAACCTCCCACCCATTGACTTCATCGACACTTCCTGTTGCCTCAGTAAAACAGCCAGCATAATTAAGAACCTCACGCACCCCAGACATCTTCCCTTCCATCATCTTTGGAAGAAAGTTACCAATCGATTCCAGAACATCATCTTTCCTGCTGCCATCAGACTTTTGAATGGACTATATTATGAACGGACAATATATTATGTTGATCTTTCTGTAGATCCTATGACTGTAACATCACATTCCGCACACTTTCCTTCTACGCTACATACTCTACAAACAATATGTTTTGTCTTTATAGCATACAAGAAATAACACTTTTCTCTTCATCACTATACATGTGACAATCAAATCATGCCTACTCTGTAATCTGTTTAGAGGCAGTACTATTAAAACAAGTGTTCAGCAGATAACAGAGTATGACTATAATCTGTTTAATAACCAAGTATCGTGACTAGAATCCATGGATTAGAAGAACCATCTCAGAGCAAAAGCATTCTTTCTATATGTTCTCTCTTAAAATGAACAAGTCTCCGCATAAGTAGTGCATCTTGTTAGACAGTAAGGAATAAAATGTACCAAGTAGGATATCATCTAACCTTCAGAAAGGAATAGGAGCAATAGGAAAAAATGTGGTTTGTGGGTGATGTACACCTAGGGTGTTTCATGGGTTGACAGGAGTTTTTATTTATCTCTGAAAGTTACTGTGTACATAAAGTCCTTTGGTCTTCATTTTGCTGCCCGAGTTTATGTCAGCTTATGCTTGTTTCTCAACTCAATTTGTGTGGAATAGGTCAGCAGAACCCAAAAGATAAAGGCATTTTAAGAGTAAATTATGCTCTTTGCTAACAGAGTGGCTGTGATGTTTTTTACTGGTTTGAAAATCATCCTGGCAAATCTCCACTAATGGTGACTATTTATGGTTTTTGAGGATGCTCTTAAAATTAATTATTTTTTGCTGCAAACATACTAATAGGCATCTTTTAAATATCAAAATACATTCCATTCTCTCTGAATCTGATCACTGGATGCCAGTGTGTGGTTTCTGTGTTGTTTATAAAATCATTTTCAGTTATTTAAAATCTGCTTAATCTGGTGGTCCACACACTTGGATCAAAATTGCTCATTTTGACAAACCTATATTTAGCAGTGTTTGAGACAGTGGTAATATTACTAAATGAACAGTCTTGAGATCTAGGCTAATGCTCTGGGGACAGAGATTCAAATCCTATCATGGCAGCTGGTGGAATTAGAATTCAATTACTAATTCTGGGGTATAAAGCTAGTATCACTAATGATTACCACGTAACTATTGTTGTAAAAATCCATGTGGTTCAGTCAGATCTTTAAGGGAAGGAAATCTGTGACTCCAGATACACAGTAATGCATTTCATTCTTACCTGCCCTCTGAAATTACCTGGCAATCCATTCAGTTCAAGGGCTATTAGGGACAGGCAACAAATTTTGGACTTGGCACCCACATACATGAAAAAAAAAATAATGAAGTCCTCTTGTATTATCACTCAAATGACATCATGGAAAATTTTTAATGCAAATGATGATAAAAACAATTGCTGAATTGAGCTGGTTCATTCAGCAAATGTGTTTGGATGAAAAATTGAGCAAAAAGAAAATTCAATTCCGTAAAATAGCAGTATTTGGCTAAGTTCAAATATGGATTGCTAATTGTGCCAACAGACCCAGTGCACTGGCCTTGTTTGATCAGCAACACAGCCTCCACAACTATCAACCTAACTAAAGTCAATTATATTCCAATCAAAAAAAAGGGGAACTCATTTTATTTCCTTCCTTTCTTCTGTTGAGCTCAGTTTTGCTTCCCTAAGTCTTGTTCATAATGAGATGTATGGTTTGGCATCTCTTACCTAATTGTGTTTTCTTATAAGTAGAATTTTAGTGTGCTGAAAGCATGCTAGTTCCTAGTTTCCTGAACCTTTCTACTGGATCATGAGATGATCCTTGAAATGATTGCTGTTAGGTTGATCCTCAACAGTGCTCAGAGACTGGTTGAGTTGGATAGTTGTGAGAGGTAAATAGCCTCTCAAGTTGTGCTCTAGTATCCATAATAGCTGAGTCAGAACAGAATCTTTTGTCAATGAAAGATTCAAATCTAATAGCAGCAACAATACTGGATTAGGGATCTTTCCTAAAGTCACTCACACATTCCTTAATATTCCCACTGGTATTTCTGTAGTTAACACGTAGACTTTTGCATTACTTTCGTTGATGCCTAAGCTGAAGTACAGTCACTCAGACATTAATAAGGAAATTGTTAAAGGATAGAATGAACGGTTTCTGTTCATTAATGAGCTCTTATTAATACAATAGGATCTGAGCCTGGCCCTTATCTAGATTCTTCTGTATATCTCCTTGGTTTGCTGAGTGTTTCACTAGGTACTCCTGAGATAAATATATTGAGCCAGTAGTTGCTAATTTGGAATTGATGCTTCATAGGAGGATTTAGTAGCTTACTCATTTCTTCAACAACAATTTGCAAAAGGTGCACTGTCTGAAAGCAATCCTTTCTGGGCACAGCTGGACACTTTTCAGAGATACTAGAATGAAATGTACTGATTATTTTGTAGTGATCCTTTCTCTTCATACAGTATTTGCCTATTATATGATAGTGGGATTATAAGAAAGTGGGATCTTGTCCAGACCTAATTTGAAGAGATATTTAATGAATTAATTAAATACAATACCATTTAGAAATAACACATTGCCTGTGCTGTTTTTCTTTCACAACTATTTCACTCACTGAAACAACGTTATATTCTGGAAAGAAACTCAAACTAAGCACACACAGTCTTAGAGCAAAATGAATAGGCACAAATTAATAATACTGCCTAGTACATGAAATTGTGATTGATTTCGAGATGTTATATTGACCAAATCCTGCAATCATTCTTAAGTGCTGTGAGTACTTGGTTGCTGAAAAGAATCGTAATAGCAGCTGTTTCATATGTCACTAATAAATTGGTTAATGAAAACAGCTGTCAATGTGATTTCTTTGGGTAAACTTATTGATAAGGGACTTTCACAGGAAGCACTTAGCAAAATCTGCCACATGTGTTGCCAATGTTTTCACAAACAAGAGAAAAAAATAAGAAACCTTAAAGGCAAATGATGTAATGTGTGCTAGCAAACATTTAAAAATCTTGACAATCCTATTAGAATTCAAACAGAAAACTTTCAGTAAAAGCACTGGTATCATGTATTCTTCTGGCATTTTTGCTTCTCCAGAATTACAATTCTCCATGTGATTCCTGACTTTCAAGGGCAATCCTTTGTTTAATGGGCTGTTCAATATTAAAATGATTAAATCCTTGGCACTGTACCTTGGACATAGAGATTTCCAATAATCAGCTGCAGACAATCTCTCAATAAGCCTCTAGTTGTACCTTCTAATTTGGTAGTTCATTTTATATCAACATTATTATGGATCAAGGACACAGAAAGTTGAACATAAGCATCTCCTATTTCAAATAGGCTTTAAACAGAAAAGTATAGGCTACAACCCTCTGATTCATAAATAACGAAGTCCATATAGAATTTCTCCTGTTTACAATGTGTGCTAAGTCCACAAAATTAATGCCATAACCACACTCAGCAGTGAGGGGTACAGCTGCTCCGCATACCCCTCACTATCCTTGGGTGGTGAGGGAACCAACAAGAGGGAAAAGCATTCTTGACCTCATCCTCACCAACCTGCCTGCTGCAGATACATCAGTCCATGACAAAATCTATAGGAGTGACCACTGCACAGTCTTTATGGAGCTCCTCCATTGTTGTGTGTTACGCTAAAACTATCCGAAGTGAAATAGACTTCTAACAGATTGAGTAACTTAACTGGACATCCATGAGGTACTGGGGGCCATCAGCAGCAGCAGAATTGTATTCAACTACAAACTGGAACCTCAGTATATCCCCCACAGTACTTTACTAACAAGTCAGGGTGGTATAATAAGGAGTGTGGAGGGCATGCCAGAAGTAACATCAGGCATAGCTAAAAATGAAGTTACAATGCAGGATTACTTCTGTGCCAGATAGCTTAAGCAGCAGTTGTAGACAAAGCTAATCAATTCTATGACCAATAGATCAGATCTGAGCTGTGCAGTCCTACCACATTTACCATGAATGGTGGTGAACAGTTAAACAATTCACTGGAGGAAGAAACTCCACAAATATCCCCATCCTCAATGACTGTGGAATCCAACACAGCAATGAAAATGATAATGCTAAAGCGTTAGTGACAATCTTCATATTGGGCTCCTTCAGTGGTCCCCAGCATCACAAATGTAAGTCTTCACTCAATTTGATTCACTCCATTTGATGTCAAGAAATGATTGAATGTACTACATACTACAAAGGCAATGGGCCCTGACAATATTCTAGCAATAGAACTGAAGCCATATGCCAGCCCAAGCTGTTCCCTGTACAGCTACAACACTGACATTTACCTGGCAACGTGGAAAATTGTCCAGGTATGCCCTGTACACAAAAGGAAGGACAAATCCAAGCTGATCAATTACGGCCCCATCATCTATACTCTCGATCATCAGTAAAATGATGGAAGGAGTCTTCAGTAATGCAATCAAGCACCACTTACTCAACAATAATCTGCGTACTGATGCTAAGTTTTGCCTCACCTGACCGCATTACAGCCTCAGTCAAACATAGACAAAGGAGCTGAATGCCAAAGGTGCAGTGAGAGTGATTGTCCTTGACGTCAAGGTAGCATTTGGCGGAGTAGGGATCAAGGAGCCCTGTCAAAACTGGAGTCGATGAAACATGAGGGGGAAACCCTCTGCTGGTTGAAGTAATACCTGGCATAAAGAAAAATGATTGTTGTTGTTAGAGATCAAGCATCTCAGGACATTATTGCAGGGTAGTGTCCCAGGCCCAATCATCTTCAGCTGCTTCATCAGCAAACATCCTTCTATCATAGGGGGCACCACAGTGGCACAGTGATTAGCTCTGCTGTCTCTCAGTGCCAGGAACCCAGGTTCGATTCCACCCAGGTACGGAGTTTGGGGCTATTCGGAATGGGCTTAGAAACCCTATGGTGTAGAAGGAGATCATTTGGCCTATCGATTTTGCGCTGACTCAGGCACAACTCAGACTCTGATCTATAACTCCATATATTTACCCTTCTAATCCCTCATCCCGGGACACTAAAGGGCAATTTAGCATGGCCAATAAACCCAACCTGCACACCTTTGGAATATCGGAGGAAACCGGAGCACCCAGAGGAAACTTATGCAGACACAGGGAGAATGTGCAAATTCCACATAGACAGTGACCCAAGCCAGGAATTGAAACAGGTACCTGGAGCTGTAAGGCAGCAGTGCTAACCATTGAGTGCCACCATGCTGGGGCTGATTGTCAAGTAAGAACCAGTTACTGGCTGGAGATTTGCTTATACAGATAATTCAAGTCAGTTGCTACCTTGAAGCTGTAGAGAGAAGTAACTCTTTCTCTCTCTCAAGTCTGGAGATTGGGATCTGCCAGAGACTCTGCATTTCGTGCTGTTTAAGGATACATCCTTTTTTGGAAATTGCTGTCTGGCCATCAGAAGACAAGTGTTTGTCAGTACCTTTCCAAAGAGGTTAAAAGGCTGGAAACTTGGCACTCATGTGAACATTTCTGTTGTGTGTTGAATCTGGCATTTTTTCTCAATCTAGTCTGTCTAATTCTGTTTAATACTCTCTTGATACAAGACTGGTTGTACAAATTGGAAGGTAGCTAACGTAAGCCTATTATTCAAAATGCGAGGGAGAGAGAAAATTACAGACCAGTAAGATTCACACCAGTACTAGGAAAGTTGCTAGAGGTTATTATCAAAGATTTCATAGCTCAGCATTTGGAAAGCAGTGGTATAATCAGACAAAGTCAACATGGATTTACAAAGGGTAAATAAATCATGCTTGATGAATTTATTGTAATTTGTTCAGGACATATTAATAGAGTTGACAAAGGAGAACTGGTGGTAGTAATTTATTTAGAATTTCAGAAGGTTTTTGACAAAGCTTGACATAGCAGACTACTTTATAAGCTAAAGTGCATAGTCACTCAAAATGGGAGTGAGTGACTATGAATTTTGAGTGACTATGAGACCCTCTCTCACACTTTTGAACTCCAATGAATACAATCCTAACCATCTTATTCTGTTTTCATATGACAGACCTGCTAACCCCAGGAATCAGACTGGTAAACCTTCATTGCACTCCCTCTATAGTAACAACATCCTTCCTTAAATAAGGACACAAAAACTGCACACTGTACTCCAGGTGTGGCCTCATCCTGTACAATTGCAGCAAAGTATCCCTATTCCTACAGTCAAATCCTCTTGCTATGAAGGACAACATAAAATTTGCCTTATTTACTGCCTACTGAACCTGCGTACCTACTTTCAGTGATTCTACACAAAAACGGCGAGGTCTTGCTGACTATCCTCTCTCAGTTTACATCCATTCAAATAATAATCTGCTTTCCTACTTTTGCTACGAAAGTGGATAACTTCACATTCATCAACATTTGCTACTCATTCAGCCTGTCCAAATCAATCTGAAGTATCTCTTTATCTTCCTCATAGCTCATCCGCCCACCAACTTTGTATCATCTGCAAATTTGGAGATAATGCATTTAGTTCCTTTTTTTAAATCATTAATATATAATGTGAACAGTTGGAGTCCTAGCACAGATCCTTGTGGTACCCCACTAGTCATTGCCTGTCAATTGGAAAAATCTCCATTTGTGCCAGTCCTTTGCTCTCTATCTGCTAACCAGTTTTTGATCTATCTCAAGACACTACCACAATCCCATGCACTTTAGCTTATAAAGTAGTCTGCTATGTCAAGCTTTGTCAAAAACCTTCTGAAATTCTAAATAAATTACTACCACCAGTTCTCCTTTGTCAACTCTATTAATATGTCCTGAACAAATTACAATAAATTCATCAAGCATGATTTATTTACCCTTTGTAAATCCATGTTGACTTTGTCTGATTATACCACTGCTTTCCAAATGCTGAGCTATGAAATCTTTGATAATAACCTCTAGCAACTTTCCTAGTACTGGTGTGAATCTTACTGGTCTGTAATTTTCTCTCTCCCTCCCATTTTGAATAATAGGCTTACATTAGCTACCTTCCAATTTGTACAACCAGTCTTGTATCAAGAGAGTATTGAAAAATGACCACCAATTGACCTATTATTTCCAGGGATGAAAATTACCAGTCCTTGGTTATTTATTCACCTATAATCCCATTAATTTCCCTGAAACCATTTCTCTATTAATACTGATTTCCTTCAGCTCCTCACTAAGTTTCTCTCAGAATTTCTTGTACATATTCATATCTTCTTTTGTGAAGCCAGAAGCAAAGTGTGAATTTAGTTCCTCAGCCATTTTTTTGTTCCCCTTTATGAATTCTTCATTTTTGTCTGTAAGGGGACTACATTAGTTTTTGTCAATCCTTTTGTTTTTACATACCTGTAGAAACTTTTACAGACAGGTTTTTCTGTTCACTGTTGGCATACTTTCATACTTTATTTTCCCCTTCATAACCAATCCTTTGGTCCTCCTTTGCTGAATTTTAAACTGCTTCCAACCATCAGATCTTTTCCTTCCCAATGTATATGCTTATTCATTGAGTCTAATTTTCCTTGTTATCCAGGTGGCATGGTGACACAGTGGTTAGCACTACTGCCTCACAGCACCAGGGACCTGGGTTCGATTCCTGGCTTGGATTACTGTCTGTGTGGAATTTGCAGATGCTCTCCATGTCTGTGTGGGTTTCCTCTGGGTGCTCTGGTTCCCTCTCGTAGTCCAAAGATGTGTGGGTTAGGTGGATTGGCCATGCTAAATTGCCGTTTAGTGTCAGAGGGAGTAGCTAGGGTAAATGTATTGGGATAGGTAAGGCATGAGTAAATTTGTGCTCAGTGCAGACTCAATGGGCTAATTGGCCCACTGCAATGTAGGATTCTATGATTCTATATGATCCATGTTTAGCCACAATTCCCTTACTAAAGAGGAAATACCAAAGAGGAATAAACAACTGCTGGAGTTCACCTGTGGTCCTCTATCATTTTCTTCTCTTGTTCCCTTTTCTGTCAGGAGCGGGGAATTCAGCAGGACTGATGATGGCCTGAGTCTCCATGGTTGAAGACCTGGATGTGACCTCTCCTCTGAGATGCCGTTCTCCTCCAGTTGTGCCTACATTTACCAGAAGGTCGCTGACACCCCATCCGAAAAAGCCTCGCTCTGCTTTTGCATATTGACCATTGCTGGAATGAAGGTTTCTCAGAGGCCTGACACCTTTCCTGGGGAGCCATCAGGCTTCTGACTGACTGTTCCCATGGATGTTGCCTGGTATGGAGGGCAGGTCTTATGAAGAGAGGCTGAGGGATTTGAGGTTGTTTTCGTTAGAAAGAAGGCGGCTAAGAGAAGACCTTATTGAAACATATAAGATGATTAGAGGTTTAGATAGGGTGGACAGTGATAGCCTTTTTCCTAGGATGGAGAAAGCTAGCACGAGGGGACATAGCTTAAATTAAGGGGTGGTAGTTATAGGACGGATGTCAGAGGTAGGTTCTTTACCCAGAGGGTGGTAAGGGTATGGAATGCCATGCCTGCTGCAGTTGTAGATGCACCAAGTTTGGGGGCGTTTAAGAGGTCAGTAGATAAGTTTATGGATGAAAAGGGAATGGTTTAGGTTAGAGGGTCATTGCTTTTTCTTAATTGGTTGGCGCAACATTGAAGGCCGAAGGACCTGTTCTGCGCTGTAATGTTCTATGTTCTATGTTCCTATGTGCAATAGCTGCAGGATGGTGCTTATCAGAGAGTACCTCAGAAGGCTACCAAGTAACGTTTCCCAGTGAGGTGAGTATCTCTGTGCTGGTGTTTGATGCTGCTGAGCACAGTTACAAGATTTCAGTGTGCTCCCTAGAGTTCTGGTCTGGGGTCCTTGGAAGGATTGAATGGAACTCTGGATGGCCCAGTCTCATCTGGTGGAGATCCTACTAGGCAAATGACTTGGTATCAGCTGGTGGAGATGTCAAGGGTTGTGGAAGGTGATAAACTAATATGAGGTATGTCATCTGGACCACTGTGCTTTGAGCTCATTCTGGCTTGGGACCTGTTGACCTCACAGTCAATAACAGCTCGCTCTTGGGTCTCACTCGCAATTCCCATGGCCTTCCCCTCAGAGAGTGTGAGGAATCATACTTCATTGACTCCCTGCCCATCTTTGTCCGCTCTGTTTTGTTGATGGCAGTCTTTATATACAGGGACAGTAAGATGACAGAGTGAGAAGGTGGCCTGATTTCCCCCCCACTGTGGGGTGTAGGTGGTATGTGCAGGCATAGGACCCGGCCAATCAGGGGTTATGGTGTGGATTGCAGACGTTGTGGGGTGGATGGTTCTAATGGGGATTCTGTGTGACCATATTAGATAGAGGGGATTTGGGGTGAAGTGGCAGAAGGATATGAATGATGCCAAGAGCAGGGAAATGGGCACGCATCCTTGTAGATTGGAGGAGGTTGTTCATCTTCTTGTGGCCTAGCATGCCAGCCCTCTTAGTAAAGAGGCTTGGGTCACTGTCTGTGTGGAGTTTGCACGTTCTCCTCATGTCTGTGTGGATTTCCACCGGGTATTCCAGTTTCCTACCACAGTCCAAAGATGTGCGGGTTAGGATGATTGGCCATGCTAAGAAATTGCCCCTTAGTGTCTAAGGATGCGTAGATTAGAGGGATTAGTGGGTATAATATGTTGGGATATGAGGGGTAGGACCTGGGTGGGATTGTGTTTAGTGCAGCCTCTTTGATGCAGAAAGAGGCTGAAGGTCCTCTTTCTGAACTGTAGGGTTCTATGATTCTCTATAATTCTATGATAAAGGTCCTGTCACTCACTGAATCAGCCACCGTTTCTGATGATGCTGTGATCTTGGCTGACACCAACCTTCTGCCAACTTTCGGGAAGAGTATGGCCCTCTTCTCCTCCACAATTTCTAGCATCCTCTTCACTTTTGATTCCAGGAATCTGAAGAGCGCTGACCTTTTCCCTGTCATTTATTAGCTGAAGTGAAAGTGCTGTTGAAGGAAGCATTGAAACACTGCTCCTGTTTGTAGTGGGCTAACAGTTGATTCCCGACAGCTGAGAACTAGCTACCAGATATCAGAAGGTCAGCATGGAACAAATGGTGGGAGAGTTGACCCATTAGCACAGGTTAAATGGGGCATGCAGATCACTGCTAGTGGCAGCAGGAGACACTCCAGTTTTCCCACTAGCATGGACACTTAATCCCAATTCAGGAGAATCGAGATCTCTATCTTAAAAGTAAAGGAGCATGTAGGGGTCTGCCATCAACTTGATGCAGTGCTTTTCTCAGAGCTTGGAGTCAAGCTCCAGTAAACACATTTGCGGACATAACTATAAGGCAGAGTCTGATGGCCAACATCTAAGCTTCCATTGCAGCAAAGGTATCATTCATTCCATATCTGACTTTTTCAGGGGAATCTCAGCCTGGTGCAATGCAATCAGGATTCAGAATACTAGTAAACAAAACAGTTCTTAAAGCATCACAGCATCATTGCAATCTGTTCCTGAATACACCTGTTTCTAGCTCTACTGCTTCACAACTTCAAAGATCAGGATTTGATTCCCGGCTTGGGTCACTATTTGTATGGAGTTTGCACATTCTCCTTGTGTCTGCATGGGTCTCCTTTGGGTGCTCCGGTTTCCACCCCCAATCCAAAAATGTGAGGATTATGTTTGATTGACCATACTAAAATTGCCCCTTAGTGTCCTGTGATGTGTAGATTAGAGAGATTAGTGGATAAAATATATACTGATATGGGGGTAGGGCCTGGGTAGGCTTGTGGTCAGTGCAGACACAATGGACCGAATGACCTCTTTCTGTACTGTATGGTTTCTATGATTCTATGACTCGCTCTCTTGCTGCAGATCCTTTCAACCCTCATCTTCATTGTTCTTCTCAAAGTTTGTCCTCCTCTGCATGGCTTCTACTCATTTTCCCAATTGTGCTTAATGTCAAGAGGACGTTCCACAAAACCCATTCAGTTCTAGTTGGTGTAAAGCTTTAAAGTCAGAGAAAGCTTTTCAGCACTTGCTCACCTAATTCCATGGATTTATGCATCTTGAAATAATAATGCAAAACATCAAACATTTGTAGTATTGTACAAACATCCAGAAGAAATCAGTTAGCACCTAACCCGTAAGTCATTGAATAGGCAATAGTGAGAGTCAGATATCCTTTACATCACTCAATATGTCAATATGTTTTGAGCCCTGCATGCTTAAAATAAGTTGCTTGAACATTGATGTCAATTCAGTGCTGCAAGTTGATTGATATCATGATCTGTTTTCTCTGCATAATTCTAGTGGATGTGAGTTGTATGCATCCTAATGTCTTTACCAGATTGATATAGGGCAGAGCTATGTGTATGCATATAGTTGAAATAATCTTAGTCCCTGAGCAACACTTAGAGCTTCGGATCACCAGAGCTACTAAACCCAGCACCATGCCCTTTTCTTTCTCTCCTGCTGCCTCAGGCACTATTCTTATTCCTTATGTCAAGGATTGAAAATTTGAATGAAGCCATCTTCAAGTAGGTTGATATTGACACAATAATAAACCTAATAATATAGTTCAATTGTTAGGACAACAAAAGTAGGTTTTATATTTGTTTTGATGAACATTAGAAATGTGGTATACTGAAGCTCCAACAACACTAAGAAGCTTGCCTCCATCGAGGATGCTTGATTGGCACCTTATCCAGTACCTTCAACATTCACTCCCTCCATCATTGATACATGGTGGCAGCAGTATTTACTGTTGTAAGGTGTTAGTCATAGTTTGGTAGGTCTTTTAAAAGTACAAAGAAGAAGAACAAAGAACAAAACAGCACGGGAAACAGGCCCTTCGGCCCAACGAGCCCGCGCTGCCACCCCGATGTTCCCACCTCTATGCGCAATCCCTGTCAATGTTTATAGATCTATGGATTAAAAACCAAATTTGAGACAATTTAGGGGGAGGTATGCATTAAGATATCTAGGTAGTTCAACAGTATTTGCTAATTACACAAAATTATATACATAGGGACAGGAAAAGTTCAAGGTAAGAGCTGTCTCCATATTTGATTTTACATATGGTTCTGTCTAAGATTACACCGATCCCTAAATGTAGGTCATATGTTCTCTTACATAATTAGGGAATTGGTGTAGGAGAGAGGCATCACATTTCTGAGGCATTGGGACCAATCCTGAGGCAGGTGGAGTCTGTACAAACTGCATGAGTTACACCCTAACTGGACTGGGACTAACATCCTCACAAGGAGATTTACTCGTGCTATTGGAATAGTTTAAACTGGCTGTTCAGTGAGGTCAGAACCTGAAGGGAACTCAGAGAACTGTAAACTACAGTTGGAGAAAGGAAGGAAGTAATAGAATCTAAACCAAGTAGGCAAATATATGGAGGATATCAAATAAGATTAGTGAATTATTGGGACAGATAATCATGTGGAATTATAACTTTCTAGTGATAAAGGAGACTAAGCTCAATGGAGGGCAGGAACCTAAATATTCCTAGGTACAAGGAGTTCAGAAAAGTTAGGAAAAGAAGGAGGGGAAGTGATATTTGTTGAGGAGAGCTGGAGAAAGAAGATGTCCCAGAAGTTTCAAGCACAGAAGCAATTTGACTAGAGCTGAGGAACAAAGAGAATGTGATTATAGTGCTCCGTGTGGTCTATGGACCATCAACTAGTGAGAAGGATATAGAAGAACAAATCTGCAGGGAAATTACAGACAAACATTATAAATTAGTTACAATTGAGGACTTAAACTACCCAGATATAGACTGGGATAAAGGTAGTATAAAGGGCAGAAAGGTGTAAGCATTCCTAGATTATGTTCAGGAGAATTTTCAACAGCATTTTGTGTCCAGCCCCAACAAGAAAGAATGCCCTGTTAGACTTGGCTCTTGGAAATGAAATGGACCAAGTAGATCAAGTGATGTAATATTTAGGAGAGAGAGTGATAATTATATCATAAGGTATAGAATGGTAGTAGAAAAGGAAAATGGGCGATTGAGTGTAAGAATAATTAACTGAGGAGAGTCTACTTCACTGGCTAAGAACAGAGCTGGGCCAGATAGACTGGAACCAAAAATTGGCAGTAAATCTGTAATTGAATAATGGGCAACCTTCAAAACAGAAATGGCCTGGACGCTGTCAAGATACATTCTCAAAAGGGAAAGGTGGGGCAAACAAATCCAAAGTTTCCTGGATGAAAAAGGACAGTGGCACAATGGTTAGCACCGCTGCCTCACATCACTGAGGACCCAGGTTCGATTCTGGCCTTGGTGGCTGTGTGGAGTTTGCATGTTCTCCTGTGCCTCTGTGGGTTTCCTTCAGGTGCTCCAGTTTATTCCCACAATTCAAAAGTGTACAGATTAGGTGGATTGGCCATGCTAAATCACCTTTTATGTCCCAAATGTATAAGTTAGATGGATTAGCCATGGGAATAGGGGGATAGGACAGATTGGTTGAGTAAGATGCTCTGTCAAAGAGTCAATGCAATTTTGATAGGCTGAACGGCCTCTTTCTGCACTGTAAGGATTTTATGGTTGTAGAAAGTGTGCTTGAGGACCAGGCTGAATACAGAAAGTTCAGAGAGAACATAGAACATAGAACATTACAGCACAGAACAGGCCCTTCGGCCCTCGATGTTGCGCCGACCAATATATAAAGCAATGCCCCTCCAAACTAAACCATTCCCTTCTCTTCCATGTACTTATCAATTAACCTCTTAAACGCCACCAAACTTGGCGCATCTACAACTGCTGCAGGCAGGGCATTCCACTCCCGAACCACCCTTTGGGTAAAGAACCTACCTCTGATATCCGTCCTATAACTATCACCCCTTAATTTAAAGCTGTGTCCCCTCGTGCTAGCTTTTTCCATCCTAGGAAAAAGGCTATCACTGTCCACCCTATCTAAACCTCTAATCATCTTATATGTTTCGATTAGGTCCCCTCTTAGCCGCCTCCTTTCTAACGAAAACAACCTCAAATCCCTCAGCCTCTCTTCATAAGACCTGCCCTCCATACCAGGCAACATCCTGGTAAACCTCCTCTGTACCCTCTCTAATGCCTCCACATCTTTCTTATAATGCGGGGACCAGAACTGCACACAATACTCCAAGTGCGGCCGCACTAGAGTTTTGTACAGTTGCAACATGACATTGCGGCTCCGAAATTCAATCCCCCTACCAATAAAAGCTAAGACTCCATATGCCTTCTTAACAACCTTCTCGACTTGACTGCCTACTTTCAGGGATCTATGCACATACACACCAAGATCCCTCTGTTCATCAACACTACTAAGAATCCTACCATTAGCTCTATACTCTACACATTTATTATTCCTGCCATAGTGCATTACCTCACACTTTTCCACATTAAACTCCATTTGCCACCTCTCGGCCCAGCTCTGCAACTTGTCCAAGTCTCTCTGCAAACTATAACACCCCTCTTCACTATCTACCACTCCACCGACTTTAGTGTCATCTGCAAATTTACTAATCCATCCCTCAATACCCTCATCCAGATCATTTATAAAAATTACAAACAGCAGGGGCCCCAAAACAGACCCCTGAGGTACACCACTTGTCACCGAACTCCACGATGAATATCTCCCATCAACCACCACCCTCTGTCTTCTATCTGCTAGCCAATTCCTAACCCAATTAGCTAAATCACCCTCTATCCCATACATCTGCATTTTCTGCAGAAGTCTTCCATGGGCCACCTTATCAAACGCCTTACTAAAGTAAGATAGGGGATGAAAAAACAAATAACAGAAGCAGAGATCGATTATGAGAAAAAACTGCTGGTATAAGGAGAAGTAGGCTTGATTAAAAGCCAGAGGAGGAACCTCTGTCACAAGAAAAGTTCAAAATTGATAAGGCGGAAATATTGGGTAAAGTGCTAGCACTGAAGTTGAGAAGGCACTGGGACTGGATGAGAGCCATCTAAGGAGAATAGAAATTGTGGGGATAGTGGCCATAATCTTTCAATCTTCTCTAGACTCAGGAGAGATGTCAGAAGATTGGGAATTGCAAATATTATGCTCTTGTTCAAAAAGGCTGTAGGGATAGTGCAATTAGGACAAGTCAGCATAGATTTCTAATGGGAAAATCATGTTTAAATAAGTTGTCGGAGTTTTATAAACTCCAACTCCAAAATCCTTTTATAAAAGGATTTTGATGAGGGTATTGCTGTTGAGTTGAAGAGGTTGATGTGTTGATGTGGTATACATGGATTTCCAAAAGGCATTCAATACATGTCCATATCACAGAATTGTGAGGGAAGCTATAGCTCATCAATAAATGGGACGGTAGGAATGTGCATTCAAAATTGGTTGAATAATAGGAAACAAGAAGTAACAACTAATGATTATTTTTCAGACTGAAGGAAAGTTGGTAGTGAAGTTCTGCAGGGTTGAGTATTGGGACCCTTGCCTTTCCTGGTTAATGATCTAGATCTTTATCTGTGTTTCAAAATTTGTGGATGATACAAAACTTTGAAGTATTTTAAACTGAGAAGAACAGTTTAGAATGTCAAAAAGATGTAGACAAGTTGATAGACTGGGCACTTGAAGTTTAATGCAGAGAAATGTGAGGTGATTCATTTGGTTAGGAAGAACATGGGGAGACCAATATAAAATAAGAGGTACAATTCCATGGGACTGTAAATGCAGAGGAAATTGGGTATGTATGTGTGTAAATCATTAAGGGTGGCAGGAGAAAATGGTTAATAAAATATATGGTATCCTATGCTTTATTAATAGTGGTATAGAACAGTAGAATTTATGTAAGACACTAGTTAGACCTCAGCTGGAATTTTGTGTACAGTTCTAGGTTCCACACTATAGGAAGGATGTGAACAGATTTCAGAGAGTGCAGAAGAAACTTACGAGATTGGCACCAGGATTGAGAAACTTCAGTTATGAAGATAGATTGGGGAAGTGATATGCCTGAAGATTGAAAGGTGGCAAATGTTGTGCCTTTGTTTAAGAAGGGAAAAGCCTGAGAACTGTAGGCTGGTGAGCCATATGTAATGGGTAAATTATTAGAAGGTATTCTGAAAGACAGGCTCTGCAAGCATTTAGAAATGCAAGGACTGATTGGGGACAGCCAACATGTCTTTGTGAGTGGAAAATCATGTCTTTCAAATTTGATAGAGTTCTTTGAAGAGATCACCAAGGAGATACATGAGGACAGTGAAGTTGATGCAAGGCCTTTGACAGGATATTGCATGGTGAGTTGTTGCATACGGTTAAATCTCACAGAATCCGGGGAGTGGTATCCAAATGAATACAAAATTGGCTTGATAACAGAAAACAGAGGGTGGTTACGGAGGATTGTTTTTGAAACTGGAGCCCTGTGGCCAGTGGTGTGCATCATGCATTGGTACTGAGACCACTGTTATTTGTCATTTATATGAGAATTTAGGAGGCATGGTTAGTAAATTTGCAGATGCCACCAATATTGATGGCACAGTGGACAGTGAAGAAGATTATCTAGGTTTGCAGTGAGATCTTGATCAATTGGGCCAGTGGGCTGATGAATGGCAGATGGAGTTTAATTTAGACGAATGCGAAATAATGCATTTGGTAGATTGAACCAGGACAGGACTTACTCAGTTAATGGTAGGGTGTTGGGAAGATTTATAGAACAAAGAGACATAGGGGTACAGGTTCATAGCTCCTTGAAAATGGAGTCACAGGTGGACAGAATGGTGAAGAAGGCATTCAGCATGCTTGGTTTTATTGGTCAGAACATTGAATACGGAGTGGGGATGTCTTGTTGTAGTTGTACAAGACATTGTTAAGGTCACGCATGAATGCTGTAAGCAGTTCCGGTCAACCTGTTACAGAAAGGATATTATTAAATTAGAGAGAGTGCAAAACAGTTTTTCTAGGCTGCTACCAGGACTTGATAGTTTGAGTTATAAGGAGAGCCTGGATAGACTGGACTTTTTACTCTGAAGTGTAGGAGCTTTGGGGTGATCTTATAGAGATCTATAAAATAATGAGGGGCACAGATCAGCTAGAAGTCAACATCATTTCCCAAAGGTAGGGGAGTCTAAAATTAGAGGGCACAGGTTTAAGTTGAGAGGAAGAGATACAAAAGGGTTCAAAGGGGCAAATTCTTTACACACAGGATTGTGAGTGTCTGGAACAAACTACCAGAGGCAGTAGTAGAGGCACATACAATTTTGTCTTTTAAGAAATATTTAGACAGTTACAAGTGTAAGATGGATATAGAAGGATTATGGGCTAAATACGGACAATTAGGACTCGCTTAGTGGTAAAAACTGGATGGCATGGGCAAGTTGGGCTGAAAGGCCTGACTCCACGCTATAAACTTCTATGATTCTAAGTTGGGATAATTCTCGTTGTAAGGAAAGGCAAAGAAGAAATTTGATAGAAGTGTTTAAAATCATGAAGGGCCAAATATAATAGCTGGTGGAAAACTGTTCCAGTCTGTAAAAAGATCAGGAATGAGACGGCAGAAATTTGAAGTAATTTGCAAAAGAAGCAAATGCCATGTGAGTGCAAGTGTTTGAGTCTGGAATGCACAGGTTATAACTATCTTGGAAGCAGGTTCTACCAAGACATTTATGAGGGCATTAAATAATTATTTGAATAGAAAAAATATGCATGGTTATGGGAAAAGGGCAGAAAAATAGCACGGAGTCATAATGCTCATTTGTAGAACTAGTGAAAGTATGATGGACCAAATTGCCTCCTTCTGTGCCATAATAATTCTGCAATTCTATATAGGCAGTACAGCAATCAGTGCCAATATGTTAGATGAAGCACTGAGTGGTGTAGAAGGGAACAAAAAGCTACAAATGGTCATTGAACAATTAGATAAGTTTGTAAAACTATAGTAGACTGAGTTAAATGTGGGCGAATGGGATTTTGGGTTTAAGAAAGGTAAAACAAAGCATTTTCTAAATGCTGTGAAGCTATGAAATGTAAAGAAAAAAGTTTTGAATTTTGAAGTTTAAGTTTTAAAGTTTACTTATTAGTGTCACAGTAGGCTTACATTGATACCAAAATGAAGTTACACAAAATCCCACAGTCGTCACATTCTGGCACCTGTTCAGGTACACTGAGGGAGAATTTAGCATGTCCAGTGCACTTAATTGGCATGTCTTTCAGATTGTAGGAGGAAACCAGAGTACTTGGAGGAAACCCAATAGACATGGAGACAATGTGCAGACTTTGCACAGACAGTGACCCAAGCCAGGAATCAAACCTGGGCTACTAGCACTATGAGCTGTGCTAACTACTATGCCACTGTGCTGCACCAAGAGATTCAGATTTAGCAATCCTTATTGATCTCCATATATGAAAAGCAATAAAAACTATGGATAAGTATAAAAAGTAGCTCAAAAGATGAATGAAATGTTAACCTTTAACTGAAGGATGCTGGAGCACAAAGGATGCTATAGTTTGCCTGGTATGGAGGGCATTAACTATGAGGAAAGGTCGAAGAAACTTGGTTAGTTCACACTGGAACGACAGAGGTTAAGGGGCGACCTGATAGAATTCTAAAAGATTATGAGGGGCATGGACAGAATAGATAGTCAAAAGTTTTTTCCCAGGGTGGAAGAGTCAATTACTTGGGGGGCAAAAGTTTATAGGAGATGTATGAGGCAAGTTTTTTTACATAGAGGGTGGTGGGTGTCTGGAACTCGCTGTCAAGAGAGGTAATGGAATCAGATATGATAGTGAGTTTTAAGGGGCATCTAGACAAATACATGAATAGGATGGGAATAGAGGGAATGGTCCCCGGAAAGGTAGGGGGTTTTAATTCAGTTGGGTAGCATCGTCAGTGCAGGCTTGGAGGCCGAAGAGCCTATTCCTATGCTGTAATTTTCTTTGTTCTTTCTTAGTTGAATAAATCTCTAGGTAGCCCCATCTTGAGTCCTGGGCACTGTGCTATGGAAAAATGAACCAACCTGAACAGAATGCAGTGGAGATTCCCCAAAACCAGATTCTCCAGAAATGTGAAGCAGTAATGACCACAAGGATTCATCACCTTCTTAATTGAAGAAATTCCTCCTTGACTAAGTCTCTTCTTTTTTATTCACTCAGAAGATGTGGGCATCACTGGCTGGGCTAGTATTTATTGCCTATAGCTAATTGCCCTTGAGTTGAGTGGCTCAGCCATTTCAGATGGTCAGTGGATCTGGAATCTTATGTAGACCAGGTGATTTACATTCCCCGAAGGACATTAGTGAACCAGACCAACAGTGACCATCATTAGTCTTTAAATTCCAGATTGTTATTGAATTCAAATTTCACCATCTGACGTAGTGGTGGTTGGAACGCGGGACCCCAGCACATTACCCAGAGACTCTGTCCAGTGATATTACCACTACACCATCAACTCCCCTGCCATATTTTCTAGGTTTGTATCTCCTTGAGTATGGAAGATCCAATGGTAATCTAATGGACATGTTTAATATGATTAAAGAAATTCACATGATAGAGAGAAAAACTATTTCCTCCAGTAAATAGCCCACAACCAAAGGGTAAAGTTAATACTAGACATAGACAGAGATGGCAGGAAGCATTTCTGGACTAATTAATGTGAGTCTGAAGTTCCCTCCCCACATAGCTTTTGAGGGTCAATCAATTGAAACTTTCAAAACAACTAGGGTGAGGGGGTAAGGTATAATTTGGATGCCAGAGGGAGTTTTTTCACACAGAGGGTAGTGGGGGTATGGAATGTGCTGCCAAGTAAAGTGGTGGAGGCAGGTACTCTGGAGTTATTTAAGAAATACTTAGATAGGCACATGAACAGAATGGGAATGGAGGGATATAGAAAACTGATTTAAAATAGGAATCATGAGCCTTGGGAGTCCCTGGGAAGTGTGTAAATAGATGATGATATTGATGTACTTGTTTTTATCCTACAGGTGCTTTGGTCCACCTTGTTGTCTAACGAGGGGCATACACGCGATGGTCGTGAGAGGACTGCTCTTGGACCTTTTTCGAGAGTATCCTACTGCTTCACATCGTTAGTGTATGCTTGACCTGGACCATCTGATGGGCAACACGACAGCGCAGTGACTATCGCTGTGCTGTGCAGATACATGGATTTGGGCCTGTGTCTGTGGGAGTTTGCGCATTCTCCCCGTGCTTGCGTGGGTTTTCTCCGGGTGCTCCGTTTTCCTCCCACATCCCAAAGATGTGCTCTTAGGCTAATTGGCAAAACAAATTCTCCCTAAATTGTCTCAAATTTGGTTTTTATTCCATAGATCTATAAACATGGACAGGGATTGCATGTAGAAGTGGGAACATCGGGGTGGCGGCGCGGGCTCGTTGGGCCGAAGGGCCTGTTTCCCGTGCTGTTTTGTTCTTTGTTCTAGTTATTCCTTGCTAAGTGCTATGAATCCCAAGTGGAATGGGTAAAAGAAATTAAGGTGCAGATTAGTAATGATCCAATTGAAAATTTCAAAACAGCTTGGGATGCTGAAGAGCTTACTCCAATATCTCGAACCTATATCTAGAATTCTTTTCTTAAACTTTTCAGTGCTTCAACATTTATTTTCTGTAAAATATTCCTTAAAACCTATCTCGCTAATCAAACTTTTTCTCACCTTTCCTAATAAACCAAACGGTTTGGTGTGGTGTCTTTTTTCTGTCGAGTAATGCTCCTGTGAAGTGTTTTGGGATGTTTTACTGTGTGAAATGTGTTATTTAACTGCAATTAGCTGTTGTTGAATGAGCCTTTGCAGCCTGGCCTATTTTGAACATTGTAAGCTATTATAATGATGCCTGGGATATGGAGCCAGTGTCTAGTCAAACAAATGGATGGTGAAGTTGAAAGGAAGAGATAAAAGATAAACAACAGATTTTGACATTGAAATATTATAGAATCCCTACAGCGCAGAAGGAGGCCATTCAGCCCATTGAGACTCTACTGACCACAATCCCATCCAGGCTGTATTCCTATAACCCTACACATCAACCCTGTTAATTTCCCAGATACTGGGCATGGCCAATTAATCTAACTCGCACACCTTTGGAGTATGGGAGGAAATCAAAACACCTAGAGAAAACCCACACAGACATAGGGAGAATGTGAATACTTCGCACGAACAGTGACCTGACGCTGGTATTGAACCGGGTCCCTGTGAGGCAGCAGAGCTAACCAGTATGTCACCATGCTGCCCATGAATTCATGTTAGAATGGAATAATTAGAATTAAAATAAGGGCACTAAGCATTAGTTATATCCATGACTGCAAAATACAGTGTTGTATTGTAGTCTCAGACACTAATCTATTTGAATTATTAGGTAAACTGACATGGGAGTTTCCACGCTATTGTGAAGACAAGTGTGCCCTCTGCTGTTCAATATTCCTTTGTATCTGCCTCTCAGTTAAATGGGTAGTCAAGATATGTGAACTGTTTAACATGTTTGCACCATTGCAAATTTGACAGTATACTTATTGTCATAAATTAGTACAAATTTAACTTGCCAATAGGCAGTAAAGTTATTTTGGTAGCAGCTATATGGTTGTTGCTTTTATTTACTAAAGAACCATTAAAATACCACTTTGTGCTTTCATGCTTTAAAATTTGGAACTGATGTTAAGTTAAAGGGCAATGGCAATTAAATCTGCAGTGACAAAAATGAAATAGCATCTCATCCTTTAAGAATGAAACTACTTCATGAGGAACAGATGTGATCCACACAATATAATTTTAATGAAATATAATTTTGCAATGTGTGCAGCATTAAGAAGATTGGCAGTTTATTGCCTATCCCAGTTATCCTTGAGGAGGATATGGTAAGCCATCTGCTTGACCACTGAAGATAATCCCACAATGGCATAAGGTGGCCAGTTCCGGAACCTTGACCCAGTGACTGGGCGAAATTTTACAGTTTCGCTTGAGTGAGATTGGAAATTTCTGCCTGAGGTCAATGGACCTGTTTTCCACCCCTTGCCCACTCTGATTCTGCAGTGAGTAGGGCAATAGAATTCTGGCATATATATTTAATCTAGGACAGTGCATGACTTGGAAGGTGTTTCAATGTACTTTCTGCTCAATCCACTGAAGGTCACCAGTTTGAGCACTATTTCCAAAGAAATCTTTGCAAATTACAGCAGTTTATGATATGGATAAGTCCACAAGCTAACCACAGTGTGCTGATGGCAGATGGGAGTGGATGTGTAGGACAGTGGATGAAATGTTCATCAAGCATCTTGGATCATCTCAGAAGTGTCAGTGACAGGATGCTTTAAAAATTGTTTTCTCAAAGCCATTCATGAACAATATATTTGCATGTGCATGTGTACATCTTATCCGAGGAGCAAGAAATTCAATTTAAAATAATGCAACAGCAAAGTTTTTTTTACTTAAAAAGGAACAGGTTAATTTATTTCACACAATTGCTCTTGAATTTCTTGAGAGAAGACAGTCACTAACACATACATGCACAAAGATTTTTTATTTAAAAAAAGGTTGTAAAAATTGGATCAGTTCAGCCTCTGTATTGTTTAGTGCAAACCTGAGAAGTTGAGGTGTTGCATTGTCTGAAGTGAAGGTCCTGAGGTTCTAACATTTTCCTGCAATAGCTGCAATTGTTTCCACTGTTGAATTTTCAAGAGCGGCTTTAGTAGGTGGAATAAAATATCCAGGATGGAAAGAATGTTCCTTTCTCCGTTCTTTCATTTTGCAGCAGACCAGTAGTTGTTTTTCGATGCCTCCCTCTGTTTCCTTGGGTTCAAGCTTCTCCAAAATGGTTCTATGTGGATCTACCAGTTTCTTGCACTTTTCAATTCAATGCTTTTTTTGCCAGTAAGCCAAAAATGTCCACTATTATAGAAAATAGGAGCAGGTGTAGGCTATTTGGCCTTATGATCATAGCTGATCATCCAACTTAATCGCCTGATTCCATCTTCCCCCCATATCCTTTGATCCTCTTCACCCCAAGAGCTATATATAACTCTTTTTTGAAAGCATATGATGCTTTGTCCTCAAATGTTTTCTGCAGTCGCAAATTCCACAGCTTACCACTCTGTGAGTGAAGAAATATCTCCACATCTCAGTCCTATCATATGACTTGCACAAGAATGATGAGTCACTTTCTACGTCAGGCAAGTGACAATTCCATTAAAGTTAGCTCAAATCCTCTTAACTCCTGTTGTGATCAAAAAGGTCAAGGTTATTCACTTATGAGTTAGTGCCTTTGCGTCTGGAGGAAAAGCCATCATGCTAATGAGTTTCTGTTTACTCTTTTGAAACACTCATTAGAGCTTTAGATGTAGATGTCTGACGATGTTTGACTGGCTGCAGAGGTTCCAGCTCAAATTCACAAGGAGAAAGTCAGGTAGCTCTCATCGTCCATTTTAGAAATAGATGCAAGTTTACAAATTGTGACCTTCAAAACAAAGTATTACAAATAATTTGTAATATCATAACTGGGCACAATAACAATCCTATGAGTTATTTTTCCAGTTGACAGTCCTACAGCATAAATTCAGTACTTAGCAAACAGCAAATTGGCAAACATGCTACCTGCTCTCATCAGCAACATGTACATTGAAAGGTAGCTTCCAATTCAAAACTACTTATGAAGAGTGATATCCTCTCTTCTTTAAGATGTTTAATAGAAATGTAAAATAACAATTGCAATCCGAATTTGTTGCATTCTTTGGATGTTGAATTTTGGAGCAGTGAGTGAATAATTGAATATCATTGTTCTCCTAGAACAAAGAACAAAACAGCACAGGAAACAGGCCCTTCGGCCCAACGAGCCTGTGCCACCACCTTGATGTTCCCACTTTCTCCCATGATCCCTGTCTATGTTTATAGAAATCTGCATTGGTATAGAAATCAGCATTGGAACCAAATTAGCGAGACAATTTAGGGAGAATTTGTTTTGCCAATTAGCCTAAGAGCACATCTTTGGAGTGTGGGAGGAAACCGGAGCACCCGGAGAAAACCCACGCATACACGGGGAGAATGCACAAACTCCCACAGACACAGGCCCAAATCCATGTATCTGCATAGCAACAGTGATAGTCACTGAGCTGTCGTGTTGCCCATCAACTGGTCCAGTTCAAGTGTACACTAACGACGTGAAGCACTAGGATACTTCGAAAAATCCAAGAGCAGCCCTCTCATGACCCATCGCATGTATGCCCCTTGTTGGACAACAAGGCAGACCAAAGTACCTGTAGGATAAAACAGAAATACATCTATATCATGCACAACTTATGCAATGGGGTCCGGGTCCATAGGTCTCTTAAATCTGCCCGGCAAGTGGAGGATGTGGTCAAGAAGGCATATGATGTACTGGCCTTCATTAATAGAGGAATTGAGTTTAGGAATTGGGAGGTAATGCTGCAAATTTATAAGATCCTTGTCAGACCCCACTTGGAGTATTGTGTGCAGTTCTGTGGAAGCTATTGAGAGGGTGCAGAGGAGATTTACAAGGATGTTGCCTGGATTGGGGGGCATGCCTTATGAAGATAGGTTGAGAAAGCTAGGTCTCTTCTCCCTGGAGAGACGAAGGTTGAGAGGCGACCTGATAGAGGTTTTTAAGATGTTGAGAGGAATAGATAGATGGTTCTCGGAGGCTATTTCCCAGGGCTGAAATGGTCGCTATGAGAGGACACAGTTTAAGATGCTGGGGGGCAAGTACAGAGGAGATGTTAGGGGTAAGTTTTTCACTCAGAGGGTGGTGAATGAATGGAATCGGTTGCCGTAAGTGGTGGTAAAGGCAAACTCACTGGGGTCTTTTAAGAGACTTCTGGATGAGTACATGGGATTAAATGGGATTGGGAGTTACAGATAGTTCTATGGCCAGATAGGTATAGATATGATCGGCACAACTTGTGGTCCAAAGGGCCTCTTTGTGCTGTAGTGTTCTATGTTCTATGTTAATTCCCAGGGAAGTCCCAAGGCTCATGATCCCTATTTTAAATAAGACTTCTATATCCCTCCATCCCCATCCTGTTCATGTACCCATCTAAGTATCTCTTAATTCCTTATTTTGATCTTGAATCCAAAGCTCAGGGTTTAGCCCACATAAATTTGGATAAAATTTGTCTCTTTTGTGGACTGAGTTTTCTTACTTGTTAGGGTACTAACTGGAACAATTACAGTTCAATACAGATTTATAAATTTTGATGAAAAATAAGGGATGCTGTAGAGAAAAATAATCTGATCTTCTTGAATGTTCTTCAAATTTGGCAACAGAAAGGTCCATCAGGAAACCAGATTACCAGCAGATAGAAGTCAAATCTGAATATTGTTGTCTCTTAACTGTCCTCTGAAGTGGACCAGCAAACTAAAGACTAACAATCTAGCAGAAAGCATTGTGCAACATGTCACAGTATCAATTAACCTTACTTGATCTATAAATGCCTGACACGATATGCTCAGCATAGCTGTGCAGAGCATAGTCAATCTGAGATTGACTATCAGAAAACAATCTCACAGAAGGAAATCTTGTGCTCCAGAGGAGAGCCCCAAAGATCTTAAGGGCCCAGCTTGCATTCACAGGCTGATTCCTATACACTTCCGCTTGCCAAACAATTGGTATAGAATGGCACACAACATGGGGGAATTCAGCTCCAGTTCACGTGAAGTCATCCAGCAAGGCATTTAGAGCTTACAGTTAATTGATTAATTTTATGAACATTGCAATGAGGTCCACAAGAAAGAAGCCTCTTGTGACAGATCACACCTCTTATCTGGAAATTCAGACTGCTATTATCATTGATCTAGGATCTAGAAGAAAGGAAAGAATAAAGAATTATATAGTACATTTCACAAACTCAGGACATTCCAAAGTGCTTTACAGCAAGTTACTTGATTATAAACTTGCAGGTGGCTATGTTCCTATGCATCTACTTCCATCCTTCTGGATGGTAGATGTCGTGGGTTTGGAAGACACCGTTGAAAGGGTGTTTGCACATTGCTGCAGTCATCTTGTAGATAATACACAAGAATTTTGCTGTGCATTGATGACAGAGAAAGTGAATGTTTAAAGTGGTGCCAGTCAAACAGGTTGATTTCTCATGGATTGTGTGGAGCATCTTTAGCGTTGATGCAGCTGTACTCATCCAGACATCATTGTGCCTTGTAGATGGTGGATGGGCTTTGGAGAGTCAAGAGATGAGTTGCGCATTGCAGTATTCCCAATGTCTAACCTCTTCTTGTAGCCATAATATTTATATTGCCGGTCTGGTTCAGTTTTTGGTAACCCCCAAATCATTGATAAGGAAAGATTCAGTGATGTTAATGCTTCTGAATGTCAGGGGCAGATGATTAGGTTTTCTTGTTGGAGATGATCATTGCCTGGCACTTATGTGGCACAACTATTATTTGCCACTTATCAGCCCAAGCCTGAATGTTGTCCAGGTCTTGCTGCATATGGGAACAGACTTCTTCAGTATCCTGAGAAGTCTGAATGATACTGAACATTGTACAATTATCAAAGAACAACAAAGAACAAAGAACAAAGAGCAACACAGCACAGGAAACAGGCCCTTCGGCCCAACGAGCCCACGCCGCCGTCCTAACGTCCTAATGACATATCCTTGTCTTTAGGCTATGCCTATTGTTGAAGATTCCCATATAGGCACCAATATAGGGATAATTTGTTACCCAATCAGCCTAAGAGCACATTTTTGGGATGTGGGAGGAAACCGGAGCACCCGGAGGAAACCCATGCAACCACGGGGAGAACGCGCAAACTCCCGCAGACACAGGCCCAAATCCATGTGTCAGCACAGCAACAGCGATAGTCTCTGAGCTGTCATGTTGCCCATCAGATGGTCCAGTTTAAGCATACACTGACGACGTGAAGCACTAGGCAACTCCTGAAGCAACCTCCAAGAGCAGCTCCTGCACGACATGCCACATGCATGCCCCTTGTTGGTCAACAAGGTGGACCGAATTGCCTGCGGAAACAAATAAGACTTATCGAGGAACATTCCCACTTCTGATCTTATGATGGACAGAAAGTCATTGATGCAGCAGCTGAAGATGGTGGGGATCAGCAAACTGCTCAGAGGAACTCCTGCAGTGCTGTCCTGGAGCTGAAATGATTGCTCTCCAATTGACATCACCATCTTCTTTTGCTTCATTGACTTCAATTTTTCTAGGTCTTCTTGAAATATTGGATTCAGTCAAATGCTCTTTCGTCCGTGTTAGAATTAAGGTAATGGTGAGAATCGGGGCTGAGTAACTTTGGCAAAATCCAAACCAAGTGGTTATTGCCATTTGACAGCACTGTTGATGTCATCTTCCATCACTTTGCTAAAGACCTGGAGTAGTCTTGCTGGAATAGGAATTCACTGGGTTAGATTTGTATCTCTATTTTTGTGAACAAGACATAGCTAGTTAATTTTACACTGTCAGTTAAATATTAGTGCCATAACTGTATTAAAACAGCTCGACTAGGGCTATAGCTGGAATACAGTGCTACTGCCAAGATGTTGTCAACACCCTCAGCCTTTGCAATACCCAGTGCATTCAGCCATTTCTTAAAATGAAACGGAGTGAATAAAACTCACTGAAAATTTGCATTTATGGTTCTGGGGATCTCAGGAGGGGGTAGAAGATTATAGAATGTTTGAAATCTACTGTGCAGAAGTAGTCCATCATGCCTGCACTGACAACCATCCCACCCACATCCTAACCCCATGTAGTTAATCCCACGTAGTTAGTCTTGCTGACCCTAAGGGACAATTTAGTATGGCCAATCAACCTAACCTGCATATCTTTGAAGTGTGGGAGGAAATCCATGCAGACACAGAGAGAACATGCAAACTCCACACAGTCATCTGAGGCTAAACCCAGGTTCCTGGCGCTATGTGATAGCAGTGCTAATCTTTGTGTCGCCGTGTAGCCCATGGTAATTCACTTAGCCCTTCTCATTGAAAATGCAGATCTGTATCACCAATGCAGATTTCTATAGCAATGTAGATTTCTATAAACATAGATAAGGATCATGGGTGGAAGTGGGAACGTCGAGATGGCGGTGTGGGCTCGTTGGGCCGAAGGGCCTGTTTCCTATGGTGTTTTGTTCGTTGTTTGTTCTTTATGGTTGTAAATGCTTTGTTTTTGCACTGGTTTTGCACTGGTTTTGCTTGGGCTCCTCCATCATTGTGAATGAGAGATGATTGTAAAGTCTCCTCCTCTGCTTAGTTGTTTAATTGTCTACTGCCATTCATATCTGACTGTAGCAGAACAGCAGGGTTTTGATTTGATTTCTTAGTTGTACCACTGAGCTCCTTCCTGTCTAGTGCAGGGAAAGCTCCCTGATGACAGGAGAGTGGAAAAATTCCAGACTCCACAGTGGTACGAATTGCGGTAGTCTGTGACTGCAGTGGTTACTAATTCACAAACCTGGCATTTTTAATGCTTCTAAAACATGCATAAACAATAATTGTGCGGGGAAGAAAATTTCAATTTCCTATGGCAATGGCAACTCCTACCTCAGAAAAAGCCAATGTGTGGTGCACACTCAAAGGCCTTTGATTAGCATCCTGCTAGATGGTCCTCCAACACTTAACATAGAACATAGAACATTACAGCGCAGAACAGGCCCTTCGGCCTTCGATGTTGCGCTGACCAATTAGGAACAAGCAGTGACCCTCTAACCTAAACCATTCCCTTTTCATCCATAAACGTATCTACTAACCTCTTAAACGCCACCAAACTTGGCGCATCTACAACTGACGCAGGCAAGGCATTCCATACCCTTACCACCCTCTGGGTAAAGAACCTACCTCTGACATCTGGCCTAAAACCACAACCCCTTAATTTAAAGCTATGCCCCCTCGTGCTAGCTTTCTTCATCCTAGGAAAAAGGCTATCACTGTCCACCCTACCTAAACCTCTAATCATCTTATATGTTTCAATAAGGTCTCCTCTTAGCCGCCTTCTTTCTAACGAAAACAACCTCAAATCTCTCAGCCTGTCTTCATGAGACCTGCCTTCCATACCAGGCAACATCCTGGTAAACCTCCTCTGTACCCTCTCCAATGCCTCCACATCTTTCTTATAATGCGGGGACCAGAACTGCACACAATACTCCAAGTGCGGCCGCACTAGAGTTTTGTACAGTTGCAACATGACGTTGCGGCTCCGAAATACAATCCCCCTACCAATAAAAGTTAAGACTCCGTATGCCTTCTTAACAACCTTATCGACTTGATTGCCAACTTTCAGGGATCTATGCACATATACACCAAGATCCCTCTGTTCATCAACACTATTAAGAGTCCTACCATTATCCCTATACTCTACACATTTGTTATTCCTGCCAAAGTGAATTACCTCACACTTTTCCACATTAAACTCCATTTGCCACCTCTCTGCCCAGCTCTGCAACTTGTCCAAGTCTCTCTGCAAACTATAACACCCCTCTTCACTATCTATCACTCCTCCGACTTTGGTGTCATCCGCAAATTTACTAATCCATCCTTCAATACCCTCATCCAGATCATTTATAAAAATTACAACAGCAGGGGCCCCAAAACAGATCCCTGAGGTACACCACTAGTAACCGAACTCCACGATGAATATCTCCCATCAACCACCACCCTCTGTCTTCTATCTGCTAGCCAATTCCTACCCCAATTAGCTAAATCACCCTCTATCCCATACATCTGCATTTTCTGCAGAAGTCTTCCATGGGCCACCTTATCGAACGCCTTACTAAAGTCTATATATACCACATCAACCGCCTTACCCCCATCCACCTCTTTGGTCACTTTTTCAAAAAACTCAATAAGGTTAGTAAGGCACGACCTACCCTTCACAAACCATGCTGACTATCCCCAATCAATTCATTTCTCTCTAAATAACTATAAATCCTATCCCTAATAATTCTCTCCAATACTTTGCCCACAACAGAAGTAAGACTCAGCGGCCTATAATTCCCCGGAAAGTCTCTCTTCCCCTTCTTGAACAATGGGACCACATTCGCTTTCTTCCAGTCTTCCGGCACTATACCCGTAACCAACGACAAGCTGAAGATCAGAGCCAGACGCTCTGCAATCTCCTCTCTCACCTCCCAGAGAATCCTAGGGTATATCCCGTCCGGCCCAGGGGACTTATCTAACTTCAAACCCTCAAGAATATCTAGCACATCCTCCTTATCTACTTCAATACTTTCCAGTTTGCAACCCTGTATCCCGGTGTTCTCCACAACTACATTTACATCTCCCTGCGTGAATACCAAAGAGAAATTTTTGTTCAGTGCCTCTCCAATCTCTTCAGGCTCCACGCACAACGTCCCACTGCTGTCCATGACTGGCCCTAACCTTGCCCTAACCAATCTTCTATTCTTAACATATCTAAAGAAAGCTTTAGGATTCTCCTTGATCCTATCAGCCAAAGTCTTCTCGTGTTCCCTTTTAGCCCTCCTCAACTCACTCTTTAGCTCACTCCTGGCTAATCTATAGCTATCCATTGCACTAACTGAGCCTTCAAGCCTCATCCTGACATAAGCCTCTTTTTTCCTTTTAACCAGCGAATTAACTTTTTTAGTACTTCACAGTTGCTGACTCCCCAGCTCAAGAATGGGCTTCCCTCTATCTTGTTTAATAACTCCAGACTCAGAAAACACGTTGATTTCTAACAGTTCTCTGCTAGTTTGTTTTAAAGCCTCCTGTGATGGCTTTGTAACGTGCAGACAAAGATCCTAAATCTTTTGCTTTCCTGATCTAATTTCTACCTCCAAATGGAGACAGAAATTTAGCCCCAAGAGTCTGTTCACCTGGCAGCAGGAAGGCCAGCTATCTCCTCCTTTGTTCAAGGCGTTAACATTTGCATCTGACGTTGGATCAGTTCCAATTTGTGTTTCTTTCTCCACATTAAGCAGATCACATGGGATTATCTCCTGGCAGATTTTGTTTGAAGGCTCATGGACTTGTCTCTGGGCAGATCCCATCGGAGGTTCTCCACCCCCAACCCCCCGCCAACCCCCAACCTCTCCAAACTATTACTTCAAATTAAAGAAGACTGTTTACAAAATAACCATCTTACAAAGTTCAGTGGTCATAGCATGATCTAAACATGATGATACAATAATCACTCAGATCCAAGTGCTCTTCCACACATGCGCAGAAACACAAGAACAGGGGTGGGTCATTTCACTCTTCAGACCTACTCCACCCTGCGATATGATCATGGCTGATCCTATATCTCAACACCATAGCCCTGCGCTATCCCTGACCGCTTGAAACCTTTAGGATTTAGAAATTCATTGACTTCCTTCTTAAGTATATTCAGTGATTTGGCCCCCACAGCCTGAAGTGGTAGAGGATTTAACAAATTTGCAATCCTCTAAGTAAAGGAAAATGTCCTGTAAAATGGACAGTGATAGCCTTTTTCCTAGGATGGAGAAAGCTAGCACGAGGGGACACAGCTTTAAATTAAGGGGTAATAGTTATAGGACGGATATCAGAGGCAGGTTCTTTACCCAAAGGGTGGTTCGGGAGTGGAATGCCCTGCATGCAGCAGTTGTAGATGCGCCAAGTTTGGTGGCGTTTAAGAGGTTAGTTGATAAGTATATGGAAGAGAAGGGAATGGTTTAGTTTGGAGGGGCATTGCTTTTTATATTGGTCGGCGCAACATCGAGGGCCAAAGGGCCTGTTCTGTGCTGTAATGTTCTATGTTCTATGTTCTAAAGAAGTTTCTCCTTATCTCAGTCCAAATGGTCTACACTGTATCCTTCGTCTACTTTGCCCATTTCATGCCTCAGCACCAGATTCAGAAATATTTCCTTGCTTGTTTGGATATTACAGGAATTGCTCTGGAGAGAATGCAGATGAGGTTCACAAGAATGTTGCCAGAGCTAGAAAAGTGTAGCTGTGATGAGAGATTGGATAGATTATGGCTATTGAACCATGATGAAGTTCCAGTACAGATAGAGGACATTTGGCCCATCTTTTCCAAGCCAGCCCAACAACATCCAGTTGTCTTTTCTAATCCTACCTTCATGCTCCTGGCCAGTAGTCCTATAACTTAGAGCACTTAAGGTGCAAATCCAGGTACATTTTAAAAGAGTTTCAAGTCTCTGCCTCCACCATTTAGGTAGCGAATTCCAGCCACCCACTACCCTCAGCATAAAAGAGTTCTTCCTTATATCCTGTCCGCACCTACTGCCATTTATCTTGAATCTATGCCTGCAATTCTGATTCCAGAACAAACTAGTCTAGGAAGTCCTAGATAACATAGAACATAGAACATAGAACATTACAGCACAGAACAGGCCCTTCGGCCTTCGATGTTGTGCCGACCAAAATAAAAAGCAATGCCCTCCAAACTAAACCATTCCCTTCTCTTCCATATACTTATCAATTAACCTCTTAAACGCCACCAAACTTGGCGCATCTACACAGCTGCAGGCAGGGCATTCCACTCCCTAATCACTCTTTGAGTAAAGAACCTACCTCTGATATCCGTCCTATACCTCATACCCCTTAATTTAAAGCTGTGTCCCCTCGTGCTAGCTTTCTCCATCCTAGAAAAAGGCTATCACTGTCCACCCTATCTAAACCTCTAATCATCTTATATGCTTCAATAAGATCCCCTCTTAGCCGCCTCCTTTCTAACGAAACCAACCTCAAATCCTTCAACCTCTCTTCATAGGACCTGCCCTCCATACCAGGCAACATCCTGTTAAACCTCCTCTGTACCCTCTCCAATGCCTCCACATCTTTCTTATAATGTGGCGACCAGAACTGCACACAATACTCCAAGTGCGGCCGCACTAGAGTTTTGTACAGCTGCAACATGATGCTGCGGCTCCTAAATTCAATCCCCCTACCAAAAAAAGCTAAGACTCCATATGCCTTCTTAACAACTTTATCCACTTGACTGCCTACTTTCAGGGATCTATTGACACATACACCAAGATCCTCTGTTCCTCAACACTATTAAGAGCCCTACCATTAGCCCTATACTCTACACATTTATTGTTCCTGCCAAAGTGCATTACCTCACACTTTTCCACATTAAACTCCATTTGCCACCTCTCGGCCCAGCTCTGCAACTTGTCCAAGTCACTCTGTAAACTATACACCCCTCTTCACTATCTACCACTCCACCGACTTTAGTGTCATCTGCAAATTTACTGATCCATCCCTCAATCCCCTCAGCCAGATCATTTATAAAAATTACAAACAGCAGGGGCCCCAAAACAGACCCCTGAGGCACACCACTCGTCACCGAACTCCACGCTGAATATCTCCCATCAACCACCACCCTCTGTCTTCTATCTGCCAGCCAATTCCTAATCCAATTAGCTAAATCACCCTCTATTCCACACATCTGCATTTTCTGTAGAAGTCTTCCATGGGCCACCTTATCAAACGCCTTACTAAAGTCCATATATACTACATCAACCGCCTTACCCCCATCCACCTCTTTGTTCACTTTCTCAAAAAACTCAATGAGGTTAGTAAGGCATGACCTACCCTTCACGAAACCATGCTGACTATCCCCAATCAATTCATTTCTCTCTAAATAACTATAAATCCTATCCCTAATAATTCTCTCCAATACCTTGCCCACAACAGAAGTAAGACTCACTGGCCTAAAATTCCCTGGAAGGTCTCTCTTCCCCTTCTTAAACAATGGGACCACATTCGCTATCCTCCAGTCCTCCGGAACCACACCCGTAACCAACGATGACCTGAAGATCAGAGCCAGAGGCTCTGCAAGCTCCTCTCTTGCCTCCCAGAGAATCCTAGGGTAAATCCCGTCCGGCCCAGGGGACTTATCCAACTTCAACCCCTCGAGAATTTCTAGCACATCCTCCCTATCTACTACAATACTTCCCAATTTGCAACCCTGTACCTCAGTGTTCTCCATAGCTACATTCCCAGCACTCTGCGTGAATACCGAAGAGAAATATTTATTCAGTGCCTCACCAATCTCTTCAGGCTCCACGCACAACTTCCCACTGCTGTCTATGACTGGCCCTAATCTTGCCCTAACCAATCTTCTATTCTTAACATATCGAAAGAAAGCTTTAGTATTCTCCTTAATCCTATCAGTCAACATCTTCTCGTGTCCCCTCTTAGCTCTCCTCAATTCACTTTTTAGCTCCTTCCTGGCTAATCTATAGCTATCCATTGCACTAACTGAGCCTTCACGCCTCATCCTGACATAAGCCTCCTTTTTCTTCTTAACCAGCAAATCAACTTTTTTCGTACACCAAGGCTCTCTTACTCGACCATTTCCTCCCTGCCTGACAGGGACATACTTATCAAGGACTCGCCGCAGCTGCTCCTTGAATAAGCACCACATTCCAGATGTTCCCAGTCCCTGTAGTTCCCTAGTCCAATCTATGCACCCTAATTCTCTCTTGATGGCCTCATAATTACCCTTCCCCCAGCTATAACTACTGCCCCCAGCTTCATGCCTATCCCTATCCATCACTAAGGTGAACGTAACCGAATTGTGGTCACTATCACCAAAATGTTCACTAACTTCCAAGCCTAACACCTGGTCTGGCTCATTGCCCAGCACCAAATCCAATGTAGCCTCACCTCTATTTGGCCTATCTACATACTGAGTCAAAAAACCTTCCTGCACACTCTGTACGAAAACTGCCCCCTCTAACGAGCTAGAGCTATAGCTATTCCAATCAATATTAGCAAAGTTAAAGTCCCCCATCACAATTACCCTACCACTTTCACTCCTAATCAGAATTGACTTTGCAATCCTTTCCTCAACCTCTCTAGAACTATAGGAGGTCTGTAAAAGACTCCCAACAGGGTGACCTCTCCTCTCCTGTTTCTAATCTCAGCCCATACTACCTCAACAGACAAGTCCTCATCAAACTTCTTTTCTATCACCGTGATACAGTCTTTGATCAATAATGTCACTCCTCCCCCCCAAATAAATTTCAGAAATTCTGATTCCTACTTACGCTTTACTCTAACATTATTTCAAATAATATTTGAGTAATTAAAATCCCCCAATATTACTAATAAATAGCTTTGAACATCGCTGTGATTTTCTTTGTTATTTGGTTTTCACTATTTGGAGGACTATAGTAATTGGAGGTGGGCAGTGGCTCTCACTATAATTCCCGTGGTGGGTGGGATGGTAAAATTCCAGCCAATGCATTTCACTGTCATCTACTCTCAAATCCTGTGGTGATTTCCAGCTGTTTTGAGTGCCATGTTTGAGTGCCCTGTTTTTGACTGCCACATGTTTGGTTAGTGTGCATTTAAATACCATCTATTTTATGTCAAACCAAACTAATCAATCACATTGTAGCAAAGATAATTTCCCTATGATATAACAATGTCTCAATTTCAAAGTGGAAATTTGACATATTAAACACAATAATATCAAGAAAAAAAGTAAATGTTCCTCTAAACCTTACTGCAATAACAGAAGTGAAGATGCTCCTGAGACAAAGGGGATGGCTGGAGGGAGAGATGAAAGACAAATGAACATATTTTTGAAGTGGGCAAGGGTGCATTGAACAAATGGTAGAGGAGGTAGTACAACGGGGTTTCCTGGGAAGAAAGTAATGGTTTATTTCAAGCACAAGGCCTTGATTATAAAATGTAGTGAACATCTTAGGAAGTCCAATAATCTTGTGAAGGGGTTGTGTGGGAGAGGCTGAATGAGGGATACCTCAAAGCGTTGATAATATTTCTTTTGAGAAAGTAAATGGGAGCAATCTCCCATTTAATCATTGGGAGTAATCTCCACGACAGTGTGTTTATGTTTAAAAGCAGAGAGCAGCCTTTATCCTGAAATTATCAGTATAGTAGTGTGTTTTCTTGCCTCTTAGAGTTTATAGTCTTGTATTATACTGACATCTGCTGGCAGCTTCAGTTAAGAACTCAGTAAGAATTTAGCAACACCAATTTTAAATCCAACTGATTTATTTGATAGTAAATTTGCGAGCTTTCGACACTCTGTGTCTTTGTCAGGCAAATGCAGTGTTCTGGTCTGCAACACTGCATTTGCCTGACAAAGACACAGAGTGCCGAAAGCTCGCAAATTTACTATCAAATAAATCAGTTGGATTTAAAATTGGTGTTGCTAAATTCTTACTGAGTTCTTACTACCCCAGTCCAACGCCGGCATCTCTACATCACAGCTTCAGTTAAGTCAGCAATTTGTAAAGAGAGCAAAATTATAGAACCATGATGAAGTTCCAGTACAGATGGAGGTCATTTGGCCCATCTTTTCCATGCCAGCCCAACAACATCCAGTTGTCTTTTCTAATCCTACCTTCCTGCACCTGGCCAGTAGTCCTGTAGCTTAGAGCACTTAAGATACAAATCCAGGTACATTTTAAAAGAGTTTAGGGTCTCTGCCTCCACCACTTAGGTAGCGAATTCCAGCTACTCACTACCCTCTGCATAAAAGAGTTCTTCTTCATGTCCCACCTGCACCCACTGCCATTTATCTTGAATCTATGCTCCTGGTTCTAGAATTCTCCACCCAAGGAAATATCTTTACCCTATAGCTTTAAATTAAGGGGTGGTAGTTATAGGACAGATGTTAGAGGTGGGTTCTTTACTCAGAGGTTAGTAGGGGCATGGAATGCCCTGCCTGCAGCAGTTGTGGACTCGCCAAGTTTAAAGGTGTTCAAATGGTCAGTGGATAGGCATATGGATAGCATTGGAATAGTTTAGGTCATAAGATTGGTTCCATTGGTCTGCTGAACATCGAGGGCCGAAGAGCCTGTACTGCGCTGTAATATTCTATGTTCTATGTTCTGTGTTCTATCCAGTCTATCTCTTCCCTTATAATTTTGTACACCTCTATCAAGCCACCCCTCAGCCTTCTTTGTTCCATGGAAAATAGCCACAATCTATCCAATCTCTCATCATAGCTACACTTTTCTAGCCCTGGCAACATTCTTGTGAACCTCCTCTGCATTCTCTCCAGAACAATTCCTGTAATATGGTGACCAGAACTGTACACTATACTCCATTTGTGGCCTCACCAGTATTTTATACAATTCCAACATTATGTTATTACTCTTACATTCTATATCTCTGCCCGTGTAGGGGATCATCCCATATGCCTTCTTTACAACCTTGTCTATTTGAACTGCTGCCTTTAAGGACGTATGTACTTGTATGCCAAGATCTCTCACTTTATCTCCCACTCTTAGTATATTTCCATTTATTATGTATTCTCCATGACTGTTTGACCTCACTTAATGCATTACCTCACACTTCTCTACGTTAAAATCCATCTGCCACTTTATCATCCACTGCACCAACCCATCAATATCATTTTATAGATTATAGCTATCCTTGACACTATTCACTACTCAGCTAATTTTTGTGTCATCTGCAAATTTTTCAATTGTGCTCCCATGTTCATGTCCAAATAGTTAATATATAGCACAATTAGGAAGGGTCCCAACAATGTGGCCTGCAAATCACCACTTGAAATGCTTTCCGTTCGCAAGCATCCATCAACCATTTTCCTTTCTTTCCTCTTACTCAGCCAACTTTTTATCCAGTTATGATTGAGAAGGTGACTGATTCAATAGCAAAAACATAAAATGCTGGAAAATCTCAGCAGTTGTGACAGCATTTGTGGAGAGAAAATAGAGCCAACATTTCAAGTCCAGGTGACCCTTTTGCATCTGCCCGGATTCTATACTCATTGAAGGACCCAATACTGTGTTGAGACATTCCTTCAGTGTCCAGAAGTCACCAGACCAATTGTCTTTGTGAATTAACTTTTTCTCTTGGGTGCCCCTGATGTGTCACTGAATCATGTAAGCCTATATTTATTGATGTTTGTTTTGTCTCATTCATAGGTGGATTCAGGATTTGGGAGGAAAGACAATCCTTTAAAAGATAGGGCTTAAATAGGGCTGGATCAGGAAGCTGAGCCAAACTTGCCCATGCCGCCGTTTTTTTAAACCCATAATATAATTGCCCACATTCGGCCCATATCTCTCTATACCCATTTTACCCACGTAACTATCTAAATGTTTTTTAAAAGATAAAATTATACCTGCCTCTATTACTACCTTGGCAGTTTGTTCCAGACACTCATCATTCTCTGTGTGAAAAAATTGCCCCTCTGGACCCTTTTCTATCTTTTACCTCACTCTTTAGTTTTAGACTCTCCTCTAGTTTTAGATTCCCCAACATTTGGGAAAAGATATTAATGATCTAGCTGATCTGTGCCCTAATTATTTTATAGACCTCTATAAGATCATCCCTCAGCTTTCTATGCTCCAAGAAAAACATCCCAGTCTATCCAGCCTCTTCTTATAACTCAAACCATCAAGTCCCAGTATCATCCCAGTAAATGTTTTCTGCACTCTTTCTAGTTTAATATAATCCTTTCTATAATAGGCTGACCAGGTGTGGCCTTGTACAACTTCAAACAAGACGTCCCAACTCCTGTATTCAATGTTCTGACCAATGAAACCAAGCATGCTGAATGTCTTTCTCACCACTCTGTCCACCTGTGACTCCACTTTCAAGGAGCTATGAACACATACCCCTAGATCTCTTGTCCTGTAACTCTCCCAAAGACCTACCATTAACTGAGTAAGTCCTGTCCTGGTTCTATCTACCAAAATGCATCACCTTGCATTTATCTAACTTAAACTTCATCTGCCATTCGTCAGCCCATTGGTCCAATTGATCAAGATCGCGTTGCAATCGCAGATAACCTTCTTCACTGTCCACTATGCCACCCAATCTTGGTGTCATCTGCAAATTTACAAACCATTCTTCTTAAATTCTAATCCAAAACATTAATATAAATGACAAATAACAGTGGACCCAGCACTGATCCCAGAGGCACACTGCTGGGTATCGATCTCCAGTTTGAAAAACAACCCTCTCCGATCACCCTGTATCTTCTGTCAAGAAGCCAATTTTGTATTCATTTGGCTACCTCATCCTGGATCCTGTGAGATTTAACCTAATGCAATAACCTACCATGTGGTACCTTGTCAAAGGCCTTGCTAAAGTCCATATAGTCAACATCAATTGCATTGCCCTCATCCACCTTCTTGATCACCCCTTCAAAAAACTCAGTCAAATTTGTGAGTCATGATTTTCCACTCACAAAATCCCCCAAAAAATGTCCCTAATCAGTCCTTGTGTCTCTAAATGCCTGCAGATCTTGTCTCTCAAAATATCTTACAACAATTCACCCATCACAGATGTGAGGCTCATTGGCCTGTAGTTCCCAGGCTTTTCCCTGCAGCCCTTTTTAAACAAAGGCACAACATTTGCCCCCCTCCAATCTTCAGGCACCTCACCTGTGACTTTCAATTATTCAAATATCTCTGCTAGGGAACTCGCAATTTCCTCCCTAATCTCCACAATGTTCTGGAATACATTTCATCAGGTCCCAGGGATTTATCTACCTTGATGTGCTTTAAGACTTCCAGCAACGCTTTTTCTGTTGAGAAATATTCATTTAGGATCTCACCCATTCTTATGGATCTGCACATATATGACCTTGTGATCCTTAAAAGGCCCTACTTTCTCCATTGATATTCTTTTGCCCTTTATGTATTAATATAAGCTCTTTGGATTCTCCTTTGCCTTATCTGCCAAATCAACCTTGTATCCTCTTTTTGCCCTCCTGATTTCTCTCTTAACTCTATTCCTACACCCCCTAAATCTTAAAGGGATTCATTTGATCCCAGTTACCTATGCATGCCATATGCCTCCTTCTACTTCTTGAACGTCCTCGATGTCCCAAGTCATCCAGCATTTCCTACTTTTGCCAGTCTTGCCCTTCACTCTAAGAGGAATGTGCTTACTTTGAATCCTGGTTAACACACTTCTGAAAGCCTCCCACTTACCAGATGTCCTTTTGCCTTCCCACAGACTTCCCCAATTAACATTTGAAAGTTCCAGCCTTGTTCCAATTTAGAATTTTAACTTATGGACCAGCCTTATCATTCTCCACAGCTATCTTAGAACTAATATAATTATGGTCACTGGTCCTAAAGTGATCCATTTCTGTCACCTGCCCTTCCTTATCTCCCAAGTGTCAAGTTTTGCCCCCTCTCTAGTCGGGTCATCTACATACTGAATGAATAATTCCTCCTGGACACACCCAACAAATTTCTCTCCATCCATCCCTTTAATACTATAACTGCCCCAGTCAATGTTGGGAAAATTAAAATCTCATCAAGTCAAGGACCAAGGGTAAGAGTGGAGGCAGTTTCCATTGTCCTAACAGCAATCAGAAGCTTTGAGGGAGGCTTTCCATTATATTAAGCATTGGGTTTGTCACACCATTCAATTTTATTCTGAAATTTATCCCTGCAAGGCTTTCATCTGACTCCTCTACAACAGAACTAGTTTATAATATTGCCCTTGCTGTTCCCCTTGCACAGTGCATGGCTGTTGTCCACCAGGACCTGGTGTATCCAGGTGCATCTAACTGTGAAGTTCTGACCAATAGTTATCTGATCTTACAGCCAGCTACAGTGTTAACAATTGACATTATTCATTCTCTTTCTCTTCTTTCAAGGTGGACTTTGCTCTTGAGGGACTGCAATGATAATATTTGAAAGCTGCCCAGTGTGCATCAAACTTCAGCAAGTGACAACAGGGTCATCCCACAGAGTGCCCAGAGGATTGCTGGAAGCTCGAACTCTGCTAAGCTCTGGTCAGATGACGAGCCTCTGGACTCCATCATACATCAGTTGCTGGAGCTCCGGAGGTAAATTTTGTAAAATTACTTCGGCTATAGGGCATGAAGTCCATGATGCAGGCATCTGTGTGCACCCACAAGGATGGCACAGCTTCTTGACCTCATTCCAACTACCCCTCTATCCCAAGGAGAAAGCCAAGGAGGTTTGAGCAGGGAGGAGGAGATGCTGCTCAGAGATTCGACAAAACTCTTTGAGGAACAGTGCTCTGCTTCCTGCTGCAAGTCATCATTATCCTCCTGCAATGCTGGGGGCTATTGGTAACCATTCCCTTCCCGAGATATGAGCCTGCTTCATTGAAGTATGAGTAGCAGTATAAGCCTTATTGTATCTGGTCTCAGCCGCACTCTGCGGTCACCATAAAGCATTATCAACATGTCCTTAGGGGGCAACTCTTGCCCATTGTTCTTGATCAAAGAACAAAGAACAAAACAGCATGGGAAACAGACCCTTTGGCCCAACGAGCCTGCACCGCCACCTCGATGTTCCCACTTCCACCCATGATCACTGTCTATGTTTATAGAAATTTGCATTGGAACCAAATTTGCGAGACAATTTAGGGAGGATTTGTTTTGCCAATCAGCCTAAGAGCACATCTTTGGGGTGTGGGAGGAAACCGGAGCATCCAGAGAAAACCCACACAAGCACGGGGGAGAATGTGCAAACTCCCACAGACACAGGCCCAAATCCTTGTATCTCCACAGCACAGCGATAGTCACTGAGCTGTCGTGTTGCCCATGAACTGGCCCAGTTAAAGCGTACACTAATGATGTGAAGCACTAGGATACTCTCGAAAAATCCAAGAGCAGCCCTCTCACGACCCATCGTGTGTATGCCCCTCGTTAGACAACAAGGCGGACCGAAGTACCACAGCCACCAGACAGATCCTGATCTGTCCTGACCTCTGTTAAAATTGACACAGTTCTGAGTCCTTGAAAGAGTAAATCCATCACCTCCTTGATGCATTTCTGAGCGGAGGTTTATGAGATGTCACTGGTGGAGTCCTGAAAGGAGCCAAAAATGTAAAAGTTGAGGGTGACTGCAATTTTAACAGCCACAGGCAGCGGATGCCCTCCAAGTTCATGCTGCACTAACTCCTAGAGAAGATGGCATAGATTAGCCACGATGCCCCTGGACAGGTGACATCTTCTCCTTAACTGGTTCTTGCTAATCTCCAGGGAGGTCAGATATTGTCTATAATACCTGAGCCATCAAAGACACCTCTTAGCAGCTGCTCTCTGGGTCCCTCCTATGGTAATGGAGCATGTCCTGCCACCATTCCTCATCGGTGCTCTTCTCCAGCTTCTGGAGATACCTAGTTACCGGCTTTGCCCCTCTTGATGCACCAGAGTAATGATAACTAGTTCCACAGGCTACAACTCCATATCATGATACTCACTGCAAGGAAATGATAAGAGAGAATGAACATTGAGGAATCACTTACAAGGACTAACCCTTTGCCCATTCACCCCCAGCAGCACCACTTCTATTGCCATTGACTACTGTACTAGCCATCACATTGAGGAACCTTTCCCTTACAGTCTCCCAGAATGGACAAGACCCCACACCACCTTTTATCCAATCAGCCTGACCAAGTAGCCACAGATTTGGAAACCCTCCTTTCTCTTAGGATATATAGGATACAGGCACCTGCCCCTTGGGTTATTGTAAGCGCTTGTGCACTATCAAGGGGGAGAGGAGTTAAGGCCCTTTAAGGATACCAAACACTCATATCTGATGGAGCAGAGGATCCTTTTGACCCTTTTAGCCTTTGGCCTTTATCAGGGAAGATGTATGTGCTTGCCTTGTCACAGAATGGTGCAAGGAAATGTTGGAGCTCACAGAATGAGGAGATCAGCATGCAAAGGGTTAACTATTGTTCGTTGCTCACACCCACACACACCGGTGGTGAGTACAAAGAACAAAGAACAAAACAGCACGGGAAACAGGTCCTTCAGCCCAATGAGCCCGTGCCGCCACTTCAATTTTCCCACTTCTACCCATGATCCCTGTCTATGTTCACAGATCGATGCATTGGAACCAAATTTGCGAGACGATTTAGGGAGAACTTGTTTCGCCAATCAGCCTAAGAGCACATCTTTGGGATGTGGGAGGAAACCGGAGCACCCGGAGAAAACCCACGCAAGCACGGGGAGAATGCACAAACTCCCACAGACACAGGCCCAAATCCATGTATCTGCACAGCACAGCGATAGTCACGGAGCTGTCGTGTGCAAAATTCGCTCAGCCGTCAAAGTCAAGGAATGTTAATAGACTAAAGGGTAAAAAAACAGTAATCTACTAGGACTTGGTTTGGAGGGGGATGGGGAAGGAGGAGGACTTCCTTTTGAGTAATTGACCTGGTCAAACTTTCCACAGATAGGTCACGGCAGCAGGCAACTGAGGGGGTCATCTGCCTCGAACATCTACCCCATTATTGCTGCTTCATTTGTGGCCAGATGTCTCCAAAGAGTGAGCAAGTTGTGTCTATCAACACCATCAAAACCTTCTGTGCCCTATCGGCACCACAGATTGTGGGATCATTATTGACCCTCTCAATCAAGTTTTGGTTTAAAGCTTTAAGTTTCATTTGTGATTTGATATTTATTTCAATCAGTTTCCCTTTAAGTGTCTTCCCCTTTAATTTGTCCCTTCAGTTCATTTGATTTAATTTAACTGGTTATTTGATTTATTCAAAGCAAGAATAATCTAGCTGGACCAGTGCGGAGACCGCTGGATATGGAGGCAAACCTACTTGTGAAACTGCCCCTGAATCTGTCCAGACAGATTCAGGAAGCGGGCAATTGAGGGAGTCATCCAACTCAACTATCTGCCTCTCTACTGTGACTACATTCATGGTTGGGACCCCCTGGAGAGGGAGAATGCAAAGTCCATAGGAGACATCGAGGCCTTTCATTGAGGCACCGCAGGGACTGAAGTATTCATCTCCCATTCAGGTGCCAAATCATTTCAACCTTCTTTCAAATAGATCATTGCTGCTCTTAATGCACCATGTCTCCATACCCATGTCCCCTCCCCTCAACACCAGTTCTCCCCCTCTGAATTAAGAACACTCTAACCCAATTACCATTCAAAATCCTTGAACCACCACTCAATCCCCTCCAAGTGAGAATCCTGGCCAATAGCTCCACATCCCCCTGCCAATGCAGTTGCCTGCTCCCAATCAATATCCTTGTATCCATAACTGGTTGCCCATCTGATACTCTGAGCCCCATTGCTTGCGACAATCTCCAGTCTCCCCGATACGCTGAGCCCCATTCCCTTCTGCAGTCTCCAGCCTCATGATACCCTCAGCCCTATTACCTGCTGCATTCTCCAATCCCCTCAATAACCTGGACTCCACTACCTGCTGCAGTCTTTAATCTACCCGATACCCTGAACCTCATTTCCTATTACATTGTCCAATCCCTCCCGATACCTTGAGCTCCATTGCCTTCTGCATTCTCCTGTCCCCTCAGTACCCTGGGCTCCATTGCCTGCTTTATTCTCCAATCCCTCAATACTCTGGACCCCATTGCCTGCTGCATTTTCCAGTCCCCCTGATATCCTGAGCCCCATTCTCCAGTCGCCCTGATACCATGGACTCCATTGCCTTGTGCATTCTCCAGCCCCCTCAATACCCTGGGGATACATTGCCTGCTGCAGTCTCCAATACCCCGATACCCTGGGCTCCATTGCCTGCTGCATTCTTCAGTCTCCCCGATACCCTGGGCCCCATTGCCTGCTGTACTCTCCAGTCCCCTGATACCCTGGGCCCCATCGCCTACTGCATTTTCCAGTCCCCTGATACCCTGGGATCCATTGCCTGCTGCATCATCCAGTCTTCATAGATGCCCAATTTTCAGCTGCTAGATCTGTCATGTGTCTATGCAATTTTGCACATTGGAGAGTATTCTGTGGTAAATAGATTAACAGAACTTAAAATCCCTACAGAGCAAAAAGAGGCCATTCAGCCCATTAAGTCCGCAATGAAAAAGCTCTCTGAAAAAGCTTCCCATGCAAGCTCTACCCTTAACCCCATAACCTTCAGTATTTACCATGGCATCTACGCATCTTTGGACACTAAGGGGCAATTAAGCATGGTCAATCCACCTACGCTGCACATCTTTGGACTCTGGGAGGAAACTGGAGACCCGGAGGACACCTATGCAGAATTGGGAGTACATACAGACAGTGACCCAAGACCAGAATTCCTGCTAACCACTGTTCCCTATGCCGTAGAATCATCTGCATAGGGACTGTGTGACAGTCACTCCTTCCAACACTGCTAATGACAGGTGACCTGCAAAAGCTTGATTTGTGAGGATAAAATCAGCATAGTTTTTATCCCTCTTGATCATTTTCTTACCGTTAATTGCAGTCTCTGTCTCACAGATATGTCCTTTGGGATTCACCATCTCAGTTAGTAGTGATGTTCCCAAGCACTCTAGGGTTGAACATTGAAGTTCACAACCCAGAGTACCCTTGTCGCCCTCAATTCTTCTTCTGCGTTATGTTCAACATGGGGGAGCACAGATTCAACAACCACAGGAGGGTGGTAGGTTGTAATCAGGAGGTTCCCTTGCTCATATTTAATCTGGTGGGTATCAGGAGTCAATGCTGAAAACTCCTAGGACAATTCCTTCCTGACTAAAAGCAACTGTGCACCAATTCTGCTGGGTCAGTCCTATAGGACATGCACAGGAATAGTGATGAAAGAGTCTAGGACTTTTCCGATTCTGTTGTGGTGGGTCCCACTGTGGAAAATTCAACAGCCCAGCCAAAAGTCCACTAACTTTCAGCAAAACCAGATGATGACATTGTTGGTTGGGGCCAATCTCGCCCATTGACTATAAGGAATTATTTTGTGAATGTCGCCTTCCACAACTCTCCCAATTTTGGCACAAGTTTCCGATGACTATGAGGAGAACTTTACGAGGCCATTTCAGAAAGCAGATGAGAGTCAGCCATATTACTGTGAGTTTGGAATCACCTACTGGCCAGATTGAGTAAAAGCAGCAGATTTTCTCCCCTGAAGGATGTTAGTGAGCCAGATGTTTTTTAATGACAATCCAGTAGTTTCTTGATCGTTATTAACGAGACTAGCATATTATTTCAGAATTTTTTAATTAAATGAATTCATATACCACCAGCTGGCATGGTGGGATATGAACATATGTTTCTGGATCATTAGTCCAGGCCTCTGGATTACTAGTTGTGTAACATTACCATCTTCTGATGAGCTGTCAAACACATCTCAGTCTCCCACCATCATGATTATGTCAATTTGAAATTTTTTTAAGGTTGAAAAGATTCTATCCACAGGACATCCTAAGGGAACTGAGACACCAACTGCTATGAGTGAGATTTTATTCGGACAAGTTTGAACATCCAGTTAGATTGTTGCTTAAAGTTGTCATTGTTTCCTTAGTCAATGTTCTAACTTGCAGGAAACGTGTGCTGCACGTCAAGCACAATTTGTACATATCTTAATAACATCTGCTAAGGATGCTGATTACGTCAATGAATACTCATCTACATCCAAATATAAGGTCCTTACCTTTGGCGAATAGGGTCCTTGTTGACATCCAAATGCAGCAATTTAAAGTAGGGAGTTGAAATATTGGTGCCACTTCTACCTTCCATCCAAACTTTTAACACCTCCAATCCACTCCCAGCTTTCAGATTAAAATTACCTTTCTAGTCTCCCAGCCTCTCACTGCTGGTAGCGTGAGGAAGTTGTGAGATCTTTAATAAGTACTTGAAGTGAGTCTTCTCCCTGCTAAGTTTCTATGGTACACTCTCACTAATACATTACCAACATCACCAGCTGAAATTCCACAATTTCCATTCATAAAATACATTATTCTGTCAATATCTAAGTTTCTGTCAGAATAACAGATTCCAATTACAAGTACTGACTGTACAGGAAGACTTTTCCGTTTCTCTGGCTAAGTGTGAACTCGGAAGGAGGAAATCATTATTGCACATCGCCCCCATGGCAAATGGAATCCAATTCGCCCACCCTGCTATCATCTGAGTACCATATTTACTGCAGAGTTTCACTGAAAAGCCACCCCAGTACATGTTCCAAATCCAAAGCAGAGACTGTCTGCCAGGAAGGGCACACCAAGATGTTAGAGAGAACCTTGATCAGAACACTGAGTGCCAAGGAGAAGGGACTCCATATCCTATACCCCTAGGCAACGAGCACTAATCCGACATGGGACGTCATAGAGTCACACAGTCATACAGTCATACAGCACGGAAAAGACTGTTCAGCCCATCAAGTCGACACTGACAATAACTACCTGCAAAGGCACACTAATTCCATTTTCCTGCACTTGTCCCATATCTTGAATGTTATTCAATTACTCTTTTAAAGGTTTCCGAACTCCACTATCTTCTCAGGCAGTGCATTCCAGATTCCCACCACCCTCTGATTGAACTCTTTTTTCTCAAATCCCCTCTGAATCTCCTGCCCCTTATTTTAAAACTATGCCCCCTCTTGATGGACCCTTCAATCAAGGGGAATAGCTATTCCCCATTCACCCTGTCCGTACCCCTCGTAATCTTATACATCTCAATCATGTCCTCTCTCAGCTTTTTATGCTCTAAAGAAAACAATCCAAGCCTATCCAGTCTCTCCTTATAGCTCAAATGCTCCATTCCATGCAGCATCCTAAGAATTTCCTCTATACCTCCTCCGGTAGTATCACATCCTCTCTAGAGTGGAGATGGTGACCAGAACTGCACACACTATTCCAGCTGCAGCCTAACCAAAACTCTGGACAACTCCAACATTAATTCCTTGCTCTTGTACTCCATCTCCCATGCACCACTCAATGAGTTGCCTACTATTGACACATCCTCACCATGGAGAGCACATGGATGGCTGTGCAGGGTTCCCCACATTGGCAACCCGTGAAGCATTAACATGGGTGCACCACCATGTCTGGTACAGTGGCTTCCTGGATTGGTTAGCAGTTCAGACAGACAATGGAGAAACATCCTTCTCACTGTGATGGGATGGGTTCCCGTGAAGGCAACACTGCAGAGTTCATGCAGTATGGGGAGCCATGTTAATTCATCATGGGGAATAAAGAAATGGCTGAGGAAGTTGATTTGTACTTTGTTTCGGTCTTCATAAAGGAAGACATGAATAATATGCCAGAAATTCTGAGAGAAACATGTTTTAGTGAGGAGCTGAGGGAAATCAACATTAGCAGAGAAATGGTTTTGAGCAAATTGATCGGATTGAATGTGGATAGGTCCTGATAATCTTCACCCCAGTATACTTAAGGAAGTGGCCCTGGAAATACTAGATCGATTGATGGTTATTTTCCAAAATTCTTTAGATTCCACAATAGTTTCTAAAGATTGGAGGCTAGGCACAGTGGTTAGCATTGCTGCTTCACAGCTCCAGGGTCCTGAGTTCAATTCCTGGTTTGGGTCACTGTATGCGTAGAGTTTGCACGTTCTCCTCAAGTCTGTGCATGTTTCCTCTGGGTACTCCGGTTTCCTCCCACAGTCCAAAGATGTGTGGATTAGGTTGATTGGCCATGCTAAGAAATTGCCCCCTAATGTCAAGGGATGCATAGCTTAGAGGAATTAATGGGTATAATATAGAGGGATATGGGGATAGGGCCTGGGTGAGATTGTGTTCGGTGCAGACTTGATGGGCCAAAGGGCCTCTTTCTGCAGTGTAGGTCTATGATTCTAAGCCACTATTCAGAAAGGGAGATAGAGAGAAAACTGGAAACTATAGACCAGTAAGCCTAACGGTAATGCTGGGGGAGTTGCTAGCGTCTATTATCAAGGATTTCAGCATTTGGAAGGCAGTGGTATATCAGACAATGTCAGCATGGATTTACAGAAGGAAAATCATGCTTGACAAATCTATTGGAATTTTTTGAGGATGTAACTAACAAGAGTTGACTGAGGAGGACCAATAGATGTGATTTATCTAGACTTTCAGAAGATTTTTGACAAGGTCCCACATAATAGACTACTATGTAAAGTTAAAGTATGTGGGGTTGCAGGTAATGTCTTGAGATGGATAGAAAGCTGGTTAGCAGATAGGAAGTAAAGAGTTAGCATAAATAAGTCTTTTTCTGATTGGCAGTCAGTAACGAGTGGGGTTCCGCAGGGAACTGTGCTAAGACCCCAATTGTTCATAGAACATAGAACATAGAACATAGAACAATACAGCACAGAACAGGCCCTTCGGCCTTCGATGTTGTGCCGACCAAAATAAAAAAGCAATGCCCCTCCAAACTAAACCATTCCCTTCTCTTCCATATACTTATCACTTAACCTCTTAAACGCCACCAAACTTGGCGCATCTACAACAGCTGCAGGCAGGGCATTCCACTCCCTAATCACTCTTTGAGTAAAGAACCTACCTCTGATATCCGTCCTATAACTCATACGCCTTAATTTAAAGCTGTGTCCCCTCGTGCTAGCTTTCTCCATCCTAGGAAAAAGGCTATCACTGTCCACCCTATCTAAACCTCTAATCATCTTATATGTTTCGATAAGGTCTCCTCTTAGCCGCCTCCTTTCTACGAAAACAACCTCAAATCCCTCAGCCTCTCCTCATAAGACATGCCCTCCATACCAGGCAACATCCTGGTAAACCTCCTCTGTACCTCTCCAATGCCTCCACATCTTTCTTATAATGTGGGGACCAGAACTGCACACAATACTCCAAGTGCGTCCGCACTAGAGTTTTGTACAGTTGCAACATGATGCTGCGGCTCCTAAATTCAATCCCCCTACCAATAAAGCTAAGACTCCATATGCCTTCTTAACAACTTTATCCACTTGACTGCCTACTTTCAGTGATCTATTGACACATACACCAAGATCCTTCTGTTCCTCAACACTATTAAGAGCCCTACCATTAGCCCTATACTCTACACATTTATTGTTCCTGCCAAAGTGCATTACCTCACACTTTTCCACATTATACATTAATGATTTGGAAGAGGGAACTGAACATATTATCTCTAAATTTGCAGAAGATACAAAGTTGGATGGGATGATGAGTAATGAGAAGGATGCAGAGATGCTTCAGAGTGACTGGGACATGTTGTATGTGTGGGTATTTGCATGGCAGATGCAGTATAATGTGGATAAATGTGGTAGCAACAATAGGAAGACAGATTATTACTTGGAAGTAAATTGAGAGAAATGGATACTCAATGAGACCTTGGAGTCCTCGTGCCTCAGTCACTGAATGTAAGCTTGCAGTTACAGCAGGCAGTAAAGAAGGCAAATGGTATGTTGACCTTCATGGCATGAGGGTTTGAATATAGGGATGTTTTGCTGCATTTATGTAAGGTATTGGTGAGGCCACACCTGGAGTATTGTGTGCAGCTTTGGTGCCTTAGCTGAAGTAGGATGTCCTTGTTATAAAGAGAGTACAGTGACGGTTTCTCAGGCTGATTCCTGCAATGGCAGGTCTGTCATATGAAGAGAGACTAAGTCAATTAGGATTATATTCACTGGAGTTTAGAAGAGTGAAAGGGATCTCACAGAAACTTATAAAATTCTAACAGGGTAGATTCAGAAAGAATCCCAATGCTCGGGGAGTCCAGAACTAGGGATCATAGTTTGAGAGTAAGGGGTGAACCATTTAGAATGAGGTGAGGAGAAATTTCTTCACCCAGAGGGTGGTGAATGTGTGGAATTCACTACCACAGAATGAACTTGAGGCCAAAATGTTGTACGATTTCAAGAAGAAATTAAACATAGCTCTTGGGGCTAAAGAGATCAAAGGATAATGGAGGAAGGGGAGATCAGGATATTGTATACAATGTAATATTGATCAAGATGAATGGCTGAGCAGATTCAAAGGGCTGAATGGCTTACTCCTGCTTCTAGTTTCTATGTAATACCTGCAGAGCTCCCTACATTGGATCAGCAGCTGACAGAGCTGCTGCTTCTCACTGTAAGTGAGGGATGGAATGTCAGTAATCAGCCATAGAGCCTGTCCAGCAGACAGAGAGCAGGTCAACCAATGCTATATTTGTGAGGTTGTTAGTTGACCTTACGTTAAATCTCTCGTGGGTCACTCCATAGCCAGGGGAAATACATGCAACACGTATCCTGAGCCAACAGTGACCTCTGACCTGAGAACCCCCAGACTGCACGAGCCACTCCCAAACTTCAGTAAGTCCGTATAGATTTCAGTAAGATCCCTCATGGCAGACTGGTGCAAAAGGTGAAGTCGCATGGGATCAGAGGTGAGCTGGCAAGGTATATACAAATCCGATTCAGTCAAAGAAGACAGAGGGTAGCAATGGAAGGGTGCATTTCTGAATGGAGGGCTGTGACAAGTGATGTTCCTCAGGGATCAGTGCTGGGACCTTTTGCTGTTTGTAATACATATAAATGATTTGGAGAAAAATGTAACTGGATTGATTAGTAAGTTTATGGACAACACAAAGGTTGGTGGATTTACAGATAGCAACGAGGACCATCAGAGGATACAGCAGGATATAGGTCAGTTGGAGACTTGGGCAGAGAGATGGCAAATAGTGCTTAATCCAGACAAATGTGAGGTAATGCATTTGGAATACAGATCGAATACAGATAGGAAATATACGGTAGATGGCCGAATCCTTAAGAGTATTGATAGGCAAAGAGATCTGGGTGTAGAGGTACAAAGGTCACTGAAAGTGCAATGCAGGTGGAGAAGGTAGTCAAGAAGGCATACGGCATACTTATCTTTATCGGCCGGGATATTAAGTTTAAAATGTTATTGGCAAATCATGCTGACGCTTATAGAATCTTAGTGAGGCCACACGTGGAATATAGTGTTCAATTCTGATCACCACACAACCAGAAGGATGTGGAGACTTTGGAGAGGGTACAGAAAAGATTTACCAGGATGTTGCCTGGTATGGAGGATATTAGCTATGAGAAGAGGTTGGAGAAACTTGGTTTGTTCTCAGTAGAGCAATGGAAGTTGAGGAGAGACCTGATAGAAGTCTACAAGATTATGACGGGCATGGACAGAATGGATAGTCACAAGCTTTTTCTCAGGATGGAAGAGTCTATTACTAGGGGGCATAGGTTTAAGGTGCGAGGGGCAAGTTTTAAAAGAGATGTATGAGGCACATTTTTTACACAGAGAGTGGTGGGTGCCTGGAACTTGTTGCCAGGGCAGGTAGTGGAAGCAGATACATTAATGACTTTTAAGCCGCATTTTGACATGTACATGAATGAGATGAAATGGTGATATGGTTGCCGGAAGCGTACGGAGTTTTACTTAAGTAGGGCAACATTGATGTTGCAGGCTTGAAGGGCCGAAGGGCCTGTTCCTGTGCTGTAATTTTCTTTGTTCGTTGTTCTTTGTCCTAAACCCCAACACCAATGCAAGCCCTTTACCTCTCAACATTATAGCAGCTGAGAACACACAGGTATTGGTGCTTAGTAGAACTCACCTCCTTGCTCTCCTTCGTTACTGCTGCAACTAGTCCCAACTTTGAAAGACTATCTGTGATTCTCGGTGGTGTGACATCACATTGGACAGGTAGGAAAGGTACGGGAGATAGGAAATTGCCATGCCGAACTTCCTAATGACATTGAAATCCATTCAAATGCATGCAAATTGACGCCTCACCCATTTGGGTGTGAAATGTTTCGTGCAAGGAAAAAGTGGCTGGGAAGATATCAAACCAGATATTTAGGCTCTCACCCCACCTTCTGGCCTTGCCACGCTTATGACCAACACAGTGAGGCAGAAAGATTGCACCCAAGTGAATATCTAAAGATCCCTGAGGTAACAGGATGGATAAATAAAATAGTTAAAAAGGTTATGGACTACTTTGTTTTATTTATTTAATTCTTCATTCATTTTACAGAATGCTGGTTGAAATAGCTAGCTTTTGATGCTAGATGATGATATTGATGTACTTGTTTTTATCCTACGGGTCCATCTTGTTGTCTAACAAGGGCCGTACACGTGATGAGTCGTGAAAAGGCTGCTCTTGGATTTTTTCCGAGGGTATCCTCGTGCTTCATGTCGTTAGTGTACGCTCGACCTGGACCATTTGATGGGCAACACAACAGCTCAGTGACTATCGCTGTGCTGTGCAGATACATGGATTTGGGCCTGTGTCTGTGGGAGTTTGCGCATTCTCCCCGTGCTTGCGTTGGTTTTCTCCGGGTGCTCCAGTTTCCTCCCACATCCCAAAGATGTGCTCTTAGGGTAATTGGCAAAACAAATTCTCCCTAAATTGTCTCAAATTTGGTCTTTAATCCATTGATCTATAAACATAGAAGGGATCACGGGTAGATGTAGGAACATCAGGGTGGCGGTGCGGGCTCATTGGGCCGAAGGGCCTGTTTCCCATGCTGTTTTGTTCTTTGTTCTTTGTTCTTTTATTGTCCATCCTTAGTTGCTCTTGAGGAGATAGTTCTAAGCTGCCTTCTTAGGATGTTGCAGTCAATATGGTGTAGGTACATTCACAGTGCTGTTAGGGAGGAAATTACAGGATTTTAGGCCACTACAGTAAAGGAACAGCTGATATATTGCCAAGTTAGGATGTTGAGTAACTTGGAGGGGAAACTCCAGTTGGTGATATTTCCAAGTACCTGCTAAACTTGTCCTTCTAAATTACAGCAGTCATGGGTTTAGAAGATACTGCTTCGGGAACCTTGGTGAATTCCTGCAGTGCATCTTGTAAGTGATACACATTGTTGCCACAGTTCATAGATGGTTTAAACTAGAAAGGTTAGGGGGAGGGAATAGTGATGTGGAGACTGGGAGCAAGGAAGTTAGCTCCCAGGTAGGGAAAGACTCTAGGCAGGATGAGAGGCAGGTTAGACGAGTGGGGGAGAAGGGAAATGTCCAGTCTGAGGGACTGAGCTGTGTCTATTTTAATGCCAGGAGTGTAGTAAATAAGCTGGATGAACTTAGGGCGTGGATTGCTGCTTGGGATGTGGTGGCCATTACAGAGACTTGGATGTCTCAGGGACAGGACTGGGTACTACAGGTCCCAGGATTCAGATCCTTCAGGAAGGACATGGAGGGAGACAAAAGAGGTGGTGGAGTGGCACTGTTGATCAGGGACAGTGTCATGGCTGCAGAGAAGGTGGATACCGAGGAGGGAATGTCTACGGAGTCTCTGTGGGTGGAAGTTAGGAATAGCAAAGGGTCGGTGATGTTGCTAGGTGTACTCTGTAGGCCGCCCAATAGTGACAGGGAAGTTGAGGTGCAGATAGGGAAACAGATACTGGAGAGATGTAGAAATAACAGAGTTGTTGTGATGGGAGACTTCAATTTCCCAAACATCGACTGGAATATCCCAAGGGTAAGGGGTTTGGATTGGGAGGAGTTTGTTAGGTGTGTTCAGGAGGGTTTCCTGACACAGCACGTGGACAAGCCTACGAGAGGAGAGGCTGTACTGGACCTGGTACCAGCTAATGAACCAGAACATGTGATGGATCTCTCGGTAGGACAGCATCTTGGGGATGGAGATCATAATTCAATCTCCTTCACCCTTGCATTGGAAAAGGATAGGATCAAGCAGGCTAGGAAGGTGTTTGTCTGGAATAAGGGGAAATATGAAGACATCAGGCAGACGTTGGGGCGAATAAACTGGAAGGAGGTGTTCTTGGGGAAAAGCACAGAAGGAAGGTGGCAGATATTCAAGGAATGCTTGTCTGGAGCTTTGCATGACAACGTTCCGGTGAGACAAGGAGGTTTTGGTAGGACGCGGGAACCGTGGTGCACGAAGGCTGTGGTGAACATAGTCAGGAAGGAAAGAAAGGTGTATAAAAGGTTCAAAGAGCTAGGAGATGTTGGGGATCTAGAGAAGTATAAGGCTTATAGAAGAGAGCTTTAAAAGGAAATTAGGAGAGCCAGAAGGGGTCATGAGAAGGCCTTGGCTGGTAGGATTAAGGAGAATCCCAAGGCCTTCTACAAATATGTGAAAAGTAAAAGGATGAGAAGAGAAGGGATAGGACCTATAAAAGGTGAAGGGGGAAAAGTCTGTATGGAACCGGAAGAAATGGCAGAGGTGCTTAATGAGTACTTTGCCTCAGTATTCACGGTGGAAAGTGATCTGGGAGGATGCACTACAAGTTTGCGGCAGACTGAAAAGATTGAGTATGTAGATATTAAGGAAGCGGATGTGTTAGAACTTTTAAATGCTATCAAGATAGACAAGTCTCCGGGACCAGATGGGATGTACCCCAGGTTATTGTGGGAGGTGAGGGATATCATTGCAGAGCCCCTGGCGATGATCTTTGCGTCGTCGATGGAGACAGGAGAGGTTCCGGAGGATTGGAGGATTGCGGATGTGGTCCCTATTTTCAAGAAAGGGAACAGGGATAGTCCTGGAAATTACCGACCGGTGAGTCTGACCTCAGTGGTTGGTAAGCTGATGGAGAGGCTTCTGAGAGACAAGATTTACGAGCATTTGGAGAAGTTTAGGTTGATTAGAAATAGTCAGCATGGTTTTGTAAAAGGCAGGTCGTGCCTTACGAGCTTAATTGAGTTCTTCGAAAATGTGACTGAACACATTGACGAAGGTAGAGCAGTGGACGTGGTGTACGTGGACTTCAGCAAGGCATTTGACAAGGTCCCACATGCAAGACTTCTTGAGAAGGTGAGAGGCCATGGGATCCAAGGGGCTTTGGCCTTGTGGATCCAGAACTGGCTTGCCTGCAGAAGGCAGAGGGTGGTTGTGGATGGCTCTTTTTCTGCATGGAGGTCGGTCACCAGTGGAGTGCCCCAGGGATCTGTTCTAGGACCCTTGCTGTTTGTCATTTTCATAAATGACCTGGATGAGGAAGTGGAGGGATGGGTGAGTAAGTGCCGATGACACGAAGGTCGGTGGTGTTGTGGATGGTCTGGAGGGATGTCAGAAGTTGCAGCATGACATCGACAGGATGCAAGACTGGGCGGAGAAGTGGCAGATGGACTTCAACGGATAATAAGTACTAGGTCCTCTTCTATTTGTGGTCTACATAAACGACTTGGAAGTTGGGGTAGGTGGTGAGATCAGCAAATTTGCTGATGACACCAAGATGCTTGGATTGGCGGGTACAGAGGAGCAGTGTCAGGCAATACAACAGGACATAGACAGGTTGGTAGACTGGGCAGATAGATGGCAAATGGAATTTAATCCGGATAAATGCGAGGTGATGCATTTTGGCCGGAAAAATGTAGAAGAGAGTTATAGGATAAAAGGTAAAACTATACGGAGCATAGAGACGCAGAGAGACTTGGGGGTGCAGGTTCACAAGTCTCTGAAGGTGTCCTCACAGGTGGAGAAGGTGATAAAGAAGGCGTATAGTATGTTAGCTTTCATAGAAAAGGGTATAGAATACAAGAGTAGGAGTTTGATGTTGCAGTTGTATAGAACGTTGGTTAGGCCTCACTTGGAATACTGCGTCCAGTTCTGGTCGCCGTACTATCGGAAGGATGTGGAGTCCTTGGAGAGAGTGCAGAGGAGGTTTACCAGGATGCTGCCTGGTATGGAAGGACTGTCTTATGAGGAACGATTAAATAGACTGGGGTTGTTTTCCCTTGAAAGACGTCGGCTTAGAGGGGATCTCATAGAGGTGTATAAGATTATAAGGGGTATAGATAGAGTAAATGGAGGTAAACTTTTTCCACCTTCAGAAATGGATAGGACGAGGGGTCATGGCCTTAGGGTGAGGGGGGCTATGTATAAGACGAATATTAGAGGGCAGTTTTTCACACAAAGGGTAGTGGGGGTGTGGAATGCACTGCCGAGTAAGGTGGTGGGAGCAGGCACGCTGGGCTGTTTAAGGGTCTCTTGGACAGCCACATGAGCGGTATGCAGATAGAGGGATATATTAGGACTGTTTAACTACGGCTTTTTTCCACAGGTAATTCGGTCCATACTTTGAGCATGCATTCGGCAGGTGGTGCGAGTACAGCTCTTGGATATTGATTCATGGGTTGCCTGGTACCTCATGTCGTAAATGAGTGCTTTATGTGGACCATCTGAAGGGCACCATGACAGCTCAGAGACTATCGATGTGGCTGTGCAGACACTTGGAATTGGGCCGGTGTCTGCGGGAGTTTGCGCGTTCTCCCCGTGGTTGCGTGGGTTTTCTCCGGGCACTCCGGTTTCCTCCCACAACCCAAAAATTCGCTCTTAGGCTGATTGGGAAACAAATTGTCCCTATAGTGAGAGTCTTCCATATTAGGAATAACCTAAATCTATAATAGGATAATGGAATTGCTACTATATAGTTATGACGGCGGCGCAGTTCGTTGGGCCAAAGGGCCTGTTTCCCGTGCTGTGTTGCTCTTAAAAAAAAAGTGTTGTGGTCCATTTTGGCAGATCCAACAGGATGAATGAGTACACTATCAAAGGTAGGAGTCTTAGCTGTGTGGAAGAGCAGAGGGATCTTGGGGTCCGGGTCCATAAGACTCTCAAATCGGCCTCCCAGGTGGAGGATGTGGTTAAGAAAGCTTACGGTGTACTGGCCTTCATTCATCGAGGGATTGAGTTCAGGAGTCAGGAGGTAATGCTGCAGCTTTATAGGACCCTTGTCAGACCACACTTGGAGTACTGTGCGCAGTTCTGGTCGCCTCACTATAGGAAGGACGTGGAAGCTATTGAAAGGGTGCAGAGGAGATTTACAAGGATGTTGCCTGGATTGGGAGGCATGCCTTATGAAGACAGGTTGAGGGAGCTGGGACTGTTCTCCCTGGAGAGACGAAGGTTGAGAGGCGACCTGATAGAGGTTTACAAGATGTTGAGAGGAATAGATAGATGTGTAGATGATGGAAAGGTTGTGGAAATTTAAGGTGTGAGTTAACTGCAACAGGATTCCCAGTCACTGACCTGCTCTTATATTCACGATATGTTTATGACTAGTCCTGTTTAATTTCTGGTCAATGATAACTTCTAGGATGTTGATAGTGGGATATTCAGCAAAGTTAATGCCTTTGAATGTCATGTTAGATTCCCTCTTGTTGAAAATGGTGGGATGACATGGTGTCACAGTGATTAGCGCTGCTGCCTCACAGCACCAGAATCCGAGGTTCAGTTCTGACTGTGGGTCATTGTCCGTATAGAGTTTGCATTTTCTCCCTGTATCTGCGTGGATTTCCTCCAGGTGCTCCAGTTTCCTTCCACAAGTCCAAAGATATGCAGGCTAGGTTGATTGGCTGTACTAAATTGACCCCCGTGTTGGAGATTAGACTATTTTAGATCTTGCTTTATGTAAAGAAACAGGATTAATTTCTTATCTCTTAGTGAGGATCCTCTTTAAAGGGATTGATGAACAAAGAACAAACTCTGAGAATAAACTCTCAGAGATTATTTCCCAGGGCTGAAATGGTCGCGACGAGAGGGCACAGATTTAAGGTGCAGGGAAGCAAGTACAGAGGGGATGCTAGGGGAAAGTTTTTCACTCAGAGGGTGGTGAGTGAATGGAATCGGCTGCCGTCGGTGGTGGTCGAGGCGAACTCGCTGGGATCTTTTAAAAGACTTCTGGATGAGTATATGGGATCCAATGGGATTGGGGGTTATAGATAGGTCTATGGCTGGGTAGGTTTTGATGTGTTCGGCACACCTTGTGGGCCAAAGGGCCTGTTTGTGCTGTAGTGTTCTATGTTCTATGTTCTATGGTTGAGGGAGTGAATGTTTGTGGAATCAAGTGGGCTGCTTTGTCCTGGATGATATTGAGCTTCGAGAGCGTTGTCAGAGTTCCATTCATCCAAGCAAGTGGGGGATATTCTGTCACTCTCCTGAGTTAAAACGTGTAGATGATGGAAAGGTTGTGGAAATTTAAGGTGTGAGTTAACTGCAACAGGATTCCCAGTCACTGACCTGCTCTTATATTCACGATATGTTTATGACTAGTCCTGTTTAATTTCTGGTCAATGATAACTTCTAGGATGTTGATAGTGGGATATTCAGCAAAGTTAATGCCTTTGAATGTCATGTTAGATTCCCTCTTGTTGAAAATGGTGGGATGACATGGTGTCACAGTGATTAGCGCTGCTGCCTCACAGCACCAGAATCCGAGGTTCAGTTCTGACTGTGGGTCATTGTCTGTATGGAGTTTGCATTTTCTCCCTGTATCTGCGTGGATTTCCTCCAGGTGCTCCAGTTTCCTTCCACAAGTCCAAAGATATGCAGGCTAGGTTGATTGGCCGTACTAAATTGACCCCCGTGTTGGAGATTAGACTATTTTAGATCTTGCTTTATGTAAAGAAACAGGATTAATTTCTTATCTCTTAGTGAGGATCCTCTTTAAAGGGATTGATGAACAAAGAACAAAGAACAAAACAGCACGGGAAACAGGCCCTTCGGCCCAACGAGCCCGCGCCGCCACCCTGATGTTCCCGCCTCTACCTGTGATCCCTGTCTATGTTTATGGATTAAAAACCAAATTTGAGACAATTTAGGGAGAATTTGTTTTGCCAATTAGCCTAAGAGCACATCTTTGGGATGTGGGAGGAAACCAGAGCACCCGGAGAAAACCCACGCAAGCACGGGGAGAATGCGCAAACTCCCACAAACACAGGCCCAAATCTATGTATCACTCTAAAACTCAAATTTCATGTTGAGTTTTAGAGTGATATACAAAAGATAGAAGCTGGAGTTTTGAACTTACAAATGCACATGTTTAAGGGGTGAGTTGATTAAAATAGATTGGAAAAGACAGTTCACAGATTTTGGGCGCAAACTTTCTGCGTTGATGCACTGGTCAATTAGTGTGGTGAAGCCAGAAAATTGAGCGAGAGACAAAAAAAATCAGATGTGCATCTGACATCAAGTGGTATCTTCCCAGACACTTTTTTCTGATGTGAAGTACTTCGTGCCAAAATGGGATCAAAGCCTATTTGCATGCATTTGAATGGATTTCTGCTGTGCAGAAGGACCTAAGTGCGCCTGTGCAAAAATCATAAGAAGTTGGTTTGCAGGTGCAGCAGGTAATTAAGAAGACAAATAGAATTTTGTCCTTCATTGCTGGAGGATGGAGTTTAAAAACAGCGAGGTTATGTTGCAGGTGTATAAGGTGCTGGTGAGGCCACACCTGGAATATTGTGTACAGTTTTAGTCTCCTTACTTGAAATTGGATTTACTGGCACTAGTGGGGGTACAGAAGAGATTCATTAGGTTGATTCCAGAGTTGAGAAGATTGGCTTATGAGGAGAAACTGAGTGGATTGGGGCTTTACTCATTAGAACATAGAACATAAAACATTACAGCGTAGAACAGGCCCTTTGGCCTTTGATGTTGTGTCAACCAATTAGGAAAAAGCAATGACTCTCTAACCTAAACCATTCCCTTTTCATCCATAAACTTATCTACTAACCTCTTAAACGCCACCAAACTTGGCGCATCTACAACTGACGCAGGCAGGGCATTCCACTCCCTAACCACCCTCTGGGTAAAGAACCTACTTCTGATATCCGTCCTATAACTATCACCCCTTAATTTAAAGCTGTGTCCCCTCGTGCTAGCTTTCTCCATCCTAGGAAAAAGGCTATCACTGTCCACCCTATCAAACCTCTAATCATCTTATATGTTTCGATTAGGTCCCCTCTTAGCCGCCTCCTTTCTAACGAAAACAACCTCAAATCCCTCAGCCTCTCGTCATAAGACCTGCCCTCCATACCAGGCAACATCCTGGTAAACCTCCTCTGTACCCTCTCCAATGCCTCCACATCTTTCTTATAATGTGGGGACCAGAACTGCACACAATACTCAAGTGCGGCCGCACTAGAGTTTTGTACAGTTGCAACATGACGTTGCGGCTCCGAAATTCAATCCCCCTACCAATAAAAGCTAAGACTCCATATGCCTTCTTAACGTACTTATCGACTTGATTGCCAACTTTCAGGGATCTATTAACATATACACCAAGATCCCTCTGTTCATCAACACTATTGAGAGTCCTACCATTAGCCCTATACTCTACACATTTGTTATTCCTGCCAAAGTGAATTACCTCACACTTTTCCACATTAATCTCCATTTGCCACCTCTCGGCCCAGCTCTGCAACTTGTCCACGTCTCTCTGCAAACTAGAACACCCCTCTTCACTATCTACCACTCCTCCGACTTTGGTGTCATCCGCAAATTTACTAATCCATCCCTCAATACCCTCATCCAGATCATTCATAAATTTAGAATTCAGAAGAATGAGATGAGATCTTGTAGAAATATATAAGATTATGAAGGGAATAGATAATATAGAAGCAGGGAAGTTATTTCTACTGGCGGGTGAAACTAGAACTAGGAGGCATAGCCTCAAAATAAGGGGAAGCAGATTTAGGACTGAGTTGAGGAGGAACTTCTTCACACAAAGGGTTGTGAATTTGTAGTATTCTGTGCCCAGTGAAGCAGCTGAGGCTACTTCATTGAATGTTTTTAAGGCAAGGATAGATAAATTTTTGAACAATAAAGGAATTAAACGTTATGGTGAGCGGGCGGGTAAGTGGACCTGAGTCCACAAAAAGATTAGCCATGATCTTATTGAATGACGGAGCAGGCTAAGGGGCCAGATGACCTACTCCTGCTCCTAGTTCTTATGTTCTTACCATTAATAAGTTTGGCATGGCTGTTCCCCACCCCCATACCTTTCCCACCTCACCTGCATGATATCACACGGGCATGAATCATTGATGGGCTGTAAAAGTTTGGGCCAGGCACAACAGTAGCAAAGAAGAGTGAGGAGATGAATACCAGTGAAAACCAACTCTCAGAGTTTGTGGGGGTGTTCTCAGCTGTTGTCGTGTTGAGTGGTGAGGTGGGGTTAGAGGTCTCATGCTGGTCTGAGGGTCCTGGCGTGTGCTGTGTGTGCATTCCCCTTGGCTGTAGATTTACTCTTGCAGGATTTCATATGTGGCCGATTACCAACCCCACAAATATCACACTGTTTACCCTGTCTTCTGGACAGACTCTATACTGTATTGCTGACGTTCCAGCCCTGGCCCCATAACAATAAAAAGCAGCAGCTCTAGCCGCAGTCAACCCAGTCAAGGGATTTCTGCAGGTTTTAGCATGGCTCCTCACACTGCATGGATTCTGCAGTGATGCCTTTGATGGGTTCCCATCTCGCGCTAGTGGTGAGGGTATTTCTCCACTGTCTGTCAATGAACTGCAAGCCATTCTTGGAAGTCATTACACCAGACATACAGGTAGATGCACCCTAGCCTATGTTACAAGGCTTCCCAATTGAGACCCCTGTGTGAGGATGTATCAGTGGTAGGAAACCCATTGAGTTGACACAGGGCATCGGGGATTGTGTCGGATTGCTAGCGTCCGCTGGCTGGGAGGAAGTGGCGAGGCTTGGGATGGTGAACTTTATCAGCGGTTTCTCTCACTGTCACTTTCTATCACCAAGTGCAAATATGGATTTCAGATTGACAGTCATTGAGATGGCAATCATTGTAGAGGCTGCTGGGAAGAAGGAGGAGGGAGATGGCTGGCCACTGCAAGGCTAGTCAGGGCCAGAGGCCACAGTAGGAGGACAGGGAGCTGCTGGTCAAGTCAGGATGTGGCAGCACATCCTCCTGCAGTGAGTGGGGACCTGCAGGTCCTTTGATGATCAGTGCAATACTTGTGTAAGATCCTCACAAACCTGGCACCTCAAGGGACAGGAGGACACCCACTCTGAATGGCATTGAAAATTATAGCCTTCACCTGCTACACCACCAATCCCAGACCTCCAGAGGGCACATTGGCAGCACCTTGCAGCTATCAATGCACAAGTGCAACCATAAAGTCACAGATGCCCTGTGAACTCGGGCTGGAATTACACCTACTTCGATGTGAGCCAGGCTCACCAAGAAGCCTGGGCTGTAGGCTTTTCCACCATCGCTGGCATGCCCCATGTGCAGGGGGCTGTATACGGTAGGCATGTTTCCTTGTGGTCCCCGCATGGCCAGGGTGTGTGTTTCACTCCCTGAACATGCAGATAGTCTGTGACCACAGGAAAAACATCATACATGTGTGTGCATGTCAGCTGGAGAGCATGCACAACAGTTACATCCTGTGGAGGTCTGATATCCTCAAGCTTCTTTAAGGACCAGCCCAGGATGGCTTGTGGAGGACAAGGGATATCCATTTGAAGGCTTGGCTGATGATACCAATGCTGAGACCTGTTATAATGAAGCCTATGCTGCTATTCTATCCATCGTCAAGCGGTGTATCAGGTTTCTGAAGATGAGGTTCCGTTGCTTGGACCTCTCCAGCTGGGCCTTCCAATACTGTCCCCCCAGAGTCTCCCACATCATCACGGTCTGCTGTGTGCTGCACAACCTGACGCAGGAGCAAGGGTGAGACATCCTGGAGGAGGAGGAGAAGGAGGAGGAGGAGAAGTGGGCTCAGGAGGATGTGGACGAAGAGGTTGAGGAGGAACCAGAAGATGGAGGACAGATGGCGCGGGCGAGGGTCCGGCAGGGCAGCAAGGGAGGCTCCTCGTGGAGCAAGTTTCACCCAGTAGCAGGTGTGCGGTCCAGCAGCTTCAACACCAACATGTCAACCACACCTCAAAAGCCATAACCTCGCTCCCTCCAACTCCCCTGCAACACATTTCCCCTTTCTCTCCCTCCTGTCTACACCCATCTCCCTCCGTCTTCCTGACCCCATGGGTCCAATTGACATCCAGGCAGGAGAGTGACGATGACTCGCTCTGCGGTGTACTGTGATATTGCCCTGGTGCCACACAAGTCCAACTACTATCCGTTCTCTGACTATACACTGGCACCTGAGCCCATGTCTAAGTGAATTTTGGGCACCAGCATGTGATGTTATGTCTAATGGGTTGGGAATGTGGGGGGCAGGGCTTGGGGAGGGGGGACCAACCCAGATTAGGGTCCTAGGGATGCCAGAGCAGGCATTTGTCACTATGAGCCTATGGTCCTGACTGCTGTGATGAGCATTTGGAGTTCTACAGCAGGCAAAAGTCTGGCACTGGTGCTGGTAACTGGGGATTGCATGCTCAGTGGGCTGAAGGGCCTCTATCATGCAGCATGATGTTCTATGCCTTTATGCATTTGGTTGGAGAACAGTCATCACTGTAAGGCTGAAACACTTCCAGATTATTCACACTGTAGGTCGCAATAACATTTATTGGTGAAATAACAGTGCAAAGATATTAGGTAGTGATATTTAACAGTGTAATGAAACAGGTAAGTGTGATTCTAAGCAATGCCTATTTTCCCAAACATGACTAGCGCAATCCTTCACCCGTGACTCTACAACTTCTTAATATTCCAAGGCCTAAAGCATATGTCTAGCTGTCCCCCAGGATGCACATCAGAGGTGGACGTTCTCACCCATGTTCCTCCTCATGGCTTGTGATGATGCGGGCATCCCCAGTGGGCCCAAGCCTGGAGGGCCACAGCGACTTTCTAATGACGCTGATGTTGCCATACCACTCTGTTCATCTGCCGCCCATGAGATGCTCCGGTAGCAGGAAAGGGGAATTTGGAAGGTCTGGGAACGTCAGGGGTCTCCTAGTTGGAAGGCCCTTCCTCCTCCCTCAGGATACCAATTGGCCGTGGGGACAATTAAGGGGGTGGCAGGGTAGCTGGAGAGAGCTCCTGAGGCATCTCTATGGTGTGCAAGCCCTTTGCGATGACCCTGTGAGATTGGGCCAAGTTCTGGCCCCTCAGTATTTGCCCTCTTGAAGCTTACAACCATGGTCTGCTGTGTCTCCAAAATGCCTGCAAGAGTCCCAGACACTGCCAACTGTTTCTCCAGAATAGCTCTAAGACCCATGGCCACGGCCCACTATTGCTCCAGAATGCCAGCAACACCCTCAACCATGACCCGCTGTGTCTCTGCCATGGCTTGCTTTGTCTCCAGGATGCCCTGCACCCTGTCACCCTATGGAGACATTTCCTGTCCACTGTGGACACTATCCTTGCAGTGTTGGCCTGGATACCATGCATTGCGCCTCTTGCTACAGAGTCAATTGGACTCCTCCAAACAGCCTCACAGTTGTTTCAGTGTTGCTGACAGCCCTTCCTGTATCCCTGACTCTGTCACTGCATCTCCAGCAGTTTCACGATGGCTGATACGAGATGTCTGGCACCTGGTTTGGGGCCAGCTGATTCCTTGCCTTCAGCACATCTTCACGTGATCTTGACTAATTATTTATCTACTTCTAATGCAGCAAATCCAGGGACAACACTTCTTTCTGTTTGAAAATTTGGAATCCAGAAAGATTATCTGCTACTTTCCAATTCATAACCAGGAATTTTATTGATATCTTGCTGACATTCCTAGGATTTTCCATGGTTTCCTAGGTAGAAAGAAGCTGTCCTGCTTTCCTCCATAGAAAGGTGTTGCAGATGTGACTGCCTGCAATATTTTTCACGCCCTATTTCTGGACTCTGTTGTACTGCAGCTGTGTGACATTATTTCTTAGCTCACTTTTTCAGGCCCTGCCACAAACAGTTGTAATTAATGGCTTGCAACCCGAAGGAGAGAGGTGGAGACTGGGAGTGGGGAAGCTAAAAGTGGGGAAGGAGCAAGAGTGGAGGGAGTGTGGGGCAAACTGGAGATGAAGGTTGGGGAAGGGCAGACAGGAGCAGAAGAGGTAGATTGGATCAGATGAGAGGGGCTGGGGAGGACTGAAGCACATTAAAGTCAAAGAACAAAGAACAAAATAGCACGGGAAACAGGCCTTTCGGCCCAACAAGCCCTCGCCGCCACTCCGGTGTTCCCACCTCTACCCATGATACTGTCTATGTTTATAGATCTATGGATTAAAAACCAAATCTGAGACAATTTAGGGAGAATTTGTTTTGCCAATTAGCCAAAGAGCACATCTTTGGGATGTGGGAGGAAACCGGAGCACCCAGAGAAAACCCATGCAAGCATGGGGAGAATGCGCAAACTCCCACAGACACAGGCCCAAATCCATGTATCTGCACAGCACAGCGATAGTCACTGAGCTGTCGTGTTGCCCACGACAAGGTTCTCTCCACCTTCCACATACCTAATGAAGGAACAGTGTTTCTGAAAGCTTGTGGGTTTACTATCAAATAAACTGGTTGGACTTTAACCTGGTGTAGTGAGACTTTTTACTGTGCTTATCCCAGTCCAACATTGGCATCTCCACATGAGGACTGAAGTGAATGGAGATGGGCAGGGTCTACTGAAGGGCATGAGATAGGGTGGACTAAAAGGGAGGGGTAAGGCTGGAGTGGATTGGAGGGCAGGAGTCGGGTGTGGCAGATTGGAGGACAGTGGGTGTGGCAGACAGAAGCAGAAGAGAGCCAAAGGGGAGGGGTTGGGGAGGACTACACAGGAGGGAGAAGGAGACCTGGAGTTTTAAATTTTTTTATTAGTGTCACAAGTAGGCTTTCATTAACACTGCAATGAAGTTACTGTGAAAGGAAGGGAGGTGAATAGACTGGAAATAGGGAAAGTGTTGGGCTGATCAGAAGGGACAGGACAGTCCAGAGTGGGTGGAACAGGACACGGGGGGGCTGAAAAGACCACAGGGAATGAGGTCCAAGCAATAAATGGGGGTTATAGCGGACAGAGGCGGTGGTGGGGGGAATCAAAGTGGAACATGTGGGGGTGGGGTGTCAGATTGGGGATATGGATGAAGTGCAGTGGGGGAGTGTTGTATGTGTGCGCGTGTGCACGGTGTTCAGTATTAGGCTGGATCTGGTGTTTAGATAGTTACTTTGGAGTTAGAATTTTTTTTCCCTTTAACTCTCAGGATAAAACAGGCAGAACCATGCTAAATTAGAGGGGTCAGTTTTTGTACAAAGTGTGCAGGAAGGTTTTTTGACTCAGTACGTAGATAGGCCAACTAGAGGTGAGGCTACATTGGATTTGGTGCTAGGCAATGAGCCAGACCAGGTGTTAGATTTGGAAATTGGTGAACACTTTGGTGATAGTGACCACAATTCGGTTACGTTCACCTTAGTGATGGATAGTGATAGGCATGAAGCTGGGGCAGTAGTTATAGCTGGGGAAATGGTAATTATGAGGCTATAAGGAGGGAATTAGGGTGCATAGGTTGGACTAGGAAACTACAGGGACTGGGAACATCTGAAATGTGGAGCTTATTCAAGGAGCAGCTACTGCAAGTGCCGGAAGACTGGAGGATAGCGAATGTGGTCCCATTGTTCAAGAAGGGGAATCGAGACTTTCCGGGGAATTATAGGCCGGTGAGTCTTACTTCTGTTGTGGGCAAAGTATTGGAGAGAATTATTGGGGATAGGATTTATAGTCATTTAGAGAGAAATGAATTGATTGGGGATACTCAGCATGGTTTTGTGAAGGGTAGGTCGTGCCTTACTAACCTTATTGAGTTTTTTGAAAAAGTGACCAAAGAGGTGGATGGGGGTAAGGCAGTTGATGTAGTATTTATGGACTTTAGTAAGGTGTTCAATAAGTTGCCCCATGGAAGGCTTCTGCAGAAAATGCAGATGTATGGGATTGAGGGTGATTTAGCTAATTGGATTAGGAATTGGCTAGCAGATAGAAGACAGAGGGTGATGGTTGATGGAAGATATTCATCGTGGAATTCAGTTACAAGTGGAGTACCTCAGGGATCTGTTTTGGGGCCCCTGCTGTTTGTAATTTTTATAAATGATCTGGATGAGGGTATTGAAGGATTGATTAGTAAATTTGCGGATGACACCAAAGTCGGAGGAGTGGTAGATAGTGAAGAGGGGTGTTCTAGTTTGCAGAGAGACTTGGACAAGTTGCAGAGCTAGGCCGAGAGGTGGCAATGGAGTTTAATGTGGAAAAGTGTGAGGTAATTCACTTTGGCAGGAATAACAAATGTGTAGAGTATAGGGCTAATGGTAGGACTCTTAATAGTGTTGATGAACAGAGGGATCTTGGTGTATATGTGCATAGATCTCTGAAAGTTGGCAATCAAGTCGATAAGGTTGTTAATAAGGCATACGGAGTCTTAGCTTTTATTGGTAGAGGGATTGAATTTCGGAGCCGCAACGTCATGTTGCAACTGTACAAAACTCTAGTGCGGCCGCACTTGGAATATTGTGTGCAGTTCTGGTCCCCGCATTATAAGAAAGATGTGGAGGCATTGGAGAGGTACAGAGGAGGTTTACCAGGATGTTGCCTGGTATGGAAGGCAAGTCTTATGAAGACAGGCTGAAGGATTTGAGGTTGTTTTCGTTAGAAAGAAGGCAGCTAAGAGGAGACCTTATTGAAACATATAAGATGATTCGAGGTTCAGATAGGGTTGTCAGTGACAGCCTTTTTCCTAGGATGGAGAAAGCTAGCACGAGGGGACATAGCTTTAAATTAAGGGGTGTCAGAGGTAGGTTCTTTACCCAGAGGGTGATAAGGGTATGGAATGCCCTGCCTGCGGCAGTTGTAGATGCGCCAAGTTTGGTAGCGTTTAAGAGGTTAGTCGATAGGTTTATGGACGAAAAGGGAATGGTTTAGGTTGGAGGGTCATTGCTTTTTCCTAATTGGTCGGTGCAACATCAAGGGCCGAAGGGCCTGTTCTGCGCTGTAATGTTCTATGTTCTATGTTCTAAATTAGTGATTTAAATCACTTCTGCCCCCTGGTTCCCTAGCCCAGTGAAATTGTCCAGAAAAATTACCGCTTCTGGGTAATTGCCAGGTAAACCATTCCATGGAAACTTCCCAGAAGGATTCCCCAGTTGGTCATAGGGTACCCCCAAACTGGTGACACTGGGTACCAGGAATCTATTGGCCAGTGGGCTTTATAGAACATAGAACATAAAACACTACAGCACAAACAGGCCCTTCGGCCCACAAGTTGTGCCGAACACATCAAAAACCTACCCAGCCATAGACCTATCTATAACCCCCAATCCCATTGGATCCCATATATTCATCCAGAAGTCTTTTAAAAGATCCCAGCGAGTTTGCCTCGACCACCACCAACGGCAGCCGATTCCATTCACTCACCACCCTCTGAGTGAAAAACTTTCCCCTAGCATCCCCTCTGTACTTGCTTCCCTGCACCTTAAATCTGTGCCCTCTCGTCGCCACCATTTCAGCCCTGGGAAATAGTCTCTGAGAGTCCACCTTATCTAATCCTCTCAACATCTTGTAAACTTCTATCAGGTCGCCTCTCAACCTTCGTCTCTCCAGGGAGAACAGGCCCAGCTCCCTCAACCTGTCTTCATAAGGCATGCCTCCCAATCCAGGCAACATCCTTGTAAATCTCCTCTGCACCCTTTCAATAGCTTCCACGTCCTTCCTATAGTGAGGCGACCAGAACTGCGCACAGTACTCCAAGTGTGGTCTGACAAGGTCCTATAAAGCTGCAGCATTACCTCCTGACTCCTGAACTCAATCCCTCGATGAATGAAGGCCAGTACACCGTAAGCTTTCTTAACCACATCCTCCACCTGGGATGCCGATTTGAGAGTCTTATGGACCCGGACCCCAAGATCCCTCTGCTCTTCCACACAGCTAAGACTCCTACCTTTGATTGTGTACTCATTCATCCCGTTGGATCTGCCAAAATGGACCACAACACATTTATCCGCGTTGAAGTCCATCTGCCACTTCTCCGCCCAGTCTTGCATCCTGTCGATGTCATGCTGCAACTTCTGACATCCCTCCAGAACATCCACAACACCACCGACCTTCGTGTCATCGGCGAACTTACTCACCCATCCCTCCACTTCCTCATCCAGGTCATTTATGAAAATGACCTGAATTATTTATGAAAATTTATTTATAAAATAAATAAATAAATATTTATTTATGAAAATAAATGACCTTTAAAAGCTCAAAACTATCAAATTCCCAATAGCTGCCACCATGTTGTGATTCCTTCTATCTGTCAGACATAAACTCACCAATGGCTCAAGTAGAAATGCAAAACTTGTCCTTGATGGTGTCAAAGCTCCTTAAGAACATAAGAAATAGGAGCAGGAGTAGGTCATCTAGCCCTTCGAGCCTGTCCCACCATTTAATAAGATCATGGCTGATCTGAAGTGAATCAGTTCCACTTTCCCGTTTTCTCCCTACAACCCTTAATTCCCTTGTCTATCAGAAATCTATCTACTATGACTTAAATGTAATCAGTGAGGTAGTCTCCAACACTTCAATGGGCAGAGAATTCCAGAGATTCACCACTCTTTGAGTGAAGAAGTTCTTCCTCAACTCTGTTCTAAACTGCCCCCTCCCCCTTATTTCGAAGCTGTGCCCTCTAGTTCTGGTTTCTCTCTACCTCTACCCTATTTAGCCCCTTCATTATCTTGTACATCTCTATAAAATCCCCCCTCAGCTTTCTAAACTCTAACAAGTATAGGCCCAGTCTATTTAATCTCTCCTCATAAGCCTCATAACATTCTCCTCTTGAGTGTTGTTGGAACCACACTTATCCAGGCAAATGGAAAACATTCCATTACACTATTGTAGAACTTGGACTGGCTTTGGGATGTCAGGAAGTGAAATGCTTTAAACTGCATTCTCTTAGCTAGACCAATGCCCTTAGTTTCACACTATCTGCTTTTTCACCTGTTCTTCAAGTACCTCTTTAAAATTAAAAAACAAATCTGTACTTCGCTGACAGCAAACACACTTGTGTGATCAAACACGCTTACAGATCAGTATTTCCCTGGAAAGAGTGAGAGAAAAGTCCACACACAAACACATAAATATTTAAAATTGTGAAGGATATGCTCTCTCTCTCCACTCTCACAGCTAAAAGCAACCCTTTGATTAATGGCTGATGTTAATTTCATATTCTGTAACCCACAAAGTCCTGGCAAAAAAACTATGAAAGGAGGCAGAGGGACAGAGATAGCTATCAGCAGCTCAATGAAATGAAAACAGCATGAGCAACAATAGCTCAGACTAAGCGAGGAAGGACAATGCATGAAGATGCAGAAATGCCACAGTGCAGTCACCCAGTTTCAAGAGGGTGCAACTTTGGATTGGGTGCAATGTGCAAAGAACAGAAACACAGCAAACCATTATTTTCCCAGCATCGATGCAGTAAGTCCAGGGCTATTGGTCTGCTTGTGTCACGAATCCTAAGTCTGAAAATTGTGGGATGAGCTGAATAAAATTCCAGACAATCGGTTTTCTGGGATTTCAGAGTAACTATTGATTGAGATGCTGCAGTTTATTCCAGGAGGCCATTTTTCTTCCAATAATTTGAATTTTTCACATCCATCTATGATTTTTTTTGGGCTATTTGTGACATTTTTGGTCAAATTTGCTTGCCAGCATCAAGTATTCTGAATCCTGGTTTGGATAAGATAGACAAAAAAAAAGCTGTACCTATTAGCTGATGATATAATGATGGACTTCAACGTGGATAAATGTGTGGTGGTCCATTTTGGCAGGACCAATGGGATGAAGGAGTACAATATCAAGGATAGGAGTCTTGGCAGTGTTGAGGAGCAGAAGGATCTTGGGGTCCGTGTCCATAAGTCTCTTAAATCTGCCCCGCAAGTGGAGTATGCGGTCAAGAAGGCATATGGTGTACTGGCCTTCATTAATAGAGGGATTGAGTTTAGGAGTCAGGAGGTAATGCTGCAACTTTGTAAGACCATTGTTAGACCCCATTTGGAGTACTGTGTGCAGTTCTGGTCACCTCACTATAGGAAGGATGTGGAAGCTATTGAGAGGGTGGAGAGGGGATTTACAAGGATGTTGCCTGGATTGGGGGGCATGCCTTATGAAGATAGGTTGAGAGAGCTACGTCTCTTCTCCCTGGAGAGACGAAGGTTGAGAGGCGACCTGATAGAGATTTATAAGATGTTGAGAGGAATAGATAGCCTCTGAGAATCCACCCTATTTCCCAGGGCTGAAATGGTCGCTATGAGAGGACACAGGTTTAAGGTGCTGGGGGATAAGTACAGAGGAGATGTTAGAGGTAAGTTTTTCACTCAGAGGGTGGTGAGTGAATGGAATCGGTTGCCGTCAGTGGCGGTAGAGGTGAACTCACTGGGGTCTTTTAAGAGACTTCTGGATGAGTAAATGGGATTAAATGGGATTGGGAGTTACAGATAGTTCTATGGCCTGGTAAGTATAGATATGATCAGCACAACTTGTGGGCCAAAGGGCCTGTTTGTGCTGTAGTGTTCTATGTTCTATATAAAATTCAGGGATGAAGATTTTATCTTCAGGGCATGTGAAAAAGATTGTTTTCATGCAGCAAAATGAACTGGATTTTCATAGAATCAGGCTAACTTTAAAAATGGCGAGTGATATCCAGACGTGGCTCCTCCAGATTTGGGCCTTGGACCACACTTCAATAATTTGCGTGAATTATTGGCACATGTTGTCATTCCCAAGGCAACTTATCATTTCAAAAAAGTAGAATTGAGATGGTTATCTTGGCCATTAGTGCCTTTAGATAAATCCTGGGGAGAGGCAAGAAATCAGCACAACATTGAGTTTCTTTGTTCATGGTGGTTGCTGCTTTGGTCTTAGCAACTGCTCAAGATTCTGGTGCCTGGCCTATAACATGCCAGTTAATCTAACAAACAGGTGCCAACAGAAGTATTAGTGCAAAGGTCTGTGTTTGGTGACAACCAGGGTTGCCTGAAAAATTACCTTATCCAATATGGAATTGCTGCCTTTCAAATGTTTTCATGACATTTCTCCTGGAAATTGATACTACTTGCTTCCAATTTTCACATGAAAATAGGTTCATCAAGGACCATGCTCCCCCTGCTTATATATGCATATGATTCCTGTTTACTTCAATTGCTACATTTATAATGGAACTTATCTATCTGCTGTAATAAAGGAAGTGCATGTAACCATTAAGATTTTTAATATTATAAAAATCAGAAGTCTACCTGTGACTTTTGGTTTTGTCGCTCAGTGCATATTTTCTAAACAATTTATCAATGGTTGGATTCTCCAGCAGTTCACACCCCACTGCTGCCAGCGAGAATGGAGAATTCGAATTCCATCAAAACTCCATTCATGCAGCTGGACTGGAGAATCACGGCTGTGGACCAAGATCAGAGAATTCAGTCTTATTTCTTTAGTAGTTGACAAAATTACCTAACATAGAACATAGAACATTACAGTGCAGAACAGGCCCTTCGGCCCTTGATGTTGCGCCGACCAATTAGGAACAAGCAGTGACCCTCTAACCTAAACCATTCCCTTTTCATCCATAAACTTATCGACTAACCTCTTAAACGCCACCAAACTTGGCGCATCTACAACTGACTCAGGCAAGGCATTCCATACCCTTACCACCCTCTGGGTAAAGAACCTACCTCTGACATCTGTCCTAAAACCACCACCCCTTAATTTAAAGCTATGTCCCCTCGTGCTCGCTTTCTCCATCCTAGGAAAAAGGCTATCACTGTCCACCCTATCTAAACCTCTAATCATCTTATATGTTTCAATATGGTCTCCTCTTAGCTGCCTTCTTTCTAACGAAAACAACCTCAAATCCCTCAGCCTCTCTTCATAAGACCTGCCTTCCATACAGGCAACATCCTGGTAAACCTCCTCTGTATCCTCTCCAATGCCTCCACATCTTTCTTATAATGTGGGGACCAGAACTGCACACAATACTCCAAGTGCGGCCGCACTAGAGTTTTGTACAGTTGCAACATGACGTTGCGGCTCCGAAATTCAATCCCCCTACCAATAAAGCTAAGACTCCGTATGCCTTCTTAACAACCTTATCGACTTGATTGCCAACTTTCAGGGATCTATGCACATATACACCAAGATCCCTCCGTTCATCAACACTATTAAGAGTCCTACCATTAGCCCTATACTCTACACATTTGTTATTCCTGCCAAAGTGAATTACCTCACACTTTTCCACATTAAACTCCAATGTGGAAAACCTCAATGAAACAACCTTTCTAATTGTAAGCAATTGTTTCAATCACATTTGGCTGATCCTCATGATGAGATTTCAGAGAGTGTGTTTAAGGAAGAAAGTAGCCCATGAGGTGGGATAACTATATTATTGAAAATTCACTGTTTTTCAATAATAGAGGGGCAGACCTTTTTTTAAATTTTGTAACTTTGGTACAAATGAGGAAAGGAATTTTTCTTTATTCATTTCCCCAAATTGCAAGCTTAATGGAAGAAATGCCATAATTTTGTGGCAATATTTGCCACTAACGCAAATGGCAACATAAGAACAAAGTTGTGAGATTCTAGAGAATAAGAATCTCACTGGTGAGATCTCATTTCCCAATTCTCCTAGTCTCCCACTGAAATGTCAGAAACCTCATTTCAATAAATTTGAATACAATTAACATAATTCCCTGCTACATCATTCTCCACATTTGGAATTCCTCCTGTGGCAATGTGGCATCACTGTTTTCAAAAATAGGAATACGGCGAATGGGTTGCACCAGGGATGCACATTTATGCATATCCCCCATAGGGAGAGGGTCATGCATAGCCAGTAAGCTGGCATTGCTCCCTGGCACTGCCAAGGACACTGATAAGGTTCACTGCCAGGGAAGCTCTCTGCGAAGCTCCATTAGGGTAAGATTCCCTTATGTCCATAGGGGCTTCCTTTGTTTTATATCAGAGAGCTTTAAAAAAAGTGCCCTGATTGCAGGACTCCCAGATTCTGACTTCTTCTGGTCTCCCATTGTCAGTGTGACAGCGCAGATTATGTCTCCAGACTTTTTCTGCCCAAGTGCTTGATAAATCTGGAGAAATAATCTAGTCTCATCTTCTGAGCACAGAATGGAAAATTCCATCACATCTCTCTCACACTCCTCAACCACCTCATACAGCAAATGCAGCAACCTGAAAACCAAGATAGAGTCCATATCTTGGTGCAAAATATTGCCAAGCAGACGAGACAACAGAACTATACCATCTACATGCACACCAAGAACAAGAAACTTGAGAGCTCAGCATCATCACCAGCAGCAACCGAGACTTACCCAGTACCACAATGGAAAACAGTAGCACTGTGGGGAAGTCCGTTGTCAACTTGTCAGACTATACACTTCAACCAGATGAAATCGAAGTTCTCAGCCAAGGCCTCAATTTTTGAACTACCACTAAAATGGACCCATCAGTCTCACAACGGATACAGAGGGATTCATCAAGTGAATGAGGCTGCGGGAGTTCTCCCATAAATGCCAAGAGGCCAACAGCGAACACAATGAGACAGCCAATGAACTGCAACAGCTGACAGAAAGATCTACGATGCAGCAACCAAAGAGGAAAAAGCCGAATTGGACTTCTCTGAAGGGCCGCTGCTCTCGGACTCAACATGTATACCCAAGCCATCAGAAGGTGTATCAATGTCAGATTCATCAGTCGCACTCACAAGAGAGCCCCAAACATCAGCCAAGCACGAAACAACGCCATTCACACTCTCAAGACCAACTGCAACATTATCATCAAACCATTGTCAGCAGACGAAGGAGGAGCCACCTTCATACTGAACACAATGGATTACTGCAAAGAAGTGGACTGACAACTGAACAACCAGGAACACTACAGACGGTTACCCGCAGATCTGACCAAAGAACACACCATCAACTCAACAGACTGATCAAGACCTTCTATTTGGACATTCAGAGCACCATCCTTGCTCTCATCCCACGTACTCCCCGCATTGGAGCTCTGTACTGCCTTCCGAAGATACACAAGGCCAATACACACGGCCGTCCCATCGTATCAGGCAATGGGACCCTGTGTGAGACCTTCCCCGTCATCCTGAAACCCATTATATAAAGAACGCTGAGTGACATGATGGACTTCCTACAGAAACTCAGCACATATGGAGCAATTGAACCAACAGCACACCTTGTCACAATGGATGTCTCGGTACTCTACACTAGCATCCCCCACAATGACGCCATTGCTGCAACTGCCTCAGTACTCAACACCGACAACTGCCAATCTCCAGATGCAATTCTACGATTCATCCGCATCATTCTGGACCACAACGTCTTCACTTTCAACAATCAGTTCTTCACCCAGACACATGGAACAGCCATGGGGACCAAATTCGCATTTCAATATGCCAAAATCTTTATGCACAGGTTCAAACAAGACCTCTTCACAGGATCTTCAACCAATGCTATACATTAGATACATTGATGACATTTTCTTCCTTTGGATTCACGGCGAACAATCATTGAAACAACTATATGATGACATCAACAAGTTCCATCCCACCATCAGCCTCACCATGGACTACTCTCTGGAATTGGTTACATTCATGGACACACACATCTCCACCCAGGATGGTCACCTCAGCACATCGTTGTACTGCAAACCCACGAATAATCTCATGATGCTCCACTTCTTCAGCTTCCATTCTAAACACGTTAAAGACGCCATCGCCTACGGACAAGCCCTCCGTATACACAGATGAGGAGAATCGCAACAGACATCACCAGGCACTGAAAGATGCCCTCATAAGAACAAGATATGGCACTCGACTCATCGATCAACAGTTGCGACATGCCATAGTGAAAACTGCATCGATCTCTCAGAAGACAAACATGGGTCATGGAGGACAGAGTACCCTTCATTGTCCAATACTTCCCTATCTCCAGATACCCACACAATATCATAATATTTCTCATTATCCAAGGTTCCTAAAACTTGCCATGCTTATCCTTCATCCTTCCAGGAATGTGCCAGTCCTGCATCCCTATCAACTTACACTTGAAAGTCTTCCACATGCCAGATGTTGATTTGCCCTCAAACATCTGCCCTCAATCTACATTCTTCAGTTCCTGTCTAATATTGTTGTAATTAGCCTCCCCTCAGTTTAGCACCTTAACTTGAGGACTGCCTTATCTTTATCCATCAATCCCTTAAAGCTTACTGAATTAGGGTCACTGTTCCTGAACTGCTCCCCTACTGAAACATCGACCACCTGGTCAGGCTCATTCCCCAGTACCAGGTCCAGTATGGCTCCTTCAATAGTTGGACTATCTACATACTGTTTTAAGAAGCCCTCCCAGATGCTCCTTACAAACTCTGCCCCTCCCTAGCACTAAGTGAGTCCCCGTCAATATAGGGGAAATTAAAATCTCATACAACGACAATCCTGTTACTTCCATACCTTTCCAAAATCTGCCTACACATATCTTCCTCAATTCCCCGCTAGCAGTTGGATGGCCTATTGTAAACCCCCAACATTGTGACTACACCTTTCCTATTCCTGAGCTCTACCCATATTGCCTCGCAACTGAACTGACCTGAACTGACCCAAATAAATACTGTGGAGACCTGAGCAGGTCAGATGCTAGGAATCCTGCAACAATCCTACCACCACCGATACACAGTGACAGTTGTGTGCACTGTCTACAAGATGCACTATAGGAATTCAACAAAGTTCCTTCAGCATCTTCCAAACTCAAGACCACTACCATCTTGCAGAACAAGAGCACCAGGTACCAGGCAACACCACCACCTGGAGGTTCTGCTCACCATCATAACTTGAAATATATTACTGTCACCACGTCAAAATTCTGGAATTCACATCCTTACAGCACTGTGGGTGTACCTATACTTCAGGTACTGCAAGAAAGTAACTCCCCACTATCTTTTGAAGGGCAACTAAGGATAAGCAATAAATACTAGCCTAGTCACTGATGCCCACATCCTGGAACAAAATTTTTAAAAAATCTGAATGGCTACAGATTGAGAGAAGGGAATCTGCAATGAGACATGAGTGTCCTTGAACACCACTCATTGAAGGTAAGAATGCTGGTGTATCAGGTGGTGAAGATGGCAAATGAAAACATATAAGATGATTAGAGGTTTAGATAGGGTGGACAGTGATAGCCTTTTTCCTAGGATGGAGAAAGCTAGCACGAGGGGACATAGCTTTAAATTAAGGGGTGTAGTTATAGGACGGATGTCAGAGGTAGGTTCTTTACCCAGAGGGTGGTAAGGGTATGGAATGCCCTGTCTGCTGCAGTTGTAGATGCGCCAAGTTTGGTGGCGTTTAAGAGGTTAGTAGATAAGTTTATGGATGAAAAGGGAATGGTTTAGGTTAGAGGGTCATTGCTTTTTCTTAATTGGCCGGCGCAACATCGAAGGCTGAAGGGCCTGTTCTGCGCTGTAATGTTCTATGTTCTATAAAAGTGAGAGGATTCAAGTACAGGAGCAGCGATATCTTGTTGCAGTTGTACAGGACCTTTGGTGAGACTGCATCTGGAATATTGTGTGCTGGTTTGGTCTCCTTACCTTAGGAAGGATGTTCTTGCTATGGAGGGAGTACAGAGAAGGTTTACCAAACTATTCCTAGGACAGCGGAACTTAAGTATGAGAAGAGATTGAATTGGATTGGATTATACTCATTGGAATTCAGAAAAATGAGGGAAACCTCATAAACTTATAAAATTTTAAGAGGACTAGTCAGGATGGATGCCAGAAGGATGTCCCCAATGGCGGGGAGGAGTTCAAAACACAGGGGTCACAGTCTGAAGATATGGTATAAACTATTTAGGGCTAGGATGAGGACCGAGAGGGTGGTCAGCCTCTGGAATTCCTGACCACTGAAAACAGTTGAGGCCAAGGATCGGGTACAACTCAACTTCCTACCATACTCCTTATGCTCCTTATGTCACCAAATTCTCCTCCAATTCAATTTTCCAGTTTGCTGATCACACCACCATAGTGGATCAGATCTCAGACAATGACGAAATAGAGTACAGGAATGGGATAGAGAATTTGGTGAACTGGTGCGCCAACAATAACCACTCCCTCAAACGTCAACAAAACGAAGGAGATTGTTATCAATTTCAGGAAGCATAAAGGAGAATGGGCTCCTATCCATATCAATGAGGATGAAGTAGCAAGGGTCGAGAGCTTCAAGTTTTTAGATGTCCAGATCACCAACAATCTGTCCTGGTCTCCCCATGCTGACACTATTGATAAGAATGCCCACCAACTTTCTCAGAAGAATAAGGAAATTTGGCATGACAGCTATTGACTTTCACCAACGTTTACAGGAAGCACCACAGAAAGCATTCTTTCTGATTGTATCACAGCTTGGTATGGCTCCTGCTCTGCCCAAGACCACAAGGAACTACAAAAGATCGTGAATGTAGCTGAATCCATCACACAAACAAGCCTCCCATCTATTGACTCTGTCTACACTTCCTGCTGTCTTGGCAACACATGCAGCATAACTAAGGACCCTGCGCATCCCCCATATTCTGTTTTCGACCTTCTTTCATCGGGAAAATGATATAAAAGTCTGAGGTCACGTACCAACTTACTTAAGAACAGCTTCTTCTTTGCTGCTATCAGACATTTAAATTGTCTTATTTTGCATTAAGCTATGATCGTAACACTACATACTGCACTCTCTCATTTCCTTCTCTATAAATGGTATGCTTTGTCTGTACAGTGAGTGAGCAGCAATACTTTTCACTTTATGTTAATACATGTCAGTAATAAATCAAACCATACTGTATGTTTTGAAGGAGTTAAATATATCCCTTGGGGTTTTTGGGATCGAATGATATGGGGGGAAAGCAGAATCAGCCATGATCATAATAAATGGCAGAGCAAGCTCATTGGGCTGAATAGCCTCCTCTTGTTCCTATTTTGTATGTTTCTATGTTTAGATAATGTACACAGTACCTGACGTAAGCTTTTGCCTGTCAGAACGCATCAAATAAACAATCCAACATTTTTCTCAAAATCATCCCTTAAACTTATTCAGGATATTCACATGAACAACAGATGTAATAGTGGAATATAAAGCTAATAATACAATTCCTATAGTGAAGAAAGAGGCCATTCAGCCCATCGAGTCTGCATTGACACAATCCCACCCAGGCTCTATTCCCGTAATCCCACATGCTTATCCTGTTAATCCCCTGGCAGTAGGGTCAAATTAGCATGGCCAATCAACCTAACCCACACATCTTTGGACTTTGGGAGGAAACCAGAGCACCTCACGGAAACACCCGGGAGAATGTGCAAACTCTACACAGAAAGTGACTGGAGGCCAGAATTGAATCCAGTCCCTGGTGCGGTGAGGCAGCAGTGCTAACGACTGTGCCGCCCAAAGTATATTCATACCAAAGTGTGGTGGCAAGTATTTCTTCCTGTTTGGAATTAACAATAATTTAATTGCAGAGAACTGAAAATTGACAAAATATGCACTATAATCATTGAGTGATAACCGCAGTTAAGTGATAAACCCGTCTCCAAGATTTTAAAGCTTCAGATTACAATTATTTGCAGTCCTGGCATTACATTGCTGAAAGAAACTTGATTCCCTGTCATGAAATCTGTTCTCTGTGTTCTTTTTTATATAACCCTCTATTAATAGCACTCCAAACAGCATTGCTGGCTTGTAACCAATGATCTTCAACAACTCTTTATTATTATTTGCATAGAAGGCGTAAGTCTCTCTATTACTTATGCAGACCTAAGTGGCTTTCATTATTTCCTACTCATTTCATTGTATAGCCAGATGGCAGATGATAATCTGGAGCTATGACCTCAAGTTTGTTTTGCTGTTTTGCAAATGGTGATGCACACTGATACATCCTTTGACATAAGGCGAACATTTTCTTTAATTAAATGGCTGTCTTCCAAAAATAACAATTTTCATTACCAATCAAGTTCCTGTGCTTACGTTTACAGCAGCAACAAAAATAAAACATGATTATCCAACTCTGCACTAAATAAGTCTCAATTTTAACATCATAGGGTTATCAGTGGAGATTAAAGAAAATCATTGTTTGTGTGGGAAGTATTTTATGAAATATATGGATAAGATGTTTTTCTCCAGCCTGTATGTTTGGCATTTTCAACCAGTGCATGTGAAAAACAAAAAAAAATGTTTCTGGTTTATTTGGATTTCTGTCCCTAAATTGCAGGAGCTTCAGATCTGCACTGATTGCTGCTTGAGTGCTCATTTTCCTTTCTGCACCTGTGATTTCATCCTCCCCAGAGAGGATCATATTGGTGAATGCAGATAAAACTTTAAAAGTACAAACTCTACAGGCAGAGTTTCTGCAGAGAGTTTGTTCATCAGCGTGAAAATAGCATTGGAGGCTGAGTGCGGAAATTGGCGCAGTAGCACAGTGGTTAGCATCCCTGCTTCACAGCTCCAGAATCATGGGTTCAATTCCTGGTTAAAGTCACTGTCCAAGTGGAGTTTGCACATTCTCCTCGTGTCTGCGTGAGTTTCCTCTGTGTACTCTGTTTTTCTCCAAAGATGTGTAGGTTGGGTTAATTGGCCACGCTAAGAAATTGCCCCTTAGTGTCTAGGGATGTGTGGGCTGGAGGGAATAGTGGGTATAATGTTTGGGGGAAGGCCTGGGTGGGATTGTGTTCACTGCAGACTTGATGGGCCAAAGGGCCTCTTTCTACATTGTAGAGTTCTATGATTCTATGAACCCAGCCCCCACTGATTTCTTAGAGGGAGGAGTGAGGGATAGGATTTGGACAGTTCACAGAGACAACAGCACATATGAAACTCGAGTTTTCATCAGCTTGCAATTTCATCCTTCTCCGTCCTCCCTATGAGATTCCTGAGGTTGGAAGGAACTTCCACCTCCTTGTCCTCTTGCTCCACAAATATTGGAACTCTGAGCACGGTATTTTCCTCCTCCAGTTGAGGCCCTGCTTTCTGCTACAGCACTGTTATAATTCTGGATCACCTTGCAGAGTAATGCTGCAATTCCACCTGAGTGGTCAAGGCACCAGAAGTGCATTTTAAGAATGCCAATACTCTCTCCTCAGTTGTACTGCATGTGGCCACATGGCTGCTGTTATATTTATGTTCAAGCCCAATTTGCAGTTGCCTCAAGGAGGCCATTGACCATGTCTTTAAGGGATACTCTTTGTACACTTGGATCTGCATCAATGGACGAAATACTAGAGGGAGTTCTGAACTCTTCAGTATGAGAGAGTTATGGGAACTACCATGGAATTTTGCAGACAGTTGATGGTAAATATTGTTATGGTCACAAATTGCTAGTATATATAGAGAATGAAAGAACTTTTGGTTCATGAAGATATCAATTAGTTGATTTGGAGCATATATTATGACATGAGCAGAGGCAGCATGGTCGCATAGTGGTTAGCACTGTTGCCTCAAAGTGCCAAGGATCCAGATTCAATTTCAGCCTTGGGTCATTGACTGTGTGGAGTCTGCACGTTCTCCTTGTGTCTTGTCGGACATTCCTCCGGGTGCTCTGATTTCCTCCAACAGTTCAAAGCTTGGCCATGGTAAATTGTCCCTTAGTGTCCCAAAAAGGTTAGGGAGGAAAGGTGGAGGAAGATGGTGACGAAGATGGAGGAGCATGAGGCACAGTCTTGTAGCCAAGGCTGATTCTGTGCAGGAAGGCCTAGTTGTCATACGTGTCCCAATGCAATCCATAGGTTCCTTCCATCTAACACATGCCAACAGTTATCCCCTGGTGAGAAACCTCCACAGAATGAACATTTGACATGCACTCCACAGTTACCTGGGGAATGCCCATCCCCACCAAGAGAGAAAAGCAACCTTAATGTGGTTGACTCAGTTAAGTGAATAAGGCAGGATCCAGCACTATCATAACTATTGGCTTCAACATACTACTAACACACAGCAGGAGAAGTCCTTCATAACATTACTCTTCATATTACCACCAATGGCTATCGATGAGGCACCAACACTGTCACCAAACAAATACTGACGGAATTATAACTTCACATCTGATACCTGTGATATGATTGTAAATGTTAATAGACATGCAGATGTTGCAAATTCCAAATGATGAGAGCAGAACTGTCTTTGAATGACTGACTGCATTATCCATTCACAGGATCTACAGGCATTGAGACAGGATCTACAGCCATTTAAGAAGCATGGACTGATTAGGGGCAGTCAGCAAAGCTTTGTGAGTGGAAAATCATATCTCACAAATTTGATTGAGTTTTTTGAAGAGATAACCAAGAAGGTAGATGAGGGCAGTGCAGCTGATGTTGTCCACATGGACTTTAACAAGATCTTTGACAAGGTATCACATGGTAGGTCGTTGCATAAGGTTAAATCTCACAGGATCCAGAGTGAGGTATCTAAATAGATACAAATTTGGCTCTTTGCTGGTTGTAGAAGGTTGCTTTTTAAACTGGAGGCCTGTGACCAACAGTGTGCCTCAGGATTAAGTGCTGAGTCCGCTATTGTTTGTCATTTATATTAATGATTTGGATGAGATACAGAAGGCATAGTTAGTAAGTTTGCAGGTGATGCCAAGATTGATGGCATAGTATACAATGAAGAAAGTTATCTCCAATTGATCTTGATCAATTGGGCCAGTGGGCTGACAAATGGCAGATGGAGTTTAATTTAGATAAATGTGAAGTGATGCATTTTGCTAGACTGAACCAGGGCAGGACTTACTCAGTTAATGGTAGAGCGTTGGGAAGAGTTATAGAACAAAGTGATCGAGGGGTACATGTTCATAGCTCCTTGAAAGTGGAGTCACAGGTGGACAGAGTAGTGAAAAAGGTATTCAGCACACTTAGTTTCATTGGTCAGAACATTGAATACAAGAGTTGGGACGTGTTATTGAAGTTATACAAGACATTGGTAAGGCCACACTTGGAATACTGTATGTACAGTTCTGGTCACCCTATTATAAAAAAGGATGATATTAAACTAAAAAGAATGCAGAAACGATTTACTAGGATGCTACTGGGACTTGATGGCTTGAGTTATGAGAGGCTGGATAGACTGGGACTTTTTCTCTGGACTGCAGAAAGCTGAGGGGTGATTTTATAGAGGTCTATAAAATAATGAGGGGTAGACATCAGCTAGATCATCAATATCTTTTCCCAAAGATAGGGGAGTCTAAAACCTACAGGGCATAGATTTAAGGTGAGGAGGGAGAGATACAAAAATGTCCAGTGGGGCAATTTTTTCACACCAAGGGTAGTAAGTGTTTGGAACAAGCTGCCAGAGGTATTAGTAGAGAGGGTTCAATTTTGTCTTTTAGGAAGTATTTAGACAGTTACATGGGTAAGATGGGTGTAGGGGGATATGGGCAAAATGCGGGTAATTCTGATTAACTTAGGGGTTTAAAAAAGATAGGGCAGAATGGACAAGTTGGGCCGAAGGGCCTGTTTCCATGCTATAAAACTCTATAACTCTATAACTTCCATGGTCCAGTTTCAGAAGTGAGTGATATATACGACATGCAATGTTCCCATAAAACTGTTCCCCTTGGACTGTGGGAGGAAACCGGAACACTTGGAGGAAACCCACACAGACACAGGGAGAACATGCAAACACCACACAGACAGTGAGCCGAAGCTGGAGTTGAACCCGGGTCCCTGGCGCCATGAGTCAGCAGTGCTGTGCCACCGTCCCACCCATTTAATTAAAATAAATTTTAATTTTTACACTCACAGTACACTTCAGATGACATTGTTTGTGCAGGCTGTAGACAGTCAGGAAATATTTGACTGTCCTTTTAAAACAAGTTTGATTTCCCTGAATTTCACATGTGGGAAGGGCTATGAGAAATATCCAATAGAATTTGTGGAACTTGTCCAGGCTAGGTAAAAGCAGGAAGAAAGTTAAGCAAATTCCTTGCAAGCTATGAAGCAGCTGTGTTGTTTATAGCATGCAGAATGATAGGTGATTTTTTTGGAATGTTAATTGCTTCAAATCTTCCCTAAAGAACAGCACAGGCCTCTTTTACTACCCAAGGTAAGCTTATTTTACTGATTACTTGGAAAACTGCAAATGAGTACTGGATTTTGTTCCAAGAAATGGGTGGTAATGTTAAACTTCAATGTTGTAATTATTAACTGTGTTGTGTTTAAAATATTCATGTAAGTAGAACTTTTAGTTAATTGCAAGGGTTGAAGGGGGCAATCCTTTGAAAACTTTGTCAAAATAAATAGAGCTACAGAATTGCTGCAGCTGCAAAGTTATAATTGCTTTGAAAAGTAGTAAATATGAAGATTAATTTTGATCCTTATTTACTTGATAAAACACAAACAAATCTCTAATGGGTTTAAAGAATTCTACTTTCAGAAATTCAAACAAAAGAGACAAAAAGAAACAACACTAGATTGGAGGTCCAGTGGGAAAATAGATGGTGAAAAATGATTCACTGTATACAAAGTGCTGGGGTAATTCCTGTCTCTTACTCTAGATAATTATGTTTTCCTATTTTAGCTTATATTTATCAATGTGTCTTAACAAGTATGACTTCAAGAGTATGCTTACTGGCTTTGATCTCTTGCTAAGTATTTAACTTTAATACCAAATAAACAAAAAACATTTTGGTACAGAATCCACCCCATGTTTCCAAAGGATTCTAATTCAGAAAAGCTGCAGAATATCACTGTATCATGTCATTTTAAGCTTTATCTTCTTAATTGATTTAATGGGAAATAGTTTACAAAGCAAATAAACAATAGTTGTATAGTATTTCTCTGATTATTAAACTTCACAAGTCTCTTGAAAAAAGAAAAATGATAAAGGTCCAGTACCTTTCTATTTAGCTCAAAGTTTTACAATTAACTTCAATACATGAAAGTAGGCAGTCAAGTCGAGAAGGTTGTTAAGAAGGCATATGGAGTCTTAGCTCTTATTGGTAGGGGGATTGAATTTCGGAGCCGCAACGTCATGTTGCAACTGTACAAAACTCTAGTGCGGCCGCACTTGGAGTATTGTGTGCAGTTCTGGTCCCCACATTATAAGAAAGATGTGGAGGCATTGGAGAGGGTACAGAGGAGGTTTACCAGGATGTTGCCTGGTATGGAGGGCAGGTCTTATGAGGAGAGGCTGAGGGATTTGAGGTTGTTTTCGTTAGAAAGGAGGCGGCTAAGAGGGGACCTTATCGAAACATATAAGATGATTAGAGGTTTAGATAGGGTGGACAGTGATAGCCTTTTTCCTAGGATGGAGAAAGCTAGCACGAGGGGACACAGCTTTAAATTAAGGGGTGATAGTTATAGGACGGATATCAGAGGCAGGTTCTTTACCCAAAGGGTGGTTCGGGAGTGGAATGCCCTGCCTGCAGCAGTTGTAGATGCGCCAAGTTTGGTGGCGTTTAAGAGGTTAGTTGATAAGTATATGGAAGAGAAGGGAATGGTTTAGTTTGGAGGGGCATTGCTTTTTATATTGGTCGGCGCAACATCGAAGGCCGAAGGGCCTGTTCTGTGCTGTAGTGTTCTATGTTCTACATAATAGTTATTCTTTTCTCATTATTTCCTTTATTCCGCGCTCATTCCTTGACATGTTTGGTAGGGTTATGATGGATATGTGGGTGACTGCCAAGGCTGATCTGCACCTGGAACGTTCTGCTGCAAACAGGAGAGGGTAGTGCAGATAACTAAGTTTCTGTCTTGTGATTTCCTCTCTTTGCATTTACTCCCTGTCTTTGATATGCACTTGCTTTTGAAGGAGGTTGGACTGCTTAATTGGTTGTGCCAAGTGCAGTGATTCTGTGTGATCTTCTTCTAGGACCCACGGTTGATATCAAAACTCCTAAGTGGAGCCTTTAGAGCGTGCTTGTAGCATTTCCTTTGATCACCATGAAAACTGAATCCAGATTCACTTTGGTAAGTCAGTGTCAAGTATTCTGGCTACATGGCCAGCCCAACTCAGTTGTATAGCATTTTGTCCTATCTTTGGATCTTGAAAAGGCGGTTGAAATGAAAGTGGCCTTCTTGATATTGAAATGGTACACAGTCCAAGTTTTGCATTTGCAGAGGGGATTGTGCAAGACTATTGCTCAACAGATTTCCAGATTGGTAAGCAGACTTGCTTGTTTCCATTCCCAGATTGATTCAAAATCTGGCAAACGATATGCTTGCTTTGGCAATTCATGCATGGGCATGTGTCTTGTTATCAATGTTGACAGCTCAAGAGAGATTGCTGATGAGATAATTGAACTTATCCATTGCAGAGAGATTCTGGTCAAGGACTGAAACATTGGTCTTGAGGTAGCATTTCCCTGGAGCGGGCTATTACTTCAGTTTACTTTGTGCTAATCATAAGGCTGATGTTGTTGCTTATATTCGAGAACAAGTTCATAATACATTGCATGTACAGCTTTGAACTGGCTGCCAGTGCGCAGTCATTGGCAAACAGGAAATCACATTGTTGAAGACCTTGAGTCTGTGGAAATTGAGCAGCATCCCATTCATGCGATATCTGATTTTGATGCCAGGATCAGTGGATGGCATTGGAGGGCATGGCAGAGAAAAAAAACTTAAAGACTATTGGCGTTTAGCAGCATCCCTGCTTAATTCCGTAGTAATGTGGAATGGATCAGAGGACTCACCATCATCCAGAACATGAGCAAGCATGCCTTCATGGAAATGAACTATGATGGTAAATTTCTCAGGACAGGCAAATGTGTCCATTATTTTTCAAAGGCTATTCTGGCTGACTATATCAAAGGCTTTGGTTGGGTCAGCAAACATGACGTAGAGATCCATGTTCTGTTCCCAGCATTTCTCTTGGAGCTGTCCAATGCAAACACCTTGGGATAATTTGCCTGGTCCCTGCACTGCTTTCGTAGGGTAATGAGCCAGGACACTCTAGCTGAGCTGTTTTGCACTAGGCGCTACAGCCTCTGCACATCTTCAGGATTTCTGTTGCCATCGGCTACGCCCCGGAAATCAGCGAGGAGCTGCATAAATTGTTTAAATTCGGATTTAAATGCAATTTCAATATCATTAGCGGACCCTGGGATTGAAGCCTCCGGGCCTGCTAGCCTCTCCACCCTTGCCAGAAATGGTTCACTCTAGAGGGTTTGGCATACTTCCCACTTGCGCAGAGCTGGCAGCCTGACCCCATTAGAGCGAAGGGGGTCATGGAGGCCCCCCCCCAGAAGGTGGGGTGCCCCAGGCATTGCCAGCTTGGCAGTGGTGGGCAGAGAATGATAAGAGGTGGAATCAGGGTGATTGGTGTGCGAGGGGAGAGTCAAAGCTGGCCTGGACATGTTCGGAGAGGGGCCAGTGGTTACGCCGTGGGGGGAGGGTGTTGAGACACGGGGATCGCAGACTTGGCCAGTGATTGAGGCAGGCAGACAGAGACCATTGTGCGTGCCCCGATCTTGGCGCTCTCCACATTCATCGGGCCATATTTTCATCTAGAAGCCTCAGTTCATTCTAAATGAAAAAGGAACTGATGCAAATTTGGCATGAAAGGTCAAGTGCAGTCACCTTTCCAGTACAGTTAATTTGAATAATTATTCATTGAAATAAACACGCTGTCATCTGAGATTCAATAGGACAAGGATACTCAGAGGGGTAAACTGAAGGCAAGTCAAATTTAAAATGTTTGGAAACAATAAAGTGAGCTATCAGAACAGAAGGTGAAACAAACATGATAAATATTCAAAATGCTGATTAACCTTCTGAACTTTTGCCCCTTTTGACCCCGAAGCAGTGCTGAAAAGCAAGTTTGGATCAAGCCATCACACCTACTTTCAATGATCATGTTTCATAGGCCCTGGGAAAACTGATTCACATCAGTTAAATCTGGAACCAGAATGTGGGACTAAATTGGACAGTTTTTTCAGCTGTTACAGGCATGATGGGCCGAATGGTTTTTCCCAGTGTTGTAATTTCAGCAAAATGATTTTAATCTTTCCTGCCAGCCAGAAGCCAGTATGACTGCTCTGTTCAATTTTACTTTCATTCGACTTCGTGTGTTAAATGATTAGTGGCATTTCCCATGACTTGATGATTGCCTGCCAATGGGGGGGTTCTTGAAAAACTACCTAAGTAAGAGTGTCAGATAAGTTAATGGAGAGCTCTCAGCACAATGCATCTTCCTCACTTTAAGCATGAACCAATCTTTCCCCTTTTAGGTACCAGTTGAATGGTTGTGTGCTTCTTGAATATTTTAACTGTTTTAAAAGTTAATTATTTGCAGAGTTTTGTTTTCTTTTTATATGGAGAGGTGAACAAGGATATTTATCATAGAACATAGAACATTACAGTGCAGAACAGGCCCTTTGGCCTTCGATGTTGCGCCGACCAATTATGAAAAAAGCAATGACCCTCCAAACTAAACCATTCCCTTCTCTTCCATAAACTTATCAACTAACCTCTTAAACGCCACCAAACTTGGCGCATCTACAACAGCCGCAGGCAGGGCATTCCACTCCCTAACCACCCTCTGGGTAAAGAGAGGGACACTAAATGTGTTCATGTATCTTTGCTTCATTGATTTTGAATTGTAAGATGAGATGAATTAGGTGAAGATAGCTTACATTCGAGCAAGATATCTATGGTCTATGGAGGAAGAGAACTCTTGATATAAATTTAATATCAAAAGTACCAACATGTGCAACACATATTCATATCTGATACTCAACATCCTCCAAGTGATATATTTCACAGTAGGCACATTATATTGCCTTCACAAGCTTGAACTAACATTTCTATCTTCTGTTAAATTGCCTAAAGCATCAGAAACAGGCATTAAAGCAATGGCAGAAAGTAATGAACGCATTAAACACTGCACGTAAACTGTCTATTGTTTTACTCTATATCTATGGATATGTGATAAGAAATTTGCTAGGCAAATGTAATCAGCCAACAAGCTTTATAACTTGGCAAAAGATTGGTCCTCAGTGTAACTCCTATTCTCAGTGAGTCAGTTTTTCTATCCTGTAAAAGCGATATATTGTGGGTGCTGGGGATCTGAAATTAAAACCCAAATAGCTGTATTTGCGGATCTGGCAACATCAGTGGAGAGAAAGAAGAAGAGTTAATATTTCAGCTCAATGACCTTTGAAGATCTTCAGGCTGAGAGATAAACTTTCTTTTTCTGTCTACGGATGAAGCTAAACCAGTTAAACATTTTCAGTATTTTTTTTGTTTTTATTGCAGCTTCTTGGCTTGTTAGCTTTATGCTTATTTCTAGGTTAGTTTGAGACAGTCATTGAAAAACCTCAGTTTAGACTTCGTTTTTAACATGCTGATTCCACGAGAATACAATTGGTGTTTCTTATGACTTTGAACTGTTCATTATGAAAGATTCTACAAAGAAATATTTATTGTCATATTCAGGCAATACAGAGAGAACAAAGAACAAAAACAGGGCCTTTGACTCCCCTAAGCCTGCACTGACCACACTGCCTAACTGAACTAAAACCCCTCACCTTTCCGAGGACAATTTCCCTCTGTTCCCATCCTATTTATGTATTTATCAAGACATCCCTTAAAAGTCCCTATTGTATCTGCTTCCACTTATTCCCCTGGCAGCAAGTTCCAGGCACCCACCACCTTCTGTGTAAAAAAAAATGTTGCCTCATCCATCTCCTTCAAATCTTTTCCCTCGTACCATAAACCTATACCCCCTAATAATTGATTCTTCCATCTTGGGAAAAAGCTTCTGACTATTCGCCTCATTATAAGAAAGATGTGGAGGCATTGGAAAGGGTGCATATGAGGTTTACCAGGATGTTGCCTGGTATGATCGAAGGTCTTATGAGGAAAGGCTGAGGGACTTGAGGTTATTTTTGTTAGAGATTAATAAGGTTAAGAGGTGACCTAATTGAGCCATACAAGAAGATCAGAGGGTTAGATAGGGTGGACAGTGAGAGCCTTTTTCTTCAGATGGTGATGGCTAACACAAGGGGACATAGCTTTAAATTAAGGGGTGGTAGTTATAGGACAGATGTCAGAGGTAGGTTCTTTACTCAGAGGTAGTAAGGGTGTGGAATGCCCTGCCTGCAGCTGTTGTGGACTCGCCAACTTTAAAGGCATTCAATTTGTCAGTGGATAGGCATATGGATAATATTGGAATAGTTTAGGTTAGAGGGTCATTAGATTGGTTCCACTGGTCGGCGCAACATCGAGGGCCGAAGGGCCTGTACTGTGCTGTAATAACAAAGAACAAAAACAGCATGGGAAACAGGCCCTTCAGCCCGACGAGCCCGCGCTGCCACCTCGATGTTCCCACTTCTACACGCGATCCCTTTCCATGTTTATAGATCTATGGATTAAAAACCAAATTTGAGACAATTTAGGGAGAATTTGTTTTGCCAATTAGCCTAAGAGCACATCTTTGGGATGTGGGAGGAAACCGGAGCTCCCGGAGAAAACCCACGCAAGCACGGGGAGAATGCGCAAACTCCCACAGACACAGGCCCAAATCCATGTATCTGCACAGCACAGAGATAGTCACTGAGCTGTCGTGTTGCCCATCAAATGGTCCAGGTCAAGCGTACACTAACGACGTGAAGCAGTAGGATACTCTCAAAAGATCCAAGAGCAGTCCTCTCACGACCCATCGCGTGTATGCCCCTCGTTAGACAACAAGGTGGACCAAAGCACCTGTAGGATAAAAACAAGTACATCAATATCATCATCTATTTACACACTTCCCAGGGACTCCCAAGGCTCATGATCCCTATTTTAAATCAGTTTTATATACCCCTCCATTCCCATTCTGTTCATGTGCCCATCTAAGTATTTCTTAAATAACTCCAGAGTACCTGCCTCCATCACTTTACTTGGTAGCGCATTCCATACCCCCACCACCCTCTGTGTGAAAGAACTCCCTCGAGCATCCAAATTATACCTTACCCCCCTCACCCTAAGCCGTGACCCCTCATGCTATTTGAGTCCATCCTAGGAAAAAGCTTAGCCCTGTTTACTCTATCTATCCCCTTCAAAATCTTGTACACCTCTATCAGATCTCCTCTAAGTCTACCTGCCTCCATCACTTTACTTGGTAGCGCATTCCATACCCTCACCACCCTCTGTGTGAAAAAACTCCCTCTAGCATCCAAATTAATCCTCTAGCATCCAGTAATGTTCTATATTCTACGTTCTATTCATTCTATCCATGCCCCTCATAATCTTGAAGACTTCTATCAGGTCGCTCCTCAACATCTGTCATTCTAGTGAGCTTTTCTAACCTTTCCTCATAGCTTATGCTCTCCATACCAGGCAACATCCTGGTAAATCTTTTCTGTACCCTCTCCAAAGTTTCCACATCAATCTGCTAGTGTGGTGACCAGAATTGAACACTATACTCCAAGTGCGGCCTAATTAACTATAAAACTGCAACGTGACTTGCCAATTTTTAAACTCAGTGCCCCGATCGATGAAGGCAAGCATGCCATATACCTTCTTGACTATCTTCTGCACCTCTGTTGCCACTTTCAGTGACCTGTGTACCTGTATGCCCAGATCCCTCTCCCTATCAATACTCTTAACGATTCTGCCATTTACTGTACATTTCTTATCCATATTAGACCTTTCAAAATGCATTACCTCACATTTGTCCACATTTAAACTCCATCTTCCATCTTTCCACCCAAATCTCCAACTGATCTATATCCTGCTGTATCCTTTGATTTTCCTCTAAATTATTTATATATACAGATATATATATATTACAAACAGCAAAGATCCCAGCACTGATCCACTTATCACAGCCCTCCTTTCAGAAACACACCCTTCCACTGCTACTCTCTGTCTTCTTTGACCGAGCCAGTTCTGTATCCACTCTGCCAGCTCATCTTTGATTCCATGTGACTTCACCTTCTGTATCAGTCTGCCATGAGGGACCTTGTCAAAGGTCTTACTAAAGTCCATGTAGACAACATTCAGTGCCCTACTCTCATCAGTCATTTTTGTCACTTCCTCAAAAAGCTCAATCAAGTTAGTGAGACATGACCTCCCCTTCACAAAACCATGTTGCCTCTCGCTAATATGTCCAGTTATTTCCAAGTGGGAGCAAATCCTGTCTCAAAGAATCTTCTCCAATAATTTCCCTACCACTGACGTCAGCTCACCCGCCTGTAATTGCCTGAATTGTTCTTGCTACTCTTCTTAAACAAAGGAACAACATCCCGTAGAAGTGGCTGAGGGACCTCACTAGTGCATTCTGGGAGAAGACGGATCAGCAATATCTACTAAGAAGTGGGAAGCGGAAGAAGACTTCCAGTGATAAAGAGGCGTTAGACTGTCTAGTAGAGGCAGTTGAGGAATTTCACTGGTGCATTCTGGGAGAAGTCAGACCCAGCAACATCTACTGAGGAGTGGAAAGCTTCTGTTGTCAAGGAGCGATAAGCCTGTGTTTCCCTCTCTCCTTCTTCCTCTAACCAAAAAAAAAACAAAGCCCATCGGCCTTTTGGCTAAGATCAAGTGTAGTATTGACATGCTGTGCTTGGTCGAAATCATTATGTTACGTTTCCACTTCATTTGAAGCAAATTTTTAAAGCGGCATCTTGGCCTTTTGGCTAAGATGCAAATGAGATCAAGCCTCGGAGGAGGAGCTCTGCTTGTTCCGATCAGCTTGGATCATGTAGATCAAGCCGAAGACAGGAGGTGAGAACCTTGTCTTGTCAGCTTGGATCGGGAATGTCCCGACTTGTCGGGACACTGAATTGGACTTGATTGGATTGAATTGGAACAGAAACAAAAAAACAAGGGCCATTGTGAGAAGGTAAGAGTTTTGTAAATTTCCTTAAATAATTTAATTGGTGCTAGAAATGTGGGGTTAAGTGCTGCACTTGTAGATGTGGCAGATCTGTGATTGCTTCCGACTGTATTGGATGGTGACATCTGCAGGAGGTGCACTCAATTACAGCTCCTTACAGACTGCATGGATAGGTTGGATTAATAGTTGGATGCACTTGGGAGCATAAAGGTGGCAGAAAGTGTCACAGACAGGAGCTTTAGAGATATGGTCACACCCAAGATCTAGGCAGATAGATGGGTGAGCATTAGAAGGGCAGGCAGTCAGTGCAGGAATCCCTCATAGTTGTCTTCCTCTCTAACAAGTATGTTGATTTGGATACTGATGGGGTGTTGGCCTATCAAAGGATAACAGCAGCAGCAGCTAGGGCAAGTGGCACCACAGTTGACTCTATTGTTACGCAGGGAGGGACAAAGAGCACTATAGAGCAGTATTTAGAGGAAACTTTGTAGGCAGGGGTGCAGGTAGGTTCTTTCATGGATGGGAAAGACACTCCAAGATGGTATGTTGCCTCCCTGCTGTCAGGGTCCAGTATGTGTCTGAACAGGCAGAAAACATTCTGAAGGGAGAGGGTGAGCAGCCAGAGGTCATGGTACACATTAACGACATGGGTAGGAAGAGTGATGAGGTCCTGCAGCAGCGGTTTATGGAGTTAGGTGGAAAGTTGAAAAGCAGGACCTCTAGGATGGTAATATCAGGATTGCTCCCTGTGCCACAAGCCAGCGAGGCTAGAAATAGAAAGATAGTACAGCTCAATGCAGAGCTTAACAACTGGTATAGAAGGGACTTCTCAGATAGCTGGGCCATTGGGATCCCTTTTGGGGCAGGTAGGACCTATACAAGAAGGACGAGTTGCATCTAAACTGGAAGGGCATAAATATTCTGGCCGTGAGGTTTGGTAGTACCATACAGGAAGATTTAGACTAGTTTGGCAGGGGGGTGGGAACCGAAGCAAAGATCAACTCACTGAAGGGGAACCAGAGAGTAGGGCCAGTAATACTCAGAGAAACAGCAGAGAGGGTGTGGTTGCTGATCAAAGAGGGTCTGGTGGACTGAAGTGCGTTTATTTCAATGCATTTATTTGACAGGTAAAACAGATGAACTTAGAGCTTGGATTAGTACTTAGAATTATGATGCTGTTGCTATTATAGAGACTTGCATAAGGGAAGGCCAAGATTGGGAGCTTAACATTCCAGGTTACAGATGTTTCAGGTGAGACAGAGGCGGGTTGTAAAAAGGATGGGTGAGTTTGCACCACTGGTTAAGGAGAATATCATTGCTGTACTGTGGGAGGACATCTAGGAGGGTTCAAACAATGAAGCAATATGGGTTGAGCTCAGGAATAGGAAGGGTGTGGTCACAATGTTGGGGATTTATTAAAGGCTGCCCAACAGCTAGCAGGAGATAGAGGAGTCGATATGTTGACAGATTTTGTCAAGGTGAGAAAGTAAGTGGGTTGTTCTGGTGGGAGATTTTAACTTCCCCTGTATTGACTGGCTCTCAGTTAGTGCTCGGGGCGTGGATGGACATAGTTTGTAAGAAGCGTCCGGGATGGCTTTTTGAAGCAGTATGTAGACAGCCCAACTAAGTAAGGGGCTGCACTGGACCTGATATTGGGGCATGAACTGGCCATGTGGTCGATGTTTTAGTAGGGGATCAGTTCAGGAACAGTGACCACAACTCAGTAAGCCTTAAAGGTACTGATGGGTAAAGATAGTCCTCAAGTTAAGGTGGTAAATTGGGGAAAGACCAATTACAATATTAGTAGAACATTTCAGCGTAATACAGACTCTTTGGCCCTCGATGTTGCGCCGACCTGTAAAACAATCTAAAGCCCATCTAACCTACACTATTGCAATATCATCCATACGATTATCCAATGACCACTTAAATGCCCTCAATGTTGGCGAGTCCACCACTATTGCAGGCAGGGCATTCTATGCCCTTACTACTCCCTGAGTCAAGAAACTACCTCTGACATCTGTCCTGTATCTATCACCCCTCAATTTAAGGTATGTCCCCTTGTGCAAGCCATCTCCATCTGAGGGAAAAAGGTCTCACTGTCCACCCTATCTAATCCTCTGATCATCTTATATGCCTCTATTAAGTCACCTTGTAACCTTCTCTCTAACGAAACAGCTTCAAATCCCTCAGCCTTTCTTCATAAGATCTTCCCACCATACCAGGCAACATCCTAGTATATCCTCTCCAAGGCATCCTTCCTATAATGCGGCGACCAGAACTGTACGCAGTACTCTGAGTGTGGCTGCACCGGAGTTTTTTACAGCTGCAACATGACCTCATGGCTTTGAAACTCAATCCCTCTACCAATAAAAGCTAACTCACTGTACACCTTCTTAACAACCCTATCAACTTGGGTGCCAACTTTCAAGGATCTATTCACATGGGCACCAAGATCTCTCTGCTCATTCACACTATCAAGTAACTTACTATTAATCCAGCACTCTGTATTCCTGTTACTCCTTCTAAAGTGAATCACTTCACACTTTTCCGCATTAAACTCCATTTGCCACTCTCAGCCCAGCTCTGCTGTCCCTCTGTAACCTGCAACAATCTTCCGCATTGACCACAACTCCACCATCTGCAAATTTACTAACCCATTCTTCTATGCTTTCATCCAAGTCATTTATAAAAATGATAGCCCCAAAATCAGATTCCTGTGCATTAGGCAGGAACTGAAGAATGTAGATTGGGGGCAGATGTTTGAGGCAAATCAACATCTGGCATGTGGGAGCTTTCAAATGTAGGATGATAGGGATTCAGAACTGGCACATTCCTGTAAGGATGAAGGATAAGTATGGCAAGGTTTGGAACCTTGGATAACAAGAGATATTGTGAGCATAGTTAAAAAGAAAAAGGAAGCATTTGTCAAAACTAAGAGGCTGGGGAGATGTGAAGCAAGTGTGGAATACAAGGAAAGCAGAAAGAAACTTAAGCAAGGGGTAAGGATGGTTAAAGGGGGTCATGAAAAGTCATTGGCCAGCAGGATTAAGGAAATTCCCAAGGCTTTTTATATATACATAAAGAGCAAGAAGGTAGCAGGGAGAGGGTTGGTCCACTCAAGGACAGGGGAGAGAGTTTATGCGTGGAGCCAGAGGAAGAGGGCAAGGTATTAAATGAGTACTTTGTGTCAGTATTCACCAAAGACAAAGACTTGGTGAATGATAGTCTGGGAAAGGATGTGTAGATAATTTGAATCATGTTGCAATCAAAAAGGAGAAGGTATTAGGGTTCTTGAGAAACATTAAGGTAGACAAGTCCCCAGGGTCTGATGTGATATATTCCAGAATACTGAGAGAGGCTAGGGAGGAAATTTTAAGAGAAATCTTTGTATCCTCACTGGCTCCAATATTTTATAAGAAGTAGAGCAGGGGTTATCCATTCAGCCCTCCATTATTCAATAAGATCAGAGCTATTTTAATACCTCAGCTACATCTTCATGCCCTATCCCCATATTTCTTGATTCTCTTTGTATCCAAATATCTTTTGATCTCTGTCTTAAATATAGTAAATGATCAAGGCTTTCTGGGATTGAAAATTCCAAAGATTTATAAAGTTTTGAATGAAAAAATTTCTTCACATCTCAGTTTGAAATGGCTCACTTGTTATTCTGACATTGTAACTCTCTAATTATGGACTTCTAGCCATGGAAAACACACCTTTTAAGAATTTTATGAATTAGATTTTACAGGCCACTGCGGTTCCAACCCACTCAGCTAGAAGTTAGGTTGAATGAGCCCGCCCACAATCTCAATAGCTCCCTTGCAGCAATTTAAGACTTGGCACCGTGTTACCTCTTTATTGTGAGACTTCCGTGCTTAGATTGTTAGAAAGTATTGCCTTAGCCAATCAGATGGCTGGCGCTCTGTCAGCCCAGCATTGCCATCAGAAGCAATGGTCAAAGTTATGACTAAATTAATTCTCACTATGCTGAAGAGGTCAGATGTGATATTCCATAGGATTGGCAATCACCAAGTTTAGTAACTGAATAAACTATTGTAATGAATAAACTGGGTACAGAATGTAAGGAATGTGCTATCGATTACATTGCTCTGGTCTCAGATTGACAGAAAAGTCTGCACTCAGCTCCAGGATTCACATTCTTTAGTCTGATTGGCCAATTGGATCACATTATCCTTTGAAACCTTGCCTAAAAGGGATTTGTTACTACACGAGGTAAGTTGGAAGTCTAGCAGAGTTGTGTCAACATGTCTTAGTGAGGGGTGGTGCAGAATTCAAGAAGGAGGATTGAAAGGGTGCATGTCTCCAGTAGGACCTGCAAAGGAGGTTCCATCCCCTCTCGTCCATCACTAACTGGTGCAGTTATAGCTGCTGGGAATCATCCATGGCACAAGCCTCACCTCCTCTCCCCCCGTACACAAACACACACACACATAAATCCTCTCCCCTCCAGCTGCAGGTCAAAATCGATGAAGGATGTAGAAGCATTGGAAAGAGTGCAGAGGAGATTTACCAGGATGCTGCCTGGTTTGGAGGGTAGGTCTTATGAGGAAAGGTAGGGAAATGGGGCTTTACTTTTTGGAGCGGAGGTGGATGAAAGGCGACTTAATAAAGGTTTATAAGATGATGAAGGGGATAGATAGAGTGGACATACAGAGACTATTTCCTCGGGTGGATATAGCTGTTACTAGAGGGCACCACTACAAGGTTCATGGTGGGAGATATGGGGGGGATGTTCGAGGTAGATTCTTCACTCAAAGAGTGGTTGGCGCGTAGAATGCACTACCTGCTGTGATAGTGGAGTCGTTCACTTTCGGAGCTTTCAAGTGGTTATTGGATGGGCACATGGACCATGCCAGAATGATAGGGAGTGGGATAGCTTGATCTTGAGTTTGGACATAGCTCTGCATAACATCGAGGGCCGAAGGGCCTGTTCTGTTCTAAAATCTCCATGTACATGACCCCCCCATCAAGAGGTCTCAGCCAGAAGCCAGCAGCTCCTCATCACTATCAGCCCATGGGAGCAGCTGACAGCTATGTACCCATCAAAGTCTCAGGATCAAAGGTGATTAAGAACGGGATAGAAATCCCAGGGTGGGGAAGGGGAATCAAACACAAGGACAGAGAGGTGCCTTTTAGTGGACTCCATTTCTTGATTCCTGATTCCTCGATTAGGTACAGCTAGGTATCTGTTAATGAGGGTCTCCCCACAGCGAGGGCAGTGGTAACCTAATAAATGTGGTTTGAATTTCAGAAATCAGACTTCCTATTTATAAAGATGCATCATTGTAGATCACTCCCCCATTAGCACTACTCAACCTTTCCTCAGGCTGTCTTGTTTCCATACAGCTTTTAATTACAACAGCAGCATCTCCAGCGGGCATTCTTGGAGCAGACTGCTCCACTGGTTCTCTCCGTGACTTCTTCTCAAGTGATCTAGTTGACTTCAAACATGGCCAGTCTTGGCCATGCCATCACCTGGAATCCAACTTTGATCTGTCCCAAAATGTTTAGCATAGACTAAGTTATCCACTTTGAATGTTTTCTCAGGCTTTGTTGAATAATAATATTTCTTTTGCTTTGCCTCTGCTCTCCCCACCTAATGAGGAATCACCAGGACCAACCTGGTTTGAATATGCTACCATCAGCAACTTGGCAGGAGTTGCTCTGGTGGTCACATGGGCGTGGTTCTATATGTAATAAGAAAACACACTAATGTGGTCTGTAAGAACACTGGTGGGTGCTTTCTCATTGCTGCTTTGAAAATTTGCACAGCACTCTCAGCCAAGCCATTTGAGGGAGAGGTGGAGGGGAGAGTAGGGGCTTGGGGAGGAGGGCACAGTGCAGTACATATGTGCTTAATGCCATTTGATGACACAAAGTGCTAAAATTCCCTGCTGCAAAATGCTATCCAATTTTCTGAATGTAATACTGCTGGCAAACTATGGGTGACAAAGGTTTGCCTTAACTTTTCCACTGTTGCCAAAGAAGTCATGGATTTCATTTCATAGATTTCTATCCTTTTTGAGTGTGCATCCACAATTAGTAGGAAAATTGTGCCCAAGAATGGGCCTACTAAATCAACATGAGGTATCACCCATGACTGACTTGGTCACTGCCAAGGGTGCATCAGTGCTGCTGATGGTAATTGGTATTGTATCTGACACTGTTTATTCATGTTTTCTATATCTGAGTCTGGGCCATCACACATAAATGTGAACCAACATTTTCAGCTTGGACATCACTGTGGGCGTGCTATATAATTCCTCCAATAATAATTTCCTACTAGGTGTGGGCACGACCACCATTGTTCCCCACAGCACAATTCATTCTCCTTGTTTGAAAAGGTTTTATTTGTTCTGACATTCTATCATAACACTAGCCATGAAAAAGCATACATGTACTCTGGAGCCCATTGGATCCTTCTGAGTTCAATATTTAATCTGTTGCAATGACACAGGTCGTATGTCGAGGAAATTCAAGGCAAGGATAATTTCCTGTGGCACTGGCAAGTAGTGGGAGACAGTTCGAGGCATCTGCATTTGTCGAAGCCGTTTCCCGGGGTGAGGCTGCTGTCGCATGCAAACAGATACGAGGAGCCACAGATGAGAGCTGAGTGCCAGGTGGGGACAAAGGATGGACAAACCACCCTGAAAAGGATGCGGCATGTTCCTCCACCAGAGGTACTACCCCTCTCTGACATCCCATACACTCTTATTGACTATGTCATTGTCAGGAGAAAAGACAGGCAGGATGTCAGAGTAACCAAGGCCATGTGTGGTGTTGACTGCTGGACAGATCACAGGCTCATTGTCTCCAAAATGAGGCTCCGCATCAGACCCAAGAGGCGACCACAAGGAAAGCAAGGTTACGAAAAGAATCAATGCAGCCAAGCTAAAGAACCCCAGCATAGCTTCAGCACTGGCTGAAGACTTAGAAATCAAGCTTGTTGACTCACACCTCACAGGCCATGCTGAGGACAACTGGGAACGCTTCAGGGATGCTGTCCATACATCAGCGCTGAATCAGAGTGCCCCACTGATTCCTGAATAGTTGCCTCCACCTCAAGTCTAGTTAAAATGCAACAAGCAAATTCTACATTTTTAGGATTGTATTTGGTTATGGTCTGCTGGAAAGCCCTCAACACTCTCTGATTGTGCTGAGCTGGCATTCTGAGCAAATCATAAAATAGGAATTGATGCTCAAAGCCAGGATAGTGGGAGCTTTAGCATATACACAAATTCAGTTGTATATACCTACAGTGTTAAAGAGAGTTGAGATTACCAGCAGAATGTTTATAATCACCTGACACCCAAGTCTTTAAACAAAGTAATTAAGGCAGGACATTAGAAATGTACAAGTTTTCATAATTCTGATTAATTCAAAATGAAAATCAGAAGTGCCTCAATGGTTAAGCAATGCTCATCATTCAGGACTTTTGTTTTATATCTAAAATTCCAATGGTCGATTGCTTCAGTTCAGTTGTTTTACAGAGAATCATAGCAGTATACAGCACAGAAAAATGCCTTTCAGTCCATCACATCTGTGCCTATCACAGATAAACGACAACTATTCTAAACCCACTTTCCAACACTTGGTTCATGGTCTTGTATGCCTTGGCATCACAAGTGCACATCTAAATAAGTTTTATGTTATGAGGGTCATGGGACTTAACAGAATTGAGGGTTACAGATAAGCCCAGTAGGTAGGGATATCATCGGCACAACTTGTGCATTTGTGCTGCAGTTTTTCTATGTTTATTGTTCTACGAATGTCCGTGACAAGGCCAGTGTTTACTGTGCATCTCTAATTCCTGAGAGGTTACTGGTGAGATACAGTCTGTGTGCATTGCCATTGGGAGGGAGTTTCAGGATTTTGAACCAGCGACAATGAAGAACAAACAAGTTAGGATGATGCTTTGTCATTTTTTGCCACGTGTCTGTTGCCCTTGTTCTTCTCGCAGTATAGAGATCACAGGTCGGAAGATGTTATAGAAGGAATTGCAATGAGTTGTTGCTGTGCATCTTGTAATTTGTGTATGCTACTGCCATTGTGCTTGGGTGGTGAAAGGAATCAATACTTAGTGGTCAAAGCAAACAAGTGGGTTGCTTTGTTCTGGATTGTGTCGAGCTTCTTGAATGTTAAATCCCATGTACTCATCCAGAAGTCTCTTAAAAGACCCCAGCGAATTCGCCTCCACCACCACTGACAGCAGCCAATTCCATTCACTCACTACCCTCTGAGTGAAAAACTTACCCCTAACATCTCCTCTGTATTTGCCCCCCAGCACCTTAAGCTGTGTCCTCTCGTAGCAACCATTTCAGCCCTGGGAAAATAGCCTCCGAGAATCCACCCTATCTATTCCTCTCAACATCTTATAAACCTCTATCAGGTTGCCTCTCAGCCTTCGTCTTTCCAGGGAGAAGAGGCCTATCTTCTTCAACCTATCTTCATAAGGCATGCCTCTCAATCCAGGCAACATCCTTGTAAATCTTCTCTGCACCCTCTCAATAGCTTCCACATCCTTCCTGTAGTGAGGCGACCACAATTGCACACAGTACTCCAAGTGGGGTCTGACAAGGTTCTTATAAAGTTGCAGCATTACCTCCCAACTCTTAAACTCAGTTCCTCGATTAATGAAGACCAGTACACCATATACCTTCTTGACCACATCCTCCACCTGCAAGGCTGATTTAAGAGTCCTATGGACTTGGACCCCAAGATTCTTCTGCTCCTCAACACTGCTAAGAGTCCTACCCTTGCTATTATACTCCTTCATCCCATTGGTCCTGCCAAAATGGACCACCACACATCAGTCTACCATCAGTGCACACACTCTGATGAGAGCACAAACCCAGTGGCCAAGTCATGTCATCCATATGTCAGACGAGTGCATACCAAGCAGCTCCAGCGTCTGGAAGACGCTTGCGTAGAGGGCAGAAGAAACATTTCAAAGACACACTCAAGGCATCCCTGAAATTGCTTGACATAGACACGAGCACCTGGGAAATGTGGGCACAAAATTGCTGGCGCTGCCTCATCCGCAAAGGTTGTTACAAAGTAAGATGTATTGCTAAAGAACAACTTAAGCACAAGCTGCGCAAGTCAGAGCCACCAGCCCAACAAATGCAATGTCTACACAAATCTGTCCAATATGTGTCAGGACATTCTGTGCCCGAATTGGCCTGATCAATCATCTTCGGACACACAATATCCAGCCTCAAAACGACTAATAGTATTGAGGTCCTCATCGAAGATGATGGATGAGTAACAAGACAATTAATCTATGTGAGAAAGTGGGATTAATTATGTAGATGAATGTCTCTAGTATCTTTCTATTGTTAGGCACTCTCTTGGGGTAGATTTGTTGAAATTGATGCCAGGAATGGGATTCAACTCCATTCCTCCAGAGAAAACTGAAGTGAGCCTGGTGCCTTAGGTCATCCAGACTCTCCGACTTCCTTAACAAAAGGAATCTATTGTTCAAAAGGTTTTTAATTCCATCTTCATCATCATTGCATTTAAAACTTGATATGTTTTTCCATTATTAACCCCAAATAGGATCCTGCATTCCATTCTTCCCCAAGTTGCTTGGGTTGGTGAAGAACATCTCGTTGTTGTGTTATTCTGCTCAAATTAACAAAGACTGGATTTATGCCCTGTCTGTTCCTTGTACAAAGATGTTGACAGTGCAAGACCTGAGCAACCTGAAATATCCAACTGGAGAGTTCTGGGTCGACAGATCACCCACTGAACATATCAGCCATTGCAGAACTCATCAAACAAGAATGGAAACAAATCTATCCCAGAATGGTGCCTAGGAATAGGAAGATACCAGAGATATTTAGCTACATAATCCCACTTTTTTCAAACTATAATTGTCTATGACAATGAGAGCTGCCCACTCTGCAAACTGCACTACCTCGATAACACTCAAATCTTCTATCTGTTTTACATTTGATTCTATCTTTTCATATGGTGAAGAGGACATAGGTCTTGCTCTGTAATATTTTGGTATAGCCTTTGGATGACTGGTTCGATGAGAATGATGAGGAGGTACAGGATCTACTTGTTGAAAAGCACCGTCTTCATCGGGTCTGTCAGAATGACCCATCTTCAACTGCTAAGAAAAATGTCTTTACCAGTGCTCGCAGGACAGTCCAGAATAAACTGTTTAAAATGCAGGATGCCTGGCTGAGTGCCAAGGCAGATGAAATACAAGATATATCATCTTTTCAAGCTTCACTTTGCCTAGTTCTTCTTGAAACACCTCCTGGTATCTTCTCAGAATGCCATGTACGTTTCCTTGAGTTTTGAACATTTCTAGCCAAATCAATTTTATTTCCTGAAGCCAATCTTGTCCCATCAAACTCGGCCCCTGGCTCTCAACTACAGTTAAAGGCAGTCAATAACTTACAGGTAATGTTATCGTTCCCAAAGTCGTGTAGCCTCCCCCGTATCCTTCACCAGGTTGTAGTGTTCTCCCACTACTGTGAAAGAGGCTCCTGTATCAAACTTTATTTTGAGTGACTTAACCATCAGTACAATTGTATTGGGAACCATTCTGCCTACCTGTATTTGACCTGCTTACATCTGATCCTCAAATCCCCTGCCCCTAAATTTCCCTCCCTTCACTTTTAACTTGTGACCCTTCAGTTAAGGGGAACAGCTCCCTATCCATCCTGTCCATACCTGTTGTAATCTTCAACACCTCAATCATGACATCCCTCAGTTTTCTCTGCTCCACAGAAAACCACCCAAGCTTGTCTAACCTCTCTTTATAACTTAAATGTTCCATCCCAAACAGCATCCTGTTAAATCTCCTTTGCACTCCTGCTTTTGTAATTTATACCCTGATTGATAAAGGCAAGTGTGCCTTTTTCACGACCCTACCAATATTTTATTAAGAAAAACATTTTAAGGATTTGGTACTTAATTACAGGCTCCCAACACTGCCTTATCCTCAAGGAATGCATATTGAAAAACAAGTCAACTAACTCAGGATTTTGAATTATTAATTCAATCAAAGCCACTAAATAGCTTTGAGTCCAGTTGCTATTAAGGATTGCATTAAGTTACTATAGTAAACTGTGCTCAATTGCCACTGTGTCTGATGTAATACCTTCAAACTCCCACCTCTACCAGGAAGTCTAACCTGTTGTTTATTTAATAGGAGCTAGAGGAAGTGATTGCAAGGGAGAATACTACACATCTGTCTAATATTAGCAGGAACAATAAATGTACAAATTTTAAAAAATTGTAGCAATTTGCTATCTGAAAAGAGGGAAAAAAATAAAGAATATCTCATTCTAGACAGATGGTGAAAATCAAGTAAAATAGATTAAAAAGATGTTACAAGGAGACTGGGAATTAACTGGGCTATTCCAACAAATAAATGAACAGATGTGCATATGCACAGATTTTTTAAATATGTGTTGCCATGGGGAAAGTTAGCAGACAGCCTACAATTTCACAAGATACACAGGCAAAAGGTGAGGTTTTCACTGACCATGTCTGATATTATGTGTATTGCCATCTATCTAATCACCTGTCCACCAGTTTCTACGTCTTTGTTACCTTGGTGTGGAGATGTTGGTGTTGGACTGGGGTAAGCAGAGTAAGAAGTCTCACAACACCAGGTTAAAGTCCAACATGTTTATTTGGCAGCAATAACTTTCGCAGTCTCAGGCTCCTTCAGCAGGTGAATGAGGACTTGTGTTCTCAAACAGATCATATACAGACACAAACTCAATTTACAAGATAATGGTTGGAAAGTGAATCTTTGCAGATAATCAAGTCTCAAAAGTACAGACAATGTGAGTGGAGAGAGGGTTAAGCACAGGTTAAAAAGATGTGTATTGTCTGCAGCCAGGACAGTTAGTGAGATTTTGCAAGCTCAGGCAAGTTGTGGGGGTTACAGATAGTATGACATAAACCCAAGATCCCGATTGAGGCCATCCTCATGTGAACAGAACTTGGCTATCAGTCTCTGCTCAGTGACTCTGCGTTGTCATGTGTTGTGAAGGACACCTTGGAGAACGCTTACCCGAAGATCAGAGGCTGAATGCCTCTGACTGCTGAAGAGTTCCCTGACTAGAAAGGAACGCTCCTGCCTGGTGATTGTTAAGCGGTGTTCATTCATCCATTGCCGTAGCTTCAGCATGGTCTCCCCAATGTACCGTGCCTCAGAACATTCTTTCCTGCAGGTAGACAACATTAGCTGAGTCGCAAGAGTATGTACCGTATCCCTGGTGGATGGTGTTCTCATGTGAGATAATGGCATCTGTGTCGATGATCCGGCACGTCTTGCAGAGGGTTGTGTGGTGTTGTGGTCACTGTTCTCCTGAAGGCTGGGTAGTTTGCTGCAGACAATGGTCTGTTTGAGATTGTGCGGTTGTTTGAAGGCAAGGTGTGGGGATGACCTTGGCGAGATGTTCATCTTCATGTTGTATGCTCCAGAGAAGATGTTGTAGCTTCTTTGCTCTGGGAAGTACTAGACGACGAAGGGTATCTGTCTGCTGTGTCCTTCCGAGGAGATCAGTGTGGTTTTTCACTGTGCCGCATTAGAACTGCTGATCGATGAGTCAAGTGCCATATCTTGTTCTTATGAGGGCAACTTTCAACTTCTGCTGTCTGTTGCGATCCTCCTCATCTGAGCAGTTCCTATGCATGTGGAGGGCTTGTCTATATGGGATGGCTCCTTTAACGTGTTTAGGGAGAAATGAAGCATCGTGAGGCTTGAGGTACAGTGAGGTGCTAAGGTGACAGTCCTTGATGAAGATGTGTGTGTGTCCAAGAATGTAACTGATTCCAGAGAATAGTCCATGGTGAGTCTGATGGTGGGATAGAGCTTGTTGACATCATCAAATAGTTGTGTCAGTGATTGTTCACCATGCCTCCAGTTTAATTACTGGAAGTTTCACCATTATTGGGAGATTAATGTGCGATGGACTGCATTAAATCCAACCCTATGTCAGCAATTTTTGGCACTGCATCTGCCCTGGAAAGACAGTGTAGATTTACTTTAATGTTACCAGTGTGCCCAAGTGTTAGACTATGAGACAACAAATGTTTTGAATTAGTTTTTTAAAAACTCGATATGTTGAAATCTTTATATGAGGCTACTCTGAGTAGTGTATCACTGTGTAATGGAATGATATGGAGTAACTAGATAGATATCCTTCATGTCATGATTTTCAACAAAGTTACTAAATTATAATTGTTACAGCACAAAAGGATACCATTCAGCCCATTTGTCTATTCTAGCTCTCTGTAGCAGCAATTTACCTCGTGCTAGTTCTCCCCACAGCCTGCACATTCTTTATTTCTCAGATAACAATAACTCCCTCTGCAAAGTCTCAATTAGTGAAACAGCGTGAATGGTCTATGTTCTACCTCTTCCATACTCACAGACATTGCGCTCCAGATCCTAGCCAATCACTGCATAAAGAGTGACCATTGCTACTTTTGCCAATTACCTTAAGTTTGTCCTCTCTTGTTTTCCATCCCTCCACCATTGGGAATAGTTTCCCTATTAATTTGCCATATGAGTACGAGAAGATATATGCAACTAACATAAAATTTAAGCTAAAAGTCTTCCATAGGTAGATAAATAGTAAAATGATAGTAAAATGAGGATTGAGGGACGCAGAGGGACCTGGGGGTGCAGGTGAACAAGTCTCTGAAGGTGGCAGAGCAAGTGGAGAAGGTTGTGAAAAAGCATATAGTATGCTAGCCTTTATAGGAAGGGGTATAGAGTACAAGAGCTGGCCTTTAATGTTGCAGTTGTATAAAACACTGGTTAGACCTCATTTGGAATACTGTGTCCAGTTCTACATAGAACATAGAACATTACAGCGCAGAACAGGCCCTTCGGCCTTCGATGTTGCGCCGACCAATTAGGAACAAGCAGTGACCCTCTAACCTAAACCATTCCCCTTTCATCCATAAACTTACCTACTAACCTTTTAAATGCCACCAAACTTGGCGCATCTACAACTGATGCAGGCAAGACATTCCATACCCTTACCACCCTCTGGGTAAAGAACCTAACTCTGACATCTGTCCTAAAACCACCACCCCTTAATTTAAAGCTATGTCCCCTTGTGCTAGCTTTCTCCATCCTAGGAAAAAGGCTATCACTGTCCACCCTATCTAAACCTCTAATCATCTTATATGTTTCAATAAGGTCTCCTCTTAGCCGTTTTCTTTCTAACGAAAACGACCTCAAATCTCTCAGCCTCTCTTCTGGTCGCCTTACTACTGGAAGGACGTGGAGACTCTGGAAAGAGTGCAGAGGAGGTTTACCAGGATGCTGCCTGGTATGGAAGGTCTGAGTTACAAGGAGAGATTAGGCAAATTGGGACTGTCTTCCTTAGAAAGACGTAGACTTAGAGGAGATCTGATAGAGGTGTACAAGTTTTTGAAGGGGATAGATAGAGTAAACAGGGCTAAGCTTTTTCCTAGGATGGACTCAAATAGCACGAGGGGTCACGGGCTTAGGGTGAGGGGGGTAAGGTATAATTTGGATGCTAGAGGGAGTTTTTTCACACAGAGGGTGGTGGGGTATGGAATGCGCTGCCAAGTAAAGTGGTGGAGGCAGGTACTCTGGAGATATTTAAGAAATACTTAGATGGGCACATGAACAGAATGGGAATGGAGGGGTATAGAAAACTGATTTAAAATAGGGATCATGAGCCTTGGGAGTCCCTGGGAAGTGTGTAAATAGATGATGATATTGATGTACTTGTTTTTATCCTACAGGTGCTTTGGTCCACCTTGTTTTCTAACGAGGGGCATACATGCGATAGGTTGTGAGAGGGCTGCTCTTGGACCTTTTTCGAGAGTATCCTACTGCTTCACATCGTTAGTGTATGCTTGATCTGGACCATCTGATGAGCAACACGACAACGCAGTGACTATAGCTGTGCTGTGCAGATATATGGATTTGGGCCTATGTCTGTGGGAGTTTGCGCATTCTCCCCATGCTTGCGTGGGTTTTCTCCGGGACCTCCGGTTTCCTCCCACATCCCAAAGATGTGCTCTTAGGCTAATTGGCAAAACAAATTCTCCCTAAATTGTCTCAAATTTGGTTTTTAATCCATAGATCTATAAACATGGACAGGGATCGCATATAGAAGTGGGAACATCGAGGTGGCGGCGCGGGCTCGTTGGGCCGAAGGGCCTGTTTCCTGTGCTGTTTTGTTCTTTGTTCTTTGTTCTTTGAGATCAATTAGGGACCATAAGCGGGATGTATACGTGGAGGCAGGGATCAGAGCTGAGATATTAAATGACTAGTTTGCATCCAGCTTTATCTAGGAAAAAGGTGCTCTCAAAGTCCTCTTGAATGAGGTGGTAGAAACACTGGTTGAGCTAAAATTGAAAAAAAGAAAGTATTAGAAAGGCTGGTTGTACTTAAAAGTTGATAAGACACTAGGATAAGATCAGATGCATCCAGGATACTGAGGGAAATAAGGGGGAAAATTGTGAAGAAGTTAGCCATAATCTTCCTTAAGTATGGAATGGTGCCAAGTACAAATATTAAAAATTACAAATTTTAAATTTGTAATATTACAAATATTAAACCCTTGTTCAAAGATAATGTAAGAATGAGCCCTGTAAAATCAGGCCAGTCAGTTTATCCTGTGTGGTGGGAAAACTTTCAGAAATGATAATGCAAGTCAAAATGAATAGTCACCGGGCAAATGTGAATTAATTAAGGAAATCCAGCATGAATTTATTAAATGGTAATTCTGTTTAATTAATTGATTGCGCTTTTGATAAGGTAACAGAGATGTATGAACAGGATAATGTAAGCTCCTTGGACTTCCAGAGGATGTTTATAATGTGCCAGATAGCAGGTTTGTTAACAAAGCTAAATCGCATGGAATATAAGGAACAGCGATAGCAATGGTACTAAATTGATAAAGTGACAGGAAACAGAGTGTTGTAGTAAACATTTTGTTTCGAAAGGAAAATTTATTGTCGTGTTCTCAATGGGGTCAGTATTAGGACCACAGTATTTCTTAATCTATATTAATGACGTAGACTTGTGATATACATGGCATAGTTTCAATATTTGCAGCTGACACAGAACTTTCATAGGATAGTATTGCATAAACACTAAAACAGGGCATTCATTGCAACAAGTTTATATTCCTTCCATCATTCCAGATGGCACAGTGGTAGCATTGCTGCCTTACAGCACCAGAGACCTGGGTTCAATTCTAGCCCTAGGTGACTGTGTGGAGTTTTCACATTCTCCCCATGTCTGTATTGCATTCCTCCAGATACTGCGGTTTTCTCCCACACTTCAAAGAGGTGCACATTAGATGCATAGGCCATGCTAAATTGTCCCTTAGTGTCCCAAGATGCATAGGTTAGATAGATTAATGTAAGTGTTACAGAGATAGGGTGAGGGAAAGGGCCTGGCCAGAATTGAACCCAGGTCCCTCGTGCTGTGAGGCAGTTCTGCCTGGAATGATAGGAGGAATATAAACTTGTTGTGATGAATGGCCTATTTCAATGTTTTATGATAGTTTCATACTATCCTATGAAAGTTCTGTGTCAGTTGCAAATATTGAAACTATGCCATGTATATCTCAAGTCTAGGTCATTAATATAGATCAAGGAATACTGTAGTCCTAATACTAACACCGTGGAGAACTCCACTATAAATTTTCCTCTAGTCCAAAAAAAGAGCGTTTGTACAGACTCAATGGACTGAATAGCCTCTTTCTAAGCTGTAGGGATTCTGTGATCTAATTCTTTCATCTTAACCATTTTTTCCTTTCTCCTTTATTTGCTTGTCTAATTTTCCCTTAAATGCTTCCAAAGTATTCATTGTAACCACACTTTGAGTAAAGAAGTTTTTTTCTGGATTTCTTCTTGGATTTCTTGGTAACTATTTTATATAGATGTTAATTATACTTGGAAATATTGTCAACTATGAGAAGGGGTGGAATTTTATGGCCTTGCTCATCCCGAAACTTAAAAACTTGCCTGAGGTCAACGGACTTTTTCATGGTCTGCACCCTGCCTGCTCCGATTCTTGTGGCAGGCAGGCTGATAAAATTCCAGCCATAGATTTCAAGAGGGGACTTGCACTGTAAGTGTAGCAGAAGAACATTCAATTGTGCGTCTCAAAAGGGAATTAGGTAGTTATTGGAAAATAAAAAGTAATTACGGAGCTACTGGGAAAAGACAAGAGAAAAAGGCTCTTTTTTTGCTGTGATTCAATGATTCTATGATTCATAAAATTGCAGGCAAGTGCAAACTGCTATAAAAAGAGAATTTGTCATCTTACTCAAAACATGCTTTCATTGGATATTTTCTCCATATACTTGTTGGAATTTTTGAAGTTTCTCCCTGTGTTTAAAAGCTTCGGCCTTTTATTTTTATTCATATTTTTAGGGAGACTAAAATAGCTCAGTGCTCATGCAGGTGAAAATAGCTGCACCTGAATGCAAATATATATTAAAAAAAATTGTGAGTAGGAAGTGTGCTCACAAAATCTATCAAATGTTCTCAGTAGAGTAGCACATATTTACAAATATCCGTCATGGAATAATTTCCTAATTTTTTTTATTCAAGTTGCTACTCAGAAACATGTACCTTTTGTGTTTTATGGAAATATTAAATAAGCACTGTATGCTAGCGTTTCCCTTTCTAAAACAATTCAGCTTATATTTAGCACATAGTGACTATTTAACTAATGGTACTTTAAGTTATATTTCTCCGCAATTGAGCGACCAATGTTAAACTGAGGAAAGCTAAGATGCTTTGATATCTCAACAATGACCACAGCATGAGGCAGCATTCATAGTGCTCACTTATTCAGAAATTTCCACTGGGAGTTATTTTGATGCATTGAAATTTCTCAAAATTGGCGAGAGATTTTGGACTGCCTCTTGTTATACTTATTTTTCAGTGTTATTGTCAACGATGATGATTTTGCTGTAAATAAAGTGGTGCTACTGCCTCCAGAGATTCTGAAATCTCTCAGAACCGGTGTTCATCTCAAAGATCGCCGGAGGCAGCAGTGTCAGTGTAACAGCTCATCTCCATCATTAGATGTTCTAGCTATCAATGGACTTGATGAAGCTTCCATAGCATTAGATGGTTTGAGTAATCTCCAGCTTCTAATACCATATATATGAAATTCTAGTAATCCCTTGCTGCCTGAGTGATTATGGCCAAACAAAACCCTTGTTGCACTTTGGGATGAATGCTGACCTTTGCAAAATTTTGGCAAGATCCTTTTTTATGAGGGAGGTTAGACATGTTGGGCCTGTATTCAGTAGGGTTTTGAAGAGTTGAGAAGTCACATTGAAGTATGTAAGGTCTTGAGAAGTATGTAAGGTGGGAGAGACTGGAACCAGGGTGCACAGTCTAAAACTAGAGTCACCTATTTAAGATGAGGATGTAAAGATTTTTTTTCTCTGAGGATTGTGATTCTTTGGAACTCTTTTCCTGGAGAGCGGTGGAGACTGGGTCATTGATTGCTTTTAAGGTAGTGGCAGATAAACTCTTGACTAAAGGGAGCCAAAAGATATTGAAATAGATGGAATGTGGAGTTGAAACCACAATCAGGTCTGCTATGGAGTCGTCTCGAATGGCCTACTCCTTCTAATTTGTGCATTCATATGCTCAACTGGACTATTTTGTGCTGGATGATGCTGACTTTCTTGAGTGTTGGGGTTAGGGATGTCACTCATCTAAGTAAATGGGAATATTCCATCCTATTCCTGGTTTCTGCCTTATAGATTGTGTAAAGGCAGTCAGAAATTGTGCAAGGCATCATCATCATCTGCTTCTCTTCTTCATTGAAGATGGCCATTTCTTGTGTTCATAGAGTCATTTGTTGTGCATTCTAATGTGGAAATATAGCCCAGTTGCAGATCTGTATGACTTTCCGAAATATAGGCAAGAATGAGTTGTCTTATTTTTGGACTGTCTTGCTTAGTACAGTACAGGAACAGATTCTTTGGTCTCTATGCCTGCACCAATCATTATGTCATCCTAAGCTAAAACCATATACAGTTATGGAGTTCGTATCCTTCCATTTCCATCCTATTCAAATATTCATGTAGATACCCCTTAAATGCCAATATCGTACCCGCTGCCACATCTCTCTGGGCAGTATAATCCATACATTCACCGCCCTCTGCGTAAAAACAAAACCTGCCTTGCACATCTCCTCCAAACTTGTCTCCTCATACCTAAACCTATGTCTTTGTACTTGACTTTTCTACCCTAGGAAAGAGCACTGTCTATCACTCTGTCCATGCATCTCATAATCTTGTAATCCTCTATCAGGTCATCCCTCAATCTCCAATAATAACAAACCGAGTTCGTCCAACCTCTTCTCATAGCTAATACCCTCCAGACCAGGCAACATCCTGATAAACTTCTTCTGTACCCTCTCTAAAGCATCCATACCCTTCTGATAGTGTGGTGACCAGAATTATACACAATGTTCTAAATGAGGCCTAAGTAAGGTTCTGGACAGCTGCCATATGATCTGCCAATTTTTATACTCAATGCCACCCAATGAAGGCAAGCATGCCACATGCCTTCTTGACTACCTTAACCACCTGCATTGCCACTTCCAGTAATCTGTGGACATGCATGCCCAGATCTCTCTGTCTGTGAATACTCCTAAAGATTCTACTATTTACTGTATAATTCCTACATGCATTGGACCATCCAAGATCCATTACCCCACATTTGTCAGGATTAAACCATCTGCCATTTCCCCACTCAAGTTGCCAACCGATCTGTATCTTGTTGACAATCCTCTTCACTATTTGAGTTCCACCAATTTTTGTATCATCTGCAAATTTATTAATCAGACCAGCTACATTTTCCTCCAAATCATTTATATATACCATGAACAACAAAGGTCCCAGAACTAATCTCTGTGGAACCCCACTACTGCTATGCCCAAACCAGTGCAGTAACCATCCATATGGCATCCACTGCCTTTCTCTCATCTGTCATCTTTGTCACATCTGTTAGCATGTAACATTGGATCTGTTGTAATGTGATCAATGGTAATAAACTGTAAGGGTCAGTTCGCCCAGTAAACCATGTAATCAATGACAGAATGATATAATGATCAGCTGACTGGTTGACTCAGTATAAATAAGAACCTGTTGGGAATTGTTAAGTTGCTTGGAATGGCCTCAGGTGAGGCCTAAAGTTTGGAGTAATGAAGTTTTTTTATTAAAGCTTTTCTCTGATTTATAAGTTGGAGTAAGTTTTGTTGTAGTCTTATTGTCTACACTAGAAGAATTCTTTCTGGATCAACATTGGTAACATTTTCTGGTTGGTGGGGGAGGGAGGCCAAATCATTTTTTGGTTGGGGTGGAAGGGAAGAGGCCTGATCATTCTCTGGTTGGGGGGGTGGGAGGAAACGAGGCCCGATCATTCCTTGGCAGGGAGGAAGACCAGGTCATTTTCTTGGTTTCTAAGAAGTGTTACAACATGGCAGAAGGTAGAAGTAAACTGATGGGATTTGATTGTCCCAGCTTTTTAGATGCTAAACTATATTGGTAATGGAAGGCAGAGGTAGAAATGTAGACCTTTATCACCACAATACCAAAAAAAAGCAAGGTCTGACATTAGCTTTGTCACTTCTGATTAGGAGTAAGATAAAGAGCAAAGTATTTTCCGATTAGACAGCAGATGTGCTAAGTAAAGAAAGGTTACAGCTCCTGCTGGGATACTTAGTTTTACCAAAAAGATGAGTTCTTGGAGAATTATGAAGGATGGGTTTCATTTGCCAGAATTAGGAGACAAGATACCCAGTCCATGGAAGGGTATATCTTGGATTTTGATAGGGGCCGTAACAAGCTAATGAAATTTAATTTGGAAATTCCAGATACAGTATTGGCTTTTAAGTTGTTGGACTGTGCAGGCCCAATTTTACCATTTTGATTCTAAGTTCTGAATCTAGGCACAATTCAGATCCGATTTGGAAACCTATTCTCAGGTGTCCCCCCAAACACACTTAACCTGAAAAAAAATCGCGAGTCTGAATTGCTGTGGGTGGGGCTTATCATACCTGGAATGCTGCAGCTCTGATCAGAGCTTTGAACTATGCAGTAAAAAAAATGTTTAAAACATGTCTTCTCGCTCTCAGGGCGCACAAAGCAGATAAAGCAGCCTGAGACCGATGGCCCCAGCAAACATCACTCCACCCCCACAACATAACTGTCCCCCTTATCCACCCACACCCCTGCTACCCAGACAGATCGCGACCCCCTTACCCCCCACACCATTTGCCCGCAGAGTGGCTGAAGACTCCCTCCCCACCCCACCATGCCCCCCGAGATCCATCTGGCCTCTTTCCTCATCCCTCCCCCAAACAGAGAACCTTAGGCCTTTCTCCAATCCCCCCCCACAAAGAAAATGATCTGCCACCTCCCCCGCCACAAAAGAATAATCTGACCTCCCCTCCTCACCAGAGAATGATCAGGCCTACCTCCCCTCAAACAAAAGAATGATCTGGCCTCCCTCCCCACCCTTCTGCCCCCAAAGAATGATCAGGTCTCCCTCCTCGCTCCTTCTTCCCCCTCACCCATGCCGCCATCAGGGAATGGTCTGGCTTCCCTTCTCTCTCCCCCTCTGTTCACCAGAGAACGATTTGATCTCCCTCCCACTTCCACCACCGATCTGAGCCTTTGGGTGGTCTGAACTTACCTCTTCAGAAGCCGGAGCAAAACAGACCTTTGCCAAGTGTGTCTGTTTCGCACTAAATCTGGATGGGTGAACACAATGATAAAGGAGGAAATGATGGTAAAGTTGGGTGGGCAGCCCATTAATTCAATTTAAATGCATGCGAATGCATTTAAATTGCCGTTCCGCCCATTTTGGGCACCATTTGAATCGGGGCCATTTTCAGGCCTTGGGTGAAGTGGGCATCTGCATGGGCCTGGATTGCACGAATCACTTCACGCCTGACTTTAAGTTTTTGTGCCCAAACATTTTTGGGCCCGGTGCAATGGTAAAATCGGACCCTGCATTTCTGTCATAAAGGATATTCTTTTAATAATGACGGGACACAGTTAAGGGGAACAGAGCCCCTCTTTGATCAAATGATAGCATCATTAAAAAAGATTTTTGGGAAACAATCCTTCCCCGCCATCTTGTTCAATACAGATTGGAATTCTGAGAATGGAGTAGTCAATGGTAACTCAGCCGCACGCCAGACCAAATGACCCTTAAACAGAGATAGTTACACTAACAACAGACCTAGTGTTGAAATTGGATATAACTGATTTGATAATGGGGAAAGACGATGCACATGGGAAACTGATAAAAGACATTCAAATCGAAGGAGTGCTAAAGGGATTGTGAATCACCATTTCCAATATAATTTCCCCATACCACTACTTAGTAAACTGCCTGAAAAGGAGAATTCATATCTTTGAAACTATATGTGCTTCACATACATTAAAACCAACAGTGACAAGGATAAGAACCAGGAAGGCATTGTTTCGATGGCAAAAAAGTTGAGCCCCATAATGAGTATCCTGGTGATAGATTTTTTTTTAACTGACGTGTTTTAGATAATGGGCGTACATTCACTGTTTGCGGCCAAGATTGACTAAATTGTTATTTTAAGATCACTTGATCATAAAGAACAAAGAAAAGTGAAAGAACATGATAGATTTAGATTTGGAGATGACAACACTTCGATGTCTTCCAAAAGGGTGGTTCTTAAGATTGCAGGAATCAATTTAATCATAAGTACAGGTGTAGTTTGCAGTGACATATTTTTGTTATTATGCGGGCCTGGGATAAAGAAAGCTCAAATGACCATCGATTTGAAACAGGGTAAAATCATGGTATTTGGGAAAACTGTGGACCTATATTTACAAGCCATTATTGTCTTCCCTTAAACAAAGGATTCATGATATATTAGTGACACTTACAGACAATAGCATGATGGACAAAAAGGAGATTATTCTAAAGCTCCATAAGCAGTTTGGTCACAGAGACCGAGACTGCTGCTGCAGGAAGCAGGTGTGCTGGATAAAGGATATAATAATCTCGTAGAATAAATATCAGCCCTGTGAAATTTGCACAGAATATAGAAGGATATCCTTGTGTGCAGTCGTGAATCTACCATTAGCATGAGATTTCAGTGATGTAGTGACAATGGAACTAAAGATATGGAACAAGGACAATCTATTGTACTTTGTGGACATGGCCACACAGTTTAGCATATCTGCAGTGATTTACAGCAAAGATAAAATGACTATCATAGATAAAATTATGACACATCGGATTGGAACAGGACTGGGGGCACTATCTAAATTTTTAATGGACAATGGAAGAGTATTCGCAAATGATGAGTTTCAAGATGTGTGCAAACTATAAATATTGTAATAATGCCGCAGAAAGCCCATTCAGCAATAGCCTCTGTGAAAAGAATGTCTGAGTTATGGATGACATGTAGCAAAGCATTTTGATGAATCAACTAGGCTGTGAATTGCAGGTTGCATTAGATGGGCAGTACATGCAAAAAATTCTTTATATCTGCTGGGAGGCTATAGTCCATACTAGTTTGTACTCGGGAGGAATACAAAGTTGCCCTCAGTTTTAACAGATGCTCTTCCAGTGTGAGGAGGGACAAGTATTAGCTCCAGGTGTTCTGAATGCTTAAACACTATACATGCAGGGAGAAAGACCTTCATTAAGGATGAAGTTTTAGAATAGATAAGATAAGCCCTAAAGTATCGCATAAGACCACCAGGTGTACACTTCGAGAAAGGGGATATGGTCTATACAAAAGAGAGAGTTTAAAAGAGTAGAAAGGACCCAGGAAAGTGATAGGAACAGATGGCAATGTAGTTATACTACAACATGGTAATCAGCCCATTCTTCAGGAGGAGTAGGAATTGGGTATGAATTTGGAGTATCTGAGCAAGATGCAGAAATACAGGAGACACCTTGCTCCTCGCATGTACATACCCCGAGCTACAATGAGGATCAGTCAACTCTAGATGAGAAGGAATCTGATGATCAACAAAGTACCAGAGAAGCAGAGGATGAAGCTGTTACTTCAAAGATTCAGTTACCCAAAGTAGGCACAGTGATATTGTACATAATCGAAGCGTCAAGTGGAGGGATGCCACTATAATCGGAAAAGCAGGAAAGGCCTCAGGAAAGTATAAACACTGGCTCAACGTCCAAGAGCAAGGGCAAGAAGCCAATGCTATATATTGGGAAAATGGTGTGGACAGGTGGAAACAAAGGTTGAGACAGTAAGCATTCGTGAACCTAGGAAAAGAGTCATGAATCTGGGACTGAAGTTGTGTCAACAGAGAACAACAGTTTGAGTGTAGCAGCCCTTATTGGGGACGGACACGACACTAGAGGCCAGAGTTTAACCAGCAAGTAGGAATCAAACAGATGATAAGAATAGAAGTCCCCATAATAGGGAAAAGTTGACAGCTGCCAACAAAATGGAGCTCATGGAAGTAAGAGAGGCCAAACAAAGAGCCCTGGACAGTTGGAAAGAGTTTAGGGTTTACACCTAGGTACCAGACAAAAGACAGCCTGCTTAACTCTATAGATGTGTTTGCACAGAGGAAGTTTTGCAAGATGGGATGTATAAAGCAAAAGCCTGAATAGTAGCTCATGGGCACGAGGAGCATTTGGTTAGGAGAAACATTCGGGTCCATTCACCCACAGCAGGGAAAGTAACACTGGAGAGTATTTTCACTGTTCTAGCATCTAATAATTGGGAATATAAATCAATAGATAACAAAACAGCATTTCTGCAGGACAAAACATTTCAAAGAAAAGTTTTTTTTTGAGGCCACCCAAAAAAACCAGATGATATGCAGGGATATTCATGAAAATTGAACAAATGTTTCTATGGGTTAAATGTTGCATCAAGGGTTTGGTAGTTCAGCATTGTTGATGACAGGTTGTGTCCAATTAAAAGCAGATCCAGCAATGTTTTACTGGAAAGCTAAAGGAAAATTAGCTGGAATTTTCATGATGCATTTGGATGATTTCCAATGGGTTGGCACAGATGAGTTTGAAGAAAAGATAATTAAGAAGCTGAAAACAAAATTTAAAAGGATGGAGTCAAGCAGCTTTTCAATTTTTTTTGTCTTAATATCTGACAAAGTACATCCGGGGCAACGATGAGTCAACAGGGGTATCTAAACAGTATTGATCCCATTCCCATCACAAGGGAAAGGTTAATAGAAAAAGAGGAATGAGCCAACAAAAGAGAAACAGAATTGTTGAGAAATATGATAGGATAGCTAAATTGGTTATGCACACAGGCAAGAATGGGTAGGAGTTATAATGTCCTAGAGCTACATAATATGTTGAGGCATGCCTCAGTCAGAGATCTTGCTAGCTAATAAAACTTGTAAAAAACCAAAATTAGAGGAATGTGTATTGAAAATGGCAGCTCTCGGAGAATCAGAAGACATGAAGTTAGTTATATTTAGTGGTGCTTCACATGCCAATCTACCAGATGGACATTTGGGCAGGGCTGGATTAATAATATTCTTGTTAGGTAATGAAGGAACATTTTGCCCTTAGCCTAGGAAGGAAGGAGAATAAAGAGTAGTCAAAAGTACATTGGCTGCTGAAACCTAGTGTTATTAGAAGGGTTAGATATCGGGATATATTTGTGTGACACGTCATCAGTTATTTTTTATGGGCTCATTGGGAAAGAAAGTACCACTTGAGTGTTATGTGGATAATGTTCACTCAGCAAAAAGTGAAACAGAAAAGGAATTGAAAATCAATTTCGCTAGCATTAAACAAATATTGCAAAACAAGGAAGTTGCCAAACTTAACTGGGTTGGTGCAAACCTACAATTACCTGATTGTTTTACTAAAAGAAGTGCAGGTATTGGAAAGTTATTAAGAAAACTGGAGGATGGTTGGCTTAAATTAATCTGAAAAAAGAGAAAAAAAGAAACTGTTCAAATATAACTAATGATAACATTGGATCTGTTATAATGTGACCAATGGTAATGAGCTGTAAGGGTCAGCTGACCCAGTAATCAATGACAGAATGATGTGATGGTCAGCTGACTCAATATAAATAAGAACCTGTTGGGAATTGTTAAGTTGCTTGGAATAACCCAAAGTGAGGCCTCAAGTGTGGAGTAATGAAGTTTCTTTACTAAACCTTTGATTTATGAGTTGGAGCAATTTTCATTATATTTTTATTGAATACTCTGGAAAAGTTCCTTGTGGATCAATAACTTCCTTGAAAAACCCAATCAAGTTAGTGAGGCATGACCTCCCCTTCACAAAACCATGCTGTCTATCATTAATAAGTCCATTTAAGAACATAAGAACTAGGAGCAGGAGTCGGCCATCTGACCCCTCGAGCCTGCTCCATCATTCAATAAGATCATGGCTGATCTTTTTGTGGATTCAGCTCCACTCACCTGCCCAGAACTCTTAATTCCTTTACTGTTCAAAAATTTATCTATCCTTGCCTTAAAAACATTCAGTGCTTCACTGGGCAGGGAATTCTACAGATTCACAACTCTTTTTGTGAAGAAGTTCCTTCTCAACTCAGTCCTAAATCTATTGCTCCTTATTTTGAGGCTATGCTCCCCAGTACTAGTTTCATCTGCTTGTGGAAATAACTTCCCTGCTTCTATCCTCTCTATTCCCTTCATAATCTTATATGTTTCTATAAGATCTCCCCTTATTCTTCTGAATTCTAATGAGTATAACCCCAGTCTACTGAGTATCTCCTCATAAGCCAACCCACTCAAGTCTGGAATCAATGTAGTGAAACTCCTCTGCACATCCTCCAATGCCAGTATATCCATTCTCAAGTAAGGAGACCAAAACAGTATGCAATACTCCAGATGTGGCCTCACCAGTACTTTACCTTATACAGCTGCAACAAATGAAGGACAAAACTCCATTTGCCTTCTTAATTATCTGCAAACCAACTCCTTGAGATTCCTGCAGAAGGACATCCAGGTCCCTCTGCACCGCAGCATGCTGCAATTACCTGACGAAGGAGCAGCGCTCCGAAAGCTAGTGGCTTTTGCTACCAAATAAACCTGTTGGATTTCAACCTTGTGTTACAAGACTTCTTACTGACTTCACCTGTAGCCAGATTTCTGTCAAGGCCCCAACAATTTCCTCCCTTGCCTCCCTCAGTATTTTGAGGTAGGTCCCATCAGGCTCTTATCTACTTTAATGCTTTTTTAGATACCCAACACCTTTTTGATATTGACATGATCCAGAATACCTACATGCCCTACCCTAGGCTCCTCATTGACGAAGTCTTTCTCTTTGGTGAAGACTGAGGCAAAGTACACATTTACTATGTTGCCCATTTTCTCTAGTTCCATGCGCAGATTTCAACCATTATTCTTGAGTGGACCAACCCTCTCCCTGGTTATCTTCTTATTCTTTCCATAAATTTAAAATGCCATAGGATTTTCCTTAGTCTTGTTTGTCAAGGACTTTTAATTACCCCTTTTAGCCCTCCTACAACTCCTTCTTAAATTCCTTCCTACTTTCTTTATACTCCTCAAGGGCTTCATCCGTCCTAAGCCTTTTAGACTTTGAGTGTTTCCTTTTTCTTTTTGTTAAGGCTCATAATATTCTTTATTATTCATTCTTGGGATGTGGGTGTTACTGGCTGGCTAGCATTTATTGCCCATCCTCAGTTTCCCTTGAAACTGAGGGCAATTAAGAGCCAACCACGTTGCCGTGGATCTGGAGTCACATGTAGGCCAGAGCAGGTAAGGTTGACAGATTTCCTTCTCTAAAAGATATAGTGAACCAGAGAGGTTTCTCTAACAGTTGACAATGATTTCACAGTCATCAGTAGATATCCCTTGTTGTCCAGGGTTCCAGGTACTTGCCACACATATCTTTCATCCTCACAAGCATATGCTGGTCCTGAATTCCATTCAACTGACTTTTGAAAGACTCCCACATGTAGGATATTAATTTACCCTCAAACAGCCTCCTCCAGTCTAAATTCTATAGATCTTGCCTAATATTGTTGTACAGTAAGAAGTCTTGCAACACCAGGTTAAAGTCCAACAGGTTTTTTTAGTAGCATGAGCTTTTGGAGTGCTGTCCTTTCATGAGGTGACTCAATAAGTTTATAGAACATAGAACATAGAACATAGAACATTACAGCACAGAACAGGCCCTTCGGCCTTCGATGTTGCGCCGACCAATATAAAAAGCAATGACCCTCCAAACTAAAACATTCCCTTCTCTTCCATATACTTATCAACTAACCTCTTAAACGCCACCAAACTTGGCGCATCTACAACTGCTGCAGGCGGGGCATTCCACTCCCGAACCACCCTTTGGGTAAAGAACCTACCTCTGATATCCGTCCTATAACTATCACCCCTTAATTTAAAGCTGTGTCCCCTCGTGCTAGCTTTCTCCATCCTAGGAAAAAGGCTATCACTGTCCACCCTATCTAAACCTCTAATCATCTTATATGTTTCAATAAGGTCCCCTCTTAGCCGCCTCCTTTCTAACGAAAACAACCTCAAATCCTTCAGCCTCTCTTCATAGGACCTGCCCTCCATACCAGGCAACATCCTGGTAACCTCCTCTGTACCCTCTCCAATGCCTCCACATCTTTCTTATAATGTGGGGACCAGAACTGCACACAATACTCCAAGTGGGGCCGCACTAGAGTTTTGTACAGTTGCAACATGACGTTGCGGCTCCGAAATTCAATCCCTCTACCAATAAAAGCTAAGACTCCATATGCCTTCTTAACAACCTTCTCGACTTGACTGCCTACTTTCAGGGATCTATGCACATACACACCAAGATCCTCTGTTCATCTAGACTACTAAGAATCCTACCATTTGCCCTATACTCTACACATTTATTATTTCTGCCATAGTGCATTACCTCACATTTTTTACAATAGGTTTTCAAAAATATGAACCAGGTGAAGGGAACTCACTGGGCTGCACAGGTAAGTTTCAATGTACAGGCTCAAAGGTTGTAATTTTTGGAATACTCCTTGTGCCATATGCTAAAGGGAGTAGAAATACACTGAGAGGGTGGATTAATGTGTGGTTTGAAGATTGTTGTAGGAGAGAGGGCTTCAATTTCTTGGGGTACTGGGACTAGATTGAAGGCAAGAGGCACCTCCATTCAAAAAGGATTTTTTTTTTGCACCTAAATAGGACTAAGACCTTGTGGGGAATTTCACCAGTGGGGCTGGGGAGAAATTAAACTAAAACTTCAGGGAGATCATGGATTCCCTACAGTTCAGAAGAAGACCATTCAGCCCATCAAGTCTGCATCAACTCTCTGACAGAGCACCTTACCAGGCCCATCCTTCTGCTCTTTCCCTGGAAAATGCTTCCCCCCTCCCCACTCCCTGCCATTTAGAACATTGAACATATTCTAGTATGTACTACAGTGTAGTACAGGCCCTACGGCCCTCGATGTTGCACTGACCAGTGGAACCAATCTTATGACCCTCTATCCTAAACTATTCCAATGCTATCCATATTCCTATCCACTGATAATTTGAACGTCCTTAAACTTGGTGAGTCCACAACTGCTGCAGGCAGGGCATTCCATGCCCTTACTACCCTCTGAATAAAGAACCCACCTCTGACATCTGTCGTGTAACTCCCACCCTTAATTTAAAGCTATATCCTCTTGTGTTATCCATCTCCATCTGAGAAAAAAGGTTCTCACTGTCCACCCTATTTAACCCATGAATCCACTTATCCCATTAATCCCCCTCACCTACATATCTTTGGACTGTGGGAGGAAACCAGAGCACCCAAAGAAAACACACACAGTCAGGGAGAGAACAGACTCCACACAATCACCTAAGGCTGGAATTGAACTGTGGTCCCTGTTGCTGTGAGGTAGCAATGCTAACCACTACCAGTGTGCTGCTCTACGGGCATTATAGAAATAGAAAAGAGAAATAAGATGCTGAAAGAAGTGAGAGAGTTGGACAGTAGTAGAGAAGTAAGTAATGTCGTATTAGATAGGAGCAGACCAACAAGAGTTATAAAACGTACATTAACAAGTTTAGAATACACAGCATGGTGTATAAGGTTGGTGAACTACAGACATGAATAACCATTAAAAAAATATAGTAATGGGAGGCACGGTGGCACAGTGGAGTTCACTCCCATGGAATGTAATTGACACCAAAACACAATCTGATTTCAAGAAGAAAGTAGATATAGTTCTTGGGTCTAAAGGGATCAAGGGATATGGGGGGAGGGAAGAGAGGATGAGGATATTGAATTTGATGATCAGCCTTGATAAAGATGAATAGCAGAGCAGAACTCGAAGGCCCGAATGGCCAACTCCTGCTTCTAGTTTCTAGGAAATTGGGTGGGTGAAATAACTTGCAAGGTTACAGAAATGAAGTGGGGTAATGGCACTGACTGGATTGCTCTACAGAGAACCATTGGACAAATGGCCTCCTTTAGTACCAATATGACTCTGAATCACACATGGACAACGAATACAGCCCGAGAAGAAAATACGTACAAAAATACTGAATTGCTGGCTGGGGGGAGGAATGGATTTTCCACTCTCAGTTTCAGGAGGTGGGATTGGTGGTGGAAGCACAAAGTCCCACAACAGACAGAGTCCCAAAATGCATTTTACGCTGGCAGAATTTCCCTTTGTGATCGTGGGTAGAGATGGGAACATCGGGGTGGTGGCGCGGGCTCATTGGGCCGAAGGGCCTGTTTCCCATGCTGTTTTGTTCTTTGTTCTTTGTTTCTTCCCCAGTGAAGTATGGGAATCCCAACATTGAATGTCGAGATACACATTTGAATGAGTTTAAATGTTATTGTCAGGTCTTTATACCTGATAGTGCCCCCTGTTTGAGTGTCCATTCATGCCATCATGAGGGCCCGCTGTCGTGAATCATGAAAGGTGCCCACAGTTTGCACCTGGCAAAATCACCAGAGGCACACAAGTGAATACAGCATCCAGGAGGGTCATGCTTTTAGCAGTGTCCAGGTACTTTGTACTGTGTGTGTGTGTGTGTGTTGGGGGGGGCGCGGGAGTGTGGTTGGATTCCACCCCATTTTTCTTGCCTGCTGTGCCATTCTGCCAAAATTGAGAATATTCTGCTATTTAGCCTCATTAAGTTTACTCGACACTTGACGTAAAGAGAACAAAATGGCATCAAATTAATTTGTGTTCAATATATCTTTTCTCATTTGTTTTGACAGACATTGTGATGATGGTATAATCCACAGTGAATTATTTTATTACCATGTCAGTTATAGGGCATGTCACCATTGCAAAGGAATCTCTTGAGTTTTTAATTCTTGTCTGAAGATTAAAGGAGGAATTGGCTTTGGGTAGGGAAAATAAATCACAAACACATCACAACAATTTTCCTTCCATGAAATAAATGTGTAGAGTATAGGGCTAATGGTAGGGCTCTTAATAGTGTTGAGGAACAGAAGGATCTTGGTGTATGTGTCAATAGATCCCTGAAAGTAGGCAGTCAAGTGGATAAAGTTGTTAAGAAGGCTTATGGAGTCTTAGCTTTTATTGGTAGGGGGATTGAATTTAGGAGCCGCAGCATCATGTTGCAGCTGTACAAAACTCTAGTGCGGCCGCACTTGGAGTATTGTGTGCAGTTCTGGTCGCCACATTATAAGAAAGATGTGGAGGCATTGGAGAGGGTACAGAGGAGGTTTACCAGGATGTTGCCTGGTATGGAGGGCAGGTCCTATGAAGAGAGGTTGAAGGATTTGAGGTTGTTTTCGTTAGAAAGGAGGCGGCTAAGAGGGGATCTTATTGAAGCATATAAGATGATTAGAGGTTTAGATAGGGTGGACAGTGATAGCCTTTTTCCTAGGATGGAGAAAGCTAGCACGAGGGGACACAGCTTTAAATTAAGGGGTATGAGTTATAGGACGGATATCAGAGGTAGGTTCTTTACTCAAAGAGTGATTAGGGAGTGGAATGCCCTGCCTGCAGCTGTTGTAGATGCGCCAAGTTTGGTGGCGTTTAAGAGGTTAGTTGATAAGTATATGGATGAGAAGGGAATGGTTTAGTTAGGAGGGGCATTGCTTTTTATTTTGGTCGGCACAACATCGAAGGCCGAAGGGCCTGTTCTGTGCTGTATTGTTCTATGTTCTATGTTCTAATATTGTGAGGGCTATACTTGCAATCATATGGATTTGTGCTCCTGGGTGGTTGAAGGTTGTGGGAAAGCCTTGCAGGAGGCAAACATTTCTTTCTATCTGATGTTACATATATGTTCCTGCAAGGAGATGGTACCACTTAAACAAAATACAAATTAAGTGCAAGTATTTGAGCTGATTAAAGGCATAATCCAACATCAGATTGAGGTAACCTCGGAAGCTGGATTTGATGCTGCTTTTTGATGGTTCTCGCAAGAGTGAAAATAAATCCTTTTCACGATATTTTGCAGCTTCAGTTTAAATGTTGCCAGAAGATTCCAAGCTATCAAGAAAATGTTTTCAGTCTCACTCAATCTATCTGTGCTTAGCAACTTAGACAAAACAGAGCGAGTGAATCTAACATCAATGGAGGAGGCATGGCAAGTAGTGGATGGAAGTTCATCAGGAGCAGCAGGGGATGATCTGTCTCCCATTCTCTACACAAAGAATGGTAAGGGATCTACAATAACACTGTCACCAATATGTTATCGGTGCAGCCTTAATGGGCCTCCTTCTGCATTGTATGGGTTTTATGACTCTAGAATCCCCAAGTACATGCAGTTTTTGTTATTGATAGTTCAAAACAGCCTGGAGAATTAACAAAATCCCTTTAACAAAAAGGGATTTTTTTAAGAGAGTGGATTATATCTTAAAATCTGTTTTCTCACACACTTTTGCCATTTAGGGTTAATTGGTTTAATCAGTTCCATACAATGTATTGTGGATGAATGGACTTGGAAGTGCCACAGCTTGGTACGAAGGGTCATAATAGGTTGGTGAAGGGCATATCTTGGCATAGTGGCAAGGAAGGGCCATGGGGGGTAGGTGGGGGTATCTCTTTAAATGGGGCATTAGCAGCCATAAGGGTGAGGGTGCGAGGTGACATGGATGGGGCATGGGATTATAAGAGGGGCATGGTAAGAGGATTATGGGGAGGAAGTTCCAATGATGGGTGAAAAGTGAGAACAAGAAGGACCCTATCCTAGTTCTGGGAGGGAGGAGAGAAGGTGAGCTCAGTGGCGCAGGACATGGGTCGGGCACAGATGAGGGCCTTGTCAACCACAGTGCATGGGAATCCATGATTATGGAAGACATATTAGTAGAGGAATTGAAGGAATTGAGAAAATGGGATGGAGTCCATATGGGATGTGGGGTGTAAAGAGCTGTAGCTATGGGAGTTGAGGGCTTGTAATGGATATTAGTGGACAGTCTATCACCAGAAATGGAGATAAAGAGGTCAAGGAAGAGAAGAGAGATGTCAGAGATGGACATGCAAAGGTGACAGATGGGTGGAAATTGGAAGTGAAATTGATAATTTTTTCTAGATCCAGACGAGAGCACACTGAAACAGCCATTGATGAAGGAGTTGTGGGAAGGGGCTGGAGTACGATGAAACAGGGAATACCCCTTTTAACTCATAAAAAGAAAAGTATAATTGGAACCCATCTGGGTGCCCATAGCCACTCCTTTTATTTGCAAGGAGTGAGAAAAGTTATAGGAGAACTTGTTGAATGAGAAAACAAGTTCAGCCAGATAGAGGAGAGTGGTGGAGGATGGGAATTGTTCAGATCTCTGATTGGGAAAAAAGCAAAAAGCTCTCAGGCAAACCTGATGGGGAATGGAGATGCAGAAAGATTAGACATCCACAGTAAAGAGGAGGCAGTTAGGCCTGGGAACTGGAAGTGATTATGTGGGGCATCAGAAGAATCAAGGATGTAGGTGAGAAAGGACAGGACAAGAGGAGAGGGAATGGAGTCAAGAGGAAATCAGTTCAGTGGGGCAGGAATGGGCTAATACAGTAGGCCTACTAGGACAGTCCTGTTTGTAATTTGGAGAAGATGATAGAAGCAGGATATCTGGGATTGAGAGACTGTGATGTTGGAAGTTGTGGATAAAAGAGATGAAGAGAGTGATAGTCCTGAAAACAGTGCCTTGATGTTGAGTAGTGAAGTCATGATCTAGAGGGAGGTAGGAGGAAGTGTCTTCGCATCTCTATGAGGTAGAGGTCCATACGCCAGAAAACAACAGCCTCACCCTTATCATGGGGTTTGAAAAGAAAGTCAGAAGCAGACAAGTAAGAGTGGGTGAGGGGAGCAGAAAAATTGAGTCACTGATATTCTCAATAAAAAGATCAAAAATAAGTAAGAGGCAGGAGGAAGGAGTCCAGGTGGAGGGAGAATTTATAAAATACATAAAAGTGATTTCATAAATGAGTGAAACAACCATTTAGTTGCTAAATATCCACACAATGTGGAAATCTAGAAAAATGTATTTCTTTACACTCAGCATTGCAATATATCAGAATCTTTTACTTGGTAAATATTACAAAAAGAGCTATAGATGTGATCTTTATTAATTGTTGTGAGAGAAAGTACAATTATAACCTTATTGTCTATGGAAGAAAGTAGTAAGTCAGGATAGCCCCCTCAGTAACTCTTCTGCCCCTGAACTAAAATTCACTATTTTAGATTTCGCTATGAAGGAACACAGCCACTGGTGCAGTTAAGCCAGTGTGCATTGGTACAAAGAACAAAACAGCACGAGAAACAGGCCCTTCGGCCCAACGAGCCCATGCCGCTACCCCGATGTTCCCACCTCTACCCGTGATCCCTGTCCATGTTTATAGATCTATGCTTTGAAACCAAATTTGAGACAATTTAGGGAGAATTTGTTCTGCCAATCAGCTTAAGGGCACATCTTTGGGATGTGCGAGGAAACCGGAGCACCTGGAGAAAACCCACGCAAACACTGGGAGAATGCACAAACTCTCACAGACATAGGCCCAAATCCATGTATCTGCAGTGGCATGTGTCCATTAGTTAAATAGGAAGAGTTAGCTGTAAAATCATAAAGCTGTAAACTTTTAAAAAAAAGTGATGATTGATACGAAAGCATTGTGGTGATTCATTGGAATATGGAAAAGCCAAAGGATAAATTAAGTTGTCTATGGAGATAAATTTCTGATGGCAAAAGAGGGCAGAGCCAAAACAGCTCCAGCAATCATTGAGGAAACTTTAAAGAAACAGAATCAATTATAAACAACAACTGATTTAAATATCAATAGAACATGGGCCAGGATTTTCCAGTCCTGCCTGCCACTAGGATCTTCCAGTCCCACTGAAAGTTGATGGACTTTGGCTGAACCATTGACTATCCCATAGTGGATCCCAACATGACTAGACCAGAAAATCCCAGCCATGGACTTATATCTGCAGCTATGTAATTGATGTAATGCAGATTTATAAAACAAATTAAAAAAAAACTTATAATTAAAGTCACAGTAATGCTATGCTGAATCAATTTGCCATGTAAATAAATTTCAGCATAAATGGATCCAGGCTGTTCATCAATAATTTTGAATAGAGAATCAAATTTTCAAATAATGCTTATCTGAAATACCATCGTTTCCACAGTTACTAACATTGCTATCTGAACTGACAGTATTGCAGTGTATATCTAAGATAGATTACAACATGGAAAGCTCCTGAGTTCTTGGGAACTGAAAATCTGATAAGTAACAAATGCTTTCTGTTTGTTTTAGCCGTGTTATCAATAAATTACCAAATGTAATTAGTTAAAGACAACATTAAATGTTATCAGGGAGCTTTGCATTCAAAGGCTGATCAAGTTGTGGAAGTGACTTTGGATTGGGCAGTGGGTGGAAATTAAAACTATAATCATGTACGAAAGAATTGGATGCTCTTATGGAGGGAGGATGAACTAAATTGCTTATAGTCTTCCTGATTTATATCTGTGATCTTGTGCTTTCAAAGGAAATGACAAGCAACAGAGTATTCAAGAATGGCTCAACATGAATTACATGTGAGTAATCATTTCTTACCTAGAACTTGCAAATTTTTTTCCCCCAGTTGGGTCCAAGGAGAACCATTATTTCTCAGTTCTTTCTTACCTTCTTTATGCTACATAATAATAATCATCATGAATTAGCTGTTCCTCAAACTGTATGATTACTACTATTCAAATCCTCCTTGGACAAAGATTTTACATAGAACATAGAACACTACAGCACAAACAGGTCCTTCGGCCCACGAGTTGCGCCGATCACATCTATACCTACCAAGCCACAGACCTATCTATAACCCCCTATCCCATTGGTTCCCATATACTCATCCAGAAGTCTTTTAAAAGACCGCAGCGAGTTTGCTTCTACCACCACCGACGGCAGCCGATTCCATTCACTCACCACCCTCTGAGTGAAAAACTTTCCCCTAGCATCCCCTCTGTACTTGCTTCCCTGCACCTTAAATCTGTGTCCTCTCATAGCGACCATTTCAGCCCAGGGAAATAGCCTCTGAAAATCCACCCTATCTATTCCTCTCAACATTTTATAAACCTCTATCAGGTCGCCTCTTAACCTACGTCTCTCCAGGGAGAAGGGTCCCAGCTCCCTCAACCTATCTTCATAAGGCATGCCTCCCAATCCTTCTTCTTTCATTCTTTCATTCAACATTCTTGTAAATCTCCTCTGCACTCTTTCAATAGCTTCCACATCCTTCCTATAGTGAGGCGACCAGAACTGCACACAGTACTCCAAGTGGGGTCTGACAAGGGTGTTATAAAGCTGCATCATTACCTCCCGACTCCTAAAATCAATCCACCAAAGCCAAGTGGTAACCGTCCTACATTAAAATAATTCACACAAAGTCATCTTCCACTCTTTAAAATGATGTTGTGGACCTGAAATGTCCAAACTCTATGTATAACCACAACAATGAGAGACTAGAATTGTGGTCCAGGAAGTCAGCCATTTTGTTATTGACATCATTGTTCGAAGCATTGTCCCAATGGGCAGGAGAAGACCAGCTCAAAGAACCAGATGGCGCTTGTATCTTCTTCTGGAAAGATAAACCAGAAGGAGCCACCTCATCCATGGGTTGGTTTCACCATTAAAACAAACTTTTTGGTCATCTCGGAGACTCCCCTTGTGGGATAAACAAATGCCTCATGATACTTCAGCCCACCTTAGCCCACAATCATGCAATACAGATCTCAGCAGATCTCCCCAACACTGGAAACGAGAGAAAAGTTCAAAGAGAAAATAAATCCTCAGCTAGTTCACAACTTCTTTGTCTTTTGAAAGCCGCATGGAAGAACCCAGACTTTGGGTCCCTCGCACTCCACTGAAAATTCTCGCAACCTGTTTCTCAATAAGAATAAAGAACAAAACAACACAGCACTAGGCCTGTGCTGGCACACGGTTTCAATCCCTCTGATCAGCTTCCATTTATGTGTATATCAAGATTTCCTTGAACGTTGCTAACATACCTGCTTCCAACATCCCCATTGGCAGTGGATTCCAGAAACCCACCATCTTCTGTGTGAAAAACTTCCTCTCCTCATCTCCACTAACTTTACTACCTCTCACCTTAAACCTGTGCCCTCTTATAGTTGACTCTTCCACTCTGGGAAAAAGCCTTTGACTATCCATCCTATCTATGCCTCTCATAATTTTAGATTTCTATCAAATCACTCCTCAGCCTCTCTCTTTCCAGTGAAAACAATCCAACTTTATCCAAGCTCTCTCCATACCTAAAATCCTCCAGACCATGCAACATCCTGATAACCTTCTTTGCACTCTCTGGATCAGGTAGATTAAATTCTAGCCCTTGGTGTTTGCACTGTTTGATGCAGCTGCGCACACTGGTACCCTCATCCTGATGGCTAATATTGGATATATTTCCTTCAACACCATTACTTTAACTGGAGATTGTATTGCTGCAGAGACGGTCCATTCTCAATCTTGGCTCATCTGACAGTCATGTTTTTGGGATTGGATGTATAGGATACACTTTTCCATGTACAGCCACACCAGATGCCTGGGTTCTTGTCCACATTCGTGACTGAGCATTACCCCAACCTTCCCTGTTTCAATTATACTTCAGCTAGCTACTCCTCCCAGTTTTTAGTACTCACTCCCACAGCTCCAAACCATATTCTCAGCATCTTCAGTTAACCTGATCTGACCATGGCGAAGGTAAAAGATCAGTTAGCCTGGGTATCAAAAAGCATAGCCTCATTTTTGCTGTGATTTACTTTGACTCCTGAGGACTGGTTGCATGTGCTGATCAATATACAGACATTGGTGGGGTTTTGTTGAATTGCGGGAAGGTGTGGCCTGAATCCACTGGCTGGGATCATCACCCTTGCTTCTATTCTTTTCTTTCTAATGGGTTTGGGCTAAGACAAACAACCTTTTTTTGTAATTTTATTTATTAGTGTCACAAGTAGGATTACACTGCAATGAAGTTACTGTGAAAATACCTTGGTCTCCACACTCCAGCACTTGTTCAGGAACACTGAGAGAGAATTTACGTAGTCAATGCACTTAACCAGCATGTCTTTTAGACTGTGGAAGGAAACCAGAGCACGTGGAGGAAACCCAAGCAGGCATGGGGAGAACATGCAGACTTTGCATAGACTGTGACCCAAGCCGGGAATCAAACCCAGATCCTTGGTATTGCAAGGCAGCAGTGCTAACCACAGTGCCACCCACAAGTTGCTACAGAACAAAATGCATCAGTGAAGCATCAACCATTACACAAATCTATGACTCATCAAGATCAGCTTTGTGCTATAGGTTCTTGCCTAATAATGTCACTTCAAGAAGGATTCTTACAGTTGGCAGTCAATCTATCAGTCTGGGTTGGATTGAACTTAACCCAAGATCCCAGAGGTAAAGGATACAGCAGCTAATTGGCTGTGATAGAGTCTATCCCATCCTTCATAGTTGATCTTTTAAAAATGTCACTGCCTCATCTGTTGGTTTGTTTTTCAATTCAGCCTCCTGTACAAAGCAATAAATTACATGCCTGGGAACTCTAATAACAGCATGCCGCAGGCAATCTCAGTTATTTATTTTGTACAGCTGTTTATTTTTAATATGATTCTCCACATACAGGATATAATCTCTCGTACCTAAAAGGGAGATGCTAGAGGAGATTTTCCACTCTAGTCCTTCCCTAAACTAAGAAATTAAGTACCTGGAGATAGAGGAGGACTTGCAGTGAAACACACAGAGCTGCAGGCTGGTAGCTCTGAATTTGTTGACTTCCAGACCAGGGGAGCAGCTGGGCAACCAACCAAAGAACAAAACAGCATGGGAAATAGGCCCTTTGGCCCAACGAGCCCAAGCCGCCACCTTGGTGTTTCCACGTCTATGTTTATAGATCTATGCATTGGAACCAAATTTGAGACAATTTAGGGAGAATTTGTTCTGCCAATTAGCCTAAGAGCACATCTTTGGGATGTGGGAGGAAACCGGAGCACCCGGAGAAAACCCATGCACGCACGGGGAGAATGCGCAAACTCCCACAGACACAGGCCCAAATCCATGTATCTGCACAGCACAGCGATAGTCACTGAGCTGTCGTGTTGCCCATCAACTGGTCCAGGTCAAGTGTACACTAACGACGTGAAGCACTGGGACACCCTCGAAAAAAAATCCGACAGCAGCCCTCTCACGACCCATTGCTTGTATGCCCCTCGTTAGACAACAAGGCAGACCTGTAGGAGGCCAGGCCAGGTAAAGCCAGCAGCAGCCAGGCAGTAAGTTAGGATCAAATGCACTCACCGAGGCTTAAGACCCTGCCACCCAAGCAAGAGATTAGTCAGGAGGTACAAGGATCAAGCAGGCATTGCCATAGTTTTCAGGAAGCAATGGAGCGACTTGACCGCTAGCCAGGGCCGAGAGTGAAGAGGACTGAGCAATTGGACTGGTGGAATGTGCTGCTATCATGCTTCGAGCAGTGATATGGAAGATATTTGACAGTAAAAAGAATTTGTGACACCAGGTAGTCTGCTCACGCAGATGCTTTTTTGGCTTTGGAACTGAACTTTGTCAATTATAAAAGAATGCTAATCAGACACAGCCACATTAAATTCAGAGTAACCACATGTGAACGCTGAAGCAACATCCTGATCAGAGAAGTACAACATTGCAGTTTTTATTGTTTTGCAGAGCCGTTTACTTCAAAGAATTAATTCTGTCAGCAAATTGCTGCAAAATGTCAATATAACTTTATTGAATGTGTCACAATTGTTAGCTTCATTTAGAAGCAAGAAAATCATAGAATCATAGAAACCCTACAGTGCAGGAAGAGACCCTTCGGTTCATTGAGTCTGCACCAACCACAATCCCACCCAGGCCCTACACCACCCCTATCCCTTCACATTTACCCACTAATCCTCAAACCTACACATCTCAGGACGCTAAGGCAATCTTAGCATGGCCAATCAATAACCCGCACATCTTTGGGCTGTGAAATCTGACCCTTTACCCTGTCCTCCAGTCTAAGTTCTATTCTTCAAAACAGAACATATGCTAGTCCGATATAATGACTAGAAGTCACATGCAGACAGTTATAATTGGAAACTAACTGCGATTCCCCATCACTCTCACTACTGGCCTTCACAAGGTCTCTTCTTAACAAAGAATGGGCTCCTGCCCAGGCAGTTGCCATCTATATTGGACTTGGACTGGACACGCCACTTCATTGGAATATTTGCTCCTGCTCTGGACTTTTTTTGGCTCATTCTATCTTACACTGGCCTGTGTCGTGCTGGAGTCATATCGTCAGCTGATTTCTCATCTTATTTCTCATTGGCTAATCCCAAATTAGCACATGATGGTATCGGAGCATGGTGACTTCTTGTGAGCTGTGTCTAACATACCCTCTAATTCTATCTTTTACTCTTGTTCTACACTTGTAAAACTGTACTCTGACTCTTATAAACTCTCTAACAATGTTCTATTTCAATCTCTTACAGATTTGGTGATTTTAATTATTGAGTTAAATTGGCTGCACCGAACCATTTTTCTGCCTAGTCCCACTGACCTGCACCTGGACCATATCCTTCCACACCTCTGATCCATGTACCTGTCCAAGTTTTTCTTAAATGTTAAATTGATTTCTCTACATCCTAGCCATGATGTAACACTAAATTCTACACCCTTGTCCTGCCTTCTTCCCTATCTATTCTATGAATGGTATGCTTTGAATAGCACATACTTTGTTTTTCACTGTATATGAATACATGTTACAATAATGGATAAAATCATCTTTGCTTGCATCAAGACACATATTGCAGTATTGACCATCTCGATTGTCATGTTGACAATGGGTAGGCTTGGATTTCAATTCATCAATTCCAGGCTTGTTTTCATTAGTTAAAAAGCATTAAAACAGTTAAGCAGTGATTTGTGTATTTTTCTGTGTTTTTGTGCCTTGCATTGTGTGATTTAATGGTGGGCACAGTCTGGAGAGCATTGACATCACTGGGGCTACCGTTTGATGTTACTTGTGACCAGAGAGTGAGGTGCGATGTCATGGTGGAGTCCCGGAAAGATGGAGAGCATGGGATGCTCAAAGTGCAAGTCTGCCTCTGCCTTGGGATGTGCAAGTATATGAAGCAGGAAATCTCCAATCCATGTTTAGTTAAGGATATAATCAATCTATATGTAAAAGGGACATCAGAACATATTCTCCTGTGTGTCAGCAGCACTTTCCTTGGCAATGGTTTCTTTCTGTTATAACAATTTTTTCTAACACCCACCAACAAACTCAGAAAATTGCTGGACAAATAATAGTGTCATTCCTACTGTATCAGAAACTCAATTTGTGCCAAGCAAGGAATATATGCTTCTTGCTGTACAATCAGTCGTATCTTCACAAATTGCTGGATACTTTTTAACCATGAACCTCTCAGATAATTGGAAATTGTTGGCTTTGTGCCAAAAATGAATAAATCACACCATAGAAGCTTAGGAGTAATATTTTATATCGAAAGACTTTGTGATTTTTGATCCCAATGTGAAACCCGACCTTGCTGATAAAGAAACTGTGGTGGTTCACTCCATAGGTAGTAAATTGTCCCTAGAAATATCAAAATTGTGAGTTTAAAATTTAAATTTATTTTCTTTTTCTTTCTGATTAGAACCACAGAACATTATAGCACAGAAACGGGCCCTTTGGCCCTTTTCAGCTGCGCCGAACCATTTTTCTGCCTAGTCGGACTGACCTGCACCTGGACCATATCCCTCCATACCCCTCTCATCCATGTACCTGTCCAAGTTTTTCTTAAATGTTAAAAGTGAGCTTGCTTTCACCACCTCATCTGGCAGTTCATTCCACACTCCCATCTCTCTCTGTGTGTGAAGAAGCTCTCCCTAATATTCCCTTTAAACTTTTCAACCTTAACCCATGTCCTCTGGTTTTTTTTCTCCTCTAGCCTCAGTGGAAAAAACCTGTTTGCACCATACCCATCATAATTTTATACACCTCTATCAAATCTCTCCTCATTCTTCTTTGTTCCAGGGAATAAAGTCCTAACCTATTCAACTTTTCCCTGTAACTCAGTTTCTCAAATCCTGGCAATATCCTTGTAAAGCTTTTCTGCACTCTTTCAACCTTATTAATATCCTTTCTGTAATTAGGTGAACAAAACTGCACACAGTACTCCAAACTCAGCCTCACTAATGTCTTATACAACTTCACCATAACATTCCAACTCTTATACTCAATACTTCGATTTATAACAGCTAATGTACCAAAAGCACTCTTTATGACCCTATCCACCTGTGACACCACTTTTAAGGAATTATGTATTTGTATTCCCAGATCCCTCTTTTCTATTGCACGCTTCAGTGTCCTACCATTTATGTTCCACCTTGGTTTGTCCTTCCAAAATGCAATTCGTCACATCTGCATTAAACTCCATCTGCCATTTTTCAGCCCATTTTTTTTAGCTAGTCCACTAACTTCCAACCTTTGTACCATCAGCAAATTTGCTGATCCAATTTACCACATTATTATCCAGATCATTGATACAGATGACAAACAACAATGGAGCCAGCACTGATCCCTGTGGCATATTAGTCACAGGCCTCCACACAGAGAAGCAATCCTCCACTACCGCTCTTTGGCTTCTTCCATTGAGCCAATGTCTAATCCAATTTACTACCTCTCCATGTATACCTAGCAACCTAACTACTAACTAACCTCCCATGCGGGACCTTGTCAAAGGCCTTATTGAAGTCCAAGTAGACAACATCCATTCACTCCCTTCCCTTCATCCACTTTCCTGGTAATCTCCTTGAAAAACTCTAATAGATAGTTTAACATGACCTATCATGCACAAATCCATGTGCGTCTATCTATCTATCCAGGTATTTGTAGATCCTAACTCTCAATACTCCTTCCAATAATTGACCTACTACTGACGTCAAACTTACCGGCCTATAATTTCCCGGATTACTTTTTGAGCCTTTTTTAAACAACAGAACAACATGAGCTATCCTCCAATCATCCGGCACCTCACCTGTGGATACCAACACTTTAAATATGTCTGCCAGGGCCCCTGCAATTTCAACACTAGTCTCCTTCAAGAACTAGGGAATACCCTGTCCGTTCCTGGGGATTTATCCACTCTGATTTGTCTCAAGACAGCAAGCACTTCCTCCCCTTTAATCTGTAGAGGTTCTATGACCTCTCTACTTGTTTGCCTTACTTCCATAGACTCCATGCCATTTCCTTTGTAAATACGGATGCAAAAAACCCATTTAATATCTCCCTGGTTCCATACATAGCCGACCACTCTGATCTTCAAGAGGACCAATTTTATCCCTTACTATCCTTTTGCTTTTAATATACCTGTAGAAGCACTTAGGATTATCCTTCACCTTGACTGCCAAAGCAACTACATGTCTTCTTTTAGTCCTCCTGGTTTCTTTCTTAATTAGTTTCTTGCACTTTTCGTACTCCTCAAGCACCTTATTTGTTCCCTGTTGCCTATACATGTCATATATCTCTCTCTTCTTTATCAGAGTTCCAATATCCCTCAAGAACCAATGTTCCTTATTCTTATTCACTTTGCCTTTAATCCTGACAGAAACATACAAATTCAGCACTCACAATTTCTCCTTTGAAGGCCTTCCACTTACCTCTCACATCCTTGCCAGAGAACAATCTGTCCTAATCCACGCTTTTTAGATCCTTTCTCATTTCTCCAAATTTGGCCTTTTTCCAATTTAGAACCTCAACCCAAAGACCAGATCTATCTTTATCCATGATCAAGTTGAATCTAATGGTGTTATGATCGCTGGAACCAAAGTGTTCCCCCTACACACACTTCCTTCACTTGTCTTAACTCATTTCCTAGTAGGAGATCTAATATTGCATTCTCTCTAATTGGTATCTCTATATAGTGATTTAGAAAATTTTCCTGTACGCACTTTACAGATTCCGACCCATCTAGACCTTTAACAGTATGGGAGTCCCAATCTATATGTGGAAAATTAAAATTGCCTAGTATCACAAATTTATGTTTCCTGCAGTTGTCTGCTATCTCTGTGCAGATTTGCTCCTCCAATTCTCACTGACTATTAGGTGGCCTATAATGCAACCCCATTAATGTGGTCATACCTTTGCTGTTTCTCAGCCTTGGTAGACAAGCCCTCTAATCTGTCCTGCCTGAGCATTGCTGCAACATTTTCTCTGACCAGCAATGCCACCCTTCATCCCTCTGTTCTTATTACATCTGAGACAATAGGAACCCTGGAACATGAAGCTGCCAGTCCTGCTCCTCCTGTAGCCAAGTTTCACTAATCGCTATAATGTCATAATTCCATGTGTCAATCCCCATCTTCAACTCGTCTACCTTCCCTACAATACTCCTGGTATTGAAATAGACACACCTCAGAAGATTATTACCATCATTTATAACCCTTCTATTTGTGATTTTACATGAACTATTAACATCATTTATTTTCACCCTGCTCCACTATTTGCTCTGATTCCCATCCCACTGCAAATCCAGTTTAAACCCTCCCTAATAATACTAGCAAACCTCCCTGCACGTATATTGATCCCCTTGTAGTTCAGGTGTAACCTGTCTCTCTTGTACAGGTCCCACATGCCCCAGAAGAGGTCCCAATGATCTAGAAATCTGAAACCCTGCCCTCTTACACCATTCCTCAGCCACGTCTTCATCTGCCTGAGTATCTTACTCTTATCCTCACTGGCACGTGGCACAGGTAGCAATCCGGAGATTACTACCCTCAGGGTCCTGCTTTTTAACTTCCTATCAAGCTCTCTATGTTCACTCTTCAGGACTTCCTCACTCTTCCTTCCTACATCATTGGTACCAAAGTATACAATGCCATCTGGCTGATTACCCTCTCACTTCAGAATGTTGTGCACACGATCAGAGACATCCCTGACCCTGGCACCCAGGAGACAACAAACCATTGACTGTTTGACCAACAAACATATGACTGTTCTCATAACCATATTTTTCTCTATTTCTTTTTCTATCTCTAATTAACTGACTGCTGTTCATTCTGCTATTCTCTATCTCGTCCTCTTTGCTTAAATTAATTGATCTGGAAGGTAAATCATTGGACCTGTCTCACAATATGTTCTAGATTTCCCTGCAATTTATGGTGCAAAAATAAGATCACAAAATGGATTAAAAAAGTCAATTGACCTTCCTTGCCGAGGTGCACCTCTCCTGCAATTTTCTGGCCCAAGGTTTGTGCTGTATTTCTTTGTTTGTTTTGACAGCAGAGAGAGAAGGGAATTCAACTCTTTTTTTTGTTGCAATATTGTCCAGCCAACAGGATACACAAGTCCCCAGAGCTGCCAGCATTCCCAGGGTTAAATTTGCAATTTGAATGCTCCATGTTAGAGAGCTCTATCCTCCCACAAATGCCTTCAAACTACTGAATCAAAGGTTGTGTTAGTTCCTGGAATAAGATCAATCACTGGGTGTGGCAACTGTTTGCAAGAATCTAATGTGCACATTGCTTTACAGGTTACATGCAAATGAACACTGGCCTCAGAGCCCACAGAGAACAGGTAATAACCACAAACCAGCAATTTTTATTGAGTTTCATTAATATTTTACACTTTTTACGACTTTGGTACTTTTAATGAATTTTAAACACATGTTATACACATATGAATGACAATTATTAATACTTCATCGCAACTAAATTTGCCTTCCATTCCAGTACCGAAATATACCATTTGCTGAGTCACTTTTCCACTTGCGTGTCAAATGAGGAGTTTGGCACATTGTAGGAAATTGTGTGCATAAACACTATCCTCTAAAAGCATGGAATTTACCTTATAGTTTGTATCTTGCTCCAGGAACCCTTGTTTTATTAGCTTAGATTAGTGCTGACAATTTAACCCCAGGAGGCAGTTCACAATCAAATACATACACTCACTGTGTAACAGCTGGAAGCAATGTTTGTTATTTTTTAAAATTTTCTCCGTAATTGGAAACCAGTAAAACCAGGTGCAACACTGTCCCTGCCAGCGAAGCTGAAACTGACTATCCGAAATTGTACAGAAATATATTTGTAAAGCTTTCATTTTCAACATTTCAGATAACTATTGAAAGTGTTACCACAGCGGTCTTTCAAACACCGTTGATTGATAACACTGTAGCAGAATGCACTCTTAATTGTTTCTCCATGTTATTGGCTAGAAAAGCCATTTAGAAAACATGACCAAAAATTTTCCAGCTTCATTGGAAATGGGAGAAGGCAATACAACAGATGCAATTTGTTTCACTATTCCTAAAATTACAGTGGGATTTGGGTAACATTTTAACACTAGTTTCAAAAACCCAATTAGCAATTAAATAAAGGGAAAGTTTAACTGGTCATCCTCACTGTGTGAATGTGGAGCTTTATCTGGTCACCCTTGCTGTGTGAATGTGGAGTTAAATGGTCACACTCGCTCTGTAAACGTGGAGTTATGGTCACCACAATGCGTAAATCTGGAAATTTATCTGGTCAGCTCACTGTATGAATGTGGAGGTTTATGTGATCACCCTCCTTCCCTGTGTGAAGGTTTTTCTGGTCAATCTAGCTGTGTGAATGAGGATGTTTTTGGGTCACTCTTGCTGTCTGCATGTGGCAGTTTATCTGGTCACCTCACTATGTCAATGTGGAGCTTTATCTGGTCACCCTGACTGTGTGAATGTAGAGGTTAAATGGTTACCCTTGCTCTGTGAATGTGGCGATTTATCTGGCCACCTCGCTATGTAATTATGGAAGTGTTCTGGTCAGCTCACTGTGTGAATGTGCAGCTTTGTCTGGTCACCTTCGCTGTGTGAATGTGAACATTTGACTGGTCACCCTCCACAGAATATCTGAACTGACTATTTACCAGCAGAAGTCAACCGCTGGAAATCACATGTTTCAGCCTCAACGCTCTTTAACTAATGATGATAGCTCAGGGGCATCTCCATACAACAGTTTAAAAAGTATTTATTTACCGTTTTACTCAATTTTGAGTTAGAATCAGAATTCTACAGTGCAGAAGGAGGCCATTCGAGTCTGCACTGATCACAATCCCACTCAGGCCCTATCCCCATAACCACTTGCTGGTCCCCCATTACAAAGAGGCAATTCAGCAAGGACAATGCATTTAATCCGCATATCTTTGGGCTATGGGAGAAAACCAAAGCACCCGGAGGAAACCTACACAGTCGTGTGAAGAATGTGCAAACTCCACACAGATAGTGATCCAAGCCACTAATCAAACCCGGATCCCTGGCATTGTGAGGCATCAGCCTAACCACTATGCCGCCCTAATCCACATGACTAAAGCTGCTTTTGTTTTACCATTTAGAACATAGAACATAGAACATTACAGCACAGAACAGGCCCTTCGGCCTTCGATGTTGTGCCGACCAAAATAAAAAGCAATGCCCTCCAAACTAAACCATTCCCTTCTCTTCCATATACTTATCAATTAACCTCTTAAACGCCACCAAACTTGGCGCATCTACAACAGCTGCAGGCAGGGCATTCCACTCCCTAATCACTCTTTGAGTAAAGAACCTACCTCTGATATCCGTCCTATAACTCATACCCCTTAATTTAAAGCTGTGTCCCCTCGTGCTAGCTTTCTCCATCCTAGGATAAAGGCTATCACTGTCCACCCTATCTAAACCTCTAATCATTTCTCCTTACATTGCTTGTAGTTAATAAACTTAACTCTATCTTAACTCAAGAAAGCCTGGTTTAATTGGCTCCTTTTTGAGCATGCAATTAGGTCTGGTAAAGGTATGCATAGGAAAAGGAACTTTCATAAAAACCATTGGAATTGGGAGCAGGTGGAGGCAATTCATCCCTTTGAGCCTGCTCTGCTATTTAATACAATCATGGCTGAACTCATCCAACCTTCAACTCCACTTACCTGCCTGTTCACCATTGTCCTTCAAACTCTTACTGATTAAAAATCTCCACCTCCTCAAATTTACTCAAATTCAGAGATAGTTATTTCCACAGACTCACAAGCCCTTGAGAGAAGTAATTTCTCCTCATTTCTATTTTAAATCTGTCACCCCTAATCCTAAATCTGTGACCTCTTGGTGTAGTTTGCCCTATAAGTGGAAACATTCACTCCACGTCTACTTTGTCCATCCTCCATGTCATCTTGTACACCCCAATTAGATCTCCCCTATCCTTCTAAACTCCAGGGAGTGCAGACCTAAACAGCTAAATCTCTCTTCAAAAGACAAATTTGTCATCTCTGGAATCAATCTAGTGAATCTCCTCTAATGGAACTACATCCCTCCTTTGGTAAAGGGTCTAAAACTGTTTACAATATTCTAGGTGCGGTCTCACTAATGTTTTGTACAGTAGTGACAAAATTTCACTATTTTATATTCTTTTCTTGACCAATAAATGCTAAATTCCATTTGTTGAGTTGAATAAAGACATGGGAACCAATTGTCCATCCTCACCCAGGTTCATAAAAAATTTGGGGATATTTTAGCCAAACAGTAACAAATCAAAGAGTCTCATCCAATTCAATGACTTTTGGGGAACCTGGGACTGATTGTAACAAATTGGGAATCAGGAAATTGGAACCAAATTAGTAGCTAATTGTGGCCACATTTTTCCCACAGAGGGTTAATAAATTGGGGTTTGGTGATCAAGAATTTTTTTTTTTAATCATTCGTGGGACATGGACGTTGTTGGCTGGCCAGCATTTATTGCCCATCCCTAGTTTCTGTTAAGAAGGTGGTGGTGAGCAGCCTCTTGAACTACTGCAGTCCACATGCTGTGGGTTGACCCACAATGCTATCAGGAAGGGAATTCCAGGATTTTGACCCAGTGACTGTGAAGGAGCAGTGATATATTTCCAAATCAGAAATGAGTGGTTTGGAGGGGAACGTGCCAATGGTGGTGTTGCCATATATCTACTGCCCTTGTTCTTCTAGATGGGTTTGGCTCATGGGTTTGGAAGGTGCTGTCTAAGGAAGTTTGATTAATTTCTGCAGTGCATCTTGTTGACAATAGACACTGCTGTTATTGAGTGTTGGTGGTGGAGGGAGTGGATGTTTGTCGATGTGGCGCCAATCAAGCGGGCTGTTTTGTCCTGAATGGAATCAAGTTCCTTGTTTGTTGTTGGAGCTGCATCCAACCAGGCAAGTGGGGAGTATTCCATCACACTCCTGACTTATGCCTTGTAGATTGTGGACAAGCTTTTTGAGAGGAGGGGAGAGGGGGAGGGGAGGAGAGGGGAGGGGAGGAGAGGGAGGGGGGGAGGGGGGGGGGGGAGGGAGGGGGGAGGAGGGGGGGGGAGGGGGGGGGGGGAGGGGGGGAGAGGAGGGGGGGAGGGGGGAGGAGAGGGGGGGGGAGGAGGGAGAGGGGGGGGGAGGAGGGAGGAGGGGGGGGGGGGGGGGGAGGGGGAGGCGGGGGGGGGAGGGGGGGGGAGGAGGGAGGAGGGGGGGAGGAGGGGGGGGGAGGGGGGGAGGGGGGGGGAGGAGGGAGGAGGGGGGGGGGAGGGGGGGGGGGGAGGGGGGGAGGAGGGAGGAGGGGGGGGGGAGGAGGGGGAGGGGGGGGGAGGGGGGGAGGGGGGGGAGGGAGGGGAGGGGGGGGAGGAGGGAGGAGGAGGGGGGGGAGGGGGGGGGGGAGGGGAGGGGGGGGGGGGGGGGGGGGGAGGAGGGAGGGGGGGGAGGAGGGGGGAGGGGGGGGGGGGGGGGGGGGGGGGGGGGGGGGGGGGGGGGGGGGAGGGGGAGGAAGGGGGGAGGGGGGGGGGGGAGAGGAGGGGGGAGGGGGGGGGGGGGGAGGGAGGGGGGAGAGGAGTGGGGAGGGGTGGGGGGGGGGGGGAGGGGGGGGGGAGGGAGGGGGGGATGTGGGTGGGTGGTGGTCAGGACGTGAGTTACTTGCCACTGTATTCCTAGCTTCTAACTTGCTCTTGTAGCCACTGTGTTTATATGGTGATCCCAGTCAATGGTAACCCCAAGAATATTGATAATGAGGGATTCAGTGATGGTAATATGTAACACTTCTGAATGTCAAAGGGCAGTGATTAGAATGTCTCTTATCAGTGATGGTCACTGCATAGCATTTGTATGGCATAAAAGTTGCTTGCCACTTGTCAGTCCAAATCTGGATATTGTCTGTATCTCGCATTTGAAATGGACTTCTTCAGTATCCGAGGAGTCAGACTAGTACTAAACATTGGACAATCATCAGCAAGCATCCCTACTTCTGACCCTACGATAGAGAGAAGATCATTGATGAAGCAGCTGAAGATGGTTGGGCCTAGCTCACTATCCCGAGAGACTTCTGCAGAGATGTCCTAGAACTGAGATGACTGACCACCACCAACACCGCCCCCCCCCCCCCCCCCCAGGTCCACAGTCAAAACCATAGAACATAGAAATAGAACAATACAGCACAGATACAGGCCTTCGGCTTCGATGTTGTGGCCGACCGAAATAAAAAGCAATGCCCCTCCAAACTAAACCATTCCCTTCTCTTCCATATACTTATCAACTAACCCTCTTAAACGCCACCAAACTTGGCGATCTACAACAGCTGCAGGCAGGGCATTCCACTCCCTAATCACTCTTTGAGTAAAGAACTTACCTCTGATATCCGTCCTATAACTCATACCCCTTAATTTAAAGCTGTGTCCCCTCGTGCTAGCTTTCTCCATCCTAGGAAAAAGGCTATCACTGTCCACCCTATCTAAACCTCTAATCATCTTATATGCTTCAATAAGATCCCCTCTTAGCCGCCTCCTTTCTAACGAAAACAACCTCAAATCCTTCAACCTCTCTTCATAGGACCTGCCCTCCATACCAGGCAACATCCTGGTAAACCTCCTCTGTACCCTCTCCAATGCCTCCACATCTTTCTTATAATGTGGGGACCAGAACTGCACACAATACTCCAAGTGCGGCCGCACTAGAGTTTTGTACAGCTGCAACATGATGCTGCGGCTCCTAAATTCAATCCCCCTACCAATAAAAGCTAAGACTCCATAAGCCTTCTTAACAACTTTATCCACTTGACTGCCTACTTTCAGGGATCTATTGACACATACACCAAGATCCTTTCTGTTCCTCAACACTATTAAGAGCCCTACCATTAGCCCTATACTCTACACATTTATTGTTCCTGCCAAAGTGCATTACCTCACACTTTTCCACATTAAACTCCATTTGCCACCTCTCGGCCCAGCTCTGCAACTTGTCCAAGTCACTCTGTAAACTAAAACACCCCTCTTCACTATCTACCACTCCACCAACTTTAGTATCATCTGCAAATTTACTGATCCATCCCTCAATACCCTCATCCAGATCATTTATAAAAATTACAAACAGCAGGGGCCCCAAAACAGACCCCTGAGGCACACCACTCGTCACCGAACTCCACGATGAATATCTCCCATCAACCACCACCCTCTGTCTTCTATCTGCCAGCCAATTCCTAATCCAATTAGCTAAATCACCCTCTATTCCACACATCTGCATTTTCTGTAGAAGTCTTCCATGGGCCACCTTATCAAACGCCTTACTAAAGTCCATATATACTACATCAACCGCCTTACCCCCATCCACCTCTCTGGTCACTTTCTCAAAAAACTCAATGAGGTTAGTAAGGCATGACCTACCCTTCACGAAACCATGCTGACTATCCCCAATCAATTCATTTCTCTCTAAATAACTATAAATCCTATCCCTAATAGTTCTCTCCAATACCTTGCCCACAACAGAAGTAAGACTCACTGGCCTATAATTCCCTGGAAGGTCTCTCTTCCCCTTCTTAAACAATGGGACCACATTCGCTATCCTCCAGTCCTCCGGAACCACACCCGTAACCAACGAGGACCTGAAGATCAGAGCCAGAGGCTCTGCAATCTCCTCTCTTGCCTCCCAGAGAATCCTAGGGTAAATCCCGTCCGGCCCAGGGGACTTATCCAACTTCAAACCCTCGAGAATTTCTAACACATCCTCCCTATCTACTACAATACTTCCCAATTTGCAACCCTGTACCTCAGTGATCTCCATAGCTACATTTCCAGCACTCTGCGTGAATACCGAAGAGAAATATTTATTCAGTGCCTCACCAATCTCTTCAGGCTCCACGCACAACTTCCCACTGCTGTCTATGACTGGCCCTAATCTTGCCCTAACCAATCTTCTATTCTTAACATATCGAAAGAAAGCTTTAGGATTCTCCTTAATCCTATCAGCCAACATCTTCTCGTGAACCATCTTCCTACGTGTCAGGATGATTCTAACCAGTGGAGAGTTTGCCCCCGATACCCATTGATTGCAGTTTTCCTTGGGCTCCTTGATGCCGCACTCAATCGAATAATGACTGTTACTCTCATCTCATCTCATCTCTGGAATTCAGCACTTTTGTCCATGTTTGAACCAAGGCTGTAATGAGGTCAGGAGCTGAGTGACCTTGGTGAAACACAATCTGAGCAGGTTATTGCTGAGCAGATGCTGCTTGATAGCATTGTTGATAGCCCTTCCATCACTTGACTGATGATCGAGAATAGACTGTTGGGGCAGTAATTGGCCAGGTTGGATTTGTCCTGCTTTTTGTGTACCTGGGCAATTTTCTTTATTTGTTGGGTAGAAGTCATAGAGGTTTACAGAGTTGGGCACAGTAAGAAGCCTCACAACACCAGGTTGAAGTCCAACAGGTTTATTTGGTGTCACTTTCTTGTCTGCTTTCTTGCATCTTTGTAGAAACTTGATGTCCATGTCAATATATGTGATCTTCTTGGAGGTCCTCTCCACTCTGAGCGAGCAGTTTGTGGTGTCAGTTGCAGCCATGATGTGGAGATGCTGGTATTGGATTAAGATGGGCACAGTAAGAAGTCTCACAATACCAGATTGAAGTCCAACATGTTTACTGGGTGTCTCTTTTGGTGCTCCGAAAGCTGGTAATACCAAATAAACCTGTTGGATTTTAACCTAATGTTGTGAGACTTCTCACGTAGAGGTTTACACTTAGAAACAGGCCCATCACTCTAATTTGTTCATGCCACCTTTTTTTTTTTAACCACTAAGCTAATTGCAATTACCCATGTTTGGCCTATATCCCTCTACACCAATTTTACCCATGTAACCATCGAAATGCTTTTTAAAAGACAAAATTGTACCTGCCTCTACCACTGCTTCTGACAGCTCATTCCAGACACTCAGCATCCTCTGTGTGAAAAAATTGTCCCAATGGACCCTTTCGTATCTTTCTCAAAGATCAAAAAAAATTACAGCAGAGAAATAAGCCCTTTGGCCCTCCAAGCTGTACTGACCATGCTGCCCAACTGAACTAAAACCTTCCACTCTTACAGGGACCGTATCCCTCTATTCTCATCCTGTTTGTCAAGACACTCCTTAAAAATCATTATCATATCTATCATGGATAAGGTTTCTGGGTCACAGCAGTGTACTGGTAGGTGGGAGGGTGGTTTGATGTGTGTATACTTCAATGCGAGGGGCATATGCAATAAGGTGGAAGAACTTGCAGCCTGGATTATTACCTGGGAGATTTCAGAGACATGGATAGAGCAGGGACAGGAATGGTTGTTGCAGGTTCCGGGGTACAGATGTTTCAGTCGGAGCAGAGTAGGTGGTAGAAGAGGGGGAGGTGTGGCATTGTTAGTCAAAGACTGTATTACGGTGGCAGAAAGGACGTTTGATGTGGACCTGTCTATTGAGGTAGTTTGGGCTGAGATTAGAAACAGGAGAGGAGAGGTCACCTTGTTGGGAGTTTTTTATAGGCCTCCAAAAAGTTCCAGAACATAGAGGAAAGGATTGCAAGGTTCATTCTGGACAGAAGAGAAAGTAACAGGGTAGTTGTTATGGGGGACTTTAACTTTGCAAATATTGATTGGAAAAGCTATTGCTCAAGTACATTAGAGGGGTCAGTTTTTGTACAATGTGTGCAGGAGGGTTTTATGACTCAGTATGTAAATAGGCCAACAAGAGGTGAGGCTACATTGGGTTTGGTTCTGGGTAATGAACCAGACCAGGTATTAGACTTGGAGGTAGATGAGCACTTTGGTGATAGTGACCACAACTCGGTTATGTTTACCTTAGTGATGGAAAGGGATAGGCATATACTGAAGGGCAGAAATTATAACTGGGGGAAAGGTAATTATGAGGCTATTAGGCGAGATTTAGGATACGTAAGTTGGAGTAGGAAACTGCAGCGGCTGAGAACATCTGAAATGTGGAACTTATTCAAGGAACAGCTACTGCCAGTCCTTGATAAATATATACCTGTCAGACAGGGTGGAAGTGGTAGCGCGAGGGAACCGTGGTGTACTAAGGAAGTTGGTTCTCTAGTGAAGAGAAAAAAGGAGGCTTATATAAAGATTAGATGCGAAGGCTCAGTTAGGGCACTGGAGAGTTATAAATTAGCCACGAGCGAGCTAAAGAGTGAGTTAAGAAGAGCTAGAAGAGGACATGAGAAGACTTTGGTGGATAGGATTAAGGAGAACCATAAAGCTTTTTATAGATATGTTAAGAATAAAAGATTGGTTAGGGCAAGATTAGGGAGCAGTCAGAGACAGTAGTGGGAAGTTGTGCGTGGAGCCTGTAGAGATTGGTGAGGCACTGAATGAATATTTTTTATCAGTCTTCACACGGGAAAATATCAATGTAGTTGAGGAGAATACTGGGATACAGGGTTGTAGACTAGACAGGATAGAGGTACATAAGGAGGAGGTGTTAGCTATTCTTGAGAGTATGAAAATAGATAAGTTGCCTGGGCCGGATGGGATTTATCTCAGGTTACTCTGGGAGGCTAGAGAGGAAATTGCAGAGCCTTTGGCTTTGATCTTCGTGTCGTCGTTGGCTACAGGTGTGGTGCCGAAAGACTGGAGGATGGCAAATGTTGTCCCCTTGTTCAAGAAGGGGAGTAGAGACCATTCTGCAAATTATAGACCAGTAGCCTTACATCTGTAATGGGGAAAGTTTTGGAAAGAATTATAAGGGATAGGATTTATAGTCATTTAGAAAGAAATGAATTGCTTAGGGATAGTCAGCATGGATTTGTGAAGGGAAGGTCATGCCTCACAAATCTTATTGAGTTTTTTGAAAAGGTGACCAAAGAGATGGATAAGGGTAAGGCAGTTGATGTGGTGTATATGGATTTTAGCAAAGCGTTTGATAAGGTTCCCCATGGAAGACTACTGCATAAAATGCAGATGCATGGGATTGAGGGTGATTTTGCAATTTGGATTAAGAATTGGCTAGCTGATAGAAGACAGAGGGTGGTGGTTGATGGGATATATTCAACCTGGAGTTTAGTTACTAGTGGTGTACCACAGGGATCTGTTTTGGGGCCACTGTTGTTTGTTATTTTTATCAATGACCTGGGTGAGGGTGTAGAGGGATGGGTTACTAAATTTGCTGACAACACCAAAGTTAGAGGTGTTGCAGATAGTGAGGATAGATGTTACAGTTTGCAGAGGGACATAGATGAGTTGCAGAGCTTGGCCGAGAAGTGACAAATGGAGCTTAATGTGGAAAAGTGTGAGGTGATTCACTTTGGTAAGAGTAATATGTGTGTAGAATATTGGGCTAATGGTAGGACTCTTAGTAGTGTAGATGAGCAGAGAGATCTCGGTGTATAGGTGCATAGATCCCTGAAAGTTGGTACTCAAGTTGATAAGGTTGTTAAGAAGGCATATAGTGTGTTAGCGTTTATTGGTAGAGGGATTGAATTTCGGAGCCGAGATGTCATGTTGCAACTGTACAAAACTCTTTTGCTGCCGTTTGGAGTATTGTGTACCATTTTGGTCGCCACATTATGAAAAAGATATGGAGGCATTGGAAAGAGTGCAGAGGAGGTTTACCAGGATGTTGCCTGGTACGACGGGTAGGTCTTATGAGGAAAGGCTAAGAGACTTGAAGTTATTTTCGTTAGACCGAAGAAGGTTAAGAAGTGACTTAATTGAGACATATAAGATGATCAGAGGGTTAGATAGGGTGGATAGTGAGAGCCTTTTTCCTCGGATGGAGATGGATAACACGAGGGGACATAGCTTTAAATTAAGGAGTGGTAGTTATAGGACGGATGCTAGAGGTGGGTTCTTTACTCAGAGGGTAGTAAGAGCATGGAATGCCCTGCCTGCAGCAGTTGTGGACTCGTCAACTTTAAGGGTGTTCAAATGGTTAGTGGATAGGCATATGGATAGCATTGGAATAGTTTAGGATAGAGGGTCATAAAATTCGTTCCATTGGTCGGCACAACATCGAGGGCCAAAGAGCCTGTACTGCGCTATAATGTTCTGTGTTCTATGTTCTATGTTCTAGAAGAGCCAGAGAGTTGGAGGATGTTGTGTCCCTCAAACAGCTGAAAGTGTTAACAAGGCATTTAGAATTAGAATCTCAGCCAAAAGTCAGAAAACCAGAAATATTAAAAGGAACAGACCAATCCTCTGCAGGTGGAACTGAGCACAATTAATCATATAATGGGACCACAGAGAGATTAAAATTGAAGAAGTCGGAATTTCAGGAGTTAGAAAAGGAAAGAGATTTTCAGAAAAGAGCAGAAATGAGAAAGGGGGAAATTTCGAGAGTGAAAGAGAAAGGAAGTTTCAACAAAAGCGGGATGGTGCTGAAATGAAAAATAATGCCAAGAATCATGTGTGTTTTCATTATCAAAAGGTGGTGCATATCTGAGGCAATTGCTGGGGACTACGGAAAAAAAACCAGCCCATATACCCCAAGTAGAAAATGGGAATCAGTCAGAGAGCATAGTGGACCAGGCTATGGTCTGCAATTGCAAATCCTGTAGGAGCATTCCTAAAAGTATGGATGAGGTTACAAGATTCCTGAGAGTTACTAGGATTTTGTGTCTAAAAGTGTTGAATGAAGGGGATTGAAAGAGGAGGAGTATGATCTTGTATCAGGGCCAGTGACCACATTATTTAAGTGGAGAAAGATGACAGACAGCTGCAGCACAAAGAGATTTGGGAATACTCATGCATAAATCACACAAAAAAAACTAGCATGCAAGTTCAGCAGGTAATAGGGAAGGCAAATGGAATGTTGGCCTTTATTTTAAATAGGATGGATTATGAAAACAGGGAGTCTTGCTAAACACTAATTAGACCACGCCTGAAATACTGAACCCTTAATCAAGCAAAGATACACTGGCATTGGAGGCAGTTCAGAGACTGTTCGCCAGATTGATCTGAGGTAAGAAGCGTTTGCTTATCAGAGGTTGAGTATGTATTCATTAGAGTTTAGAAGAAGAAGACGTGAGCTAATTGAGACATATAGGATTCTCATGGAACTTGACAGGGTAGATACTATGCGGAAGTGTCTAGGACCATAGGGCACAATTTCTGAGTAAGGGATCATCTTTGTAAGACAGAGGTAAGAAGGAATTTCTCCTCTGAGAATACGGAATCTGTGGAACGCTTTGCCACAGATGGCTGGATCATAAAGTATATTCAAGGCTGATATACACGGATATTTTCATCAGTAAGGGACTCAAGGGTTATGGGGATAAGGTGGGAAAGCCGGGCAGAGGATTATCATATCAGATCAGTTATGATATGGCAGAGCAGACTCTAGGCTAAATGGCCTTCTTGTGTTTATACGTCTTGTGATCTGTGAACCATGGGAGCTGTCCCCAGTTTGCCTGTGGATAGAATCAACATGCTCCTGAGCAACAACAGGCAGAATGAAGGGTAAAGTTATCCTTCATTGAGATCAAGCAGCTGCAAGAGAAGTGAGGCATTTTCCCTGACTGTGTGGTAACCCGATCTATGATCAAACCAGTTACATCAAAGGAAGCTGAAGTGTCGGCACTACAAAAAGAAAACCCTTCTGTCTGGTTATCTGAAACATTCCTTCAGAGTTTCAATATCCCTGAGGAGATGATAAATAAATCTTCTGCAGTAGCAGCCCAGCAAGCTGACCCACACTTCAGAACATTAGATCAGACTGCTCATACTAAAGCTGAGGCAGAGGCACTCCCTCAATTGTACTGTATTAAGAATGAGGTGCTAATGAGGGAATTGAGACTCACTCTCAGGTTTGTAAATAAGGAGCAGTTACCAGCTATGCAGTGATAACACTGAGATACCGTGGAGAAATCTTGCAGCTAAATTCAGATGGTTAGTCACGTTGTATATGTAAAACTCAAGCCTGTATTAGTTGGCTGTTCTACTGTTCACACTTCCATTGAGTCATAGTGAGGTTTTGTAAAACCTGGCCCAGTGCCAGGTGGTGGAAAACCCCATCCTGCAATAGATCTGTACTTATTTCCTTCATTATTGCAATGGAGAGGGATGGCAGGGCAAGGTTTATAATTGGGGCAGGGGTAATTATGATGCGATTAGGCAAGAATTAGACAGCGTAAAATGGGAGCAGAAATTGTCAGGTGTGGGCACAAATGAAAAGTGGAGCTTTTTCAAGGAACAAATACTGTGTGTCCTTGATGGGTATGTCCCTGGCAGGCAGGGAGGAAATAGCCGAGTGAGGGAACCATGGCTCACAAAGGAGGTTGAACGTCTTTTTAAGAGAAAAAAGGAAGCGTATGTAAGGATGAAAAAAAGCAAGGTTCAGTTGAGTCACTTGAGTGTTACAAGGTAGCTAGGACTGAGTTAAAGAAAGGGCTTAGGAGAGCTAGGAGGGGGCATGAGAAGTTCTTGGTGGATCGGATAAAAGAAAACCCTAAGACTTTTTATTCTTAAGTGAACAATAAAAGAAAGACCAGTATGAGGTTACGGCTGGTCAAAGATAGTAATGGGAATTTTTGCATGGAGTCAGAAGAGGTAGATGAGGCATTGAATGAATACTTTTCTTCACTAAGGAGAGGGGCCAGGTTTTTGAGGATGTGTGTGTGATACAGGCTGATAGGATGAAAGAGGCAGATGTTCTGAGGGAAGATGTATTAGCAATTTTGAAAAACCTGAGGGTCGCTAAGTCCCCTGGGCCAGATGGGATACATCCTAGCCTACTTTGGGAGGCAAGGAATGAGATCGCAAAGCCTTTAGCCTTGATCTTTGGGTCTTCACTGTCCACAGGGATAGTGCCAGAGAACTGGAGAGTGGCAAATATTGTTCCTCTCTTCGAGAAAAGAAATAGGAATGACCCTGGTAATTATAGGTCAGTTAGTCTTACTTTTGTGAGTTAATGGCAATGGTCCTGAGAGATAGGATTTATGACCATTTGGAAAGATACAGTTTTATCCTGGATAGTCAGCACGGTTTCGTGAGGGGTAAGTCCTGCCTCACCAATTTGATTGAATTCTTTGAGGAGGTAACTAAGCATGTGGACAAAGGTAGAGCAGTTGATGTCGTGTACGTGGATTTTATTAAGGCATTTGATAAAGTTCCCCAAGGTGGGCTCACGAAGAAGACAAGGATGCGTGGGATAGAAGGAAATTTGCCCAATTGGATAAGTAACTGGCTGTATCATAGAAGACAGAGGGTGATGGCAGAAGGAAAATTTTCAGTCTGGAGGCCAGTTACCAGCAGTGTACCACCTGGATCAGTGCTGGGTCATTTGCTATTTGTGATTTTTATTGATGACTTGGTTTGATATTGACCAGAAACTACACTTTGGGGGAGAAGTGGGTTCCAGTCACGATTGTAGCCAAGACAAGGTTGTTGTCTTATTTGGTGGAAACCCAGGATAGTTAGGAGATGACAAGAACAAAGAACAGTACAGGACCTTTAGCCCACCAAATCTGTGCCGATACAGATGGTTCTTTAATGTAATATTTTCCTGCCTCTACGTGGTCCATATCCCTCCAATTTCCTGCCTATTCATTTATCTGTCCAAATGCCTCTTGAATGTTGTTGTAGTATCTGCTTCCACTTACATTTTCCGGCAGCACATTCCAGGCATTCACTACCTTCTGTGTGGAAAAACTTGCCCCTACATCTCTTAAACTCCCCGCCTCTCACTTTCTATGCCCCTGAGTAATTGATCTTTCAACCCTGGAGAAAAGACTCTATCCACTCTATCCAAACCTGTCATAATCTTGTAAACCTCGATCAGTCTCCCCTCAACCTCTGATGCAACAATGAAAACAATCCATGTTTGTTTAAGTTTTCTCTACAGCCCATATCCTCCAAACCAGCCAACGTCCTGATAAATCTCTTCTGCACCTTTTCCAATGCATCAACTTCCTTCCAGTAAAGTTAGAGTTAAAGCTTATTTATTGGTCACAAGTAAAGCTTACTTCAATACTGCAATGAAGTTACTGTGAAATTCCCCTAGTCGTCACATACCGGTACCTGTTCGGATCAATGCACCTAACAGCATATCTTTCAGACTGTGGGAGTAAACCGGAGGAAACCCATGCAGATACAGGGAGAATGTGCAAACTCCACACGGACAGTCCCCGACTCAGGAATTGAACCTGGGTCCCTGATGCTGTGAGGCTGCAGTGCTAAGCACTGTGTACCGTGCCGCACCGTAGTGTGGCAACACAATACTGCAGCCTCACCAAAGTCTTATAAGCTGCAATATGATTTTCCAATTCCTTTACTCAATTCCCTGACCAATAAAGCCAATATGCCATGCGCTGCCTTGACCACCTTGTCCACCTGAGTTGTCAGGGAGTTGTGGCTCTGCACACTGAGATCCTTCTGTATGTTAATATTTATAAGAGCTCTGTTATTTTTATGATATACTTTTCTTTTGCAGTGAACCTTCCAAATGCATCACCTCACATTTGTTTGGGTTAAATTCCATCTGCCATTTTTGGCCCAGGTCTCCAACCTATTTATATTCTGCTTTATCTTCTGACACTCCTCCTCACTATCCACCACTCTCCCAATTTTTGTATCGTCTACAAATTTACTAATCAGACCACCTATATTTTCCTCCAAATCATTTATACATATATATTACAAGTGACAGTGGCCCCAGCATTGATTCTTGTGGAACACCACTTGTCACAGACCTTCAGTTAGAAAAGTACCCTTCCACTTTGTGCCCAAAACCAGTTTTGTATTAATTTTACCAGCTCACCTCGGATCCCATATGACTTCACCTTCTCTATTAGCCTACTATGAGGAACTTTATTAAACACCTTATTAAACACATGTATACAACATCCACCGCCCTGCCCTTCTTTGTCACTTCCTGAAAAATCTCAGTGAAGTTTGTGTGAGACGACCTCTCCTTCACAAAACCATGCTGCCTATCGCCAATAAGCCTATTTTCTTCCAGATGCGAATACATCCTGTCCCTAAGAATCTTCTACAAGAATTTTCCCACTACTAATGTAAGGCTCACAGACCTGCAATTTCCTGAATTGTCTCTTCTGTCCTTCTTAAACAGAGGAGTAATGTTAGCTACTTTCCAAACCTCTGGCACATCACCCATGACTAAAGAGGATATAAAGAATTTGGCAAAAGCTTCAGAAACTTCTTCCCTTGACTCTCTCAGTACTTTGGGACCTTTCCATCTCAATGTTTTTAAAAACCTCCGATATCTCCTCCCTTTTTATCTCAACATGTCCTAGAATGTCAATATCCTTTCTACACTCACCATCTACTGCATCCTTCTCCTTTCTGAATACTGATGCAAAGTACTCATTAAGGACATCACCCACCACATCTGGCTCGACACCCAAATTCACTCACTGTCCTTAAGTGTCCTTTCCTTAGCTACCCTCTTCCTCCTTATATACACATAAAGAGAGCAAAGAACAAAGAACAAAACAGCACAGGAAACAAGCCCTTTGGCCCAACGAGCCCGTGCCGCCACCTCGATGTTCCCACTTCTACCCGTGATCCCTGTCTATGTTTATAGATCTATGCAATGAAACCAAATTTGAGACAATTTAGGGAGAATTTGTTCTGCCAGTCAGCCTAAGAGCACATCTTTGTGATGTGGGAGAAAACCAGAGCACCCGGAGAAAACCCACGCAAGCACGGGGAGAATGCGCAAACTCCCACAGACACAGGCCCAAATCCATGTATCTGCACAGCACAGCGATAGTCACTGAGCTGTCGTGTTGCCCATCAAATGGTCCAGGTCAAGCGTACACTAACGACATGAAGCACTAGGATACTCTTGAAAAAAAATCTAAGAGCAGCCCTCTCACAACCCATTGCGTGTATGCCTTTGTTAGACAACAAAGCGGACCAAAGTATCTGTAGAATAAAACAAATACATCAATATCAATATCAATATTTAATATCAAGAATGACAAAACTTATTAAAAGGTACAACCTGAAGGACACAAGTGGAACAGAAAAGTTCAAATGTCTAAACATTTAACTACAGTGTTCATTTTCAGTGATCTGAAAGTAGGCCTGTAACATTGTTAAGGAAAGAGATGTGGTTCACACAGTAAAACAAAGGAAGTGAAGGACAGAAGTTAAAACTAAACTTGAGCATTTTTATTCTCATCAGTCCCTGACTGAATTGGAAAATAATTAACTGAGTTTTGTGCAGTTTTCCATTCACTTTTTAATGGGGAGTGATAATATTCTCACCCCAGTCCAACGTCAGTAATTCCATATTCTGATAATGTTCTGGCTTTAAATTCCTGCTCGTACACGTCTATTAAACATATCTAGAAAACATATTAAACATGTCTAGAAACATATCGGAGGAGTGTGAAATTATCCCTCACTTGCGACCTGTGGTACTCACGAACACATGCCTCATCGTGAAATGAAGGTTTAAGTAAAGCTGAGTTTGAGTCAGACAGCAAAATGTCCTGTCCCACAAATGCATCATGCGTAGTGGAATGGTGGAAAATCATCTTTTTGTATTACCAAAAGCTGAATATAGACTTCTGTACTATTGTCTTAGTTTGCGTCACTTAATCTGAACTATTTCTGAGAATAAAATTTGGATTTGCAATGATAACTATTTTGTTTGGCCCATCAGGTGTCATGAGGAGGATGTATAGTATTGAAGATGACTTGATGCTGGGAATAGAAGGTGAGTGTTTACATTTCTTCTCTCCTCAATTCTTGCTGTTCTTCCACCTTCTCCATCCAGCCCTTCCTATAATTTGGTGATTTGGGGCAAAACAGGTGAAAACAAATTGGGAAAGTGCTCTATCTGTTCTTATATCTTCAACATTTTCTGTGAGCTAATTCTAAGCTTTCAAGGAGACTGCACACAGAGGGATTTTGAGCCTCTGAGTGTTACTATATAAGCCACATTTGCTTCATAAGAAATTATTTAACTAATTATTTTTTGTCAAGTCATCTTATAGGTTGCTTGTTTTGACCTTTGTAATGGACCCAACATCTAATGCAACAACCTTTTTATCATATACTTACAGTTTATGGATATTGTTGAAAAGATAGACTTCCTTTATTCTTTTATGCAATGTGGGCATCGTTGAAAAGGTCAGCATTTATTTCCCATCCTTATTAGATCTTGAGAACCATAGAACCATAGAAAATTACAGCTCAGAAACAAGTCTTTTGGACCTTCTTGTCTGTGCTGAACCATTTTTTGCCTGGTCCCACCAACCTGCACCTGGACCATATCCCTCCATATCCCTCTCATCCATGAACCCGTTCAAGTTTTTCTTAAATGTTAAAAATGACCCCGCATTTACCACTTTATCCGACAGCTCATTCCACACTCCCACTACTCTCTGCGTGAAGAAGCCACCCCCCCCAATAATCCCTTTAAAGTTTTCTCCTTTCACCCTTAACTCATGCCCTCTGGGTTTTTTTTTCTCCCCTAGCCTCAGTGGAAAAAGCCTGCTTGCATTCACTCTATCTATACCCATCAAAATCTTATATACCTCTATCAAATCTCTGCTCGTTCTTACACTCCAGGGAATAAAGTCCTAACCTTGTGTAGCCATTTCAGTTAGAAATCCAATCACTTTGTTCTATTATTAGTCGGGCCAGGTAACGATGGGGTTTTTCCCTAAAGGACATTCATGAACCAGATTTATTTTATGACAATCAATGATAGTTTCATACCCACCATTATGGATGGTTAGCTTTTAATTTCAGGTTAATTATTTGAAATTATTCATTATTTTAATTTAAATTCCACAAGGTTCTTCTGTGGTTTGCTTTCAAACAGTCTCCCAAAACATTAATTGGTAATTAGTTACTAATCCAGTTACATTCTCACTATCCCCCCAATATTGTTTAAACTGATTAGTTTGCGCTCAAGTGCAAGAATGCAAAATATCAAAAAAAATCACAAAAATGTATACAACAGGAGAAAATGACGCTGATTGGTTGACAAATCAATGTATGAGCAGAAGTTGCCATGGAAAAAACAGCAGGAGCTACAAGCTCTCCAAACTTCCAGATAATTCAAAGAAAGCTCAAGATTTAAATATTCCTTTTTGTTTTTTTTAAAACTGATTCCTGTGTATGAATGTTTGTTGCTTCAAGCAGGTAATTTTACATTACTACTATACAGTGGCTAGAGGAGTAATAATTTCCAAATGCAGGATGTTGCCATAGTGTGAGGTCTGAGATGAATTCTGATTGGAAAGAGTGTGATGCATGGACCATATTCTAGGCAAGTCACTTTAGCTGGGGTTGGAATCCATAGGGTCCAGGACTCCCACCTTCTTTGCTTCTGAGCCAAAAAAATGGGTGTTGGAAGGATGTTGATCCTGTTTTTTTGCAAATGTACAGCACCCCATCTCATTAACAGCCTACAGGATCCACAGAACTCTAGGCGTTACTGAATGTTAACCAAAGTTGGGAACTCATTATTCTTTACCACTTTGTCCCAACTAGAACATCTCGTTGTTACTCTGGAACTGCTGAACAAGTCTGGGATCTTCCTAACCCAAATGATTCTCTTTGAAACCACAAGATGCATTGGCAAGTTTCCTTGAGTACATGTTTACAGCAGATATGAAATGTTGTATTCAAAATAAAACTAATGTGATTACATAGTGACAGGATACTGGGAAATTGTCCAGCATTTATGCAAACTGCGAAGGAATAGCATTTTCCCTCCATGTGAGTGGATATACACTTTCAGGACTTTAAAACCAATGCGTACACAGTGCACTGTTAGGGCAGCAACTGCGATGCTGAGACAAGAGCATTGTGCTATTTGGATAATACCTATTCATAGACTGAAGTATTCTCCTGACAAACAAAAAGAAGATTAACTTTTATTTCTGTTAGAACAGATGCAGTTAGGACAGGGACAACGCAATGGGACAGTGTTTAGGACTTCTACCTCATAGCGCCAGGAACCTGGATTCAATTCTGGCCTTAGATGGTTGTCTATGTGGAGTTTACACCTTCTGTATGTGTCTGTGTATTTTCCCTCCAGTTTCTTCCACAGTTCAAAAATGTGCAGGTTAGGTGGATTGGTGATGCAAAATTTCCCCTTGGTGTCTCAAAGTGTGTAAGTTAGGAGGATTAGCCATGGTAAACGAATGGGGTTATGGGGACAGGGTTGGGGGATGGATAAGATGTTCTGTCAGAGTGATGGGTCAAATGGCCTCTCTCTGCACTGAAGGAATTCTATAATAACTGCAATATTGACGGAAATTACACTTTTTCCTAAACTATGTTTTTATTCAATTGTGAGACATAGGCATTGCTGGCTGGCCGGTATTTATTGCCCATCCCTAGTTGCCCTTGAAAAGGTGGTAGTGAGCAATATTGCAGTCGATGTGCTGAGAGTTGATTCACAATGCTGTGAGGGAAGGAATTCCATGATTTTGAACCAGTTACTTCAAAGGAACGGTGATATATTTCCAAGTAGAAAGTAAACTTGTATTCTCTAAGGCTCAAACCAGGATCTGAAATCATCAGTAAAAATTTCTTGTTTTGCATGCGGATTCCCTCTAGTTTGGCTGCACTGCCAGCACAAATTGCAGATTATACACAAGGGAATGATGGGCAGACTGAGTTACATGGAGATGACACTGGTTTCATTTGTCAGTTAAACAGCCTGCACTAGCCCCATCTCACCTCCTTTAGGGAATGCTGCTGAATTAGGTGCAAATCAAGCACTAAACTGGAGAGCAGCAGGCCAACCTGACATCAAGGGCCCCCAGGGTGACAGAAATCACGCTCACTAAAAGCCACTGACTCAGAATTATCACCAGATCTTAAATCGCAGATGAATGATGGCAGGATGAGATTATAGAGTGAGGGGTTGTATAGGAATTAGAGGATAGCAGATTCTTCCTCTTCCCAATGCCCAGGACTGACAATGGGTCCATTTATCTTTTACTGAGTGTTTTTGAGCAAGAGCCCGCCCCCCCACACCCCTTCCCCTGCCTTTTGTGCACCAGATTTAATCAGAATGGACATAGAAAGTGGCAGAGTCCTCCACTTTCCCACCTAATTAAATGATCTCCCTCATCACCAAACATGCCGTGGGGAAAGCATTAAATTCCACCCACACTGCAATGTTTCATGAATATCCCTATATATAGTGGGATATGTGACAAAATGTTTGACATACAAATGTTTAAGTAAGTTCGTGTAAGAAAATTTGCTGAAATCTTTTAATACTTTGCAATTTATTTTCCCACCCAACAGCTACTTTGTATCCAGATGGAATGCAGAAAATGTCTGTGCAAGAATACATGAGGTTAGTTTCTTTTTACAGCTGAAATTAGTGTTAAAAGAAAATGTTGAATATGGAAAAATGCACTGGAGATCCAATATGGAGTGATACTTAGAGAGCAGATGTCCATCTGTTAAATTCTTGATCTTAGCAATATTATTATGATTTTAGGTGGAAGTCAAAAGTCTTGAGCTGCAAGTTAAGGGTTTCAGAGGGAGTCATTTGACCTGTTTTTGTGTATTATCTTCTGCCAGGCCGCATATGGGGAGAGGAAGGAAATGGGGAGGGAGTGGGGGACTGACAAAAAATAGGTTTCTGAACTGAAGAAAGTGTAGTTCTACAGAGAGTATCACAGATTATGACAAGTATGTTGGCAGTGAAACTGCCGTGCATTTTAAACACTTTTGGGTGCTGCAGTGAACCAGAACACTGCATAATATTAGTTTGGTTGCTCAACAGAGGGTGGTGAGTGTCTGGAGTGAGCTATCAGAAGTAGTAATAGAGGCAGATTCAATTTTGTCTTTTAAAAAGCATTTAAACAGTTATATGGGTAAGATGCGCATTGAGAGTTATGGGCTGAGTGTGGACGATTGGGATTAGCCTAGGGGTTGAAAAATAAAAGAGATGACATGGATAAGTTGGGCTGAAGGGCTTGTTTCCACACTGAGAATCTCTGTGACTCTCTAATAAATAGGTGTTCTGAACATTCACCTGCAGATCTCATGAAATATGAGTAAGTGCCCTGCACCTGAATTGGATCATATGTAATTGAAATGTCATTCCTTAAATTTGGCTGAGACCTGATTCCAGAAGTCCTGACACAAACACAAACACTTTGTGGAGTGGGAAAATTGCATGGAGGGGGTTGGGATTGATTCTGAATTGCGTATCTTGATCCCTGGAGGCAACTGCCCAATTCGATCAGGAGCTGCCCTCACTCACATAATTTTGTTGAGGTAGTTGTCTAAATTGCAAAGGGTGGGATTTTCTGGCCCCACACACGTGTTTTATAGTAGCAGAAGAGGCTTGCTATTGGGGACTGACAGAACTTCTGGTCCCGCCAATGTCTATAGTGATTTGTATGGCTCACCCATCCTGTTGCCAGGGAATCTGTCGCGGGAGGAGGAGGGAGGGGAGGAGTCACCTCCAATGGGGTTAGAAGATTTTGCAATTGGGAATGACCAGAAAAACCCACCCAGAGTGCTCAGATTAGATTGGTAAGAGCATATTTGAACCTTGAGAATTCAAATGGATAGCCAGGATACCTTTTTGTAGAGGTAGGGTGTTTTGAATATAGTCCAGGGACACTTTTGGAAGAGGTCAAATGCTCTTTGAAATTGTTAAGATTGTGCGTAAAAAGTACATCAACTCATAGAAACTTTCAAAGCTCTCAAAGAGATGTCAAGACTAATGGGAATTGTCAGGACTATTCAGGGATTTTACTCTGCTCAGCTCAAAATTTTAAGCAATTTGGAGATTTAAAAAACACTGCTTGATATTTTATTCTGTCTGTTGGCATAAGCCTGAGGCATATCATTATGGGATTTGTGCTGCATGATTAATTTTACAACCTAATATTATCATAGCTGAGAAGTGAGCTGCTTGACTTACAGCTCCAAGTGGTTATAGAATAGATATATTGGTTTTCATAAGAAATTAGTTGAAGTAATTTCCATGAATGTTTAACAAAAGTAAATTCTTTTAATAAACAAAAACTGAGCAAGGAAGATCTATTGCTTGACTCACTCAAGAAGTAAAGCATAGTATTAAAGATGTTTACAAAAAAAGTAGCAAATCTGAGAATTGGGTATGTTTTTAAACATGATATACAGATGCTGGCGTTGGATTGGGGTGGTAAGAACTCAGTAAGAATTTGCTCAGGATTCCCTTCACACACATTGTTAGCCACTTTTACACTTGAATAGCAGGTTCGATGTAAGGATTCGCATTCTAATCAGCAATCTCTGACTGTCTGTGCTGATGTGTGCTATTGCAGACCAGAACACTGCATTTGCCTGAGGAAGACACAGAGTGTTGAAAGCTCGCGTTTTTACTATCAAATAAATCGGTTGGATTAAAAATTGGTGTTGCTAAATTCTTACTATGTTTTTAAAACCAGCAAAGGGTCATTAGGAATTTGATTAAAAAAAGGGAAAAAAAAACAAGAGTAACTAGCCAGAAATATAAAGACAAAATGTAAGATCCTTTATAAGCATATAAAAAGGAAGAGAATAGCTAGAGTAAACATTAGTCACTTTAAAAGGTGAGAGAAATCATCATCTGGAATGAAGAAATGGTGGAAGCGATGAACAAATATTTTGGTTGGAATGTTGTGATCTTTCACACCAGCAGGATTTTCCCATCTTGTTGCGGTGAATGGAGATTTGATTGGGTGCCAAATTCTCTAACATGTAGTAGAAATGTGGTAAGATTGTACCCCAAGTGTCCGCCTCCAAGATAGAAAACATAAGTTTTATACCAGAAATTGACAGTAACCTAGGGCTAAAAAGGGAGGAAATGTATATCAATAGAGAAAAAGTACTTGAGTATAAAATCTTAATCCTTGGGACCTGACAGTCCAGATAAGGATGGGCGCGATTCTAAATGAATATTTCTCATCAGTATTTACTGTATGGATGTTAGGGAATTTGGGGAAATAAATAGTGATATTTTGAAGGGAGTACATATTACAGACAGGAAAATACTAGAAAACTTTAAGCCCATCAAGGTAGATAAATCCCTGAGACCCGATGAAATATATCCCAGGAGATTGTGGAAGGCTAAGAAGGAAATTGCAGGTCCCCTAGCAGAGAAATTTGAATCATCGATAGCCACAGGTGAGGTGCCTGAAGATTGGAAGGGGGCAAATGTTGTCCTTTTGTTGTAGAGAAAAGCCTGGAAACTACATGTTGGTGAGCATAACGTCCATGTTGGGTAATTTGTTGAAAGGAATTCTGAGAGACAGTATCTACAGGCATGTAGAGAGGTAAAGATTAATTAGGGACAATCAATATGGCTTTGAGAGTGGAAAATCATGTCTCACAAATTTGATTAAGTCTTTTGAAGGGTTACCATGAAGGTAGATGAGGGGAGTGCAGTTGATGTAGTCTATATAAACTTTAGCAAGGCTTTTGATGAGGTACCACATGGTAGGTTGTTATATAATAGGATGACCAGAACGGTACACAGTATTCCAAATGTGGTCTTACCAATTCTTGTGCAACTTTAACAAAACTTGCCAACTCATGTATTCAATGTTCTGATCGATGAAACCAAGCATGCCGAATACTTTCTTTACCACTCTATCTACCTGTGACTCCACTTCCAATGGGCTATGAACATGTTCCCTGAGATCTTTTCATTCTGTAACTCTTCCCAACACCCACTGAGTGTCATGGATAGTGTGGAGGGATGTCAGAAGTTGCAATGAGACGTAGATAGGATGCAAGACTGCTTGGAGAAGCGGTAGATGGACTTCAACCCAGATAACTGTGTGTTGATTTATTTTGGCAGGTCAAATACAACGACGGAATATAATATTAAGGGTAAGACACTTAGCCATGTGGAAAATCAGAAGGATTTTGGAGTCTGGGTTCAAAGGATGCTCAAATCAGCTTAGCAGGTAGAGGATGTGGTTAAGAAGGCATGTGGTGTACTGGCCTTCATCGATTGAGGAACTGAGTTTAGAAGTCGGGAAATAATGCATAAGACCCTGGTCAGATCCCACTTGGAGTACTGTGCTCAGTTCTGGTTACCTCATTACAGGAAGAATGTGGAAGCCATAGAAAGGGTGCAGAGGAGATTTACAAGGATGTTGCCTGGATTGGGTGGCATGCCTTATGAGGATAGTTGAGAGGCCCCGGTCTTTTCTCCTTGGAGAGACGAAGGATGAAAGGTGACCTGATAAAGGTGTATAAGATGTTGAGAGGTATTGATCGAGTGGATTCTCAGAGGCCTTTTCCCAGGGCTGAAACGGCTGCCACAAAAGGACACAGGTTTAGAGTGCTGGGGAGTAAGTACAGAGGAGATGTCGGGGATAAGTTTTTCACTCGGAAGGTGGTGGTTGCGTGAAATTGGCTGCCAGCATTGATGGTGCAGGCGAATTTGATAGGGTCATTTAAGTTTGGATAACTACATGGGACTGAGTAAGATACAGCGTTATAGGTAAGTCTAGTAGGTAGGGACATGTTTGGTGCAGCTCGTGGGCTGAAGGGCCTGTTTGTGCTGTAGTTTTTCTATGTTCTATGAGTAAGTCCTGCGCTGGTTCAATCTACCAAAAGTTGTCCAAATTAAACTCCATCTGCCATTCGTTGGCCCATTGGCCCAAAGTAATCAAGATCCCATTGCAGTTGGAGATAACTTTCTTCACTGTCCACTATGCCACCAATCTTGGTGTCATCTGCAAACTTACTAACCATGCCTCCTATATTCTCAAACAAATCATTAATATAAATGACAAATAACAACGGGCCTAGCACTGATCCCTGAGGCACACCACTGGTTACAGGCCTGCAGTATGAAAAACAACTCTCTGCAACCACCCTCTGGCTTCTGTTAGAAAGCCAATTTTGTATCCATTTACTTACCTCACCCCCATGAGATTTAACTTTATGCAACAACCTACCACGCGATATCTTGTCAAAGGCCTTGCTAAAGTCCATGTAGACAACATCAATTGCACTGCCCTCATCTATCTTCTTGGATGTCCCTTCAAAAAACTAATTTAAATTTGTGAGACATGATTTTCCACTCACAAAACCATGCTGACTGTCCTTAATCAGTCCTTGCATCTCTAAATGCCTGTAGATCCTGTCTCTCAAAATACCTTCCAACAATTTACCCACCATAGATGTGAGGCTCACTGGCCTGTAGTTCCCTGGCTTTTCCCTGCAGCCTTTTTTAAACAAAGACACAACATTTGCCACTCTCCAATCTTCAGGCACCTCACTCATGATTATCGATGATTCAATATCTTGTCTGGGGGACCCGCAATTTCCTCCTTGGCCTCCCACAATGTTCTGGGATCTATCTCATCGGGTCCCGCAGATTTATCTACCTTGATGCACTTTAAGACTTCCAGCACCACCTTCTCTATAATATGTACACTGCTCAAGACATCACTATTTATTTCACCAAGTTCCCCAACATTCATGCTTTTCTCAACAGTAAATACTGATGCAAAATATTCATTTAGGATCTCACCCATCTCTTGTGAATCCACATACAGATGACCTTGTTGATCCTTAAGAGGCTCTACTCTCTCTCTTATTATTCTTTTGCCCTTTATGTATTTGTCAAAGGTCTTTGGATTCTCCTTTGTCTTACCTGCCAAAACAATTTCATATCCTCTTTTTGCCCTCCTGATTTCTCTCTTCACTCTACTCCTACACCCCGTATAAGGTGGCCCATGGAAGGCTTCTGCAGAAAATGCAGATATATGGGATTGAGGATGATTTAGCTAATTGGATTAGGAATTGGCTAGCAGATAGAAGACAGAGGGTGGTGGTTGATGGGAGATATTCATCGTGGAGTTTGGTTACTAGTGGTGTACCTCAGGGATCTGTTTTGGGGCCCCTGCTGTTTGTAATTTTTATAAATGATCTGGATGAGGTATTGAAGGATGGATTAGTAAATTTGCAGATGACACTAAAGTCGGTGGAGTGGTAGATAGTGAAGAGGGGTGTTATAGTTTGCAGAGGGACTTGGACAATTTGCAGAGCTGGGCCGAGAGGTGGCAAATGGAGTTTAATGTGGAAAAGTGTGAGTTAATTCACTTTGGCAGGAATAACAAATGTGTAGAGTATAGGGCTAATGGTAGGACTCTTAATAGTGTTGATGAACAGAGGGATCTTGGTGTATATGTGCATAGATCACTGAAAGTTGGCAATCAAGTCGATAAGGTGGTTAAGAAGGCATACGGAGTGTTAGCTTTTATTGGTAGGGGGATTGAATTTCGGAGCCGCAACGTCATGTTGCAACTGTACAAAACTCTAGTGCGGCCGCACTTGGGGTATTGTGTGCAGTTCTGGTCCCCACTTTATAAGAAAGATGTGGAGGCATTGGAAAGGGTACAGAGGAGGTTTACCAGGATGTTGCCTGGTATGGAGGGCAGGTCTTATGAGGAGAGGCTGAGGGATTTGAGGTTGTTTTCGTTAGAAAGGAGGCTGCTAAGAGGAGACCTTATCGAAACATATAAGATGATTAGAGGTTTAGATAGGGTGGACAGTGATAGCCTTTTTCCTAGGCTGGAGAAAGCTAGCACGAGGGGACACAGCTTTAAATTAAGGGGTGATAGTTATAGGACGGATATCAGAGGTAGGTTCTTTACCCCAAGGGTGGTTAGGGAGTGGAATGCCCTGCCTGCGGCAGTTGTAGATGTGCCAAGTTTGGTGGCGTTTAAGAGGTTAGTTGATAAGTTTATGGAAGACAAGGGAATGGTTTAGTTTGGAGGGTCATTGCTTTTTTTTTTCATAATTGGTCGGCGCAACATCGAAGGCCGAAGGGCCTGTTCTGCGCTGTAATGCTCCATGCTCCATGCTCCATGCTCCATGCTCCATGCTCCATGCTCCATGCTCTATGTATACTCTTCAAGAGATTCACTTGATCCCAGCTGTTTATACACATCCTGTGCCTTTTCCTTCTTCTTGACCAGGGCTTCAGTATCCCAAGTCATCCAGGGTTCCTGACTTCTGCCAGCTTTGTCCTTCATTCTAAGAGGAATGTGTTTACCCTGAATCCTGGTAACACATTTTTGGTCTTTTTTACACATTTTTGGTTAGAGGAGGATCGAGGGAAAGAAACATGGAAGTAGTGTTTGGGGTTTAACTATCCCCTCACAGCAGCTCCTCCACAAACCACCTTCTGGTCACAGTGACAGCACTTATGCAAATGAAACCTGCAACCACCAATCACTTTCGCCAGTAAGCTAGTTTTATACTCACAGTTATGCTCCATTCCGCCCTCTGACTGCTCCCTGCTGACTTCTTGCAATGCTGTTGTCCCATCTTCTTCTGTCAGAAACTTGCACTTTCCAGAGTTGCCACTGCATCCCAGATGAGTTTGTGACCTTGCTGAAGGATGCCTTTTGGCTCTGAGATGCAGTGCATCTTGCCTGTGTTGTACTCCATCCAGCAATCTGGTCAGGGCTCCTTCTGAGAAATGGGGTGCCAGCTTCCTGGCTGCCATTTCTTGCAATAAATTTTAAACTAATGCTGAGGAATCGTTTATATGGAGCTCCCCAGTAATTGCTGTGATTAAGTTGTGCAGGTGTAGGCAAATCACACTGGGAGCGTGGTGTGATGCTTGTGGTCATAATAAGTCAGAAGTTGCAGCAAAATAGTTGGCAGCAGTAATTCTGTCACCAGAACTGACACATTGCCAATTCTGGGAATATCGTCCCCATTGTAAGTAAATGAACTGCTTACTAACCACATTGCTCATGATAAGATCTTGCAGTGGGCACAAATTATCACTCCAGTTGCTGAGATAACAGCAATAACTGCACTTCTATATGCTAACTCGTCATTCGGACAAAGTGAATGTGTGCAACTTGGATAATAATGTTATTGTTCAATCCTTAAAATAATATACTTCTGTATCTGGGAATTAAATTTCTGGTGAAATGCTTTGAGACATTGCTGAGTCACATGATAAGGTGTAATGCAATGGATAGATCTCTTCGCTCCACCTCTTCCTCCCTACGCTCCTCTCTTTCTTTTACTCTTTCTCATTTTGCAATCTTCCTTTCTTTCATCTGCCTCTCCCTTTCTCTTTTGCTGTTCCACCTTTGTACTTCCTCCCTCCCACTCTGTCATTCTCATCCCTCACTCTGCCTCACTCTTGCTTCCTCTGTCTCCTTCAATCTCCCTCTTTTCCTCTCCTTCACTTTCCCTCCTTCCATCTCCTTCACTCTTACTCCCTCCCGCCCTCCCTCAGCCACACCTTCCCTCCCTCCCTCCCTCGGCCACGTCCACCCTTCCTTCCTCCCTCCCTCCCTCCCTCCCTCCCTCTTTCCCTCTGCCATGCCCGCCCTCCCTTCCTCCCTCCCTCGGCCGCACCCAGCCTCCATCCCTCTCTCCTTCCCTCAGATGCGCCTGCCCCCTCCCTCCCTCAGCCGCGTCCGCCCTCTCTGCTCTGCCTCCTCGGCTGCGTCCGCCCTTCCCTCCCTCCCTCCCTCTCCTCAGCCCCGTCCGCCCTCCTCCCTCCCTCAGCCGCGTCCGCCCTCCCTCCCTCCCTCCCTCAGCCGCATCCGCCCTCTCTGCCTCCCTCGGCTGCGCCCATCCTCCCTCCCTTCCTTCCTTGGCCACGCCCTCCCTTCCTCCCTCTCTCCCTCGGCCACACCCGCCCTCCATCCCTCACTCCCTTGGCCACGCTCACCCTCCCCCCCACTCCCTCGTCCATGCCCGCCCTCCCTCCCTCAGACTTGCCCCCTCACTACCTCCATCTCACTCCCCCTCCATCCTTCCACTTCGCTCCCCTCCATCCTTCCATCAGTTTTCCCCTCCAGCCCTTCACCCCGCTCACCCTCTTCCTGCTTGCCCTCTGCCTCGCTCCCATAGAATAATAGAACCATAAAAAATTACAGCTCAGAAACAGGCCTTTTGGCCCTTCTTGTCTGTGCATTTTTTGCCTGGTCCCACTGACCTGCATTTGAACCATATCCCTCCACACCCCTCTCATCCATGAACCTGTCCAAGCTTTTCTTAAATGTTAAAAGTGACCCTGCATTTACCACTTTATCTGGCAGCTCATTCCACACTCCCACCACTCTCTGCATGACGAAGCCCCCCCCCCCCACTCCAATATTCCCTTTAAACTTTTCTCTTTTCACCCTAATCCATGCCCTCTGGTTTTTTCCTTCCCTAGCCTCAGTGGAAAAAGCCTGCTTCCATTCATTCTATCTATATCCACCAAAAGTTTATACACCTCTCCCAAATCTCCCCTCGTTCTTCCACAGTCCAGGGAATAAAGTCCTAACCTATTCAATCTCTGTAACTCAGCTTCTCAAGTCCCAACAACATCCTTGTGAACCTTCTCTGCACTCTTTCAACCTTATTTACATGCTCCCTGTAGCTAGGTGACCGAAACTGTACACAATTCTCTAACTTCAGCCTCACCAATGCCTTGTACAACCTTACCATAACACACCAACTTCTTTACTCCATACTCTGATTTATAAGGGCCAATGTACCAAAATCACTCTTTACGACCCTATCCACCTGTGACGCCACTCTTAGGGAATTCTGTATCTGTATTCGCAGATCCCTCTATTCAATTGCATTCCTCAGAATCCTACCATTTAGCCTATTTCTGTAAACTCTGTGTCCATTTCTTCAGTAAATATGGATGCTAAAAACTCACTTAGTATCTCTCCCATCTCTTTTGGTCCATAGTCTGTCTACCACTCTGGTCTTCAAGAGAACCAATTTTATCCCTTGCTATCCTTTTGCTCCTCACATGCCTATAGAAGCTTTTTGGATTTTCCTTCACTCTGTCTGCCAAAGCAACCTCATGTCTTCTTTTAGCCCTCCTGATTTCCCTTTTAAGTAGCTTCTTGCACTTTTTATAGTCCTCGAGCATCTGATTTGTTCCTTGTTGTCTGTACATTTCATACAACTCTCTCTTCCTCTTAAAAAAGTGTTACAATATCCCTCGAGAACCAAGGTTCTTTATCCCTATTTACTTTGCTTCTAATCCTGACAGGAACGTACAACTCTGCACTCTCAAAATTTCTCCTTTGAAGGCCTTCCACTTTCCATTTACATCCTTACCAAAGAACAGCCTGTGCCAATTCACACTTCCCAGATCCCTTCTCATTTCATCAAATTTGGCCTTTTCCCAGTTCAGAGCTTCAACCCAAGAATCAGATCTATCCTTATCTCCATGGAAGACTTCTGCAGAAAATGCAGATGTATGGGATAGAGGGTGATTTAGCTAATTGGGTTAGGAATTGGCTAGCAGGTAGAAGACAGAGGATGGTGGTTGATGGGAGATATTCATCTTGGAGTTCGGTGACAAGTGGTGTACCTCAGGGGTCTGTTTTTGGGGCCCCTGCTGTTTGTAATTTTTATAAATGATCTGGATGAGGGTATTGAAGGATGGATTAGTAAATTTGCAGATGAAACTAAAGTCGGTGGAGTGGTAGATAGTGAAGAGGGGTGTTATAGTTTGCAGAGGGACTTGGACAAGTTGCAGAGCTGGGCCGAGAGGTGGCAAATGGAGTTTAATGGGGAAAAGTGTGAGGTAATGCACTATGGCAGAAATAATAAATGTGTAGAGTATAGGGCAAATGGTAGGATTCTTAGTAGTCTAGATGAACAGAGGGATCTTGGTGTGTATGTGCATAGATCCCTGAAAGTAGGCAGTCAGGTCGAGAAGGTTGTTAGGAAGGCATATTGAGTCTTGGCTTTTATTGGTAGAGGGATTGAATTTCGGAGCCGCAACGTCATGTTGCAACTGTACAAAACTCTAGTGCTGCCGCACTTGGAGTATTGTGTACAGTTCTGGTCCCCACATTATAAGAAAGATGTGGAGGCATTGGAGAGGGTACAGAGGAGGTTTACCAGGATGTTGCCTGGTATGGAGGGCAGGTCTTATGAGGAGAGGCTGAGGGATTTGAGGTTGTTTTCTTTAGAAAGGAGGAGGCTAAGAGGGGACCTGATCGAAACATATGAGATGATTAGAGGTTTAGATAGGGTGGACAGTGATAGCCTTTTTCCTAGGATGGAGAAAGCTAGCACGAGGGGACACAGCTTTAATTAAGGGGTGATAGTTATAGGACGGATATCAGAGGTAGGTTCTTTACCCAAAGGGTGGTTCGGGAGTGGAATGCCCTGCCTGCAGCGGTTGTAGATGTGCCAAGTTTGGTGGCGTTTAAGAGGTTAGTTGATAAGTATAAGGAAGAGAAGGGAATGGTTTAGTTTGGAGGGTCAAAGTTTGCTTTTTATATTGGTCGGCGCAACATCGAGGGCCGAGGGGCCTGTTCTGTGCTGTAGTGTTCTATGTTCTATTATCCATGGTCAGGTTGAAACTAATTGGGTTATGATTACTGAATCCAAAGTTTTCCCTCACACTCACATCCATCGCCTGCCCTAACTCGTTTCCAATAGGAGATCGCATTCTCTCTAGTTGGCACCTCTATATATTGATGTAGAAAATTCTCCTAATCACATTTTACAAACTCTACCCCATCTAAACCTTTAACAGTGTGCAAGTCCCAATCTATATGTGGAAAATTAAAATCTCCTACTATTACAACTTTGTGTTTCTCCCCCTCCACCATTCTGCCTTACAGCCCCTCACTCTCCATTCCTCCATTCTTCTCCCCCTCCACCCCTTCGCCCTCTTTCCCTCTGTCCTCTCCCCCTCCGCCTGTCCATTCCCTTTCCCTCTGCCTGCTGTCCCACTCCTTTTCTGCCCTGTTCGTCCTCTGCCCAGCTCCCTCTCCGCCTTGGTCCCCCTCCACCTCTCACCACGTTCCCCCTCTGCCTCTCCGCCCCATCTCCCTCTGCCCCTCTGACCCACTCTCCCTCTGCTGCTCCGCCTGCTTACCCTCCGCCACTCTGCCCTATCCCCATCCGCCAATCTGTCCACTCCCCCTTTGCCCCTCTGCCCCATTCCCCTCTGTCCCTCTGCTCTGTTCCCCCTCTGTCCCACTCTCCCTCTGCCCTTCCACCCCATTGCCCCTCCGTCTCGTTCCCCTCTGCCCCTCCACCTTGCTCCCCTCTGTCCCTCCATCCCGTTCCCCCTCTGCCCCACTCTCCCTCTGCTCCTCTGCCTGCTCCCCCTTCATTTCTCTGCCCTCTCCCCATCCACCAATCTACCCCACTTCCCCTCTGCCCCTCCACTCTGGTCTCCCTCCACTCTGCTCCTCCTCTGCCCCTTTGCCCCATTTCCCCTCTGCTCCCTGCTCCCCCCTCTGGCCTGCTTTCCCTTCCTCCCCGCTCCCCCCTTCTCCCCGCTTCCCCTGCCCCCTCATCCTGCTGCCCCTCTGCCCCTCTCCCCCCTTCCATCCCCACTCCCCTCCATCCTGCTCCCCCTCAGCCCGCTTCACCTCCATCCCTCCTCTCCCACTCCCGCTCTGACTCTCTGCCTCACTCCCCATCCGTCCAAACACTCTGCTCTCCTTCTGCCCCGTTCCTTCTCTGCCCCACTCCCCCTCCACCATGCTCCCCCTCCCTCCTTCTTCCTTGCTCTCCCTCCCTCCCTTCCACCACTCTGTCCTCCATCTCCCTCTCCTTCGCCCTCAACTCCCTCCCTCCCTCTCTTTCACCCTCAACTACCTCCCTCTCCTCTGCCCCAATTCCTTGCTTCCTCCTCCTCACTTCCTCCCTCTGCCCTCACTCCCCCTTCCTCCCTCTGCCTCGCTCCCCCTTGCCCCAAACTCTCTCCCGTTCCTTACCTCTCTTGATTCTGTCTCTCATTATAATCCAACATAGTCATTTTACCACTCCCACATGAGCCATTAAGATTTGTAGATTTTGATTGGTGCAATAAGTCTTTTGATCCGTTAACTGTTAGGGCTTGTGCACTGATATGTACATAATTCCAGTCAGGGGAGAAAGTTGGAATGTGCTGAGTCAGAGAGCTGTCCCCTGTAATATGGTGCTGAAAGAAGTGAGAGATATGCGAAGGAGATGCACAGCCAACAAGATAACACCAAAGCAACAAGTGTTCTTCACTCAGGACAACAGCTGATCCCCAGTTCCAATGAGACATATAGCCCGAACCATTCGGTGGTGCACGATCCCTATGGGGGGAGAGACACCTGCAAATTTAACAATCATAAAAAATTGAGAAGTTGAGAACCCAGCAGTGACCCTGTGGCACACCTCTCATCACATCCTGCCATTCCCTGTTAACTTGCCAATCTTCTATTTCCACCCACCCCTCCCACACCATAAGCTTTTGTTTTCAATAATAACACTCAGATTTGTTATGGCATTGCCCTGCGGAATGGACTGTTAAATGATAGCTTGTTTTGCTTAGCTAAGACAGCTAGTATGTGTGTGTATATATGTTCTTTCTATCTGCAAAGTACAGGGCCCTGTGTATTTATATGTGTAGCTTTCAGTATACAATGTAACACACTATGAATCCAACCAGCAATCATAAGTTGGTTGTCACCGTATTATTTAGGATTATTTCGCAAATTTTGACCAGCCACAGCATCACAACTACTGTTGGAAATTGTTCTGAGTTTTGCAATAGTGGACTTGCTTCTTAGAGGGTGTCAGTTATAGGCATCTGCGTGAGAAAAACCATTTTTGAGTATTGGAGTTTGTGCTAAGCCTAAAAAATAGGTGGTACAACCCCAATTTATCCTCATAGCATATATTATCACAAACCTCCAGAAATCATTGACTAGATCACAGTTAGAATGTCTGATTCCTGGCACACATTTTAGAAAGGAGGTCAAGGCTTTAGAGAGATTGCAGATTTACTAGAATGGAATACAATTATGTGGAGGGACTAGGAAACCTGGGACTGTTTTCCTTGAAACACGGAAGGCTGAAGAAGATTTAATAGAGATCTTCATGTTGATCCACAGAATGAACTCTTCAGTTGTAGGCAATAAAATAAAGAAAAAAATTTAATAAAGAAACTTCATTACTCCAGTACTTGAGGCCTCATCCTGGGCCATTCCAAGCTCCCATAAACCCTTGCAGCTTCTTATACTGAGACAGTTAGTCAGCTGACCACCACGTCATTTTGTCATTGGTTATATAGTTTACTCTGTCAGCTGACCCTTACAGTGTGTTACCATTGATCACACCACACCAGATCCAATTTTATCATTGCTTACATTCCAACAGTTCAAATGAAGGGTTTTCTTACGGTAGAAAGGGTCAAATTGTTTCCACTGGCAGGACAGTCAGGAACCAAAGGGCACAGTTCAAATAACTGGGCAAAAATAAAGCAACGTGGGAGAAGAAATGTTTTTTGTACTCTGTGAGTTGTTATTTTTGAAATGAATATGTGAAACAGCAGTGAAAACACCAGGCTTAATAAGAACATAAGAAATAGGAGCAGGAGTAGGTCATCTAGCCCTTTGAGCCTGTCCCACCATTCAATAAGATCATCGCTGATCTGAAGTGGATCAGTTCCACTTTCCCGCTTTCTTCCCATAACCCTTAATTCCCTTGTCTATCAGAAATCTATTTACCCGTGACTTAAATATATTCAGCGAGGAAGCCTCCACCACTTCAATGGGCAGAGAATTCCAGGGATTCACCACCCTTTGCATGAAGAAATTCCTCCTCAACGCCGTTCTAAACTGCACCATCGCCTTATTTTGAGGCTGTGCTCTCTAGTTCTGTTTTCCTTTCTAAGCAGAAAGAATCTCTCTATCTCTACCTTCTCTACCCCCTTCATTATCTTGTAAGTCTCTGTAAGATCCCCCTCAGCCTTCTAAACTCTAACGAGTAAAAACCCAGTCTATTCAATCTCTCTTCATATGCTAACCCCCTCATCTCCGGTATCAGCATAGTGAAGCTAATAATGACTTCAAAAGGGAATTGGACATGTATTTATAAATGAAAAATCTGGGGTATTGAGACCCAGCAAGGAATGGCTTTTTTACATGTTTCTATGTAAAAGAAACCCGACACTTTGTGTTAAATTATAGGACATTGCACACTTGCTCTGAAAGGCATACATTGTCAAGATGGAACAGCGTGACTTCGGCAACCTCAGTGACTAGTGGACCTAGGAGGTAAGTTATTGTTAAAATTCACAACATAATCATTGTAAATGTTACCATACATAAACATCCGACGTGTGAACTTGAGAAGCTGGACAATTGATCCTCATGTGAAATAATTCACTAGTTTGCATTCAAACTGACAACCAGCATTAGGGAATTTTGCTGGGTTGGAATAGTGGTTGGAGTGCGGTGGGTAGGGGCTGAACCATAAAATCATGGAAAAGTTACTATGCAAAAGGAGGCCATTCAGCCCATAGTGCAAAAAGAGAAAAAAATCTAGCTGCTCATTTAATCCCACTTTCCAGCATCTGTTCAATAGCCTTGTAGGTTACAGCAATATAGATGCAGATCCAGGCATTTTTTCAACAAATTAAGTGTTTCAGCCTCAACTACCAATTTAAGCTACGAACTTACCCTCCACTTTTGGGTGATAAAGGCTTTCTTCATGTCTCCTTTAATTCTTCTACCAATCACCTTAAATCTATATCCCTGGTAACTGACCCTACAGCTAGGGGAACTAGTCCTTTCCTATCTAGAACATAGAAAAACTACACCACAAACAGGCCCTTGGGCCCACAAGTTATGCCGATCATATCCCTACCTACTAGGCTTACCGATAACCCTTAATCCTATTAAGTCCCCATGTACTCATCCAGAAGTCTCTTAAAAGACCCTATCGAGTTCACCTCCACCACCACCAATTCCACTCACCCACCACCCTCTGAGTGAAATCTACCTCCTCATTTTACATAGTTCAAGTAAACCACCCCTTAGCCTCCTCTGTTCTATGGCAAACAACCCTAGCCTATCCAATGTCTCCTCATAACTGCCATTTCCAAGCCATAGTAACATTCTTGTTAATCTTTGCTGCACCCTCTCCAGAACAATTATGTTCTTCCTCTATTACACTGACCAGAACGATACACAAAATGTCACTGGCATTTTATAGATCTTTCATTACATCCCTGCCTTTGTATTCAATAACATAGCACATAGAACATTACAGCGCAGAACAGGCCCTTCAGCCTTTGATGTTGCGCCGACCAATTATGAAAAAAGCAATGACCCTCCAAACTAAACCATTCCCTTCTCTTCCAATAAACTTATCAACTAACCTCTTAAACGTCACCAAACTTGGCACATCTACAACTGCCGCAGGCAGGACATTCCACTCCCTAATCACCCTCTGGGTAAAGAACTTACCTCTGATATCCTTCCTATAACTATCACCCCTTAATTTAAAGCTGTGTCCCCTCGTGCTAGCTTTCTCCATCCTAGGAAAAAGGCTATCACTGTCCACCCTATCTAAACCTCTAATCATCTTATATGTTTCGATAAGGTCTCCTCTTAGCAGCCTCCTTTCTAACGAAAACAACCTCAAATCCTCTCCTCATAAGACCTGCCCTCCATACCAGGCAACATCCTGGTAAACCTCCTCTGTACCCTCTCCAATGCCTCCACATCTTTCTTATAATATGGGGACCAGAACTGCACACAATACTCCAAGTATGGCCGCACTAGAGTTTTGTACAGTTGCAACATGACGTTGCGGCTCCGAAATTCAATCCCCCTACCAATAAAAGCTAAGACTCCGTATGCCTTCTTAACAACCTTATCGACTTGACTGCCTACTTTCAGGGATCTATGCACATATACACCAAGATCCCTCTGTTCATCAACACTACTAAGAATCCTACCATTAGCCCTATACTCTACACATTTATTATTCCTGCCATAGTGCATTACCTCACACTTTTCCACATTAAACTCTATTTGCCACCTCTCGGCCCAGCTCTGCAACTTGTCCAAGTCTCTCTGCAAACTATAACACCCCTCTTCACTATCTACCACTCCACCGACTTTAGTGTCATCTGCAAATTTACTAATCCATCCTTCAATACCCTCATCCAGATCATTTATAAAATTACAAACAGCAGGGGCCCCAAAACAGACCCCTGAGGTACACCACTTGTAACCGAACTCCACGATGAATATCTCCCATCAACCACCACCCTCTGTCTTCTATCTGCTAGCCAATTCCTAACCCAATTAGCTAAATCACCCTCTATCCCATACATCTGCATTTTCTGCAGAAGTCTTCCATGGGCCACCTTATCAAACGCCTTACTAAAGTCCATATATACCACATCAACCGCCTTACCCCCATCCACCTCTTTGGTCACTTTTTCAAAAAACTCAATGAGGTTAGTAAGGCACGACCTACCCTTCACAAAACCATGCTGACTATCCCCAATCAATTCATTTCTCTCTAAATAACTATAAATCCTATCCGTAATAATTCTCTCCAATACTTTGCCCACAACAGAAGTAATACTCACTGGCCTATAATTCTCTGGAAAGTCTCTCTTCCCTTTCTTGAACAATGGGACCACATTCGCTATCCTCCAGTCTTCCGGCACTATACCCGTAACCAACGACGACTTGAAGATCAGAGCCAGAGGCTCTGCAATCGCCTCTCTTGCCTCCCAGAGAATCCTAGGGTAAATCCCGTCTGGCCCAGGGGACTTATCTAACTTCAAACCCTCAAGAATATCTAGCACATCCTCCTTATCTACTTCAATACTTTCCAGTTTGCAACCCTGTATCCCAGTGTTCTCCACAACTACATTTACATCTCCCTGTGTGAATACCGAAGAGAAATATTTGTTCAGTGCCTCTCCAATCTCTTCAGGCTCCACGCACAACTTCCCACTGCTGTCTCTGACTGGCCCTAATCTTGCCCTAACCAATCTTCTATTCTTAACATATCTAAAGAAAGCTTTAGGATTCTCCTTAATCCTATCAGCCAAAGTCTTCTCGTGTCCCCTCTTAGCTCTCCCAATAACTGCCCAATAAAGCATTGAATTTTCTTTCTTGTTCACCTTATGAACCTGTCCTGCCACCTGAAAGCTCCTGTGGATATGTACTTCATGTTAGCTCACGTCTTCAGTCCCTGGGTACAGAGGAGGTTTACCAGGATGTTGCCTGGTATGGAGGGCAGGTCTTATGAAGAGAGGCTGAGGGATTTGAGGTTGTTTTCGTTAGAAAGGAGGCGGCTAAGAGGAGACCTTATTGAAACATATAAGATGATTAGAGGTTTAGATAGGGTGGACAGTGATAGCCTTTTTCCTAGGATGGAGAAAGCTAGCACGAGGGGACACAGCTTTAAATTAAGGGGTGATAGTTATAGGACGGATATCAGAGGTAGGTTCTTTACCCAAAGGGTGGTTCGGGAGTGGAATGCCCTGCCTGCAGCAGTTGTAGATGCGCCAAGTTTGGTGGAGTTTAAGAGGTTAGTTGATAAGTATATGGAAGAGAAGGGAATGGTTTAGTTTGGAGGGGCATTGCTTTTTATATTGGTCGGCGCAACATCGAAGGCCGAAGGGCCTGTTCTGCGCTGTAATGTTCTATGTTCTATGTTCTCTATATTTTCTCATTTATTGAGTATTCTCTTGCATTGTTTGCTCTCCCCAAATGCATTGCCTCTCACTTTTGCATTAAGTTCCATTTGCCACTTCTCTGCCCACTCAACCAAACCACTGATATTGTTCGGGAGTTGAAAGCTATTCTCCCTTCACTATCAACTACACACTCAATTCTTGTGTCATCTACAAATTTTCCAATCATATCATTCACATATAACTCAGAATTTTGTTTTCTAAAATTTTAACTTCAACGAGCGAAGAAAGAGTTGTAGACTTGTCTTCTGGGTAAGTTTAAAAATGCATCCTTAAGGCACATAATGTAAAAAAAAAAGTGCCAGGATGCAATTCATACCAGGCAGGGGGAGAAGGGAATGTGGGGGGATTGGAGGGGGCAATGGAACTTCGGCTCCCCAGGGACGCCAGCTGCTGAGCTTGAGGGGCACTATTGTGCAGGTGCCCAGAACTCCTACTGCCCATCATCCCACCCCTCCTGCCCCATTGGACATTGCCACTCATCCCCTCCATGCCTATCATTTACCCCCTTCAGAGTTTGTTCCTTCCATAATTGCCGATTGCCCCTCTGCAGCGTTCCCTGCCACCCCACTCCAGCAAAGTTCCCTACCTTCCCTACACTTCTATAGATCTCTCTGCTTGTCTCTCTCTCTCTCTCTCTCCCTCTTCACCACAAGCGCCCCCCCCCCCTACCCCCAACCCCCAGCACATCATGGCTCCATCTTCTGTCATTGCCCCATTTTGGCTCTGCCACATTCTGGCTCTTTCCCTCAGCACTTCCCTGGCATAATTATGGTGCCTGGTGGATACTGCCAGGTTTGCACTTCCCTCTGGGCACAGTCATGCTCTGCCCACCTCTTGGGGCTTCAATGGCTTCCAATCCATCCTATTCCCCCACCCTCAGAGAAGCCATGTGAGGTAGTATAGGTAAGTAAGTCCAGATGAAAACATCCAGAACTCATTAAGACATTCAGGTGATATTTAAATTTGCTGTGTGCACTTTCTGGGCCCCAATGTCAACGGTGCTAAGGGCTCAGTGAGTTGCCGGTGTACCAATGTTGGCAGTGACCCAGTGGCAGTGTTGACTCAGTGTCAGCCATAGCTCAGTTGGCAGCACTCTTGTCTTTGAGTTACAACGTTTCTGATTCACATCCCATTCCAGGGCCTGAGGACAAAAATCAAGATTAGTACTCCAAAGCAGCACTGAGGGAATTTGCACTGTGAAAAATGCTGTCTCTTGGAGGAAACACTAAACCCATGCCCCATCTGCCTGCTTTAATAGATGCACAACATGCCATGGTAATCTTTCAAAGAAGAGCAAAGGACTTCACAGTCTCACGGAATTGTTATGGCACACAGAGAGACTATGTGGCCCATTATTTGGCAGTCTCCAAATAAGCATCATATCTTAGTGCCTCCCTCCAATTTGAAAATATCCATTAACCATTACTCTCTGCTTTCTATTATTCAGCCAATTTTGCATCCATGTTGCTACTGTCCTTTTTGTTCCATGACATATAACTTTTCTCACAAATCTGTTGTATGACACTATATCAAATGCCTTCTGAAAATCCATGTATTCAACAGTATTACTGTCATCGAGTTTTCTGTTACCTCCTCAAAAAACTACAGCACTTTGGTTAAAAATTATTTTTCCTTTAAAAATCCATGCTGGCAACATACATTTTTCCATGTGATTACTAATTCCATTCTGAATAATTGCTTCTAAAAGCCTGCCTACATCTGATGTTAAACTAAATGGCTTGTAATTGCTGGGGCCATCCTTACTGTCTTTTTTGAACAAGGGCACAACATTTGTGATAACATTTAAAAAATTTATTAACACAGTCTTCTAGCACCTCCCCTGAATCTAGAGAAGACTGGAAGATTATGGCCAGAATATCCACAATTTCCATTTGCAAATATCCTTGGGTATTCAATATCCCTGGTCTCCGGTGCCTTACCAACTTTCAGTCCTGTCAGCCAACACTTGCTCCTCATCAATTTTCCTCAAAGAACAGAACTTTTTCATCTCTCCTCTGAACTTCCAGTGTTACCCTTTGTCCTTAATTATATTTTCAACTGATACCCGTTGTAAGCACGTCTTTTTTTTCTTCCTTTTGATAATTCTATCTCACCTTTTCATTCAGGGAGTTCTGGATTTGTTTGCCCTAACTTTCTGTATTAAGGGAATATACCTTGACTGTGTCTGGGCCATTTCTTCTTTTGAAAGTAATCCATTTTTAGCTCAAATTTCCTGTCAAACTTCAATTCAAGTCTAACTGGCCCATCTCTGGTCTTACCCCATTTTTTGCCTTGCTCCCTAAATTCTGATTGCAGGACCTTATTCTCTTTCCTACCTAACTCATTGGTTATAAACATTGATCACAACCTCTGATTGTTCACTCTCTCCCAAAAGAATGTCCTGCAGCCGATCTGTGACATTCTTGATCCTGGTATTTTTCAAGTTCATCCCCGATTTCTTACCTAGATCCCTCACCCACCCTTCAATATCTGACCTTCACCCCTTGATTCCTCACCTTCATCCCTTAATTTCTTGCCTTCGCACCTTGATTTCTCATTCTCAAGGTAATGGGGTGGTCAAATTTAATGCAACTCGGGAGAAATGCAGTTGGAGTTTGTTGAAAAAAAATTAAAGCAACTGAAAGAGCTCAGGTGCATTCAAATAGTGATAAATGAATGGATAAGCAACGGGGCTGTGATGGATGCATATTGACCAATAATGGGAAGGATCTAAGGTGTTAAACCGAGGTTCATGGTCAAACAGGATGACAACGTTTTGAATGCCTAGTCAAGCCTAGGAAGGTGACCAGGGAGATGGATGGTGCCAGTGGAAAAAGAGAAATGTCCCTTCTAAAAATGTCTTTAATTTGTCTCTTTAGCACGTTGCCACATTGCTTACTGTTGTGAAGTTATGAGCAATGGCTTTGCGTTGAATTTTACTGAAAATATAGTCTGCAGCCATTTCACCTTAGAAACTTTCAAGAAAGCCCCCCCCCCCAACTCTAGGTTCAAAATGTTGTTAATGCCTATAGTTAGAATCTTCTCAGATGCAGATATGCTACCAAAAGGTAATCTGTTAAAGCAATATCTCCCCAATGATGTGATAAAGGTTATAAATAATTTGGATTCCCTATCGAAGGATGATTGCCAAAAGCCATTAGTTATGTCCAGCTTAGTGAAAATGGAAATTTTTCCAGCTTTGTGGCACAGTGGTTAGCACTGCTGCCTCCCAGCACCAGGGCCTCGGATTCAAATCTGGCCTTGAGTCCCTGTCTGTGTGGAGTCTGCATGTTCTCCCTGTGTCTACGTGGGTTTCCTCTGGGTACTCCGGTTTCTGCCCACAGTCCAAAGATGCCCAACTGACCATTGGATTTTTTTTAACCTTTGATGGTATTTCATTTCTCCTTGCTCTGCTTTAAAATAACTCATCTTACAAAAATGCTATTCTGTAGTTTTGGTGATCAATCTCCACACTGATAACACTAGGTTATAGCAGTTACCACACCTTCTTCATATTTCCCCTGTTTCTGGACAGCTCCGATTTCACTCTGAAACACTCCAGAGTTTGTGCTTCTTTGCAAATAAGTTTTCCTCATATCTCGAAATGCTGATCTAACTGATTTGCCTTGTTAAGTTACGTCTCAGTTGCAATAGATCTGACAAATTTTGTCAAGACGTCAACAATGATTCTATCTCAAATTAATTCTTCCTTTGAGTTACCATACTCGCATTCTTCTGCCAGTCAGTATAAATCACTAGTAAACAAATCAATATATTCAACCGGTTGCTAGGTGCATTTGCTAAACTTTACCCGTCAACCACAATAGTATCATTCCTGAGACTGAGATAGGCATCACATGCTTTCATGCTGTAGATCAGTGACTGGCTTTCTTTTTATTTTCTGCTGAAGTGTGCCTTCCAGGAAGCAACAAGATATCTTGTAATTCCAACACATTAAAAATTAGTCTTGCGACATGGGCATCACTAGTATGTATGACAAATTTCCAACTCTGAAGACACTAATGGGCCAATTGAGTTTTTCTAACTTTCACGGTCATTTATTAAGGATAATAGACCAGGATTTCTCAGTCATTCACACCCCTCTGTCAATGCACGTAAAGACGGATGATTTGACACGCAGCCAAATCTCCATTCACTGCAGCAAGACCAGAACATCTCACTGGTGTGAACAGATGGAAAATTTCTCTGCAGATTTTTTAAACTGAATTCAAATTGACCAACTGTCATTCTGGGATACAAATTCATGTTCTCTGGATTGATAGCCCGAGCACTCAATCACTAATCCAGTAACTTAATTATTGGACTGCGTGTCTATATATTATATACATCAATATCAACAACATAACATACATCATAGATGACTAACTCAACCTATATTTTTAATATGCTTTGTACTCTGACTATCAATTGGATGCACATAAAATCCAGTCTTTTTCTTCTTTTCAGTGTTGTTGAATTGCTAAATCTTTGGCATGATGACCCTGAGGATCTTCTCTTTGAACTTGGTTTTGGTAAAGAGGAGGCTGACATCTCAGCTAAAATTCCTGCTCGCTTCATCAATAGTTCATCTGTCGCAACTGGAATAAATTTAGGAGTGTTTCTGGATGCACAGAAGCTGCGGTTGGAAATGGACAGCCCCAATTTATACAGTAAGAAACATGACATGGCTTGGTTTAAAAAGTGGGATGTCCTTTGGGTTTTGGGTGATACTTGTCACACACATGCATCAGTTGGATCTTTGAAACAGCCTGACCATTTGAAATAATGATTGGCATTTATTTAGGTTTATATTCTAATCCATTTTCAAAATAATTTGTTCTATGTCGCTGTTTTATTATAATTTAAAACTTCTCTTAAGTTATCATCCAAAGTTCCAAAAACAGTTCTTTTCAATGTCATTGAAAATATGCCAGAAATATAAAATAAAAACAGTAAATACTAGAAAATAATCAGTAAGTCAGGCTGTAGAGAGAAACAGAATTAGAACAAAGAACAAAACAGCATGGGAAACAGGCCCTTTGGCCCAACGAGCCGACGCCACCACCTTGATGTTCCCACTTCTACCCGTGATCCCTGTCCATGTTTACAGATCTATGCATTGAAACCAAATTTGAGACAATTTAGGGAGAATTTGTTCTGCCAATCAACCTAAGAGCACATCTTTGGGATGTGGGAGAAAACCAGAGCGCCCAGAGAACACCCACGCAAGCACGGGGAGAATGCGCAAACTCCCACAGACACAGGCCCAAATCCATGTATCTGCACAGCACAGCGATAGTCACTGAGCTGTTGTGTTGCCCATCAAATGGTCCAGGTAAAGCGTACACTAATGACTGAAGCACTAGATACTCTCGAAAAATCCATGAGCAGTCCTCTCACGACCCATCGCGTGTATGCCTCTTGTTAGACAACAAGGCAGATCAAAACACCTGTAGGATAAAAATAAGTACATCAATATCATCGTCTATTTACACACTTCCCAGGGACTCCCAAAGCTTATGATCCCTATTTCGTTGGTTACGGGTGTGGTTCCGGAGGACTGGAGGATGGCGAATGTGGTCCCATTGTTTAAGAAGGGGAAGAGAGACCTTCCTGGGAATTATAGGCCAGTGAGTCTTACTTCTTTGGTGGGCAAGGTATTGGAGAGAATTATTAGGGATAGGATTTATAGTTATTTAGAGAGAAATGACTTGATTGGGGATAGTCAGCATGGTTTCGTGAAGGGTAGGTCATGCCTTACTAACCTCATTGAGTTTTTTGAGAAAGTTACCAGAGAGGTGGATGGGGGTAAGGCGGTTGATGTAGTATATATGGACTTTAGTAAGGCTTTTGATAAGGTGGCCCATGGAAGACTTCTACAGAAAATGCAGATGTGTGGAATAGAGGGTTATTTAGCTAATTGGATTAGGAATTGGCTGGCAGATAGAAGACAGAGGGTGGTGGTTGATGGGAGATATTCATCGTGGAGTTCGGTGACGAGTGGTGTGCCTCAGTGGTCTGTTTTGGGGCCCCTGCTGTTTGTAATTTTTATAAATGATCTGGATGAGGGTATTGAGGGATGGATCAGTAAATTTGCAGATGATACTAAAGTTGGTGGTGTGGTAGATAGTGAAGAGGGGTGTTTTAGTTTACAGATTGACTTGGACAAGTTGCAGAGCTGGGCCGAGAGGTGGCAAATGGAGTTTAATGTGGAAAAGTGTGAGGTAATGCACTTTGGCAGGAACAATAAATGTGTAGAGTATAGGGCTAATGGTAGGCTCTTAATAGTGTTGAGGAACAGAAGGATCTTGGTGTATGTGTCAATAGATCCCTGAAAGTAGGCAGTCAAGTGGATAAAGTGGTTAAGAAGGCATATGGAGTCTTAGCTTTTATGGGTAGGGGGATTGAATTTAGGAGCCGCAGCATCATGTTGCAGCTGTACAAAACTCTAGTGCGGCCGCACTTGGAGGATTGTGTGCAGTTCTGGTCGCCACCTTATAAGAAAGATGTGGAGGCATTGGAGAGGGTACAGAGGAGGTTTACCAGGATGTTGCCTGGTATGGAGGGCAGGTCTTATGAAGAGAGGCTGAGGGATTTGAGGTTGTTTTCGTTAGAAAGGAGGCGGCTAAGAGGGACCTTATTGAAACATATAAGTTGATTAGAGGTTTAGATAGGGTGGACAGTGATAGCCTTTTTCCTAGGATGGAGAAAGCTAGCACGAGGGGACATAGCTTTAAATTAAGGGGTGATAGTTATAGGACTGATATCAGAGGTAGGTTCTTTACCCAAAGAGTGGTTCGGGAGTGGAATGCCCTGCCTGCAGCAGTTGTAGATGCGCCAAGTTTGGTGGCGTTTAAGAGGTTAGTTGATAAGTATATGGAAGAGAAGGGAATGGTTTAGTTTGGAGGGGCATTGCTTTTTTTTTGGTCGGCACAACATCGAAGGCCGAAGGGCCTGTTCTGTGCTGTATTGTTCTATGTTCTATGTTCTATTTTAAATCAGTCTCCTATATCCCTCCATTCCCATTCTGTTCATGTGCCCATCTAACTATCTCATAAATAACTCCAGAGTACCTGCCTCCACCACTTGGCAGCGCATTCCATATCCCATAGTGTTTCACATTGTTTAGTTGTAGGTACACTTCTTCACAGTAAACAATGTGAAACACTATAGACAGTTACCAGCAGATCTGACCAAAGAACACACCCGTCAACTCAACATTCTGATCAAAACCTTTGATCCGGACCTTCAGAACACCCTCCGGACTCTCATTCCATGTACTCCCCGCATTGGAGATCTCTACTGCCTCCCAAAGATACACAAGGCAAACATACTCGGCCGTCCCATCGTATCGGGCAATGGGACCCTGTGTGAGAACCTCTCCAGCTATATCGAGGGCATCCTGAAACCTATTGTACAAAGAACCCCCAGCTTTTGTCTTGACACTACGGACTTCCTACAGAAACTCAGCACACATGGAGCAGTTGAACCAGGGACACTCCTTGTCACAATGGATGTCTCAGCGCTCTACACCAACATCCCCCACGACGATGGTATTGCTGCAACTGCCTCAGTACTCAATGCCAACAACTGCCAGTTTCCGGATGCTATTTTACAACTCATCCGCTTCATCTTGGACCACAATGTCTTCACCTTCAACAATCAGCTTTTCATCCAGACACACGGAACAGCCATGGGGACCAAATTCGCACCTCAGTATGCCAACATCTTCATACACAGGTTCGAACAAGACTTCTTCACCACACGAGATCTCCAACCAAGGTTATATACTAGATACATTGATGATATCTTTTTCCTTTGGACTCATGGTGAACAATCATTGAAACAACTGTATGATGATATCAACAAGTTCCATCCCACCATCAGACTCACCATGGACTATTCTCCAGAATCAGTTGCATTCTTGGACACGCGCATCTCCATCAAGGACGGTAACTTCAGCACCTCACTGTACCGCAAACCGACAGACAACCTCACAATGCTACACTTCTCCAGCTGCCACCCTAGACACGTTAAAGAAGCCATTCCCTATGGACAAGCCCTCCGTATACACAGAATTTGCTCAGTTGAGGAGGATCGTGACAGACACCTCCAGACGCTGAAAGATGCCCTCGTGAGAACAGGATATGGCGCTCGACTCATCGATCGACAGTTCCAACGTGCCACAGCGATAAACCGCACTGACCTCCTCATAAGACGAACACGAGACACGATGGACAGAGTACCCTTTGTTATCCAGTACTTCCCCAGAGCGGAGAAGCTACGACATCTTCTCCAGAGTCTTCAACATATCATTGATGACGATGAACATCTCGCTAGGGCCACCCCCACCCCCCCATTTCTTGCTTTCAGACAACCGCACAACCTCAAACAGATCATTGTTCACAGCAAACTACCCAACCTTCAGGAGAACAGGGACCACAATACTACACAACCCTGCCACAGCAACCTCTGCAAGACATGTCTGATCACAGACATGGACGACATCATCAAACATGAGAATACCATTCACCAAGTACACAGTACATACTCTTGCAACTCGGCCAACGTTGTCTACCTAATACGTTGCAAGAAAGGATGTCCCGAAGCATGGTGCATTGGGAGACCATGCAGACACTACGACAGCGAATGAATGAGCATCGCTCAACAATCACCAAGCAAAACAGTTCCCTTCCTGTGGGCGAACACTTCAGCAGTCACAGGCATTCGGCCTCCGACCTTCGGGTAAATGTTCTTCAAGGGGGCCTTCATGACACACGACAGCGCAGAGTCGCTGAGCAGAGACTGATAGCCAAGTTCCGCACACATGAGGATGGTCTTAACAGGGATCTTGGCTTCATGTCACACTATCTGTAACCCCCATGACTTGCCTGGGTTAGCAAAAAACCTCACTTACTGTGCTGTCTGGAGAAAATACACATCTCTCTAACCAGTGCTCAGTGTTCCCTTCACCCACATTGTTGGCCACTTTAACACATGAATAGCAGGTTAGATGTAAGGATTCTCATTCTAATCAGCAATCTGTAGCTGTCTGTGCTGATATGTGTGCTATTGCAGACCAGAACACTGCATTTGCCTGACGAAGACGAAAGTCGAAAGCTCGCAGATTTACTATCAAATAAATCGGTTGGATTTAAAATTGGTGTTGCCAGATTCTTACTGAGTCCTTACTATCCAGTCCAACGCTGGCATCTCTACATCATCCTATTACCAAGCCAGTTACTTATCCATCTAGCTACCTGTCCTTGCATTCCATTAGCCTTAATGCTCAGTTAATTAATGTTCAGTGCCTGACCTGCTGAGTTTTTTTTAGCATTTTTATTTTTATTATATAAGAATATTTGTCTGCAGCTGATAAATGAATGAATAAGCGAGGGGTCTGAGGTAGGGGCAAAACTGGCCAATAATTCAGTGGTGAATTTAAGGAGTGTTTGTGATGAGAAGAATGTAAGGTATAAACTGAGCTGATGGTGAAATAAGATGGTAATGTTGTGAATGATCTGGCCCAGTCTGGGATGGTGGTATCAGCAGCAAAAAAATAAATGTTTCTTATAAAACTTTCTTTAATCTGCCTCTGCCACAACCCTAGGACTTAGAACTTTTCCTCTGCACCCTGACTTTGGATCTTCCTAGTCGTTGGCTAGGAGAACATGTCATCTCTCATGTCTCTGCTTTGAATCGAATCATAGGATTCCTACTATTTGCCATTATGCTGCAAGACTTAATATAGCAATACACAATAAAAAATAGAGAAGTGCAATTCAGTCCATTGCAGGACCACAGTAGAAACAATTTTATGTTTACAGCATATCCTATCAAATGGATACTTAAATTTAAATTGCCATCAGCAAATTATCTTCAATGCAAAGTGACTAAGTTAATCACTAATAAAACATTGACGGATTAATCCATCTTTTGTCAGCTCCGGTGTTGATTCAGATGGGGATGCACAGAAGTAACACATGATTTATCATTAGATCAGTCTCTATTATGAAACAAGGTACAAAAGGTACAAGGTACAAAATCAGGTCAGTTCTGTTGATTAGGTATGACAATTTATGACTTACCATGTGATTTCCAGTGAGCTAACAGGTTGTGTAGTGGCTTTATCAGGCAATTGCAGCGGATATTCTGTAAGTTTTATATTTTCTTGTTTATAATTTTGCTGTTTCAAATGTTCATGTTGCTCTTAAGCTAGGTCTGAAGTTGCAGAAGTAACTAGATCCGGATGGAAGATCTAGCATCTCAATTTTCTCCTGTAGCACAGCCAAAGCTACCAAATTGACCATAAGAAATGAGCCACCCTCCTACCTAGAACTTGCTGTTTCCATTCAGCCCTTCAAACCTATTCTGCTAGTCAGTTGGATCCACAGTTGCCTGTGCCACGGGATAGTTTAGAGAAGAACAGAGAGAGGGAATGTTTGAACTCGTGGCTGCGGGGATGGTGCAGGAGGGAGGGGTTCAGGTTCCTGAATAATTGGGACTCATTCTGGGATAGGTGGGACCTCTACAAGAGAGATGGTCTACACCTGAACCAGAGGGGAACCAATATCTTGGGGGGAAAATTTGCAAAGGCTATGCAGGGGGCTTTAAACTGATTCAGAGGGGGGGTGGGATCCTGAGTAGTTTGGATGTGAAGAGGGACGAGAACAGGGGGGTCATAGATGAGAACTGTAAAACACAGCAGCGTATGGGTGGAGTAGGGCATGGTTTGAAATGCGTATACTTTAATGCAAGAAGTATTCGCAATAAGATGGAGGAACTTGCAGCTTGGACCAGTACCTGGAACTTAGATGTTGTGGCCATTTCAGAGACATGGATAGAGCAGGGACAGGAATGGTTGTTGCAGGTTCCGGGGTTCAAATGCTTCAGTCAGAGTAGAGAAGGAGGTAGAAGGGGGGGAGGTGTGGCATTATTAGTTAAAAACTGTATCACAGTGTCAGAAAGGAAGTTTGATGAGGACTTGTCTGTTGAGGTAGTATGGGCTGAGGTTAGAAACAGGAAAGGAGAGGTCACCCTGTTGGGAGTCTTTTATAGACCTCCTAAAAGTTCTAGAGAGGTAGGGGAAAGGATTGCAAAGTCAATTCTGGTCAGGAGTGAAAGTAATAGGGTAATTGTTATGGGGGACTTTAACTTTACTAACATTGATTGGAATAGCTATAGCTCTAGCTCGTTAGAGGGGTCAGTTTTCGTACAAAGTGTGCAGGAAGGTTTTTTGACTCAGTAGGTAGATAGGCCAACTAGAGGTGAGGCTACATTGGATTTGGTGCTGGGCAATGAGCCAGACCAGGTGTTAGGCTTGGAAGTTGGTGAACATTTTGGTGATAGTGACCACAATTCGGTAACGTTCACCTTAGTGATGGATAGGGATAGGCATAAATTTGCGGATGACACCAAAGTCGGAGGAGTGGTAGATAGTGAAGAGGGGTGTGATAGTTTGCAGAGAGACTTTGGACAAGTTGCAGAGCTGGGCTGAGAGGTGGCAAATGGAGTTTAATGTGGAAAAGTGTGAGGTAATGCACTTTGGCAGGAATAATAAATGTGTAGATTATAGGGCTAATGGTAGGATTCTTAATAGTGTTGATGAACAGAGGGATCTTGGTGTATTTGTGCATAGATCCCTGAAAGTAGGCAGTCAAGTCGATAAGGTTGTTAAGAAGGCATACGGATTCTTAGCTTTTATTGGTAGGGGGATTGAATTTCGGAGCCGCAACGTCATGTTGCAACTGTACAAAACTCTAGTGCGGCCGCACTTGGAGTCTTGTGTGCAGTTCTGGTCCCCACATTATAAGAAAGATGTGGAGGCATTGGAGAGGGTACAGAGGAGGTTTATCAGGATGTTGCCTGGTATGGAGGGAAGGTCTTATGAGGAGAGGCTATGGGATTTGAGGTTGTTTTCATTAGAAAGAAGGTGACTAAGAGGAGACCTTATTGAAACATATAAGATGATCAGAGGTTTCGATAGGGTGGACAGTGATAGCATTTTTCCTCAGATGGAGAAAGCTAGCACGAGGGGACATAGCTTTAAATTAAGGGGTGATAGTTATGGGACGGATGTCAGAGGCATGTTCTTTACCCAGAAGATGGTAAGGGTATGGAATTCCCTGCCTGCTGCAGTTGTAGATGCGCCAAGTTTGGTGGCGTTTAAGAGGTTAGTAGATAAGTTTATGGATGAAAAGGGAATGGTTTAGGTTAGAGGGTCACTGCTTGTTCCTGATTGGTCGGCGCAACATCGAGGGCCGAAGGGCCTGTTCTGCGCGGTAATGTTCTATGTTCTATCTATCTGAATTGGCTTTATATCCCTTAATACATTTACCCAGCAAAACATTGTCCATCTCAGTTTTGAAATTTTCAATTGAACTCGCCCCCAAACTCGCTTTCTTTTGGCAGAAAGAATTGCAAATCTTTGCCATCAGTTTTGTGAAGAAGTGAACAGGAATAGGAACATGTGATCCCTTGAGCATCCACTGCTATTCAGTACAATCACGGCTTATCTTCTGCATCAACTCCACTTTCTTGCCCACTTCCCATGTCCCTTGACAAGACTGTTATCGGACAACAAATTTTCTGAAATTGGGTAAAAAATATAGAAACAGACTAAAGCTGCACTCAGAACCCCTCCACTAAAGATCCAGTTAATCAGGCAAAAGACATGTTTTTAAAATGCAAACAAGGGCTAACACACAAAGGGAACCAGACAGGATGGCACCAACAGAAACTAAATTAGAAGTACACCCTCATCTAATCAAATCAGCACCACTGACCTAATCAAGTGATATCAGGAAACCTCAATGGAGACACCTAAGGTTTAACATAACTAAGGTAGCCTTCCTGGCCTCAAAGACTTCCTGAGAGCAGCCAAACACCCATTGTTCAAAAAACCCCGGAGATTCTAGACCATTGATAAACCCATCAGCCAGAAACGATTACCGTACTTAAAACATTGATACGATACTTGAAAACATTGAAACAGAATGGTCAGAGCCAAACACCGTAAACAAAACATTAACATTTGAATCATACAACGTGTCAAAGTTCGAGTATAACTGTAGCCCATTGCGGCGGGCCTTTAAAGTGCTTTTGGGATAGTTCTGTTTGTATGTCCTGACTGCACCTCCGTTGACGTAAAAAATAATGCTGTACCGCTGTTGAAATTGACCCTGAGTCCGTAGTTGTCTTGTCCACCCACTCGCGCTAACAAAACCATGTGCAATAAGTGCTTCCTCACATGACATTTGTGTGATTTAGATTTTATTTAATGTTGTTCTGTATTCTCCCATGAGAGAGGAGGATTAGAAAACAACCGATATTTTCCAATTGATATTTTAACCCTTTGTTGGAGACACAGGGGTAGATAATCAGATTTCATGCTGCAGGAATCATTGTGGTGGGACAGGAGATTTGGTAGACCATTTAAAGCCTTTTGGCATTCAGCAGGAATTTCCTGTCTCTGGCCAAGCACTACCAGAAAACCCTGCCCACTGAGAGCAAGTGTTGCTCAAGTTGGCACAAGGGGCGGCACGGTAGCACAGTGATTAGCACTGCTGCTTCACAGCTCCAAGGTCCTGGGTTCGATTCCTATCTTGGGTCACAGTCTGTGTGGGTTTCTCCTCGTGTCTGAGTGGGTTTCCTCCGGGTACTCCGGTTTCCTCCCACAGTCCAAAGATGTGCGGGTTAGGTTGATTGGCCATGTTAAGAAATTGCCCCTTAGTGTCCAAGATAGCAGAGGTTAGAGGGACTCGTGGATATAATACGTAGGGATATTGGGGTAGGGCCTGGGTGAGATTGTGTTCGGTGCAGACTCGATGGGCTGAAGGGCCTCCTTCTGAACTATAGGGTTCTATGATTCTAAGTTCACCCAGAACGAAGGAAAATTTTCATGGAAATATTTAAGAGTGTGATGAATCTGATAGTTTTAAAGAAAATTACATTTGGTTGTGACAACATCCATCCAAGTTAATTCATGCTATTTTAAATTGTTTTACACTGAATACAGAATTTCGTTCTCCTTTTTACACCTCTCTTGTCCATTTAGGTCGTTTCCAGCAACTTGATGTCTTTCAATCCTCCTTATTTACGGAGGTGACCAACCAAAATCTATCCCCTCAGCTCACTGCTGAGGAGGAACAGCAATTGGATACTACAGAAAAATGCAGAATAATGCTGAGGGAAGTGTCTCAGAGCATGAAGGATTCTCAAAGTATCATAGTAAGTCATGAAAAACCTTCAGGAAGGGACAGGCGAGCCACTTTCCAACATGCGCATCAGTGTATTCCTGAAGACAACATTTTGGCACCGCTGACAGTATCTCAGAATAAGGCTGAGAACAAGACTCTTGATATGTCTTTTAATGAGAACGAAGTTTGTACCTCACAGGAAATGACTGCCAAAGACAGAGATGAGGAGTTTCGACTGATGGCATTCCAAGCAAAGAAACTGAAAACCTGCACAAGTGATCAGCCACCAGATTCCTTCGAAATGGAAGAGGTAAACGAAATTAGACGAAAGGAATTCATGTCACGTGTAAATACAATAATACAAAAGTAGGTGGACTAGTGGAAACAGCTTAAAAATTACTGAATTTCATAAATGGGAATATATACCGGAATTCTATCGTACCGCTCGCCACAGGAATTGGAACAGATGAGGAGAGCGGGAAGATTCGTTGACGTGAGACAGGATTTTCCTGTCTTGGGTCAAGCAAGGCCATTAAATCCCATCTTAAGTGTATAAAAGCAAATAGGTAAAGTTCATCCAACACAAATCATTTGTTAAGCCATGGTCAACTTTGGTGTTGCCACTACATGGATGTAGAAGTAATGGAGATAGCTGGAAGGTACCTAATAAATCAAACACCTTTCTGCATTACTGTCTTCCAGCTTTCTTTGCCTTTCCTTGCTCTCCTATGAGGTTGCTTCCACGGTATAGAAACATAGAATATAGGAGTGGGAGGAGGCCTTTCAGCCCTTCAAACCTGCTTCACCATTCACTGGGATCATGGCGGATCATTCCTGGTTTTGCCGTCCTGTTTTTGCTACCAAACTGGTTAATCTCACATTTATCCAAATTGTACCACATCTGCTAATCATTTGCCCACTTATCCGAATCATACTGAAGGAACTCTGTATCCTCCTCACAGCTCAGCCTCCCATCCAGCTTTGTGTCATCTGCAAATTTGGGGATGTAATATTTAGTTCCCTCATTTAAATCATTAATGTATATAGTGAATAGCTGGGCCTCAGCACTGATCCTGCAGTATCCCACTAGTCACTGCCTACTATTTTGAAAAAGAGCTGTTTATTCCTGTCTGCCAGCTAGTTTTCTATCTATCTCAATGCACTACCACGAATCCCATGTGCTTTAATTTTGCATGGTAATCTCTTACATGGGACCTTGTCGAAAGACAGTCCAAAAGTAATAAAAAGTGAGACTGAGAAGCAACCTTAATTCTTTAAAATTAGGAATGGATTTTATAGGTGAGACGTTGTTTCAGTAGATGAGTCCAAAAGTAGAAGCCACAAATATAAAATAGTTATAAACAAATTAGTTTGAGGAGAATTTTTACTCAGATAGTGATGAAAATATAGAACTGATTGCACATGGAATGATTGAGGCATATTGCACAGATGTAAATCTGTAGTTTTTTTTTGTGCTGTAGTTTTTTTTTCTATGTTTCTATGTTCTTTAAGAGAAAGCTAGGTGTGTACATGAAGGAATTCAATAGAAGGATATGCCAACAGGATGAAAGGAAGTAATGTGAAGGCACATGTGGATCAAATGACGTGTTTTGGTGTTTACTTTTCTATGTTTCAGTATTGGCTGAGAAGCATGTTGGGGTGTCTGATAGTCATCAATACAAGATATAAATATACAATTCTATATAATTGTGTGAAAATAGGCATAAAGGAATTCCTGTCCTAGATGGCAGCTTTGTCCTATGGGCAACTCTACTTTACTAGTTGTAAATTAGATTTGAAGTTGATTTGTTGTTTAACAAGATAAACCAGTTTAACAAGGTAAGACATCCAGAGTGAAATAAAGTTATCCTAAGGATTTCCTAAGAATATTTGGGAAAAAGAGAGTGGAGGAAAATCCAGGCCATTTATGTTCTGTTCACGGCCCATTCTCAGGATGTCCACAGTGTTTTGCAACCAATTTGTTACATTTAAATTGCAAGTTCTCGTTCGGGAGATAAGCATAGCTGCCAATTTGTGCAAAGTAGGATCCTACGAAATATAAATGGACAAATAATCAGTTAATTTGTTTAGATGTATACATGGTCAGGACAGGAGGGAAGACACTTCCTCTTTATATCCACGTGACTATGTGGAGAGTGACTCAGTCTCATGTCCCACCTCTGAGATGCATCAGCGACATGCATGTTCTGAGTAGTGCAATAAGAAACACACTACATTCATTTTGTGTTGTTATTCTAATCTATTATTCATCAGTTGTATTCAGAAATATGTAAACACTAAAAATGTAGCAATCATGAATTCAACAAAATGTTTCTTTTACGTTTCAGGTCCAGAGCTTTGATGAGGATAGTTGTCCAAGAACGGCTGCCAACAAAATATTTTTAGGTAGGGGTATGTTTTAGTCACAAGATCTACAACATTGAACATTGAAAGAAAAATCAATTACTATGGAGAATCAATATTTTGAATTTTCTGAACATTCCTATTTACAATGCCCCTCCTATAGTTTTTTCAAGTTTGAGGACATGTCAATATTTCTTGATGTTTAATCTTCTTCATTCCTACCACTACTCTTACATAGCTGTGTAAACGAGATGCCAATTTTTTTTATAGTTATCTATCTGCTAAGGTTTACTTCCCAACTGACTTTCTGCTTCACTTGAGTTAGAAGAGCAAAAGAGTGACAAGGGGCAAATGTCCTCCCTTCATTCCTTTCCTTGAAGTTCTCTTCTAATGATGTCTAGGATGTTTGAGAATGTGGTAATGAGATTATGTTGGCCACAAAGGACATGGGAGATCATTGATAAATCTCCCCATGAGCTTCATGGAGTAAAAACTACCTTATTGAGTGAACGGAAGCTCACTCAAAGGGAGGGGAGTAACAGGAGCTTGAAAATCTCTTCCTCTAACCGAGAGTGGGCACAACTGTACATGCTCAATGTAAGCCATGGGTTTGACTCTTCATTTTGGTTTCCAATCAAAGATTTCTGAAGATGGGAAGCTCGCCTTGGTTGAATTATATATTGATGACGAGGAGTTTTAAAAAAAACGTATGTTTTCTCTCTGGATAACCTCCATAATTCAAGAATTTTCTCCAGTAAGGAAAAGCAATTATGCCCCTTTTCAGGCAACTTGAACCCTATGTTACCAGTGGGGTAGACTCTGGCCCAAAATACAGAGCATATGTGTTACTTCCATGCTAACAACATGAAGTAAATGAAGAACAAAAAGTAATATTGTTGACGGCATCAGGCCCCAACTTTCAGTGTGATTAAAAAGTCTGGTCTATCTAGGTGACACTTGTCTCAAACCTTTTAATGAGTTAGTAGACCTGGTGAAAAACCATCTTCTGTTACACTCCAGAGATAACAATCATATTACCATATCCTCAAACATCCTAGACATCACCAGAAGAGAACTTTAAGGAAAGGAGGTACCACTTCATGACTGGAAAAATTCCTGGGTTCTTGGCTAGGTTATGAAAATTAGCAGAACTTTCCAATTTTAGACTACCTGTAAATGAAATGACAGGGAACAGATTGGTATGTGACATAAATAACCTAAGTATTCAAAAGGCCTTGATTTTTGAAAAGCCACTGAAATATCTTTATTACTGCAGAAAAAGAGGCTCAGAAGCTACAGGGGGCATCAGGTAACAATGTCCGCCAGTTAGGTGAGGGACCTCATGTAATCAGTCCTGAATGGAAAACCAAGTGTTAAAGGGCCCTTTACAACATTGAAGATCTAATAATACTTCCAGGCAGTCAAAGAACGGTAGTGCTGACCCCAAGAGTGTTACAGATCACCCCAGAAGAGTGCACTACCAGACAATGGATTATTGCAAACACCGTCAAAGGACATAGCCAAGGCACAATTTTAGGAATAGACAAAATGCATGCTGCCTAGAGAAGAAACCATGACCAGTACCTGAGAGTACTATGCAGGCACCCCCTTTTCCAGAAACAGGGACATTACAGCTGAATCGGATCATCACAACTGAATCGGATCATCACAACTGAATCGGATCATAGAACATAGAACATAGAACAATACAGCACAGAACAGGCCCTTCGGCCTTCGATGTTGTGCCGATCATCACAATAAAAGTTTGTTCCTATACTGGTAGCATTATTGATCAACGGCCTTTAAGTTAGAAGTCTCTGTTAAGGGAGAACAGACACCTTCAAACTGGCATCCAACTCCTCAGCTTGCAAGGCATGAAGGCCAGCCTCGCCACCTATCCCTGCTTCTTCAGAGACTAAGTCCAACTGGTTAATGTTTTCTCCCTTTAAAAGCAAAGGGCACCACAATGGCCCCAGTGATTTACAGGCTGCAATCAGCTTGCCTCCAACTCACTATTGCATGGGGGCATGGACCAAATCTATTGGGGGGAGACTGGCTCCAGCCGATCTGGCTGGACTGCTAGAGATCTTCAGACTGAGCTTGAAGTTATACCTTGGGGTTTTTTAAGAAGGCTGAGGGAAAAAGGGGACAAAGCCCAGATCTACTTCAACCCTGATATTGCACCTAGAATTTCAGAGCGAGACTACTTCCATACTCCCTGCTAGAGAAGGTGGAAACTGAAATAGGGCACCTTGAAAGTTTAGACATAATAAGGCTGTGAATTTTCAGAATAGCTGCATTCTTAGTGCCCATTCTTAAGCCCGATAAATTGATTTGTCTTTGTGGGGATTATAAACTAACAATCAGGGTGCAAATTCAATAGGTACCCCATGTCCCGTATCAATGATTTGTATGCTAAGTTAACAAGTGACCAGACATTCTACAAGCTGGATGTGAGTCACCCTATCTTCAATCTTCTTGGAAATATGTGAAGGTCAACAGACACAAGGCACTCTACGATTATATCAGTTTTCCCTTTGAGGTCACATCAGCATGTGTCATTTTCCAACAAGCCATGGAGAACATTCTTCAAGGGCTACATAAAGTAGCAGTACTTAGATCTCGTTCAGACTTTGGAGCATGATAACCTGGCAAGTGGCTGAAGTAACCTACTTAGGCTACTGGGTAGATGGCAATGAGTTACACCCAACAGAGGATAAAAGTCATCAAGGAAGCACCAGTTCCAAGGAACACCACTGAATGTTCCTTCCTGGGATTAGTAAATTATCATGGAAAATATATCCCTGGAAAATATATATCATGGAAAATATATCCTGATTTGGCTTAGCAGCATCGATGGAAGTGATGATGATGCAGTAGAAGAGTCATAAATTCTTGATGGGACCTTGTTTTTAATTGACTGCGTTAAAAACTAATTTTAGCCTTTTTCCTAGGATGGAGAAAGCTAGCACTAGGGGACACAGCTTTAAATTAAAGGGTATGAGTTATAGGACGGATATCAGAGGTAGGTTCTTTACTCAAAGAGTGATTAGGGAGTGGAATGCCCTGCCTGAAGCTGTTGTAGATGCGCCAAGTTGGTGGCGTTTAAGAGGTTAATTGATAAGTATATGGAAGAGAAGGGAATGGTTTAGTTTGGAGGGGCATTGCTTTTTATTTTGGTCGGCACAACATTGAAGGCCAAAGGGCCTGTTCTGTGCTGTAATGTTCTATGTTCTAACTGAAATGTTATGGAACAGGGTGGATGAACATCAGAAATGCATTTTGTCAATCGCCAAGTTGATTGCTGTAAATTGGAGAAAGGCTGCTTTAATATTGTTAATATTTGGTAGCAAATATATATTTGTTATCCCATGCATGCCATGCTATGAAAATACCAGAGATGGTTCTGGAGAACTCTGCAGGCTTGATTTTCACCAAAGTCAAATATCAGCTATTGTCATCTAACTTTTTGGCCCATTTTAATCCCAGGAAAGAACTTGTGCTGATATGCAATGCTTTCTCGCATGGGGTTGGGGTGGTGTTTGTACACCATTGGAAAGATGACATGGAGAGGCTCATTATATATGCATCTAAGGACCCTTTCAGATACAGAACAAAGGTATTCTTAGATTGAGAAAGAAGGATTAGCAGACATATTTAGTGTGAATAAGTTCCATCAATACGTCTGTGACAGATATTTCAAAACCCACCGCAAATCCTTATTGGGACTTTTCAGAGAGGACAAAGAACAAAGAACAACGAGCAAAACAGCATGGGAAACAGGCCCTTTGGCCCAACAAGCCTGCGCTGCCACCCCGATGTTCCCACTTCTACCCATTGTCCCTGTCTATGTTTATAGAACTATGCATTGGAACCAAATTTGTGAGACAATTTAGGGAGAATTTGTTTTGCCAATCAGCCTAAGAGCACATCTTTGGGGTGTGGGAGGAAACCGAGCACCCAGAGAAAACCCACGCAAGCACGGGGAGAATGCGTAAACTCCCACAGACACAGGCCTAAAACCATGTATCTGCACAGCACAGCGATAGTCACTGAGCTGTTGTGTTGCCCATCCACTGGATAAGGTCTATTGCCTTCATCCGGATACAACACTGAGCCTTATTACTTGCAGCCTACGAATATCTTCTACAGCACCACTTTAAAACTCGGATTCCAATTCCGATGCACTGAGTAGCCTCTCATTTCCTAGAAGCCTGGCTCCTTTACCAGCATTAGAAGAGGTCGTGATGGCCCTAAGTTATTTTTTAAGAGAAGCCAGCACAATGGCTCAGTGGTTAGCATTATTCTTCTCAGCGCCAGGGATTCAGGTTTAATTTAGGTCGTGTGTGACTATCTGTGTAGAGTTTGCACCTTTTCCCTTGTGTCTGCACGAGTTTTCTCTGGGTGCTTCAATTTCCTCCCAGTGTCTGAAAATGAAACCCGTCTTTGTTCTTTGTTCTTTGAGCAGATTGGGTGGATTAGCCATGCTCTTTAATGTCCCAAAATGTACAGGATAGAGGGATTAGTGGAGAAATATGTGAAGTTACAGAGTTGCAGAGGGGAGATGAACCTGGGTAAATGTTCTGTCATAGGGTCAGTATAGACTTGATGGGCTAAATGGTCTCCTCTTGCACTGTAAGGATCCTGTGACTCTATATGCACCATTCTATGACCTAGCTCATCCCAAATCTGTAAGATCCCGCCTGATGTCAATGGACATTTCCATGTTCTTTCCCTTCCATACTTCGATTCCAGCAGTGAGCAGGATAAAAAAAATTCCGGCTTATGCCAGTCCAAGGTAGATTAAAGCCTGGACGCAAAAAGATTTAATCTTGGTAAAATAAGGCATATGATGCTACATGGTGGTTTCCAAGGGTGAATCTTAAAAGAAATGAAACCCTAAGAAAGATGAGCTCAATATTGAGGATGGGATCATTGTTTAGGGCTCTAGAGTAGTATCCCTACTCGGGATATCATCCAATAGGAACAGAACTACAGAATGACCGCTCTGGAGTATCAAAAATTAAAGTGCTGGTCAGGAGCTAGGTCTGATGACCCAGACTTGACTCAGATATGACAGACTTGGTGAAACAGTGTAATTTGTGCCAAGAAACTCACAAGTTCCCTATTCAGCCTCTCTATACCCATGGGAGTGAGTCAGTAAGCCATGTGTGTGTGTACTTGTGGACTTTGCAGGGCCTTTTAGGGGTTACACATTTTTAATTATGGTAGATGCACACTGCAAGTGTTTGGAGGTGCACCATGAGGGCTCCATGTCCTTTTGTGCTACGATTGAGAAAAATACTTGTATTTTCTCAATACATTTTTGTACACACGAAATCTGCTAATGGCAAGTGATTTCCAGATTTTGTGCTTTCTATCTGACACATCCAAACAGCCTTTTATCATCCGTTGTCAAGTGGACTGGCAGAATGGGTGATGCAAACCTTCAATAATGGCATGTAAAAACCACTAACATCCATGAAGGCAAAATTGACATGAATTTTCTTTGATGATAGGACTGTGCTGCACTCAGCAACAGGAGGTATTCCAGTAGAACTGTTAATGGGACAGCGACTTTGTACCAGACTGAGCTACTGTTCCCAAATCTGTCGAGGAGGGTGAATTTTTTTTATTATTCATTTGTGGGACATGAACATCACAGGCTGGCCAGCATTTATTACCTGTTCCAAGTAGCCTGAGGGCAGTTGAGTGTCATCTGCATTGCTGTGGCTCTGGAGTCACATATAGACCAGACCAGAAATGGATGACAGATTTCCTTTCCTAAAGGACATCCGTGAACCAGATGGATTTTTCTAACAATCAACAACAGTTTCATAGTCATGAGTAGGTTCCTAGTTCCAGATTTTTAAAATTCCACCATCTGCTGTGGTGGGATTCGAACTCGAGTCCCCAGAACATTAACTGAGTTTCTGAATTGATAGTCTAGCGATAATACCACTAGGTCATCAAGTCTTAACAAGAAAGCCAGGGAAAAAATTCATGATTCTGCACGGGCAGAAGGAACATTTAAAATGGATGATTTGGTTCACATTAGGAAGTTTGAAGGTGGTCCCAGTTGGTTCCCTAGGATCATCATGGAGAAAACGGGGCCAGTTTCTTAAGGTTAAAATCCAATGTAAAATCTCAAAATACTTGGATCATCTCAGGGGCAGGGAGTCCAGCACCTGAGAGGTCTCACTGCTGGCCATGGAGGCAGCCACTTACAGCGTTAGTCCTTAGCTCAAAGGCAACTCTGTCTTAGCCCCTCTGGACAGTGCAGGTACAAACACGGAGATGAAAAAATGAAGAAGTGGACATCCAGGCTGAAACAGAACCTGCATCACTGATCCTGCAGCACATCCTCTGGAAACAAATGTTCCCCATTTGATTTATACCGCCTGACCCAGCCCCAAACTTCGGCCCTCAGACCAACCCCTAAGCAGTGGAAAGGACTTTCTCGCAATGGGGGCACTGGGCGAGAAACTCACCTAAGGGAGGAAGGGATGTTATGACGGCCACAAGCGACATGGGGGAATCACTGACAGCTCTTCTTGTGGACTTTGTGAAGTACAAATTCCTTTAGTAACCAACAGAGGCAAGCCCAGAGAAGTGAGCAGTGGGAGTTAAAACCTATTGCTCTAATCTGGACTGTTGTTGAAGGTCCCGGGGTACAAACTTGTTTGGGGTAAGTTATGAATGCGCCTGTTCCTTTAGTTTCCAATAAAACAATTCTAGTGACAGTCTTTGGCTGAAGGGACAGGAATGGTTGTTGCAGGTTCCGGGGTTCAAATGCTTCAGCCAGAGTAGAGAAGGAGGTAGAAGGAGGGGAGGAGTGGCATTATTAGTCAAAGACTGTATCACAGTGACAGAAAGGAAGTTTGATGAGAACTTGTCTGTTGAGGTAGTATGGGCTGAGATTAGAAACAGGAGAGGAAAGGTCACCCTGTTGGGAGTCTTTTATAGACCTCCTAAAAGTTCTAGAGAGGTAGAGGAAAGGATTGCAAAGTTGATCCTGGACAGGAGTGAAAGTAATAGAGTAATTGTTATGGGGGACTTTAATTTTACTAATATTGATTGGAATAGCTATAGCCCTAGCTCGTTAGAGGGGTCAGTTTTTATACAAAGTGTGCAGGAAGGTTTTTTGACTCAGTATGTAGATAGGCCAACTAGAGGTGAGGTTACATTGGATTTGGTGCTGGTCAATGAGCCAGACCAGGTGTTAGGCTTGGAAGTTGGTGAACATTTTGGTGATAGTGACCACAATTCGGTTACGTTCACCTTAGTGATGGATAGGGATAGGCATGAAGCTGGGGGCAGTAGTTATAGCTGGGAGAATGGTAATTATGAGGCTATTAGGAGAGAATTAGGGTGCATAGGTTGGACTAGGAAACTACAGGGGCTGGGAACATCTGAAATGTGGAGCTTATTCAGGGAGCAGCTACTGTGTGTCCTTGATAAGTATGTCCCTGTCAGGCAAGGAGGAAATGGTTGAGTAAGGGAACCATGGTGTACTAAAAAAGTTAATTCACTCGTTAAAATGAAAAAGGAGGCTTATGTCAGGATGAGGCTTGAAGGCTCAGTTAGTGCACTGGAAAGCTATAGATTTGCCAGGAGGGAGCTAAAGAGGGAGTTGAGAAGAGCTAAAAGAGGACACGAGAAGACTTTGGCTGAAAGAATCAAGGAGAATCCTAAAGCTTTCTTTAGATATGTTAAGAATAGAAGATTGGTTAGGGCAAGATTAGGGCCAGTCAGAGACAGTAGTGGGAAGTTATGCGTGGAGCCTGAAGAGATTGGAGAGGCACTGAACAAATATTTCTCTTTGGTATTCACGCAGGGAGATGTAAATGTAGTTGTGGAGAACACTGGGATACAGGGTTGTAAACTGGAAAGTATTGAAGTAGATAAGGAGGATGTGCTAGATATTCTTGAGGGTTTGAAGTTAGATAAGTCCCCTGGGCCGGACGGGATTTACCCTAGGATTCTCTGGGAGGCAAGAGAGGCGATTGCAGAGCCTCTGGCTCTGATCTTCAGGTCGTCGTTGGTTACGGGTATAGTGCCGGAAGACTGGAGGATAGCGAATGTGGTCCCATTGTTCAAGAGCATGCAACATAGAACAACACAGCACAAACAGGCCCTTCGGCACGCGAGTTGCGCCGATCAAGAAGTGGAATAGAGACTTTCCTGGGAATTATAGACCAGTGAGTCTTACTTCTGTTGTGGGCAAGGTATTGGAGAGAATTATTAGGGATAGGATTTATAGTTATTTAGAGAGAAATGAATTGATTGGGGATAGTCAGCATGGTTTTGTGAAGGGTAGGTCATGCCTTACTAACCTCATTGAGTTTTTTGAGAAAGTGACCAGAGAGGTGGATGGGGGTAAGGCGGTTGATGTAGTATATATGGACTTTAGTAAGGCTTTTGATAAGGTGGCCCATGGAAGACTTCTACAGAAACTGCAGATGTGTGGAATAGAGGGTGATTTAGC